>CM035436.1:61589924-62192424 GCA_020310875.1 Ceratopteris richardii
TCAAGACAAGAATCTAAAGAAATTTAAAAAGAATCAAGTAAAGATCAAAGAATCATTGACGATCTAAGAGTGTACTGAGCGTGCAAGGAGGAAAATTAATGAACCTTAGATCGGGCAAACACATAGGTAAGTCAGACCGACGAAGCCTTACATCATCAGAGGCAAGTGTAGGAACTATTGCACAATCGTGGGCTCAACAATTGAACAATAATTATCCATACGAGAGCTCAGACACGAGTGAAGCGGAAATGGCATTTAGCATAGAAAGACCAGAAGGAGGGTCAAATGTAGCATACTTAGAAAGACCAGAAGGACCCTATAGGACTCAACTAGAGTTTCTCCGAACCAACCGCTTAGGTGCTCGCATCTATGAGGATGGGTTGCGAAGACAAGTAGTACAAATGCACAACCCCGATCAACCCATTGGATTGGAATGTCCAGTGGTGAAATTTGAGCGAGACGCGTACATAGACAAGGAAGGAACGATGTATAACCTAAGTACGCAGCCAAACAACACCAATGAGTTTGGCGTAATTCAGCTAGAGACGGAAACTAAATCTCAAGGAAAAGAACCATTAGAAGAACCTAGGACACCTAGAGGGAAATCTGTACTGACACGAGTACTAGTTCCAGATTGGACCCCTCAGGATAACAGAAGCATAGAGTTGTTTGTAAATAAAGAAACTGATGAAGCATTTTGGAGATACAGAACAGAACAACCTAGTGAGGTAGGCTCCATCATAATCTACAAATTTAAGGACCCAGATACACGTGGAAAGGTTGTATACCTGGATGAAACTTCAGAAAGAGTATTTGTGGTGCTTGACCACGCTAGAAACACATACACATGGAGAGGTGATTTGGTCTTCCCTCCATCTAGAACAAACGTAAACGTGAACCAATAAGGGGCAGGAACATCATCATCCCATGCTAATCAAAGAGAGAAAAACAAAGAAAGACCAGAAGTAAGCTTCAATCACCCCATCGGGAGAGATAGAACCACCATAGACACCGATAGAGTGGAAAGACAAAGAATACCAGGGGGTAGAGATGATTTTCCTCTACCAAGACCACGTGAACACGCAAGAATACTAAGACCCACTCAGTTAGTAAAGTCCATGAAAAATTATTTTGATGGGACAGGAGATCCCTATGACCATGTCGCAGAATTCAAGCAAGTACTAAGAGCAGAGCAAGTCGAAGACATGTTCACGCAATATAATGCTTTTGGACTAACGTTAAAGAATACCGCTTTAACTTGGTTTCAACCTTTGCAACAAAGGCAATTTAGAGACATCCATCACTTTTTAGAGTCATTCATCACTGAATTCTCTAAAAGTGGGATTAGACATGACACGTCTTCGTTGATTCATAGCTTCAAACAGACCCCTCAGGAAACAGTAAGACTGGCAGGACGTAGGTTTAGACAATATGTTGAAAGATGTCCAATGCAAGAGCTACCCTCACAAGCCAAACAAGTGTCATTGTTTCTAGATGGCTTGTTGAGCTCTAAACTATGCTCCTATGTGTACTTAAACGAACCCAGAACGCTAGAGCAGTGTGTAAGAATTTGCATAGACATTGAGGGCAACTTAGGAGACGAGTTGGAACTCTCAAAAGTCTACAAGGACTCGGACTGTTCTTCTCTAGCATCCACTAAATTGTCTAGCTCTATAGAGGATCTAGCAGAAAAAGTGGCCCAGAAACTAGGAGTTTCTAGTAAGCAGATGCCTAGGGTAACAACAAACAAGTGCTGTTACACCTGTGGTGGCGATCACATGGCAAATGTGTGTCCCAGTGTGACACAACCGCAAGCCAACCCTAGTGGCCAATGTTGTACAATTGAGAGAAGATACACAAATCACACGGCTCAGGACTGCCCATACAACAAACAGGCAGTGAGACAGAACTACCTGCAAGCATACCCGCAGCCAGGTAGGTATCAAGGCCATTACAATGCCCAGCCTTATTACTATAGGCCTCCTCAGAACTACCCATATCAGGCTCAACAGATACCTCAACCTGTCTTAGCTCAGCAGCCACCCCCACCAGCGAATGTCATCTCTGTCAAATACGCTGCTGTAGAAGAGAACCTAAGTAGGGTCTTAGTGCCTTCTTCACCTTTGATCACAAAGAGTGACCCAACAGTTTTGACTCTACTCATGTAGATAGTCCACCCGCTTATTACAAGGAGTCACCAGAACACGTGGAGACATATCATTATGATAGTCCACCAGTGGAACCTAGTTGGGAGCCTGAATACGCTAATGTGATGTACACGAACCCAAACCCACGTCCCCAATTGAGACAGTAAAGACCACAGGGCCCTAGAGGACCATGCTTTAGGTGCCAAGGAGATCACTTCATAAAGGATTGTCCACATCCTCCGATAGCAGGGCAATCATAGTACTATAACATCCAAGGCTTTTGTGCCGATTGTGGCAAAGAGCACATAATCAAAGATTGTCCTAAGAACCCAGTTAACGCTTCAAATGTGACACTGATCAACGTGATAGGTATTGTACACAATGCAGATGGATCCAACCCTACATACGTGCCTATCCAAGCTATAACTAGAGCCCAGGCGCTCTTATAGAACCAACAACTTAATCAAGAGAAAATAGACGGAACTAGTGAAGTTGCAGAATCTAGCAGTAAAAAAACAAAATCTTGGAAAGATTCCAGAGAGACGATCAAGAGAAACTGGAGTAAAAGGATAATTGAGTTGGAAGGAAGTTTAAAGGAATCTAGAGCCAAAATCCTAGAATTGACTTCACACAGGAGTTGAATCAAGAGAACCCAGCTCAGAAATCATGATCAGTTTTAGCGGAACCCATACCAGAAAATCTAGACATGATGTTTCGTGCATATCAGGCTAGAATAAAAGAAGGACCTCAGGTAGCTGAAATGAGTAAGAACTACCCACGAGCTGATCTAGAAATTGAGAGAACTAAACTTTGCATGAAGATGGTAGAATTAGCACAAGCTTTGTTCGAAGCCTCTAGATATCTTAATTGGAATAACATGGCAAAACCGGAATTACATTTTCAAGGATTGATGGAGAGGCTCGAATACTTGATAGAAAGCAAAGAGAAAAAGGATCAGCATAGGAATCTTAGTGTCCCAGAGACACAGGAAAGGAATACACCATCCCTGTCTCAAGTACCCAATACAGAAAGTCAAGACAACCTGTCTTCCATACATAGGTACTCACATGAATTTCTGAGAGAAATCCAAGAAGAGAAATGGAGAAGAGAACAAGGAACCCATCCTCCTATTCAAGAAATAGACGACTTGCAGGAGCAATTTCCCCAAGATATCCCCTCTATTTACGATGATGTAGAGGAAGAACAACTGAGTGAACACACATGATTTGAATCTAACTCTTTACAAGAATTACCTCAGTTCACAGGACCTTGGGAAGCAAAGTCTATTAGCATGAGAGCACCCACGATAATAGTGAGGAATGAAGAATCATTAATCCCTAGAAACACGGATGTGATCAAGAACACTAAAGTACAATGTAATCTCACTCTTGAGGAGTTGTTAAAAGTTAAACCAGAACTGTGGAAACATGTAGCAAATCAATTCCCTGAGCTTGCTACAACTTCCTCTCAGATAGGATCACATAAGAAGGTACCAGAGATACCCGTAGAAAATATCAGAGATGTAAGTGAAGGAGAGGAAGGTAACACTTATCTTCGAGGAGTGACTACTAAGGTCAATCTTAAAGACTATTCACATCGAGATGTACCCCCAATACAATGGAATACCATCCATAAGACACCAGTAGAAACAGAATCAGTACATTCATTAGAGTCAAACCCCTCATGGTTACACGAGGACACTCACATATGGATGTGTAAAGTTGCAAAACAAGAGGAAGAACGGTTAGAAGCAAGGACTTTAGGTGCAGAACAACATCCACGAGCTCTTCAAGACCCAGCTTACGCACCAGTAGTATTCCCAGATGAAGAGTTTGAACCCCATGGTTGGGCAGAAATCCTAGCAACCATGGACGTAGCCATCAATGAAGAACAATGGACACCCCACTGTGACGAGGATGGCTATGACATCTTAGTTTTTACAATAGAGCCAATCATGTGTGATTCAATTCTAGAAGAATGTGAACCTAGCAATGATGCATTTGAGGATTCGAGTGATTTCAATTTAGAATCAATTATCATGGACCCACCCTTTGCATTAGAGGAAGAATATTTTTACGAAGTAGAAACTCATCTTCAAACACACGAAGAAATTATGAATGATGTGAGGATAGCCACTCAAGTGACTGACAAGGGTGAAGGAAAGAAGAGAAAGAAGAAAGAAACCATGTCAGAAACAGAAGAATCTTTATTTGAAGTACCCGAGAACTTCAAGAGGTATGAAATCGAAGATAGAAGAATAATGGTACAAATGCCTATTAGAAAAGCTGAAGTTGGAGAGGTATATGATAACCGAGAGAAAACCAAGAAAATCATAGTAACCATAGAAGGAGAAGAAGAAAAGTGTACTTACATAGGGCATGATTTGACGAAGGAAAAAGAAGAAAAATTAGTTGCCTTATTGCGCGAATATAGAGATGTGTTCGCCTGGAGTTACAAAGATTTGAAAGGAGTAGATCCATATATATGTTCTCATAGAATCCCTATGACTCCAGATGCAAAACCAACGAAACAGAAACCATACACGTACAATGATAATTATGCTGCGAAGATTAAAGAGGAAATAGATCGCTTGATAGAAGCAGGATTTATTTACGAAATTGAGCATACCGAATGGGTATCCCCCATTGTGGTAGTGCCCAAGAAAAATGGAAAATTACGTGTGTGTATTAACCTTAAAAAAGTTAATGCCGCCACGATTAGAGACAGTTATCCTCTTCCTATCACAGAACACTTATTGGAAAGAGTTGCGGGCAAGGAACTTTACAGCTTCCTTGATGGATTCTCAGGTTATAATCAAGTAGCCATAGCTCCAGAAGATCAACACAAGACGGCTTTTGCCACAGAATGGGGCATATTTGCATTTCGTGTGATGCCATTTGGCTTAACAAATGCACCCGCTACTTTCCAGCGACTCATGTGTCATGTTTTTAAGGAATTCTTACGCAAGAATTTGGAAGTTTATGTCGATGACTTATGTGCTCATTCGAATGTAAGACAGACACATATCCCAGAGTTAAAACAAATATTTGACAAATGTCGAGAATATCAGGTTTGTTTGAACCCAGAAAATGTGTTTTCATGGTCAGACAAGGCAAAATTCTAGGACACATTGTGTCAAAGAATGGAATTTCGACAGACGAAGAAAAGGTGAAAGTAATTGCAAAATTACCTAGACCAACTAACGTAAAAGAAGTACAAGCATTTATGGGCCATTGTGGTTATTATAGGAGATTCATACACATGTATGCAATCATAGCCAAGCCGTTGTACTCTCTTCTGACCCATTTTGAATGGATAGATGAATGCGAGAACTCATTCAATGAATTCAAACGACGTTTGTGCTCAGCACCTATATTGACAACCCCGGATTGGAGTAAGCCATTCCATGTACATGTGGATGCATCCAATTATGCCATAGGATGTGTTAGCACAAACCACAAATGAAGGAAATATAGATCTCCCCATAGCTTACGCGAGCAAACAGTTGAACTCAGCAGAAAGAAATTACACCACCACGGAACGAGAAGGATTAGGGATGATCTACGCAGTAAAGAAATTCAGGCATTACTTGTTGGCCAACAAATTCAAGTTTTTTACAGATCATCAAGCCCTATTGTACTTAGTCAACAAGCCATGTAACACAGGACGATTAATACGTTGGTTTCTATTTCTCATGGAGTATGATTTTGAAGTAGTAGTCAGGAAAGGAAAGACACATCTTAGAGCTGACCACCTTTCAAGATTAACCACAGGAGAAGCTCCTCAAGGGATAGCGGATGAATTATCTGATGCATACTTGTTTAACCTTGAGATAGCACCAGAATGGGCTAAGTCGATATTCTCACGTATGGACCCAAGAATCCTAGGTTAAGGATCAAAGAAGCAGAGATTACCAAATCTCAAAGATATCAAATCATAGCAGGAAGCATATATAAACAGGATAATCAAAAGATTCTTGCTTGTTGTGTAGATGAATCAGAACATGCAAATTGGTTGCAACATTATAACCATCTGGAAACAACACCCAGATGCCCCATGGCCATGTGTCAAGTAAAGTCAACCACTCATCCTAGCATAGTGGACAGGAGACCATTCATTACAGTCAGGCTAGAGCACGACAACCCTTGCCAAGATCTCAGGGCTTTAATTGATTCAAGTGCTGCGACTAGTGCGATTAGATGGTCCCACTATAAGGATTCAGGAATAGAAATGAAGCCAATTGAGGCATACCTCATAGGGCTAGGAGGCATGGAAACCCCTTGCATGGGTGAGGTGGATCTTCCTATCCTCATAAACGAAGTGACCTTGACAGTGAAACTACTAGTGTGCCATGACGACGACCTGATAGAACCCCTAATCCTTGGCCAAGATTGGCTATACGATCACTCAGTGGACCTAAATCTTAGACAAGCCTCCTTGCAGATTAGAACCTTAGATCAGAAGCGAGTGATACCGCTTGACTTCCCTAATGGCATTCCGACTGAGGTTTGTAGCCCTAGACCCCATGAAATGCATGCGACGGAAGACCGGAAGATCTTTGGTCACATCAATCACGTTACGTCTACACCAACCCACGCGGGCTTGGCTATAGACAGTTATCAATCAGAAGAACGTCAGGAGATTTTCCCTTGGGCTTCCTGCAAACTAGAAGGGGTAACCACCCAACAGATGCGTCAAATGGGCACAATTAGTAGATAGATGGGGACGATTGCAGGTCAGGTGGACTTCATCAGCGTCCACATGGGCAAAACACCCTACGGTGCCCATCCTTCCACACTTACTGCGGACTGGCCTAGATTAAAAGTACAAAACGGAGCACTTCCTAATGGGCAGGTTTTGCAACTGTTGGACCTCCCTTCTTTTCCAAAGCAGAGTGTCCATCCGACCTCTCAACCTCAACCACAAAGAAGTCAACCACGACGAAGGAACCTAGACCGGCGACAACATTAGACGACACAAGGAAGAAAGCAGCAGTATCAGTATCACAAAGCAAGCGGCACGCGACAAATATGGGTGCCAAAAGGACAGAAAGCACCGACAGATTTCAACAATGCAGACATTGATACGAAGAAATCAAGGTAGAAGCAGAATCAGTATCCAAAGCCTTCTCGACTTTCTTCTACGAGTACGAATATTCGACAGATTTGGATTGCCAAGAAGTACCTTATGAACCGACCCATAACCACACAGATTTGGGTACCCAAACAGATTATTATAGCTCAACCCTCAAGCCTTGTAATATACACCCCTCAGAAATCTCTTCAACCCTCAATACCACCACGTCCGATCTCAACTTTTGTCCCTCCGCAGCGACCTATCACCCGATCACAAACTCTTAGGAAGTGGATACCGAAACGTATCCAGAAGTCTTCTCCTAATCCTTTGTCTAACATAACTACCACCCCGACTAATCTACAACCTTGTAATAACTCATTCATGACTGAACCTTGTATAAATCCACACACTATAACCCAACATTACCTGTAATAACATCTCATCAAAGAACTGCATGCAATATCTGAAAACATATAGGTGTCTAGAGACCTGCACTAGTTTTGCAAGAAGCATTGCATCAATCACATCACAACACTTGGCTACACGGGTTACACATCGGCTATGGAAAGGGATTGCGGTCTCACCTTAATGGGATCATAATTAATTTCCATACTAATGTGCTAATCTTTTGTAGCAGATTTTTTCCATTAGCACGTCCATCATCATGCAAACCGAAGAAGGACCATTTGAAGCTGGAACCAGTATACCCAGGGCTATTATTAGTGATTTACTTGTTGAGCCCCATCCGACGACTCCACTGCCAGAATTTCAAGGCTTCCTAGGACCGATGCCTATTGACGATCCCCCTAGAGGGTATACTTTATTCTCATTGGTTTCAAGGGCTAGCAGGACCATTGGCGGATGCTGAGTTTATATTTGAGGCTAATTTGACTTTTGATGACCGTACCTGGGGCAAATATAAGTTTCTCTCAAGAGAGTTCGAAGGGCTACAGAACACACAAGACTTAACACATGTTTGGGCAAGAGCCGGCTTCACAGAGTATTTCAGTGACCCTTTGCCTAAACCTGACTTCTACAGATGCTATTACTTAATCACCACTTTGATAGCTTCAGAGAATAAGGACCTGCCCGGAACTTTTATTTTGCCATCCCTAGTGAACGATCCACCATATAAAAGATTTTATCTTTCTAAAGATTTGATTCGAGCTGCCATCAAGATTCATGGAACCCACACACCCACAGAGCGAGAAAGGTTAGTTCCAGACCCTATGAAACGTGGGGATGTTACAAAGTGGGAGGAGATTTCAGCGATCACACCTGAGCTTTCAAAACCACTGCGGATATGTATGCAGCATTTTGCTTTCCCCACTCAGGACAGATTCACAATGCCTCACAAACGAATATGGTTTGGTTTGTATTTATCTTGTATTGGACCCCAGACAGTTGATCTAGCTAGTTGGATCATTGATCATATGTATTTAGCACAACATAGATGGGAAAGAAAGAAAGTCATCAATGGATGTTGCGAACTGACTAGAATCGTATATATGTGCTTAGCTGAAGGAGAAGAATTGTCCAAAGTATCTTTGGGTTGAGGCTATAAATACAGCTACATGTCTTATGAATAGATTACCATGTATAGCTCTAAATGGAATGACTCCGTATGAAGCTTGGTGGGGTAAGAAACCAACACTAGATCATTGTAAAGTGTTTGGGTCAATTGCATATGCTTATGTGCCATCACAACTTAGACATAAACTTGAACCAAAGGTAGAAAAATATGTTTTCATTGGTTATGATGAAAAGTACATGGGTTACAAGTTGTGGAATCCTCTAACCAAACAATTTCTCATTTCTAGAGATGTTACATTTGATGAACAGAAAAGTTGGTATGTAGATCAAAGTCATACAGTTGAAGAATTTGAAGAACAGGTAAGAAGATGTGAGAAAGGAAAATCAGGTGTGCAGGTGAATGGAGATGAAGGGTATATGCAAGCAACTACATCTAGAGTGGATTAACAAGAAGAAATGAAAAAGATCCCATATTTGATGAGGACGATCCAGACACACATGAAGAATGTGAACCAAGGAGGTCAAGTAGGACAACAAGGCAATTAGAAAGGTATTCTTACATAACTCAGAAGAACGATGCATATATGGCCAAAGATGATGAAGAACCTCAGAACTATGAAGGAAGAATTCAATGCACTAGAGGAGAACAAGACTTGGGAACTTGTTCTAAACCAAATGGTAAAAAGGTAATTGGAAATAAATGGGTTTATAAAGTGAAGAAGCTTGCATATGGAAGTACAGCCAGATACAAAGTTGGAATGGTGGTGAAAGGCTATGCCTAAACTTATGGAATAGATTATGATGAGACATTTAGTCATGTGGCTAAGATGTCAACTATAAGGACAATCATTATTATTGCAGCTTCAAAAGGATGGACTATGAGTCAATTGGATATAAAGAATGTATTCTTGAATGGATACATATCAGATGAGGTATACATGGAACAAGCTCAAGGGTTTATAGATTCCAGGTATCCAAGCAAGCTCCAAGAGCAAGCACACACTCTATGGATTGAAGCAAGCTCCAAGAGCATGGAACTATAGACTGGTGAAGTATCTCAATGGTCTTGGATATCAACGTTCAAAAGAAGATCCAAGTCTACTCATCAAAAGAACACATGAAGCAAATCCAATATTTCATGCAAGAACAAAACATATAGAGATACAGTATCATTTCCTGAGAGAAAAGGTAATGGAGAAAGAAATTGAAGTGGAGTACATTTCTACAAAAGATCACATAGCAGATATAATGACAAAGAGCTTTGATGGTGTGAAGACCAGAAGATTCAGAAGCATGGCAGGAGTAAAAAGAAAAGAAGAAGATATGAAGAAACAGAGAATGTCAATTAGTGGTTGAGGGGGAGCTCTTAGAGAACCAATCACAAATTGGACGTAAATGTGAAGGTCAAAGTCTACGAAGAAAAGGACATGCCTATGTGAAGGGAAAATTTCACACATGTACCATATTTGTAAAGTTAGAATTAACTTTAGTTCTAGAATTTTCAAAAGTGACGAGATTGAGAAAATCTATATAAGTTAGTTCGTATCAACAGACGTGGAGAGAGAGAGAGAAAGAGAGATTTTGTATGATTGAGAAATAGTCGGGCTTCTCTGAGTGAGAAAGCACCTGTAAAGTTTTTTAGTTTCCAAATTTATCAGAAGAAATAATAGAAAGTTCATGCTCGCACTAAGCACACTGAGGTGCATTATCACTATGTCAGGGAGAGGTTCTCTGCTGGGGAGATCAGCTTGGCATATGTGCCCACGCAGGAGAACATTGCAGACCTTTTCACGAAGGCTCTGCCTAGGGAGAAGTTTGAAGCTTTCCGCAAAGCTTTGGGCTTACTTCCTTTTGTGGAGTGATTTCCACATAGCTTGGCACTTCCTTATACATGAGTGCCGGCTCCTTGTTCACCGCATCACTCCCAGGGGGGATTTGTTGATATATTTAGGTAGTGATGTGTGTGAACACACTAGGACCGCCGGGGCACTTTTTTCCCTCTTTAGGAGGTTTTTTCCCCCCGGCTTGTATATACGCATATTGCCCTAATGGGCTACTTATCTTTGTACATTCTCTAGTAATACATTCAGTATTGTGTGTTGTGCTCCAAGCTTCTTCTTCTTCCTTGTGATGTTCGCGTGCTTCCGAAGACATCTATCTCCAAGAATTTGTTGATATATTTAGGTAGTGATGTGTGTGAACACACTAGGACTGCCGGGGCACTTTTTTCCCTCTTTAGAAGGGTTTTTTTCCCCCGGCTTATATATACGCATATTGCCCTAATGGGCTACTTATCTTTGTACATTCTCTAGTAATACATTCAGTATTGTGTGTTCTGCTCCAGGCTTCTTCTTCTTCCTTGTGTTGTTCGTGTGCTTCCGCAGACATCTATCTCCAACAATTGGTATCAGAGCAGGTCGTCGCTTCATCTAGGGCGCTGTCGACACTCCTCCGTTTGCAGTCTCAGATTTGCACGAAATTTGGTGAGCATACTCAAGGTGTTTCAGAGATCAAACTATCGTAGCGCTTGTGCAGGCTATTTTGTCTTTTTGTGCCAAAGGTATATACCTATTTCTGTTCGCCAGTATAAGCATCTCAAAGTCTGCTACAGGTTTAGCAGAACTCGTCTGGGCAATTTCGTTCAACTTTTTGAGATACAGTCAATTTTCTGCATCAAGGTATTTTAGTCACCGGCCATGGCTGAAAGCAGTGATGTATTCCGTATGTTGGCTGTTGAGGATAAGTTGGATGGTACCAACTATCCATTATGGGCTTATATGATGCGACATGTATTGGTTGCAAAAGGATTGTGGAACATTGTGCAGGGTGTTGAAAGACGCCCTGTTACACCTGTAACAACAGGTACTGCGAATATAGGTGCTGGAGCTGATGAAGATGGTGTCGAAGATGATATTGTGCAGATTCCTATTCGTGCTGTTGTTCTGCTGCACCTAATGCAGAGCAGATTTGTTGGGATGGCAGAGATGCCCAAGCACATGCATTGATAGCTTTGTTTGTCAAACGTGCCATTATTCCTCATATTCGCTCTTGCAGAACAGCTAGGGATGCTTGGGATACACTTACCACATTGTACTAAGCTAGGAATGAGGCTCGTGTTGCTTACCTCCGAAAACAGTTGGAGAGTGAGCACATGAATGAAGATGATTCTATGGACAGTTTCCTAACGAAGATCAAAGATTTGAAGGAACAGTTGATTTCTACTGATGAGGTTATACCAGATAGCTCACTTGTGCAGACCGTTCTGAATGGTCTTCCTGATTCATATCAGAGTTTTGCTTCTACTCTTCGGTTGATGATGAAAGGCAATCCGAATGCCTTATCATTTGAGGAGTTAGTCTCTGTTCTGTTGCAGGAAGATCAGTCCAGGCAGAACAGGTCCATTATGCGTGTCGCAGATCAAGCTTTCCTGGCTAGTCAGAAGGGCAAAGGAAAATGGATCTCTTCTACTAGTAAGCAGAAATCTGCAAATGCTGCACATTCGAAGAACCAGGATAAAGATGAGAAGAAATCGTAAAAGCAAAAATTGTTTTGCAAGTACTGTAAAGGGAATGATCATATCATAAAGAACTGTCCAAAATTGGCTGCAAAAGAGGCAAAGAAAAAGGAGGCTAGAATGGTTGTTGCAGAAGCCTCCACACCAAAAACAGAGTCTACTAATCTTGTGCAGGAAGAAGAATGGGTGTTTACTACTGTTTGCAGTTTTGACCCATCTTCTCATGAGCAGTGCATGTCTGCAATGGACTCAGATGTTTTGTACTTTGACAGTGGGGCGACCAAACATATTACATCGCAGCGCAGTTTCTTCTCTTCACTCGAGCCTTCCCCTACAGGGAATACTGTCACATGCGCCAACGACTCCTCTTATCCTGTTATGGGAGTTGGTAAGATCATTCTGACTACTGCTGATGGTAGTTCTTTCACTTTGTCAGATGCTTTATTTGTGACAGGGATCAAGAAGAATCTGTTATCAGTTTCTGCATTAGCCAAGATTGGCTTGGTTGTGAAATTTATTGATGACAGATGTACAGTTCATGATCTGTCAAATGGCGATGTTATTATTGCTTCTGGCATTTTATGTCGTGGGTTGTATAAGCTCATAGACTATGAAAGATCTGTGAATGATTTGGCATGTGCAGTTCATGATTCTCAGGCTATGTCAGATGCAAAGCTTTGGCATGCACGATTTGGTCATCTGAATTTTGTTGTTTGCTACGCCTACAGAAATCTGATATGGTGTCTTCTTTGCCCAAGCTTGAGGCACCTGGAAAACATGTTTGTGAAGGCTGTATTTTGGGCAAAATGCAGCATTCCTCCTTTCCAAAAGATGGTTCAGTTCGGGCTACACAGAAATTGCAGCTTGTACATAGTGATGTCTGTGGTCCTATGCAGACACCCTCTTTTGGAAATTACCTTTACTTCGTGACTTTCATTGATGATTTTTCCAGGCATGCATGGGTATATCCACTCAAAGCAAAGTCCGAAGTGTTCATGTGCTTTAAACAGTTTTTGGTTTTGGTTGAAAATCTGTGAGCATGTAAAATGGGCACCCTCCGTCCTGATCGAGGGGGGGAATATATGTCTTCTGATTTTAATGCATTTATGGCTGAACGTGGGATAAAACACCAGTGTGCAGTGCTGTATACACCTCAACAGAATGGAGTTGCTGAACGGAAGAACAGGTCACTCATGGAGATGGCGAGGTGTATGGTCAAGAGTCAGGCTTTACCACATAGTTTCTGGCTTGAGGCTGTCATGTGTGCAGCATATGTACTTAACAGGTGTCCCACTAAAGCGTTGCAGTCTATCACTCCATATGAGGCTTGGCATGACCGCAAGCCATCTGTTGCTCATCTGCATGTTTTTGGTTGTTTGGCATATGCACTAGTGCCTGAACAACATCGCAGAAAATTGGATGATAAGGCAGTAAAATGTATTTTTGTTGGGTACAGTTCTGAAAGTAAAGGCTATCGTCTGTATCATCCATAGACTAAACACATTCTAGTTAGCCGTGATGTTGTCTTTGTGGAAGATGCTATTCAGCCATTGCTTTCATGTACTAAGGAGACATATGTTAGCTCCAAAGACATGTATGATACTTTGGCGCCTCTTTTTACAGGTGGACAGTCTAGTGCTGGTCCTAATGAGGCAACTTCTCAACCTTCGCAGGTTTCATATGATGATGCAGATCATTCCATTTCTGATGCAGATTTACATGATGCACTTGTTGATGAGAGAGCTGATATTGAGCAGGCAAAAACTATGCCAAAATGGCTGGTGCAGACTTTGCATGACAGCAAATTAGATGCACCTTTGTCATATCGTACTCGTTCAGGCTCTCATAGTGCCTCCTTTGCATCAGATTGCTATGCTATGGCTGTGTCTAGTCTCTATGATGAGAATGAGCCTGTTTCTTTTGATGAAGCACAGAATTCAAAAAATTGGATGGCTGCTATGCAATCTGAATATGATGCTATAATGAAGAATGGTACATGGTCTTTATGTGACTTGCCTCCTGTCAAGAAGGCCATTGGCACTAAGTGGGTATACAATTTGAAGTGTAAACTTGATGGTATAGTTGACAGGTATAAGGCTAGGCTTGTTGCAAACTGTTATGCATAGGAAAGAGGCATTGATTTTGATGAGACCTTTGCACCTACATGCCGTATGACTACTGTTCGGAGCATTTGTGCACTTGCAGCCCATCATGGTTGGAATGTACATCAGTTGGACATTAAAATAGCATTTCTGAATGGTGACTCACATGAAGAAGTGTATGTTTTTCAGCCCCGTGGCTTTGTGCAAAAAGGGCATGAAAACCAGGTGTGCAGGTTAAAGAAGGCATTATATGGTTTAAAGCAAGCACCATGTGCTTGGTATGAGAAGATACATGCCTATCTGGTTGCACATGGTTTTGAGAACAGTCCAACTGAAAGCACCTTATATGTTAAGCGTGCTAATGATGTGCTTCTGATCATTGTTGTCTATGTTGACGACATGCTGCTCATTGGTCCTATTGAGAAGTATATTGCTGATTTCAAGGCTGATTTGCATGCCTCATTTGAGATGTCTGATTTGGGGCATTTGCATCACTATTTGGGCATTCAGTTTATGCAAGTTGATGGTGGAATGGCTTTGTATCAAACGAAATATATTGACACATTATGTAGTGTTTTGGCCTTGAAGACTGTAAGCCTATTGCCACTCCTATGGAGACAGGTTTACGATTGAGTCTTCATGATGCTGGAGATGCATTTGATGCTGTTCTCTATCAGCAGGCTGTTGGATGCTTGATTTACTTATGCATTACTCGGCCAGATATTCAGTTTGTTGTCTCAAAGATGAGCCGGTTTATGCATTGCCCAGGAGTCACGCATTGGAAGGCGGTTAAGTGCATCTTTCGCTACTTGAGTGGTACTCGGCTACGTGGGTTGTTTTATCCCAAGGGGGGATCACTACCACCAGATTTGCATGCTTTTTTTGACTCAGATTGGGCTGGTTGCTATGACACTCGTGTGTCCACCAGTGGTTTTTGCTTCATGCTTGGTAGCTCATGTATATCTTGGTTGAGCAAGAAGTAGCCTACTATGGCCACTTCCAGTTGTGAGGCTGAGTATAGGGCACCTTTCACAATGACTGTTGAGTGGTGGTGGCTCAGACGCCTTCTGCCACCACCATCTTCACTAACAGTCAGAGCGCATTGGCAGTTGCGAGGAACCCTGTGTTCCATGCTCACACTAAGCACATTGAGGTGCATTATCACTATGTCAGGGAGAGGTTCTCTGCTGGGGAGATCAGCTTGGCATATGTGCCCACGCAGGAGAACATTGCAGACCTTTTCACGAAGGCTCTGCCTAGGGAGAAGTTTGAAGCTTTCCGCAAAGCTTTGGGCTTACTTCCTTTTGTGGAGTGATTTCCACATAGCTTGGCACTTCCTTATACATGAGTGCCAGCTCCTTGTTCACCGCATCACTCCCAGGGGGGATTTGTTGATATATTTAGGTAGTGATGTGTGTGAACACACTAGGACCGCCGGGGCACTTTTTTCCCTCTTTAGGAGGTTTTTTTCCCCCGGCTTGTATATACGCATATTGCCCTAATGGGCTACTTATCTTTGTACATTCTCTAGTAATACATTCAGTATTGGGTGTTGTGCTCCAAGCTTCTTCTTCTTCCTTGTGCTTTTCGCGTGCTTCCGCAGACATCTATCTCCAACAAGTTCTATGTATGAGACTCTCTCCTCCATCTTCATGCTTTGCCTATTGTGGTAATG
The DNA here is from genome assembly GCA_020310875.1 of Ceratopteris richardii. Taxonomy (NCBI): domain Eukaryota; kingdom Viridiplantae; phylum Streptophyta; class Polypodiopsida; order Polypodiales; family Pteridaceae; genus Ceratopteris; species Ceratopteris richardii. The sequence goes on from CM035436.1 coordinate 61,605,972, forward strand.
AGTTCAAAAGTTCAAGTTTCCAAAGCAAGTTTATGCATAGCATTGAGACTGAGATGATAAGTCATTGGTTTATCTATATGCTTCAAATACTATTGTAAAGTTTTTCAAAATAGGAGGTTGTTGGACCAATTTGATGCTTAGCATAGAGTTGTAGTTGATAACTTCTTATTTTCTATGCCTATGATTCACCTGATGATTTTATGCTTGAAAAAGTGAGGTTTTATGTGGGAATTCGATGCTCGGCATCAAATTCTTGATGAAAAGTGAAATTTTATGCACCAAGTCAATGTTAAGCATCGAATTTGCAGTATAGGGACATACTTTTTACTAAAACAAGCAAGGTTTCCTATTTTGGTAGCTCATACAGGGTCAACTTCTGAAGTTCATAACTTGGTGTGTAGTGCAAAACTTTTAGCAAATAATAGCTTGTTGGAAATTTCTTGTCTTCTACTTTTATGCACCAAAAGATCTTGGCAAAATAGTATTTGCGCTAAGAGAAATAAGCAAAACATTGAAGGTATGTCATTTCAGTGACTAGAAATTTCTATAGAAGCAAAGTTCTCAGTTTAATCAATCTTTTCTCAAAGTTTGGAGAAGCATTGAGTTAATGGTGACCATAGAGGTTGTCTAGTGTCACATTAATTCATTTCTTGTGATGTTTCATAGATCAACAATTTACATGGTCTTTGATTGTAAACTTTGCAAGTTTAATTGATTTGATCATCAAATGTTGTGTGTTCTCATGAATTGTTGAAAAATTTGCACAAGGGCTCCTTGTGAGCAAGCCTTAGTCCCTTCACATCTCCCACATGTTGAGAACCCAACATGAAACAATCTAAGCTTTATGTGTAAAGTCTAATATCTTGATTATCTAATTTTTTTCAATTAAGATTTGCCAAAATAGTGAGAATTAATCATCTTTTATTAGAAATTGAAAGAATTTGATCGTTCCTTGAATTACGTTAGTTTTATAAATTCCCTAATCAAATAATCACATACTCCATGTCTCACAAATCACGTGAAGTAAAGAAATGATGAGGGAAGGAGATGACGATTTCAAAGGAAAATGTTTATCAAAGGAAGGCTCATGAAGGAATTTCAAAGGCATCAAATATATTCAAGTGATGGAGATGAATAAGAGGAACAACTAGCAGCAAGCGGATTCAAATTTGGGTACTTTTTGACCCTCCTATATAAGAACTCTCCTAAAATCTCTCTTGAAAGCTTGAAAACTAAGACTTGTGAATGATGTGTGTGCCACTCTCCTCCCATCCATTATATCCCTTGCATCCAAAATAGTAATGCCCTGGAATGTTCTAGTGCCAAAATGTGGCCACCATGCAACACTCATCCCCATTACCATTCAATACCTTGGGGTATCCATCGAGCTAGGGAACTTGGTTAAGGCTGGCCCTTGTCCCACACACACACATGGAATTGTCTTTGTAGACCAATGTCTAAAACTCTCTCCCCTTATCCTATATGATCAATGAGGGAAAGTACTTGCGAACTAGAGCTTCTTATTCGCAAGTAAAATATGTAAGCCGTAATCCTCTCCGGGCTACTAGATACTCTTGGATGACATAGTTTCTCAAATGTTTCTATCTTTGATCTAGTATCCTATCTAGAGAATGATCTATGCTATCACTTTCCTAGAAAGAAACAATACCCTCTATTAGGTTATCCTCCCTAGAAATATACTTTTGAGTTTACTGACATGAAACACTGGATGGACTCTACAATCTAGAGGAAGCTCTAATTGGTATGCAACATCACTAAGCTTCTTAACTATCTTCCAAGGTCCAAAAAGCATTGCTGAAATCTTAGCACACTTCCCTATGGATAGTGAACTAGATCTAGCTCGCACTTGAGGAAACACTCTATGTCCTTCCTCAAAGACTCTAGGAGATCTCTTCCTGTCAGCATATTCTTTTACCCCATCAACTACTTGTTGCATCTTAGCTTTAGCTATTTCTAAATTTTCTTGGAGGTTCACCAAGAACTCCAAAGCACTAGGACATTTCTTTGGCATTCCTATGGTATTGCAAGGAGTGGGATTCATGCCATAGTTCATCTCAAAAGGAGACATTCCTCTCACTTTATGAGGTCTATTATTGTAAGCAAACTCTACTAGTGGTAAATAATTATCCCAATCTGTCTGCTTCTCAGACACTTATGCTCTCAACATGTCCTCCAAATCTGGTTGACCCTCTCTGTCTGACTATTTGTCTATGGATGATCGCCACTAATCATTTTCAATGACACTTTGAGTTGGTCAAATAGAAACTTCCAAAAGTGTCCTAAGAATCTAACATCCCTATCTAAAACTATCGATGTCGGTAACCCATGCAATATGAAGACATGCTAGATAAATAGCTCTACTACCTATGGAGCTTCTATCATCTCTTCCATGGCTATGAAATGAACCATCTTGCTCAATGTATCTACCACAACTAGGATAGTATCCTTTAAAGGATTTAAAAGACCTGGTGTCTTAACCCTTTCTGCCTTGTTGACCTGACACATAAAGCATTGTTGAACAAATGTGTGGATATCTTTGGCTAATCTAGGCCACCAAAATGTAACAAGTTGAATGGTCTTGTCAACACCAAGATGCCTTGCACAAGGAAATATCATGGTTATGATGCATCACTTTTCTTCTCAAATATCGGGAATCTGGTACGCAAACCTTTCCTTTTCCTTTACCTATTCCATTCTCCATTGAGAAATTGGAATATGGACTTGAGTTGTTTGCTTTATTATTAGAAGAAATAGCTAGAACTGCCTCTCTCCTATAACAGAGTCATCATTGATGGCTCTAATAATCTATACCAAATGTGGATATTCCACTCGAGCTTCCTTTATATCTTGAAGCAATGAACTTTCTAAAATTGTAAAGCTCATTTAATACACTATCCGTGATAATGCATCAGATACAACATTCTATTTGCCTCTTCTATAAAGGATTTGCATGTGAAACTCCTACATGAGCTCAACCCAATGACCCTATCTACCTCGAAGATCTATCTGACTACAAAAGTACTTGAGTGTATGGTGATTTGTGTATACCTTAAAGGCTGCACCATAACAATAGTGTCTCTAGACTTTAAGAGCATGCACCACTACATACAAATCCTATTCATGCATTGGCCAATTGTGTTGTGCACTACTCAACTTTTTCCTTTCAAAATCTATTGGCCTACCATCTTGGCTCAAGACTGCTCATATGGCTATGTCGTTAGCATTTGTTTCTAACTCAAATGGTTTCTGTGGATCTATGACTTTGAGTATAGTAGCCTCTGAAAAAGCTTGCTTCATAGTATCAAAGCTTTCTTGTTGCTCTTGCTTCCATGCAAATGATACTTTCCTTGAAGCAAACTTTTCACAGGCACTACTATCGACAAATAAGAGGAAATGTATTTTCGATAGAAACTGGAAAGTCCTAGAAATTACCATACTTGCCCCACATCTTGAGGAGTAGGCCAAGCTAGAATAACTGAGACCTTCTTGGGATCCATCTGAACCCCATCGACTGATAGCACATGCCCTGAATACTCCATCTCTAGAAGGAACAACTGAGTCTTATCTAGATTTATAAATAATTGATTTTCTTTTAACTTATTTAACAGTAATCTTAAATGACTTTCATGCTCATGTATAGAACTAGTATACACCAACAAGTCCTCAACAAAATCCATAAAAAACTTTCCAATGAATAGTCATAAAATATCATTCATTAACATCATGAAAGTAGGAAGTGTATAAGTCAAACCGAATGGCATAACTAAATACTCATCATGACCAAAACGGATCCCAAAAGATGTTTTATATACATCTTGTTCCTTTACTCTAATATGGTTGTAACCACTTTTCAAGCCTACTTACTATACATAACTGCTCCACCTAGAGCATCAAGGAGACCATCTATCCTAGGCATGGGATATCTATGCTTGATGGTAATCTTATTCAGTCCTTTGTAGTCAATGCACATCCCATAAGACCCATCTTTCTTCTTCATTAGAACAACTAGTGCTGCAAAGGCCGAATAGTTGGGTCTAATCAGCCCCTTCTCCATGTACTCGTCCAAGACCTTGTGCACTTGATTCTCCTCCTCCAAGCTCATTCAAAATGGCAATCGAGTGTTCGGACTTGCTCCTGGTACCAACTCAATTCTATGCTCAATGTTCTTGCAAGGAGGTAACCCGAACGTAATTCTTTTGAAACAACTCTTGGAATTCTACTCTTACTTTATTTGAAAGTACTTGAGCATTCCAAGTAGAGTTTCCTTGACTATAAGAATCCATCACGACACATGATAAATATCCAAAATAAAGAAAATAAATATACTTACAATCGATCTTGAGCAACCTAGTTGCAGACATCAATCCCTTCTCTTGGAGATCTGGCTCTCCACAGATCAGTAATGGCCTCCCCTCATGCTCAAACTGATAAACATGCAAATCAAAATCTATGAATGGTCTTTTCACTTAGGACTACATCAAAACAAGTCAGTCGTGCTATCTCAAAGTCCAATCTATCCTCATAGGACTTGATCTAAATAGGTAGACCAACTACTCATCAGTCCCATGTCTTAGTTCCCTTCTCATCGGCTAACTACACTATGTAGGCATACTTTGACTACATAGTGTCTAAGTATAACCTTCTGACTAGTCGGGAGCTAATGATATTATGTGTAGACCCAGTGTCAAAGAGGACCTTGACAAGTTGTCCTGCCATGACTCCTCTCATAACAATGATTTTAGTATCAGGAAATTGGTATCTTTTTTGTGCCACTACTGAAAGCACAACGTCTGGCACAGAAGAATCTTCTTTCTGACTGTCATGGCCACTATAGAATATTATATTAGAGATGTGGAATCACCAAAATCCTCACCTACATAACTCCCTACCTCTGTAGGATTTATATCTATGGTTGCTGCTTTTTTTTTCTTTTTAGGATAGTCCTTAAGGCGGTGTTGTCCTAGGCATCCATAAGATAATCCTTCCTTCATTTCCTTCTCTTTTGCTTGAGGGGTAAGGATGGACTTGTTGTACGCCCTCTTAGCCAAAGCAGACACCTTTCTCTTTCCTCCTAAAATTGTATTGATCATGTGCACCTACTTAGCCTCTTTTTGAGGTTGTGCACTGGTCAAGATAGGAGTGGAAGTGGAAAAGGGCCAACTCATCTTATTCCATGAGGATCTTTGGCACTAGGAGCCTATGCCCCTGTGGCCATCCTTATAAACTAGAGCCTTCTCTATCGCATGTGCCAAAGAGTGACACCTCTCCTTTCTAACTAGAGGTTAGATAGTTTCTCTAGGCACCAAGATAAACTTGTGAACTGGAGAAACTCTAGGATAGAGTCAGGTACTTAAGAAGCACCTCCCTGTACTTATCCACATAATCCTAAATGGTTTAGTTTTTTTTACCAATGAAAAACCAAGTGTCTAGTGCTTTAGACCTCGTGATACAAAATTATTATAAGATAGGACTTTAAATTGTTCCCATGTACTTTGCTCTTTCTTGTCCTACTCAATCTTATGCCACCACCTATGGGCAATGTCCATAAGATTATAGATCGCATGTTGAATCTTATGTTATCGTCCATGATATTGCATAGACGGAAGCACTACTCTCACTTGTTGAGCCACTGCTCAATAGTATCAATAGTCCATGCGCTAGTAGAGCCATGATATCTTGGTAGCTTAAGATCCTTAAGCTTCCATCGGGCTTCTCTTACTAGAAAACTCTCTCTAGGAACTTATGGGGTTTGATGCTCACCTAGAGCATTTAACTTCTTTGCTCGTAGGTCAATCTCTGGCACTACTTCTTCTTCTTTGGAAGTTTATGAAGATATTGTATTCAAGTTGATGTGTGATGAGATTCTTCTACAAATTATGTGGATTTGTAAATCAAACTACATGCAATATCAACTTTGATTATGAGTTTTTGATATAAAGTAATACAATATAATCATTCTATTTCATGAATTGCTTTTATCTTCATAATCTTTGTTCATAAACTTTGCAAGATTAATTATTTTATCATTAAATATTGTGATTTTTCATAAATTGTTGAAAACTTTGCACAAGGCCTCTTGAGTAAGCCTTAATCCTTATACACCTCCCATAATGGTCAAATTGATGATGAAGAACAGAATTTTCTAAGATCCAACCAAGGCTTACTATCAACATGCATTATTAATGTTTATCAAATCGTTGTGCAATATTTACATTTTAATTATTTGTCATAGGTTGCTAATGCAACTAGCCTATTTACTGATGAAGATGTAACCCAATTATAGTCTCAACCTAAGGAACTACAAGGCCCAAATATTATTTATGAAGATCAAGTCAAAGCATGTAACCTAGGAATGAAGGAGAGATCCTAAATTAGGAGAAATTCATGCTGGGTCACTTGATTTTTTTGGGATTAATCTACTTTCACTACTCACAGAATTTAAGGATGTGTTTTCTTGTGACCATAAGGACATGGGAGGCTTAGAACTTCATATTTGCTCATCGAATCTTCTTGATTCAGAGGCTATTTTTGTGCTATGCCAATGACACCAAATTAATTTGAAATATGCCCTGATGGTAAAACAAGAAATATGTTAAAGGTTAAAGGTTAAAGGTTAAAGGTATGCTATTTGATAGTATGTTAAAGGTTGGATTTATTGTCTCCATTGATAATCCAAAATTTTTATCTTCGATTGTAATAGTACTTAAAAAGAACAAATAGTTACAGATCTATGTATTGCTGGTAGAGAAATGCATTCATTCATGGATGGATATAGTGAGTACATCCGATTAAGAATGGATAGATTTGATGTAGCAAAGATGGTCTTCATCACTAATGAAGGTACATACATTTGTAAGGTCATGTAGTTTATTCCTAAAAATGTGTTGAGAACTTTCCAATGATGCATGCAAGATTTCCTCTATATCTCATCAAAGTTATAAAATTTTTCTTGGATTAATTTTCTATATCTTGTTTTAAGAACATGCGTCTAGGACATTTGCATCTTCGCTTTGAGCAGTGCAAATCAATGCATCTCTATCTAAACCTCTACATCATTTTTGGTAAATTAGGTCACATAATCTGAAAGGAAGGAAATGTTTTTGACTTGGATAAGATAAAGGTCATTCAAGAAGCCTCTACACCAAGATCATCAAAAGAAGTTCAATGCTTTCTCGGGAGAATTTGGTTGTGTTACCAACATTTGGGACACGTTTTTGATATTGTTGTCCCCCTTATTGGTTGGCACACGTGTCCCCTAATCAATTTAGATGGACTAATGATGGTGCAATGGCCTTTGGGAGACTAAAATATTTACTTAACTAGGCATCGATACTATAAGCTCCAAACTCTAGAACATTTTTTTCATGTTTTTTTAATGGTTCTATATTAGCCATTAGCATTGTACGTATGCAGGCTACATATAAAGTTTGGTACAAACCTATATACTATGCTAGCCAAAGATTTTCTATTTTAGAACTAAACTACTTGGTTAATTAGTGAGAATGTTTGGACGTGATGTATTTGATCAAGAAGTTTCATCATTATTTGTTATGCCACAAATTTATGTTTCATGTAGAGCATTGTACACTTTCTTATCTAGTTAAGTAGCAAGCATTGATTGGCCGACTTGCCATATGGGTTTTGCTACTACAATAATTCGATTTTAAAATTTGGCACTGACCAGGCATATCCCACTTTGTTGCAAAATACCACTAGGTGTCTATTTGTGATGCTTTCCAAAGAATGGGAGATACCTTACACTATCACATATTCCCATTGTAGCCAATCCTTTAGATAGAACCTTTCTAAAAATCCTTTCTAAAAATCCGAATTGGATTGCATCGGACCATGACTACGTCAAGCCATTGGTTTTGCATATCACCCTCAATTTCGCACACTAATGATTTTGAATCTCGTCATTATTCCCCCACTCATGTCTTTTTGCATGGCAAGTTTCTATAAAAACCACCTCCTTTCCTCACATTCACTTATTTTGTAACATGAGGTTTCTCATAGTGCAGACTTAGCATTCTACGACTTATGCTAATCTCCGTCATCATGGTTATTTATCTGTAATATTAGGTTGTCCTTAAGAATGCTCTCTTGGACATGCCACGAGTACTTACAACTCTACCTCCTCCTTCACTTCGCCCCAATAGACTGGCTTAGCGTGTTCATGCATCCTAAAGCCTTAGGACTGCTAAACCAAATACGGAAACAATATCCCAAGCAACCTGTGGACCCTATATCTAGAAAATGCATGTCTACATGTTTTCCCGACACCAATGACTTCACATCCCTACATAGAGGATCACGGGCTTGATGAGGGTGCAGCTAATCTCAGAGGAAGAAACGGAATGCCAATTCGGCAAAGCAAGAGGCAAGAATGAGTTAATCAACAAGAGCAAGCTCAGACCACTAGCAGACCCTAGAACAAAGGAAACCATCGATCCACTTTGTACACTCTTCAGGTTCATGACACCAATCATCATCTTGTCACAACCAACAATAGCAAGAACAACAAAATGAACCCCAATCACAGAAACAAGAGGATGTAGCAAGCCATGCTTTAGATACCACTCATTTCCCAACAGATGATATCTCATACTCGCTCCCTATATCTCCAAAACTCAATGAGTAGATAGCGTTTCCCACCCATTTGTCCCACAAAGTTTCCACCACGATCACCTCATGTAGATAGCTCGCTTCCTAAATTTCATTCCAACATCCATCATGAACGTCCATATTTGCGACCACAAAATTCTTGCACAAGCTAAGGTGGAGAACGATGAGTTGTGGTCAACTGTGCAGACACAAAGAACTAGTCCAGAATCAGCAACAAGCACTAGCATAGCAGCATCCGTTAAGGTAAACCATCATTTATCTCAAGACTAACTAGATCATTTTCGATTGATGATGGATATTCTAAAGGATGACATAAAGAGGAAGGAAATCGAATATGGTACTCTGCTCAACTGGGCTAACAGTCTCCACAAGTTACATCGATGGATAAACATTGCAGAAGATCAAATTGATAAGGCCATGGAAACCATTAGGTTACATGAGGAGAAGATCATTGACCTCTAGGGAACTATGGATGAACTAGATCGAAGGCTACATGATGTCCATATCAACATCAACAAGAACATATCCAAGAGTACTATGTTACGGACAAAGCAGAAAGAAATGTAGGCCCTGCAACCTTGGATGTGCAAGGTTACCAAGCATAATCTAAATTTCTAGGAGATGTTAATGCTACAAAAGCCAAGGCTATGCTTCTAGAGGACGCCCAAATTGCTTCTACTTCAGGAAAGGAACTTTGGTCGATGCTACTATAGTGCAATTACTACTCAAAATCGTACAGGAAAAGATTCAAGATACCTACGATGAATATCTAGCCGGAGTAAAGGACCAACTACCTGACATGGAGCAGTGCTAGGAAATGAACACAGAACAATTATGATTATTTAACAGTCAACAGCTTCCAGCAGTACAAGCTTAACTGTTCCTAACTGGATAAGGCTAGACAGGACAGGTTGAACGAGTGAACCTTTGCATCACTCATAGAAGATGATGATGAGAAGATGAACATGCTTTCTTTAATACAGCACACAAAAATCCTGCTGTATCCATGGCTTCATGTACATGTGAGCTCAAGTTCTGCTCAGCCACACAAGCAGGCATTGTCAATCATGAATGAGCTAATGTCTACCCACCCATATGCCACCACTGGAAGACTGCAGTTCATAGCCTTTTGCTGCAGAGAATCAAGAGAAAATTGACACACACAGCTGTCAATCGACTGCCTGTAGGCACGAAGCCATCCACCTCTCAAACTCCCAGTTGTTCAAGAATCCCTCCAAGCCAATATGGTATATGGCATCTGTGGATTAAGGATAGTTGTAACTTCAGATTTTTCCCACTGCAAGTCCACTTTCATATCACTGTCCATAAGCTCAAACCCCAAGCTTTAACTACAGAGTCCAGATAGTACGATTGCAGGCCAATCAACCTTGCAAGCAATTACTGACATCATCTTCAGCATATTCATTAACTAGATCACATATTAGAAAATGGTGATGTCATCTTCATCCTTTTCTGTAAGGTAGAAAATTTCCAAATTCACAGGCCCACCATCCAATGTCCATCTCTCCCCATTTTGCACATGCACTTAAAAGAGAAGCATACAAAACCTCAGAGAACTTGAAATCTTGAATATCCAAGATGCACTTTGAAGCTGAATCTAAATATCCAGCTCGACCTAATGCATCCATTATACAAGTAAAGTGTTTTGCATTTGGCATAGCATCATGCTTGGTTTTCAGATTTAATATATGCCTCCCTGCATTCTTTATCATGCCTGTCGTGCTACAAGCTTTTAAAATGCAAAGGCTGGTTACATCATCAAGAGAAAGGCCTATACCTCCCATCTGTTCCAAGCATGAGAGCGCTTTTCCAGCTTGCCCGTTTTTAGCATATCCTAGAATCAGACTATTCCAAGAAGCAATATCCCTAACACAAAGTTCCATAAGAACCTGTTGTGCCTTTTCAAGTGCACCACATTTACTATACATGTGCACCAAGGCATTACCAAGCAAAATATTGTTAGACAGGAATCCCTGACGGACAATCTCATCATGAACATATTCCCCCTGTTTGACAGCCCCTAGATTTCCACATGCTTTCAGAATGCATAAGAAAGTCACCTCATTTGGACAGAGGCCCTCCAACTGCATCAGCTCTAAAGAGCTCAATGCTTGCTTCTCTAGGCCTTGCTGTACATAACCTGAGATGAGGGCATTCCAAGAGGGGATGTTCTTCACAGGTAATTGTCTGAGTACTTTATATGCTTTTGCAAAAGCTCCACACTTAGAATACATGTCAACGATGGCAGTGCTAAGCACAATATCCTTGTTCAACAGTTCCTGCTGCACAATCATATTATGTACATCTTCCCCTTTACTAAGTGATTCTGAAATACCACAGACTTTTAAAATACATACAAATGTCATAGCATTTGGAGAAAGACCTTCAAGCAACATTTGCTGAAAGCACTTAAAAGTTTGTACGGCATATTTTCTCTGTGCATATCCTGTCATTAATGAAGTCCAGGAGACCACATTCCTTTGAGGGAGATCCTCATGAACTTGTTGGGCCTTTTTGAGGGCACCACACTTCACGAACATATCAACAACAGATGTACCAAGCACAATATCACAGGCCAGCAAGCCACTCTGATATATTTTACTATAAATTTTTTCACCCTTATCAACAGCCCTTATATTGCAACAAGCGTTCATGGCACAAGCAAATGCTGTGCCATCAGGATCAATACCTCGGTGCTGCATTTGTTCATAGCAAGTCAAAGCATCGTGACTAAGCTGCTTCTGATTGAATGCAGTTATGACATCTGTCCATGCGAAAACATCCATGCAGTTATTTATGTGAAGCATTTGATATGCAATCCCGAGCTGTCCGCACTTTGCATACATGGTGACAAGGGCATTTGAGCATTTTCCCAACAGACCTCTTTTAATCACCTTGATATGCAACTGATTACCCCAAGAGAGATCTTTTCTCTTCGCACAAGCTCTCAAGGAGGCCAGGAAGGTAGTATATTCATCTTCCAGTGATTGGATGCGCAAATCACCATCTCGAATTCGAACTGAGCTACACAGATTACTAGCTGTAGAATCGAACATACAGGAAAAACATGTAAAGGATATATATATCCCATCCAGCTATTCTTACAAGCCTGGGTATGCTGAAGCTTATTTCGTTGTTGTAAGTGCCCCACCACTGTCTTTGTCGTGCGTAGATGAGAACAACTTAAACGCACTTGCATGTGAACTACAGCAGCAGTATCATCCAAGAAGAAACAACAGTTGCACAGAGTCACAGAAACGGAGCAACAAACTACAATAACATATCAACGCCTTTCAAAAGCAAAAATGAGTGCAAGGGGAAGGGAGGTACAAAATTTTGTGGTACTCATTCCCTCCCACCTCACTCATCCTCTCCACAAACCCCTCTATGGAAAAGATAATCAAAAGTATTACTGATTTTAGAACTTGGGTCAAAAAAGAGTGATTCTCTAAAAGGAATAAAGATGAAATACATAACATTTTTTTCTAGTGATTATGTGATCTTAGTGTCTCAATTCAAAGATATGTCCATTTGTCCCAGGTTGTTGTTCAGGTGGTTGGGCCGCTCGCCTCTTGAGGCGGGGGCGAGGGTTCAACCCCCACCGGCTACATGTAAGGCACATGTTAAAGTTGGAATGTATCGTGTGGCTATGCCACCGCTTGTTCTGCCTCACAGTAGTTGTGACCTCAGAACTATGCCCTTCCTTGTACAATTGCAATTTCAAAGTTAAAGCCCCGGGGAGTAGGTCTCGGCTGAACCTCCATTTTTTTTTTTTTTTAGATATGTCCATTTAAGCATTCTAGTTAGGTTTCTTGTGGCTATTTCTAAGAAGATGATAATAGAGGGGCCATCTCAAAAGATAGAGTCAAGTTATTAATGCAAAGTGGTTGTTGACTACCGAAAACAAAGATATGTCCATTAAGCATTTTGTTTAGGTATCTTGTGGTTATTTCTAATAAGAAAATAGTAGAGATGGTATCTCAAAAGCTAGGAATCAAATTATTGATGCAAAGTGGTCGTTGATAATCATAAGGAAGAAACTAGTGTACAATAATTTGTTGAATGCCTACTTTTAAAGAGGCAAGCTAGGATAGAATGCCAAGGATGGCGCATATAAGAAGAAAAAAAAAGGGGGGGGGGGTCAAATTAAGGTCAAGAAAAATAACAAATTTAATAAAAAAAGTCAATATGGAAAGAAAAGAAAAATCTAGGAAGAATTTCCAATAGCATAGAAACATGGTCATGGATGGAGGTATTTAGAACCCTAGTCTAAGATTGAATTCTAAGAACTTTTTTGAGCTCGTATTACACATGGTGCTGAAAGAGATTCAACAAATAGACTTCTTGATGGACACCACCCACTATAATCCCAAGTTCTCTTAGAGGAACTTGAATGTAGTGGAGAATAGAAACCATGAGAAGACCTTCTAATAGTGAGAAGACCTTCCATCGTATGCACATGCTGCCAAACAATATAGTTACAACAAGAGATTGTGAATCTCAAGGATAGGTAATAAATCCATGCACATGTAAGAAAGCAATTATGCAGAACTTCAATATAATAGAGAAGGGAAAACATGAGAAGAGCTTATAGTAATGAGAAGTCCATCATAGGCATTGCGGTGTCAAACAATCTAAATAGAATGAGAGTGTGAATCTCAAGGGGTAGGTAAAATAAACCATGTACATGTAAGGACGAAATTATGCAAGTTAGATGATTGTGCTAGAAGAAAAAAAAGTGAGCACATACAATAGAAATTGAATTTTTTTCTTACGGATAGGAAGTACAAAAATGATAGTGGTTTCCAAGTATGCACTCTTGAAGTAGAGATTCAATGGAAATCTAGACAACTCTAAATGGGGGAATACATAGTAGAGGTATGATGGACCAACCTGATGTCTAGACTAGTGTAGATGTCATCTACAAATTGGCCATTTTAGAGGTGTGGCTCTATGGATGGTTAAGCATGGGCGGTTTGTCCATGGAAAGTGATGATTTATGTAGTGGACTATCTACCATACATGAACCATACATGATGTTCACCAATGTGAAGTATGTGGGACCATTCAGTTGCCCTGATAAAAAACAAAACCAAACAAAAGAAGCCCTATCAATCATCAGAATAAAAAGCAAGCTTAGATTTTTTATCCAAAATTATCTAAGCCTCATAATAGAACATTCAAATGAAAGCACCAATACCTTTAACTTGTGGAACGCTTATGACTCATGTGCATAGTATAGAACCTTTTAGTTTTCTTGAAGAATTCGCATGACTATTAGCTTGGACAATCATGAGTACTACATCAGAAGGCACACAAAACAAGCTACAAACCAATCTACCCAAAATCCCACTAGACAATTAGCAAAGTTTATCTAAGATCTCTACTAGTCATAAATGGGCCAAGGTGACCTCCATTCACTACAAGGAAAAAGGGGGCATATTGATGATTGATGCGACACAATTTTGTCACTTTTTCATTTCGCATTATGTAGGATTGAGCGTCGAGCATGCATCGTTGTTTAAAGGATGCTATTATCGAAGCTAAACTTGAGGCTGCTTATGAGGTTAATTTAAGTGTCTCATATGTGAAAGTCGCATATATGAGAGTCGCATATACGACACTTTGCCAGTATTGCATATGCCACACTCAATAATATCACATATGCGATGGTTCAAAGGATGGCATATACAACTCATACACATCACTTATATGATGCTCGCTTTTGACAAAAAAAAATGCATTGCTCTTTCATCTTCATTTTGTATGCATCTAATCAAAGAGCAATCCAACATTCATATCTACATTGCGCATATGAGCTCGAGCTCTCTCTTTCTCTCTCTCTCTCTCTCTCTCTCTCTCTCTCTCTCTCTCTCTCTCTCTCTCTCTCTCTCTCTCTCTCTCTCTCTCTCTCTCTCTCTCTCTCTCTCTCTCTCTCTCTCTCTCTCTCTCTCTCTCTCTCTCTCTCTCGCTCTCTCTCTCTCGCTCTCTCTCTCTCTCTCTCTCTCTCTCTCTCTCTCTCTCTCTCTCTCTCTCTCTCTCTCTCTCTCTCTCTCTCTCTCTCTCTCTCTCTCTCTCTCTTTCCCTCTTTCTCTTTTGATTTCTCTCTCTCTCTCTCTCCCTCCCCCCCCTCTCTCTCTCTCTATTGCAGGTTATTCGAGAAGTTCACCGAGCATAATATATGGCTAATTATTGTAAGTACAATTTTCATTGTTTGTATATTATTTAAATTGTTTTGTTTTCAAAAATTAACATACTAATATTCACACATTCACATGCACATTTACACATATACATGCATATACACATATACACATACTTATATGCATACGCATACACATGCACATACACACATATACACACACATAAACATACACATGCACATACATACACATACATAGACACATACACTTACACATACACATGCACATACACACACACATACACATACACATACACACATGCACATGCACAAACATATCTACATGCACATGGATGCACATACACATACACACATAAATACATACTTATACACATACACATACATATGCACATACACACACATGCACATATATACACATGCATATGCACATGTACATGCACATGCATATGCACATGTACATGCACATGCACATGTACATGCACATGTACATGCACATGCATGCACATGCATGCACATGCATGCACATACACATGCATGCACATGCATGTTCATACATATACACATGCATATACACACATACACATACACATGCATATACACACATACATATACATACATACACATACACATACAAATACACTTACATATACACATACATATACACATACACATACACACACATACACAACTATAGATATATACCTACATGTGTACGCATACATATACACACACAACTACACACACATACATACATATACACACACAAACACACATAATATGAATGAATTATACAATTAAAGTAATAAATCACATGTTAAATATAAATTGTAATAAAAATCATTAGTAGATTTCAACCATATAGTTCACTTCAATTAAATAAGTTAATTTAATAAACACTTTAAAATTATTAAAAGTATGAACTCACACCATAGGCACAAAAACATAATTGATATGAGAGAAGTAAGCATTAGAAACTAAGATCTTTGGATCCGGAGTCACATTTATATTTTACATGTGATGAATGTAGCTACGGATCTATAGATCTTGGTATCTACTACCCTCTAAAGGTGCTCTTGGAGGTCTATGCCATCCATAATTCACTAATAATTCATCACCAATACGTAATGAAGAAAAAGCATTGATAGCTACATCTCTACTCATGTATGGTGATGTATATGTGTGTATGTGTATGTGTATCTATGTGTATGTGTATGCATGTGTATGTGTCTATATGTGTGTGTATGTGTATGTGTGTGCATGCATGTGCATGTGTGTGTATGTGTATGCATTTGTGTGTATGTGTGTGTATATATGTGTGTGTTTATGTTTGTGTGTTATGTATGTGTGTGTATGTGTGTGTATGCATGTGTACATGTGTGTATGTATTTGTGTGTGTTTACTACAATTTATTATTTTTAATAATATTATAACATAAATTTTTTAATTCATTTTAATTTGTTTAATTTCAAGAGTTTAAAACAAAATGAGAGTTGTGCGAGTACTACTTGAGATTTTTTCACTTAAAATGGAAGTAAGCATTAGAAACCAAGAGTTTTGGGTCCAGAGTCACATATAAATGTTACATATGATGAATGTGATTGTGGACCCAAACTCTTGGTTTCTACTACTCTCTATACATTTGAAAACTAACTAATAGCTTCCTACATCTCTACCAATGTATGGTGATTCATGACTATTTTCACACTCATGTATGTCTGTGTGTATATGTATGTGTGTATGTGTGTGTATGTATATGTGTGTATGTGTATGTGTGCACATGTGTATCTATACATGTATGTGTATGTATGTATGTATAATCATACATATGTGTGTGTGTGCACATTTATAAATTTATAGTTTTTTTTGTATACTAAACCTTTTTTTTTTGTTTGAGATTAAAATAACAGAAGATATTGTATGATAGAATGAAATAAGAGAAGTGTTGACATACCAGTTGAGATGTGGTAGTATTTTTGCAAACACCTACATATTTAGGAATCATTTCCTTAGCAAAAGGTATACAAAATAGTTTATATTATTGTGATTTATAATTCTCATATGTTTTATAAATATTTTATAAAACATATGTACTTTATACAAAAGGTATACAAAATAGTTTATATTATTGTGATTTATAATTCTCATATGTTTTATAAATACTTTAATCTATGTACTTTTGTTTCATTAAATAAACACAGGCTACTTGAAAGAAGATAGTTGAATCACGTCATATGTTGCACTTAGGCCAAATGGGCCATTACAGTTTTGTTGCTACATTTTTAATTTTTTGTATTATCAAAGCTATATTTTTTATTTTATTTAAACTAGTAATCATTTATCTTTTTTATTTGTTTCAATGCAACGAAAGGATGATGGTCATTTTCCTACGAAAAAGGAAATCAAATATGATACATATTGTGGATATCGACATCTGCGTGAGCACATACGAGATCATCCAGCTGATTTTGTCAGTATTATTATATTTGATATACTTTATTTTATTTTTATTGATGTTTTATATGTTTTATTTATTTATGTTTGTTATATGTAATACAGGAGTATTATGGAGAGGCCGATATGGATGAGGTGGAGAGACAGACACAAGAGGGATGATATTGATCATCACAGAGTGTTGAACGATCTACTTGTGATGCCTCTTCAATTAATAAGATCATGCGGATGATCATGATGATGTGGATGATCATCATAAGGGGGGTGATAAGATGATTGACACTTTACATTAGATGTATTATGTACATTGACACACACACATACACACACACACACATATGCAAATACACTACACACACATACATGCAAATACACTACACACACATACACATGCATACACACACATACATATGCATACACACACATACATAACACAAAAACATATACACATACACATATATATACACACACATACACATAGATGCATACACATACGCATGCATACACATACATACACATACACACACATATATATACACACCTATACACACACATATGCATATATACATGACAAACACATATACATACATACACATGTCATACACACATATGTGTAAATGTATGTATGTGTGAATATATGTATGTGTGTATGTGTGAATGTCTATTTCTATGATTGAGTATGTGTATTTATATGTCAGATGTGTATCTATGTATATGTGTATTAATATCTAATACCTTTTTTTGCTACACAATCAGATTCAGATCAATCAGAGGGAACTCCACCACCGTCTCCTAACTGTGCAAGGACTACTTACTATAAGTATATCAAACTTTAACTCTAATATTTGATAGATACATACATGACTCATATATGTTTTCTTACTACTATACTATAATTAGATTCTAATCAAGTAGAGGGTACTCCACCACCTCCTACCCATGCAATGACTTCACATGTGTTATCCGATAGTAATTATGATGCATTTTACTATCAGGAGAATATTATATGTTGGTGTAATCTTTGCTATGGCACATATTGAAGACCACAATTGGAATGTATTGAACATGAGGTAGATTATGGTATTTTTGAGAATGCAACACCACTTGATCGACATGATAATCCTTGGATATGTATTGATTCCATAAATTGATATCATTATTTTATTCTAAAATCATATACAAAATAAAATTATAGTAAATATGCAAGAGATTTACTCAATGATGATGATGATGATTCTCCTACTAATAATGCTAATATTCTTCGTACATTTCACAGACATGCCATTTATCAATTACAAGCCGAGGTTTTTTGAAATCCTCTACCTCTTGGTTTATAGACTAAAACGGTAGGAGATTATCCATTGCCAACTCGTGATCGTCCTCTTGTATAAACATATGATAGAAGAAGATATAGAGGATGGCATAGAGGACCACTTCCTTTAGATGGAGAGGTTTTTAACTTTTGGCGTAATCACCATATGATTGCTCCCTCCACTATCAATGGTGCTCGTCATGGTCTCTTCATTGTAGAGGATTTGTATGTGCCTCTGAATTCTGAACTCACTCTTATGTCATTTTGTGGTCCTATATATAGATGGGGAGATCGGTGTCAACTTAAACGTTATGTTCAAAGCATGAGTACTTATGGATTATGCATGAATGAGCTTCTCTTTCTAGTAGAGTGATTACACATGTAGAAAATAAAAGATTATATTTTGATGGAAGACCTTACATGCAGGGAAATATAACAGGTTTAATAAATAGTAGTCAAGGATATAATAGTTCAATGACTAATTGCACATTTGAAGAGTGTGAAAATACTCATGAATCACCATACACAAGTAGAGATGTATCAAGATACATAGTTGTCGATGCTATTATTTCATTACATGTCGATGATGAATTATTAGTGAATTATGGATGGCGTTGACCTCCAAGAGCATCTTTTAGAGAGCAATGAAAACTTTTTGTCCACCTATCCTGTGTTGCAATGAAAACTCTAATTAATCAAAATTCTTTTCAAATTAACTTACATATTTAAATTTTTTATTTTTATTTTATTTTTCATGTATGAAATACTAATGATTTTTATTCATGTATATAGATTCCAATGTATGATATTGATGATTTTCCATCACACTATTCAGAGTTGCCAGTAAGACCTCATTGATCAAAAGCATACATGAGGAGGCTATGCAAAAGTGATTCTATAGAATATGCAAGATTGAAAGACCTATATTCAAAAGAAGATAAACTACAAGATTTTTGTGATGGTGATGATGATGATGATGATGATGATGATGATGATGGCATGGCAGATTTTATTGAGGATTGGTATCAAAATGATAGCGAAAACATTGATATTTATACAAATGAGAAATATCTTGGAGAAGAATGTCTAAAGAATATATATAAAGAAATTCTCTTGACACGGCTAAGTGCAAGCATACTTATTCTCAATATTCAATAGTTTTGGATGGACTAATGTATCTATTTCGACACTATTAATGTATATTGTTTATTTTTCTATGTATATATATATATATATATATAAAATACATATACATACACACATATACATTCATATACACATATACACACACATACACATACACACACATACATGCATATACACACATACACATACACAAACATACACACATATATACACACATACACATACAAATACACACACACACACACATACACATACAAATACACACACATACACACACACCCATATTTATTTATTTATTTTCATTCATAGTACTTATTTTCATGAACTTGTAGGTTACTATTTGAAAAGTTTTTACCAAGCAACAATATTCTTCCTACATCACATGATGAAATGAATAAGATAATCAAAAATCTTGATATAGATTATCATTGTATACATGCATGTCCTAACGATTGTATTTTATATAGAGGTGAATATGTAGACTCTTTGACATGTCCAAAATGTCAATCTCCTCGATATAAGGATGAAGAAGGTAAAATCCCTAAAAAAGGTATTGAGACATTTTCCATTAGCTCCATGAATTAAACACATGTTCCAAAGCCCTGAATTATCAAAGTTTTTGATATGGGGATTTTATCATAAAATTATTGATGGAGTAAAGAGAATTCCAGCAGATAGTGCAACTTTTCAACATGTTGATTCTAGATGATCTGATTTTGCACAAGAGCCACACAATCTAAAGTTAGGTGTTGCATTAGATGGGGTTGATCCATTTTCAATGAAATATAGTAAATGGTCATCATGGCTAGTGCTAGTCATCAACGACGATCTCCGACCATACCTTAGCATTAAAAAAGAACATTTAATGCTTTCCTTTTAATCCAAAGAAAAAGATAAGTTAAAACATGAATGTATATCTTGCTCCTCTCATTGATGATATCCAAGAGTTATGGAGAGGTATTAATGTTGTTGATGTATCAAAAAACATTAATCAAATACACACTATGGTTCGTGGACATGTGGCTTGGAGGGTATGGCGTATATTCAAGTAATGATGTAATTTTTCTATTTAATATATATACAATTGTATGTGAGTTAATCTAATTATATTTTTATGATTTTCATGCATGCACGAATATCTACTAAGGGATATAAAGCTTCTCCTTATTATGGTGATTGGTTGAGATCAATTTATAGTAAGAATCTCAACAAAAATATGTATCTTTGCCATCAACGGTTCTTACTTGATGATCATCCATTATGATGCAAAAGAGAAGTGATACATTTTCAGGGAAGGATTGAAATAGATGTGTGTCCAAAACCAATGAAACCTATGGATTGGTATCGGAAATGGATAGAAAGGCCTCTTATAGATTCAAAATCCAAAATCTTCAATGATGATGAAGATGATGAGAATGGGAAGATTAGAGGTAAACAAAAGTTGTCACTAGTAGAGAATATATTGATATGCTATTCTTTGGAGTATTGGAGAGAGTTAAAGATATATAATCTTCTAAGTCCTATGCATATATTCAAGACTATTGGTTATTCATTGTGGCAACAACTTCTTGGGTTAAAAGTCACAACAACATCAAAAAATGATTTAAAGGATCAAAACTCAAAACCAAAGTTATGGAAAATTGTTTATAGAAATTGACAGGAAACAACTGATGCATAGGCTCCTTGGATACTTACGACAAAGGAGATGCAAACTATCAATAATAGGATTCAGATGATTCGAACACCTATAGGATATGGAGCATCTTTCCAAAACATGTTTACTTTGAATGACAAGAGCTTATCTAGTTTAAATACCCATGATTGGCATAACTTTTTGAAGCATATTCAACCTCTTGTTATCGATGGATGTGCAACGAAAGGAGTATGATATGTGGTCTATTGTCTTGGATCACTTATAAGGTAATTATCATACTTTTATGTTTAATATATAAGAATATTTGATATCGTTTCTTTATGAATTAATTTCTTGATAATTTAATTTATGATTGATAATAGCTGGATTACATCAAAAGAGATTAACAAAGACTCGACCCCACAAAAGAAACATGAATACAGGGAATTACTATGTATGATGGATAAAGAGCGTCCAACATCACTTTTTGATATTCAGGTTCATGTTTTGATCCCTATTGTGGATGAAATAGAGATTGCAAGAGTTGTAAACACTCGATGGATGTTTTGGGTCAACAATTTATGGGCATATTAAAAGGTTATGTGCGACAAATAGAAACACCAGAAGGATCTATGGCAAAGGGATGGATGCTTGAGGAGTGCATCTACTATGTTAGTGAATACCTTAAAATAGTTCATGAAGAAGCTCCACGTGCATGGACTAATGAATCTCCTTTAAAATTGATAAATGCAATATTATCAGGTAAGGGGGTTCCATTTCAATTTACATTGCAAGAAAAAAGTGATATTTTTACTTTTGTTGCATATGATAACGAATGCATGCAAGCATTTCTTAATGAGTATGAGCCGGAACTTCAAAATCTTCAAAGCAAAAGATAGAGAAACAAAAGATATAGACATAATCTTGATAGTAATGAGAATACAAATATATCTTTCTTTCATGGTTTGGATATATACTCTTATGCAACGATTCAATGCAAATAATGAACGAATCTCATATGAGCAAAGGGAGTTAATGATAGGTTATGAAAGAAAGGTTATTTGATTTTACTAATATTCTATTTTTGCACATATATATATTAGTTCCTCTTCTAATAATTTATTTATTATGGCCTAAATGTTCACTAATACGTGGGTTTATGGACAACATATCATAATCAAAGTTATTGATTCTTTGCGTAAAATAGAGCATTCTAGCATTGTTCCTTCTTTCAAGCAATTATCATGTGCTAGTTCAAAAGATATGAACCTTATAGATAACAAACTTGGCTATGTAGGAACCGTTGTCGGTATCGATGAAATATTGTTTCGTATGTTCAAATAGGTTAAAAAAAATAAAATTTTTATGACATAGTTTATTATTTTTTTAAGCACATAATACGAAAGTTTTGTTTTTCTTTTTAATAGGTTATTTTGAAGGTTGATTGGTTTTGAGGAGAATATAAAGGTCATAATTCCACATTGAGAAGGGAATTATCTGGGTTTTGGGCAATTGACTCTTCAAGGATAATTCAATTAATAAGAGAATTGTATATTCTTCCTAGTCACATTAAACAATCATTTTTTTATAAAAAATTGATGCTCATCCTTGGTGGCAAGTCATTCATGTCCAATCTAGAGGTCGGTCATTGTTTGAAAAATTTATTATTAGAGGGATTGAAGAAAGTCATGTTGATGAGTCATCATCAAATATTGATTTATCGGCATCTCAGCCAGAAATTAGAATTGTTCTACATGAAAATGATAATAATCTACTTGATGAGAATGATAATACTCTACATCTTAATTCTACAAATGATGAAGAGGAACTTCGAGAATGATAATACTCTACATCTTAATTCTACAAATGATGAAGAGGGACTTCTAGAAATCGATATTAGTCCATCAACAAATGATGTTCTTTATGAGAACATAGATTTAACAATAGAAGAAATAACAAAAATCAATAAAGATAATGAAGATGAGACCATATTGATGTCTTACCAAAATGATGATAATAATGAAAAAACATTACTAGATAAGATAGTAGATCCTCCTCTGTTCATGTGGAATACGAAATGAACCCACCATAGTGATGAAATATATTATTGTAGGTTAGAACATTATGCTCGAGGAAAGAGCTTAAGTTTTTCCAAAGATCTCTCCGGCTTTCTAAATTGAGTTAATGATCATTAACTTGAATCATTTGAATGGGTATCAGATAGTATATTCCCCTTTCTTTAAATGGAATACGAGGTGAATGCCACCACATAGATGAAAACATGTTATTTTAAGTTAGAACATGAAGCTTGGGGGTATGCCTAAGGTTTCTTGTCCAACTTAGGAATCCATATCAGCTAGTTGGATTGGGACACCCAATGTTCAAGTTTGAAGAAGGATCATAGATTGATAAAGAGGGAACCATGTATGTGGTCATGCACTTATCTGATAGAATTGATGAATTTGGAATTGTGATTCCAAAAATGGAGCTTGAAGGCCTAGAATAAGGAAGCTTAGGAGGAGATTCTAGGACCTATGGAGGCAAATCAGTCTTAACAAGGGTGATCACCCCTGAGTGGATTCCCCAAGATAATAAGAACATAGGTTTGTTTTTTAATAGAGAAATAGATGAGGCATTCTAGAGGTATAAACTTGACCAACCTAACAAAGGTGGGACAGTCACCATATATGAATTTAAAGATCCTAATACATCACGAAAGGTGGTCTACTTAGACAACACCTCAGAGAGAGTGTTTGTGGTATTGGAGCATGGTAGGAATGCCTAAACTTGGAAGGGTGAATTTGTCTTTCTCCAACCAAGATCAAATGTCTCTTTTGGCCAACAAGGAGGTGGAACATCCCAAGCTCATGGAACTCTGAAGGATAAGAGTAGAGACAAACCTGAAGTCACTTGGAAGAGAAAGAACTGGAGCAAAAATGGGTAGAATGGATAATGAGAAGCATAGATTCCCAAGACTTCAAAGAGGCATGGATTAGTTTCCCCTATCAAGGCCCAGAGAACATCCTAGGATCTTGATGCCTACATAGTTGGTTAAGTCCATGAAGAAGTTCTTCGATGGCACACGAGACCCATACGACCACATAGCAGAATTTAGGAAAGTTTTGAGGGTTGAACAAGTTGAAGACTTGTTCACTCAATACAATGCTTTTTGCCTAACTCTTAAGAACATTCTTTGACTTTGTTTCAACCACTTCACTAGAGGCAATTCATAAACATTGACCAACTATTGGAAGCCTTCATCACGGAATTTTCTAAGAGTGGCATTAGGCACAACACCTCATCACTGATACATAGCTTCAAGCAAACACCTCACGAAATAGTTCGACTTGCAGGAAGACAGTTTAGATAGTACTTAGAGAGATTCCCTATTCTAGAGTTACCCACACCAACCAAACAAGTGGCTTTATTCCTAGATGGTTTTTTAAGTACGAAATTGAGATCTTATGTGTACTTGAGGGCCCTAGATCCATAGAAGAGTGTGTACGCATGTGTATAGACATTGAGGAAAATTTGGGTGATGAATTAGAGCTTTCAAAAATCTATAAAGATTTGGATAGCTCTACTAGCGTCACATTCAAATCATCTACCTCTATTGAGGAACTTGCAGAGAAGGTAGCTCTGAAATTAGGTGTCTCTAGCAAGCAGATGCCTAGATTTGTCTCAGTGAAATGATGCTATACCTATGGAGGAGAAGATATGGCTAATGTGTGCCTAATCATGCCTCAACCCAAAGTAAATCCTAATAGCCAATATTGCACAGTAGAAAGGAGATATACTAACCATATTGGACAAGATTGCCCATATAACAAGCAAGTGATTAGAAAAAATTATCCACAGCCATATCCACAACAAGGGAGATACCAGAATCAGTATCCACCACAGCAGTATGTTAGACCCCAACAACCCTACCAAGCACCCCATCAAGGTCAACTAAGGCCTCAACCAATGTTAGTTCAACAACCTCCACCTCCAGCCAATGTGATCCAAGTAAAGTATGCAACTATTGAAGAAAATTTGAATAGAGCCTTAGTACCAGCATCACCATTGATTTCAGAAAGTGACCCAAAAAATCATAATTTTGACTCAACTCACATGGGTTATCTGTCGGCCTACTATATGGAGTCACTAGAGCATAACGAGATCTACCCTTACAAAAATTCCTACCAAACCTAGTTGGGAGCCAGAATACACTAATGTCATGTATGAAAATCCCAACTCTAGGCCCTAACCTAGAGAGATAAGAACCCCAACACCTAGACCATGTTATAGATGCCAGGGAGATCAATTCATTTGTGATTGCCCTATACATGCACCTATGCAGCCCCTATGAGTACAAATTCAAGGTTTTTGTCTGGATTATGGGAAGGAGCACCTTTTACATGATTGTCCTAAGAACCCCAACAATGTGTCGAGGATCACCCCTATCAACGTTATTGGGTTAGCAGTAGATTCTAATGGAAGTGTGACTTCCACTACCCCATTCCAAGTAGTCACTAGATCTTAGGCATCACAACAAAGCCAAGGCTTAGGTCAAGAAAAGGGTTCTAATATTAGTGAGATTGAGAGTCTAGCTAAGAAAAGGACAAGAGCTTGTAAGGATAGTCGTGGACGAATGATAAGACAATGGACAAAGAAGCTGAGAAAGCTTGAGGAAAGCTTAAGAGAAATGAAAGCCAAAATAATTGAAATTGCATCTCAGACACACTCTCACACATCACCACCACCACCACCATCCCCATCCCATCACCATCTAATAACCCTCATGTAAACTTAGCAGATCCCACTCCCAAAGACTTAGACATGATGGTTAAAGCATATCAGGCCAAGATCCAAAGAAGGACCAAATGTGGCATAACATGAAAAATGTTACCCTAGAGCTCACCTACAGATTCAAAGAAATAAGTTATGTGCAAAGATGGTAGAATTAGCTCAAACTATGCCTGAGGCCGGTCATCTCTTCAATTGCACAACCTCAGCCAAAACACAGTTACACTTCGACGGATTATTAGAAAGATTGGAACAAATGATAGCTAAGTCAAGAAAGCAAACTACAACAAAAGTGAGCAACATCAGAAGTGAAAGGATAAGCCTTCCTCCCAATGATGCTTATGTTCCCAACTCCACCGAGTCAAGACTCTCTGCTTCAGTAAATCATACTCACAAGAATTTCTAAGAGAGATTCACGAAGAGAAATGGGCGAAAGAAACTGAAAATCTTCCTTGCATTGAAATTCTAGATGACTTACATGATCAATTCCCATAAGATATTCCTACTATTTATGGAGAACAAGAGGGTACCAAGTCTAATGAACGGTTATAATTTGAGTCTAATTCCTTGCAAGAATTGTCTCATTTCACAGGCCCATGGGAAGCAAAGTCCACTTGCATGAGAGCACCCATAGTCATGGTAAGAAATGAAGACTCGATCGTACCTAGAAATACAAAAGCAATGAAGAACACCAAAGTGCAATGTCATCTCACTTTAGAGGAGCTACTCAAGGTTTAACCAAAACTGTGATAACACATAGCTAATCAAGTGCCGTAAGTAGCTAAAACTCATTCCTAGGTAGGATCACATAAAACAGTGCCAAAAATACCCTTGGATAAGATAGGTGATGTGAGCGAAGGAGAAGAAGGAAACACCTATCTCCCAATCACTCATCAAGGTTACATAACCAAGGCTATTTTGGACTCAAGTGTAGGAGTTGTGACTGCTACCACCTCCTTATGGAAGCGTTGGGGTAAGTCAACACTCAGGCCAACAAGAATGGAATTACAAATGGCTAATGGTCACATAGAGAGACCCTTAGGACTACTCAAAGGGATAACTCTCACTACTCGTGGTGTAGAGTTTGAGCATACTTTTTCCATGTGTGACTTTAGCAAAAACCAGGCCTATGAGATGATTTTGGGAAGACCATTCATGAGACAGTTGTAGGTAGTGCAAGATTGGGGAACCAATTCCTTGTATTTGCAACACTTAGCTATTAACAACTAAAGTGAATCTCAAAGACTACTCTCATAGAGACGTGCCCCCTATATAGTGGAATCCCATACATAGAGCCACAAATGACACAAAGTTGGCACATTTCATAGAATCAGGATCCTCATGGATGCATGAGGACACTCAATTATGGATGTGAAAAGTTGTAATAGAAGAAGAGAAAAGAGAAAACATAAGTGCGAAGCAAAATCATAGATCAATTTGAGACCCAACCTATGCTTATGTAGTGTTTCTAGACAAAGAGTTTGAACCTCATGGTTGGGCAGAAATCCTAGCCACATTGCACATAGATTTCAATGAAGAAAAATGGACACCACACTATGATGAAGATGTCTATGACATTTCATTTTTCACTATAGAAGCAATCATGTGTGATTCGGTTATTGAAGACTGCAAGCCTAGTATGGAAGAACTTGAACAAGAAAGTGACTCAGATTTAGAATCAATTATTATGGATCCTTTTTGTGCATCATAAGAAAAATACATGTATGTAGTAGAAGCTCACCCTCAAGGATGAGAAGAGTTTACAAACAGTGTGAGGTTAGACACATAGGTAACAACCAAGAGTGAAGGCAAGAAAATAAAGAAGAGAGAACTCCCATGAGAAGAGGAGGAATCTTTATTTGAGGTTCTTGAAAATTTTAAGAAGTATGAGGTTGAAGATAGGAAAGTCATGATTAAAATGCCTAAATGAGAGGCACTCATAGGAATGTATTATGATAACAAAGAGACAACTAAAAAAATTAATGTGACCATAGAAGAAGGTGAAGAATAATGCACGTACATAGGACACGACCTGATTGAGGAAGAGGAAACAAAGTTGATTGATTTATTAAGAGAATATAGAGATGTGTTCACATGGAGTTATAAGGACCTAAAAGGTGTAGACCATGACATATTCTCGCATAAAATTCCCATGACCACAAAATCCAAACTCTCCAAGTAGAAGCCATACACATATAATGATAATTATGTTGCCAAGGTCAAGGAAGAGATAGATCAATTGATAGAAGCTGGATTTATCTATGAAATTGAGCACACAATGGGTCTCCCCCATCACAGTGGTGCCCAAAAATAATGGCAAGTTATGTGTATGCATTAACTTGAAGAAGTTTAATGCATCCACTATTAGAGATAGTTATCCGCTTTCTATCACTGAGCACCTATTGGAAAGAGTAATAGGCAAGGCGGTATACAACTTCCTTGATGGGTTATGTGGCTACAATCAAGTGCCCATTGCCCCAGAAGGCTAGCATAAGAAATCTTTTTCCATAGAATGGGGCATATTCACTTTTTGGCTAATGCCATTTGGGCTTACCAATGCATCGACTACCTTTGAAAGGCTGATGTGCCATGTATTTAAAGAGTTCTTGTGTAAAATCTTGGAATTCTATGTTGATTATCTATGTGTTCATTCCAACATTAGACAAACACATATCCCAGAGTTGAAAGCTATCTTTGCCAAATGTTGAGAATATCAGGTCTGCCTTACCGTAGAAAAGTGTGTTTTTATGGTCAAGCAAGGCAAGATTCTAGGACACATAATGTCAAAGAATGGCATACCCATGGACGATGATAAACTTAGAGCTATTGCATAACTACCTAGGCCAAATAATGTCAAAAAAGTATAAGCTTTCATGGGACATTGCAGCTATTATCAATGTTTCATTTATATGTATGCAATCATTGTAAAGTCTCTCTACAACCTTTTAACTAATTTTTAGCGGACGGACGAATGTGAAAACTCCTTTAATGAGCTTAAGTGAGGACTATGTTCAACACCAATCTTGAGTACACTAGATTGGAACAAGCCATTCCATGTTCATGTGGATGCATCCAATTATGCAATTGGGTGTGTGCTAACACAACCTAGTGGTGAAGGTAATATAGATCTTCCAATAATTTATGCCAGAGACAATTGGATGCGGCTAAAAAAAATCATACCACTACCAAAAGAGAAGGAGTAGGCATGGTATATGCAATTAAAAAGTTTAGAAAATGTTTTCTTGCAAATAAGTTTAAATGTTTTACATACCATCAAGCATTACTCTATCTAGTGAACAAACCTTGCAATACTAGAAGATTAGTAAGATGGTTTCTCTTATTAATGGAATATGACTTTGAAGTTGTGCTTAGGAAAGGTAAGACTCACCTTAGAGCTGATCACCTTTCTACAATCACTTCAGGAGAGTCCCCTCAAGGGGTGTCAAATGAGCTTCCTGATGCTTATTTTTTCAATCTACAAGTAGTGCCTGAATGGGCCAAGACTATAGTGCATATTCTAACCTTTGGACCCAAGCATCCCATATCTAAAGCCAAAGATAAAAAAGTAGTGAGGTCTCCAAAATATTACATACTAGCAGGTAGTGTGTATAAGCACACCAATCAAGGCATACTAGCTTGCTGTGTAGATGAAGATGAGCATGCAAAGTGATTGCAGATAGTACATGTATGTCCATTGCAACAACATCACTCTAAACACTGAACCCTATAGACTCTGTAAAGGTTAGGTGTATATTGGCTAACAATGGAAGTAGATGTCCATACGATGTGTAAGGAATTTCCAATCTGTAGTATTAGACCACCACTTGAACATGCTTCACTATATCAAGTGCCTTTAGTGCCAGATTGGAGCAAACCTTTGGTAGCCTTTTTGAGGATGAAAACATTCCCTCAAGAGATGACATTGGCTAGAATAAAGAGTTTAGAACAAATGCACTAGACTATGCACTCATTGGAGACAATTTATACCAGTGTGGAAGGGATGGATGCCTAAGACTGTGTGTCCATTAGAGTGAATATCTTAAGATCTTAGAAACTACTTATCAAGGTGTGGTAGGAGGACATTTTGGACCAGACCATGTGATTAAGGCAATTCTATTTGTAGGTCTTTAGTGGCCAACCCTTCACATGGATGCACACACCTATGTGAAGCAGTGTGACATTTTTCCAACGAACTCAGTACTCTATACGAAAGGATGAGATGTCGTTGAAACCCATGATGGGCAGTCAGGCATTCTCTAAGTGGGGAGTAGAGTTTGTTGGTCCTATTAATCCCCTAGCTAAGAGTTCACATGTTGAATACATTATCGTTGCCACTGATTACCTAACTAAGTGGGTAGAAGTAAAAACCATGACAAAGAATGATGCTCAAATGACGACTAAGTTCTTATTCAAGAATGTGTTCACTAGATATGGGTTACCAATAGAGTTTGTAAGTGATAGAGGTATGCACTTCTTGAATGAAGTCATTGAATACCTTCTTCAACAATTATTGGTGATACATAAGAAGTCTAACCCTATCATGCACAAGCTAACGGACAAGCTGAGAGCACAAATAAGATCCTACGTAATGTATTTACAAAATTGGTGAATAATAAGCACTCTAATTGGGACGAACAGCTACACCATGGTGTTTGGGCATATCAAATCGCTTATAAAACAGTACTCCAAGCCACACCCTTTCATATGTATTTGGCCAAAATGCAGTATTACCCCTAGATTTCTTGATACCCACATTGAAAGTAGGAGAAGAGTATCAATGGATTGGCCATGAGCTCTCATCTAGAATCTTTGATCTTGAACGATTAGGAGAAACGAGATTAAGATCAGTTGCAAGAATATACACAACCAAGAAAAGACAAAAGGTATAATTTGATGCCAATGTGAAGGATAAGGGCTTGAAAGTGGGAAATTTAGTCTTAGTATACACCTTGAAGAAACATGCACAAAAGTTGGAGAAGTGTGGCTATGGACCTATGATTATTATTAGAATATCAACAAGTGGAGCTGTCCAATTAGCCACTATAGAAGGTGACATCCTACCTAGTCACAACAGTGGATGCAAATTCAAATTATATCAAGAACCCCTCACAGAGGAAATGCTAAATTGACTCAACACTGCAAAGAAACATAAGGAAGAGGAAAAACAAATTCCAGAAGAAGCTCAAGTAGAATCCCTAGAACGCATACAAAAAATGAAATTGAGGAGACAGGGTAGAGATCCACTTAGGTCACATACTCATGATGCTCCAAGATATCACATGGCCATGTGCCAAGCATTAGGTGTAATTTCTCCTCAAATAGTTGATCGACATCCATTTGTGACCCTAGAGGTAGGACCAAGAAAGAGGGCAAGGACTATAAGAGCCTTGATTGACTCAGGTGCAACTACTGCAATTAGACTTTCTTACTATCAAGAATTGCAATTAAGTATCAATCCTATAGAAGCATATCTCATAGGATTTTGAGGTGTGGAAACCCCTTGCATGGGGGAGGTGGAGATTCCCATCTACCTTCAAGATGTTCTAATGACAATCAAAGTGCTAGTGTGTCAAGATGAGGATCTTACCAAACCTCTTGTCTTGGGTCAAGACTGGATCTATGATCATGCAATAAACTTGAACCTATGAAACGTACTTCTTCATGTTTGGTTAAATCAAAGCTGCCTCACAATTGAGTTAGACAATCAAGCACTAAAGGAACTAGGAAAGGCAACCACACCTAGTCCTTCTAGGAGCACACATGAAGATAACAATGTTATTCCTGTCCAAAGTTCTATGGTGCGGAACAAGGCCACTCATGAAGGAGTCATAGAAGCAAAAATGGAACTCCCTTCTTTTCCAAAGAGGGTCCAAGAAAAACAAGCAAGGAAACCCAGGAGGTAGATGAAATAGATGACCAAGTCACATAATCAACCATTGGTGCAAAATAGAGTACCTCATGGAGTGAAGCAAATTTGGAGGCGCAAGAGTGAGCAAATCCGTTGCTCTAGTAACAAGACCCCAAAGATGCACCAAAAGAACAATTCAATCAAAGACTACAACATAGGAACATTCTAGGAGTCAACCTTGGCAAGTCGTCTCCATTTGGATACCTAAGCAATCTAGGAAGACAGACCCCAATGCTAGGCAAATATGGGTGCCTAAGATGTGCTTACACACTCAACTTGCCATAAGAAATTCCTCTAGAGTCGAGGTGGCACTCACATGCACTCACTCAATAGGCTTTGAAGCTAAAACATATAATCACAACAAGAGCACATGTGCATTCACCTAGAACTACTTGAAAATGGGTACCCAAAAAGCCCCAAATCTAGGTGGAATGATCTATGAAACCCTTCAATATAATTACTGGCAAAATCTTTAATCCCCAAGGGAAGTTTGGAAAGTTAAATCAAGTACAAAACCACCTGATTTAACATTGTAAATTAATTGTACATTGTTAGATGCATTGGGAGTTCACTACACATCCAGAGTATGCATATAGGAAGTCAACTAAAATTCTAACTCCCACACACATTCACTCAGGGACACTTGACCAACAACTAAATCACACAAATTTCATGTTGGTATTGCAAGGGGAACAAGGTTTCATCTCTTCTCTATTGCAATACTAATGTGATCTTCTTCTTCTTCTATCAGATAAGCTATCAACAATTACCATCGCACACATGGTTGATACAACAGGCATTAGTTCATAGGCAGGGACGAATCAACTAGTAGTCAATACGAAAAACTTGCCTATTGAAGTGCCATTGACTAAGTAGCATGTAGAGTTACACCATCTCCATCAAATACCCATTCAGGATCCACCTGTAGGATTGATAAAAAGATTAGTGGACATTCTCATTGGTTCAATGGGATGCCATGACAATAAGGAGAAGTTGCATACATATGGGAGTCAAAGTGCGAGTTTGATAATGTTTGGGGAAGATTTCAATTTTTCTTACGAGAGTTCAAGCAACTCTAGAACATGCCCAAACTCCAAGCAATTTGGCAATGCATATGGTTAGCAAACTATTTCAATGCCCCATTACCAAAACCATATTTCAAACGATGTTATTATCTAGTATCCACCTTGCTGGTGAGTGGCATAAGGGATCCACTAGGACCCTTTGTCATTCCTTCTTTGTTGCGCAACAATGAACTGAAGAAATCTAAAGTAAGCGATGCACTCAACATGCACGACACACATGTCCCTTTGAAAAAAGAAACCTTGGCACTATACAACATGAAGGACAGGAAAATCGTGAAGCTAAAAGATATGGCTATGTTGATGCCTAATGTTTCCATACCCCTTCGTCTCTACATGCAGCACCTTGCATTCCCAGGTGAAGACTGGTCCACTCAACCACATAAAAGAATTTGGTTCAGTCTCTATTTGGTTGAGACAAGTTCACTACTCATCAAGCTTCCAATGTGGATCATTGGGCAGTTATATGAAGCTAATAAGAGGTGTTCACAAAACCAATCTTGAATTATTGTTGTTGTGCCATTACACGCATAATATATAGGTTTTTATCATACGATGTGCCTATCAATCACGCTCTTACCTGATCCCAATTGCAACCTTTTAAAGGCCGCCGAGCTTTAGCCATCAGTCTAAAAGAATGACAGGCACTATCCCAGGTGTCCAACCACGAGTTGTGACAACCCTAGATATATCACCAATAGGAGATGGCACAGTGCCCCCATTCACTATTTGAATCTCTTGATCTAGGTCTAAAGGAGCCTCACAAGCTACACCTTTTGCTCCACCTATGCAATCGGGGTTTGAATTTGCCTCCACTAGAGATGTCAAAGGGGTGGGGACATTAACTTTGAGTCTTTCCTGCAAACAACTCAACTTTCAGAGGTTGAATTCTTTTCAGACGCTGAGGGTCTTGGCACCTCTACACAAAGGATGGGACAATCCAGAGAAGAACAACATGTACATTAGGAAGATGACAAACAAAGAATGATTTTGCAATAATTGGAGCAACTTGAGGGTCAAGAAGAAGAAGTAGCTACTGGAGCTCATGGCTATACCACACAACTCTATTGATTACATTAACTTATGGAGAATGTTTGATCCCAACAAATACTTTCTGAACAGAGCAGTAGAGTACTTATGGCCCAACTCTTGGAAGAGGTTGATGTAGATTCACAATTCAGCGACTCTCTCCAAATGCTCTTGGAGACATGTGGTGTAGTGGAGGCCATAAGATACACGTCGGAAAGGCCACATGCAACATACAATCCATGCAGGTTCCAAACCTGACCAAGGCCATGGAAAAGTATTCAAATTCCCATCATTACCATGGCGATGGTGATGATGGCACCAAAATAATTGATACAATGACCACCACAGTTTCTGCAACCCAAGGAGAGACAGTCTCTCAAGCAACTGATAGTGGTATACCAAGTCCCCTAATATCCTTGCTTAGAACTCCTAGCACCAAAACAACTATCATCCACGAAGAGACATCCAAACCAATTCTTCCAACACCTCCACCATCATTCCTTAGAACGGAGGATGTAACTATCATACCTACTACAGATCCTATTGAACACATCTTTACCTTCCATAGCCCAACTTCTATTTCATCTGTCTTTTCTTCCTTTGACAATCCATTGTACCATATGGCCACCTAGCAAGCAAATTCTTTCATTGATCCTGCTATTGGACACCCCACTTCCACTCCATCGATGATAGGTCATCCAAATATTCAATCAACTTTTCTCGATCTTCCTATCACTCAACCTTCTTCAATAGTAGTTCCCCCTACAACATCCATCCAAAAAACCTTTTTATTCCTATAGTTCTAACCTCCCCCAACCCTTCACCCAAACCCCTGTGTCCTTTTCGTTTTCCACACCCACATCACAACTATTCACGGCCACCACAAGCACACCACCTACCATCCCTATGTACATGGTGGAAACTACACACACTTCCACGTCCAACAACATGGACATATCATCACCCACTGCACCTCCCCCTCCCCCCATGGTTCCACCATCTCCCATTCCCCTACCACCAACTTCACCTGCACCCACTTCTTCATTAGACACGGCATTCACACTTTCCATTCCCCACTTCCTTCCCCTTGCATCAACATGTTTACATATTGCATCCACTCTTGTACTTAATGCATTCAACTCCATGATCCAATGTATGACACAACTCTGGACAGAGTATCATAGGCTTGAGGAACAAAACAACATGTTAGAATCTTGCTTTGAACAGCTACAACAATGCATCACCACACTTGCAGTAGACAATGAAGACCTCCAAGATCAGTTTCACACATTAAAAGAATCTCATAGCACATTGGAGGCAAAGTTTCAAGTTGTAGCCAGAAGCCATGCAACTCGTTGAAGATCATCTTTGCACACAAATGGAACATAACTTAGCAAACTTCAGTGCAACATGACATTACTAAGAAATCATCTAACGATTCCTCAAGAAGAGAATTGATGCTTGCAATTACAAAATCAAGAGAATTTAGCAACTGCTATAGATAACACACCAAGTGCACCGATAAGTCCATCCAACTTCCAAGCAGTTCCCCCCTAAAAGCATCCGCACCATCCTTGAAGATTACGCGAACTTTTGGAAGCACATGATAAATTATCCAAAGAACTGACACAAATCCAACAACATAGGGAGTCAGGACATAAAGTTGCTCCAAGTAGTCCAATCATCAACTCCAAAAGTATCAGACTTCGCCACAATGACAGCCCTAGAACAACAAATTGTAGAACTACAAACTAGGTTACTACAATACAAAAGACCTCCATCTCCCCTAGGGGCTGAAGGTAGAGTCACTGAGGAGGGACAAGAAATATTCGAAGCCTTGTGCCCTCCATGGCTTAAACAAGTAGAAGATATCGGATGAACTCATGAAGATCGCACAGTGGTTCAGAGGCAAGCCATGAAAGTGATAGAAGAAATAGTGCTACAATCAGCCTACTTCTAGAATTTGGCACATCGATGGCTAACCACTACCTCAGAACTCCAATACCACCTGTATTTTGTGATTTTGGCTGATTATAATGTAGAAATCTAGAGAGTTACGAGGAAAATCCCCACTTCTGCTATGAAATTCTAATTAGAGGACATACCACCAACAGCACGGAAAGGCACTATTTTTCAACCAACTTGGCGAAAAACTCTCTTGGAAGCTTACCCTAAGATGTTGTGCACATGTAACAATGCACCTTTGCATCTTCTATACAATCCATGTTACGGACCAGTTCCAAGGTGAAGATCATGGAAATCCTTTGCCATTAAGGTACAGAATAATGCATAGTGCAAGGAGTGGGTCAATTATCCATACATCGTGCCACCGCAAGGACCACCTTCCATGTCTTATATGATGGCCACTATACATCATTGGATCCCTCGCTTAAAGTCAATGCCAGATGTCATGACATAGATGATGCTGAAAATTCTCGACATGATGCAAATCGTTTTCAAAACCTTTTGCAATGCACAAGCCCCTCATGTTTCCCTCCTTGGCTTTACAAATGGAAACTATGATCTCGTGTATGACATGAGCATGATCCCTAGCATTTGGGTGGCTTATTCTTGGCGTGCTTGCATCAGATATCTCCCAGCCTACTAGAAGCAAACTTTTGAAGATATGTTCACTACAAGTTTTTGGGAGTATCACTCAAAAGTATTCATGCCTAAACCAACACACGTGCTTCAATTATTCGCATGCGAGCATGCAATGTATTTTGAATATTACATGACTCCACACCCGGATATTCCTAGCACCATTAATTGGGATGCATTGCAATTTGATATGGCAAAAGGATTGAGACTACGTGAACATGAACTAGCAATAGATATCCTCCAATATTACATTGACCATCCTATAGACCAAAGATCTGTCAGCGATCATAGATGCTAGAGAGGGGGGAGTGTTGGCCAGCATGATTTGGTAGAGAAGAGAGCCTAAGAAGATAAGAACAAAGAGAAGAGTAGCAAGGAATAAGGAGATAGAGTAGTCAAGCATAATTCGACAGTAAGGCCCAACCAATGTTTCACAAAAATCTAACTTTACATCAAACAATGATTATCATCACCACACTCACAATGTAAATGCCATTTTTGGTAGATTAGGCTCCATTTTTTTCAAGCTCAGGAGTCCTCAAGCTTGAAGAGTATTGGAAGTATTTATGTACCAAATTTCATTATTTTTAGACTCCGTTTGGGCCCTCAAATAAGCCCTAGAACCTAATTTTTAACTAGGCTAGACACTAGGTCTCGATAGGACCAAAGCTAGTGAAAAACTATAAAAATAGCTAGAGAGCTCATTTTTGGGGTTGGCTTGGTAGAGATTGAAGCTTA
The DNA here is from genome assembly GCA_020310875.1 of Ceratopteris richardii. NCBI lineage: Eukaryota > Viridiplantae > Streptophyta > Polypodiopsida > Polypodiales > Pteridaceae > Ceratopteris > Ceratopteris richardii. The sequence goes on from CM035436.1 coordinate 61,643,490, forward strand.
CATAATAGAGCTCTTTGCTAGTTGAAAGCTTTCCATTGTTCCACTATTTGTTCTCTCCTTGTGTGTGTGTGTATGTGTGTGCATGCTTTTGTGCTTTTCACTCACTCACTTGTGCACTTCACTTGCTCATGGTCATCACACCACCCGCATGACTTCATAGATTGAAAATTATGAGGTAGATCTCCTCACATTCACCATTGTGCTAGAGTGATAGTTGTCTAACATATTCATTAGCACAAACAATACAAGAACTTGGATGACAAAACAATAAAATATATTTTTGTATGCTTTTGAAAGCCAAGTCTATTGTCTGCATCATCCATAGACTAAACACGTTTTGGTTGGCAGTGATATTAATTTTGTGGAAGATGCAATTCAGCCATTACTTTCATGTACCAAGGAGACATCAGTTAGCTCCACGGATGTGAATGACACTTTGTTGCCTCTTCTTACAAGAGGACAATCAAGTGCTAGTCCAAATGAGGCAATTTCTCATCCTTCATAGGTTCCACATGATGATGCAGATCATTCCATTTTTTATGCAGATTTACATGATGCACTTGTTGATGAGAGGGTTGATATAGAGGAGGCAAAACCTATGCCAAAATGGTTGGTGCAAACTTTGAGAGATAGAAAATTAGATGCATCTTTGTCATATCGTACTCGTTCAGGCTCTCATAGTGCTTCCTTTCCATCAGGTTGCTATGCATCAGCTGCCTCTTTGTGATGAGAATGACCTGTTTCTTTTGATGAAGCAGAAAATTCAAAAAAATGGATGTTTGCTAAGCGATTAGAATATGATGCTATTACAAAGAATGGTACTTGATCTTTATGTGATTTTCCTCCAAGAAAAAAGGCCATTGGCACTCAATGGGTATACATTAAAAAATGTAGGCCTAATGGAACAATTGATAGGTATAAGGTGCGGCTTGTTGCCAAAGCTTATGCTTAAGAGAGAGGCATTGATTTTGATGAGACCTTTGCTCCCACATGCAGAATCATCAATGTTCGTAGCACTTATGCACATGTAATGGGTTATGTATAGATAACATTTTTCCTTATTCTAGACAAAACTATTGTAATCTTTTATGATAATCAAGGCATGGAGGTTTCCAATGCAACTTGTCTTTATTTGTCTTCTCTATTTTTTTCCTACAAACACTCAAGCCAATTTCAACTAAAGAATCCCCCAAAAGAATTTGGCATGCCTTAAGGGATAAGGCAACTTGAGCATAGGAGGATCATAACTGCAAAGTGAAGAAGTGCAAAGGTGTCAATAGTGTAATTGAAGAGGTAACTTTTTCCTTTTCCTTGGAATTTAGCTTAATCATAAGGAATAGGTTGTGCAGCTCATGAACAAAACCCGATCAAAAACATTAAGGGTTTCTTTCAAAACAACAAGAAGGAAAGTTGCTTGTAGATCAGCCTATCCTCTTTCATCCACATCATCAACAGGAAACATGGAAGATCAAGTAGACTTAGAAACTTTTCTTTTTCAATTGAGCATCAAATTTCCTTCCTTTAGAGGATTAGCAGATGAAGGTCCTAATGAGCATGTCAGGCAATTTTTAGCCCTATATAAAACAAGGGGGCTAACGAGAAGGGAAATGGCTCTTTGAATCCCTTTTTTGACAACATTGGAAGACCTAGCAAACAAATGGTTTAGTTAATTTTTCAACAACCATTTTCCTACGTGGGACTTAATAAAGGATGCCTTTAAAGCATACTTCCAACAATGAAATAAAGAAAAAAACATCATTGAAGAATTAGAGAACTTACGACTGAGTTCAGGGGAGAGATTTTTTGAATTTCTTACTAGAGCCAAAGCACTTACAACTAAACTACTAAATCCTCCCATGATTTTTTTTTATAAAAAAGTGTCTTGCTAAACCACCTCCAGTGTCCACATAGTGCAAGATCAAGGAATTGTTGCTCTCTACCACAACAATTGATGAGTTCATTACCACAACAACAAGGTTGGAGAAAATTTGACACCAATATGGAATTGTCTCTTCTAACCTACCATATCACATGGAACTTGAAGGCTGAGTAACACAATTGAGGAAGCAGCTTAAGAAATTAAGAAACAATCCCCACAAACAAGAAGAAAATGTAGTGATACAACTAAGGCATGTAACTAAAACCTTAAAACTACAAAAGAGGAGGCCTAGGTAGAAGAATTGGCACAAATTCAACAGGAGTTACAAGAACTTCATGCAGGAAGTGCAATCAAAAGTGGACTATGGTGCACCATGTGTAGGAAACATGGCCATGTAGTAAGTGATTGTCCTCTTTTAAGTGTGCCTTGGTAGTTATGTGGGAAACCTATCCATGAAGCCCATGAGTGTCACTTGAGAGGAATTCCTACACAAGGATATTGGGAACAAGGAGGAGTCCAATCACCACCAAATGTAATGGTTGTTGCACCAATTCAAGGTAGCACCCTTAATCCATGTAATCGAGGTAATTTTGGAAATGGGCCTAGAAGGCCAATCGTTTGCTTTGGTGGTGGGGAGTTTGGCTATTATTAAATAAAATGCCCTGTGTCATAGAATTCTCTCCCTTGCAGAAATTGCCCAAATGCTAGAGACCACTACATCATTTGTTGTCAAAGAACAAGGCATCCACATCAAGGCCCCATATTTAGATGATCTCTCTGAGTAAGGAAGGAGTTGTAGAAGAAACCATTATGTCATCACCATCTGTTAGGGTGGTACATCTAAAAGAAATTGAATCTTTTGTAATGCAGAGAAAGAATAGAGGGAAAGACCCTCAATAAGAAACACACCAAGAATCAAGTACAAATGGACTAGCCAAAGAAAATGGGAAAATTGATGATAGGCCTACTCCAAGTGATGAGATAATATCAAAAGAAGAGCTTACAAGCACAAGTGAAGCCATTAGATAGACATTTAGTAGGGCTTTGAAGGAGCTTGAGAATTCACATAGAGCATATTCCCCTATGGAATCAGAAGCTTCAAGTCTATTTAAACCCATTAAAAAAGAGGTTAGTATATTTTATCTATAAAAAATGGATGCAAGATTTAGGCCAAAATTTTAACAGATCATTGATGAAGCCTACACATCCACTATGGTTGCAAAGGATAATGCTATGAGCAAGGGTAAGCTTGTAGGGATTATAAGAGTCCACGACTCACCATCAATATTAGAGGACAAAGTTGAAGTTGAATCCTAATAAGTGTCACTTTCTAGTGACAAAAGGTACCCTCCTTCGACATGCGGTGTCTACCAATGGTATGGCCCCTAACCCAGATAAAATTAAAGCCATATGAAAGCTATCTAGGCCTAGGAAACCAAAAGAAGCACAAAGTTTTTTGGGCCATACTAGTTACCATAGGAGATTCATTGAGATGTATATAGACATAGCTGGACCACTAGTTAGGCTCACAAGTAAGGAATTCCCATCCAAGTGGGATAATGAAGAGAAAATAGCTTATTAGGTTCTAAGATCCAAGCTGGTGGTTGTACCAATCCTTGTCACACTCCATTAGTCTAAAGTTTTCCATGTCTATGTAGATGTGAGTGCCTATCCAGTGGAGGCAGTTCTTACACAGCATAGTGAGGAGTATAAGTTGGATAGACCCATTTAGTATGCAAGTCAGATTCTAACTAAGGCTGTGAAGAACTAGAGTTTCACTGAGAGAGAAGCCTTGGTAATGATTTGCTGACCAAAAATTCTTCCATTACCGGATAGGGGTAAAATTCATCATAATTATGGATCATCAATCACTAAGGTATCTATTAAACAAGCCAGAAGCAACAGGTAGAGCATGGAGGTGGCTTCTATTATTTCAAGAATTTGATTTCATTGTAGTGCATAGACCAAGCAACGAACCACTACAATATATAGACCAAGGAAGGAAAATATTATGGCTGATCATATGTGTCAGATCAACCTAAAGAACTAGGCCATTGGAGTGGAGAATGAATCCTCTGATGCTGAGCTATTCACAGTTAAAGCACAAGGATGGTATGATGATCAAAGATTTTATCAAAATTGGTAAGTATCCAGATAAAGTCAATTATGTGCAAAGGAATAGGTTGCTAATAAAGAGTAGGCATTTTATATTTATCGAGGGCAAACTATATAGATATGGCAAGGATAATTTATTTAGAAAGTGTATGGAAGAAGATGAGGCAAGGCACATTATTGAGACAAATCATGAAGGACTAGGTGGTGGGCACCTCCCTAGCCATATTATGAGCCATAGAATCCTAAATATTGTTTCATGGTGGCCAACATTATTCAAAGATGTAGAGGAAATGGTTCAGGCATTTGATGCTTGGTAGAGATGTGGTCCAAAATCCACAATGCAAAGACAACATCCGTTCGTTGTCTCCATAGCATGGCAACCATTTAAAAAATGCAACTTACATAGAACCAAATTATAGACACAATTGTGAGGCAAGTCGCTTCCACATTGGGAAGGATTGTACAAAATTAGAGAAATGCTACAATGGGATGTGGTGCAAATAGAGACTTTGGTTGTCAAGGCACTAACCTTAGTCAACATCTCCAGGCTAGGGCCTATCATCATCAATAAAATTAATGCCATTTTGGATCACCTCGAACTTTGCACAATCTGTCCAAGTTGTACATACTCTTCTTATGCTCTTTTGCATTAACGTTTTACATTATCGTCAAAGTTCATGCATTTCTTTTGAATTATTTCTATAATTTGGATGTCATTACATAGCCCAATTCATGAGAAACTTATTGGAAAATTTAGGATTTTTTTTTTTAAGGAGATTTTTGGGATTTTCCCTTTCTAATGCACTTTTTCTTGTTGGATTAGATGAGAAATGGAAGTTCTCTGGTGTTTTGAGTGGGGACAGGTGTCTTGAGGTTGTTTCCTACTTTGTAGAATTTTTGGAAATTTTCTTGTTTATTCTTTTATTTTTTTGGCTTTTTTCTTCTATTTTAAGTATTATTATTTGAAAAAATCCCTTTTATTTAAAACCAAAGAAGGATCTCTATTTCTTTCTTCTTCTCTCTCTCTCTATCTCTCTCTTCATCTCTCTCTCTATCTCTCTCTTTCTCTCTCTCTCCATCTCTCTATATCTCTCTTCCTCTTTATATATCTCTCTCTATTTCATTCTCTCTCTATCTCTCTCTTCCTCTCTATTTATCTCTCTTTCTTTCCCTCTCTCCATCTCTCTCTTCCTCTCTATCTCTCTCTCCATCTCTCTCTATCTCTCTCTACCTTGCACCCCCATACCTTAGTATAAATTTTACATTAAGGTATACGAGCTTTTTTTTTCATTTATTTTTCCCACAAAAATTATTTTATTTTCTTATAATTTTATCCCCCCCCCAAGATTTTCTTTTTTTTACTTTCATTCACCCCCCCCCAGACCATGGTATAAAATTTTATACTATGATCTATAACTTTTTATTAGACAATACTCCATGGCTCTAGATTGTGCCTCGAATGGCCATTTGTTTCAATTTTGGAGTCATTTTCATGTTTGTTAACACCGCTAAGATTATTTTCATCATTATTTTTTCCAAAATCTAAATGTTTTTCCTTCTTTGATAAAAGACCCTCTTTTTTCCACATTAAACATAAGATTTCTCACTTGCACGTGTTTTGCATGGTCCATCCCTCTTTATCTTCCCACATGTTTCACATTTTTCACATATATCACATGTCTCTTCTCCTTTTTTGACTTTTTACCTATCATTGACCCCATCTTATCTTCCTTGTCCCTCCCTTCTCACCCCTACCCCACACCTATCCCTCCCTCTGATTTTCTAATCCATCCATCCCCCTCTGTCCCTCTTTTCCATTGCTTCAACATCATTTTCTTCCTCCATCTGAGTTACTTAATATGGAGTCAAGATTTGATGTTACATTGTAGTAGCTTCCTTTCCTTCTCAAGTTGGATTACTCATATCGGTGGTGGGAAATTGTTGAGCTTCTCAATGTTGGAGTTTGAGGTCTACGGAAGCACACGAACAACAAAAGGAATAAGAAGAAGATTAGAGCACAACACACAATACTGAATATATTAAAAAGAGATTGTCCAATGGTAAGTTATATGTTAGGGTTATAGGCATAAATACAAGCCGAGAGAAAAACCTCTTAAAGAGGGAAAAAGTGCCTTGGTGGTCCTAGTGTGTTCACACACATCACTACCTAAATATATCAACAATTCCCCCTGGGAGTGATGTGGTGAACACAGAGCTGGAGCAAGCATGGAACATAGGGTTCCTTGCAATTGCCAATGCACTATGACTGTTAGTGAAGATGGTGGTGGCAGAAGACTGACCAACACCTATATCAGCCATAAGGCGTCTGAGCCACACACACTCAACAGTCACTATGAAAGCTTCCCTATGCTTAGCTCCACAACTAGAAGTGGCCACAGTAGGATGCTTCTTGCTCAACCAAGATATGCATGAGCTACCAAGCATGAAGCAAAAACCACTAGTGGACACATGAGTGTCATAGAAACTAGTCCAATCAAAGTCATAAAAAGCATGTAAATCTTGCGGTAGTGATCCCCCCTTGGGATAAAAACAATCAGTCAAGTAGTGAAAGATGCACTTAATGGTCTACCAATGCTTGACACCTAGGCAATGCATAAACATGCTCATCTGTGAGACAACAAATTGAATATCTAGCCAAGCAACACATAAGTAAATCAAGCATCCAACAGCTTGCTGATAGAGAATAGCATCAAGAAGACCCAACCATAAACGTGTTTCCATAGAAGTGGCAATAGGTTTGCAATCTTCAAGGCCAAAACACTGCAATAATGTGGTAAGCCTTTGTTCTAGCCAACTGTGTCTGGTAGGACTACAACAATAGGGCAACATAAAGGGTTCTTGGGTGATGAAAATTCTATTAACAGAATTCCTTGATATTTTCCCCTAGTAAATTTGCTACCAAAGTGATTACACAGCCAGATAGCAGACTTCACACACTAGTTTGATTATATAGCACTGCATAGATGGTTCCCCTTCAACACCGGAATTATTACTGCCACAAACAAATGAATCAGACCATTAACTAATTATCACCAAACCACTTAAGATAATCAACTGATTGCACAAACCGAACAACACAATTAAGGAAGATGATACAAAATTAACTAAACTTCGGTCTTTGCTCTATGCAATGAAGGTCAATTCCATAGACACCTAACAATGATTTCAGGGCCTCAGGCCTACAGTGTGCTTGTGAACCTCTCCTCTCTTGCTACATGCTTCGATGTCTTTTTAATTATATTGAAAAGGCACAACACGCACAGAGGACCTGAACCCCAAAAAAAAAAGACTAATATTCATCCATATCTTTGTTAGAAGAAGGGAAAATAGCGGTGGTAAAGGAAGTCTGAGGATCAACAAAAGTTTGTTGAATCTTCTCATTGATGGACTTTAGAAGGCGTTGTACTTTGTCTGGATTAAGGGTGATGGTACCTGCTTGGGCAAAAGTCAATGCCTGAGACAAAATGGCATGACTTTGCATGTCTACCAATTGAAGGCCGAATTCTTCTTGTAAGTAAAAATCATGGGTGATATGCTTCCAACATTGGCATTCGGCATTGAGTTGTTGTTCAGCTTCAATCCGACGGAGATTAGCCACTTCGAGTTGACTGTGGAGGGCTTGTTGTTGCTCCTGAGCACATTGTTGCGCTGCCACCTTCATTGTGTAAGCTTCATCAAGACTCCGTTGCATCATGACAACATGTTGGTTGACAGTCCAAAGCTGCTCTGCTTGCTATGTAAGCTGCACAAAAAACTACTCATTTGTTTCTTGCAACGCATAGGATGTCTATTGCAACAGGGTGTGATCATCAACTTCACTTTTCGGTTGATACCATAATTCATTGATGGTAATGTCTTTGACCAAAATTTCATTCTTCAAAACTTGAATCTTTTGTAGATGTGATCGGTTTGGCTGTTCCAAATTGGAATCTTGCTTCTGTTACGTGTCCATTCCTCAACAAGCTTCTTCAAAAAAGTCTTTGAAATACTGCATCTGACGTGACTTAGTCTAAAGAGTGTTGGTCAAGCATTGTACTTCAAAGTGCTATTGGTGAGCGATCTCTTGGACTTGGTGGAGGTGGGATTGTAGCCACTAATTGTAGGCATAGAGATCAGTGCATGACCAGGTGATGTGACCAAAATCGTGTGTGATGAGGGATTGGAGGTGGAGTAGGTACGTGCTCAGCCTGCTGAATTCGTGCAATCCAACCTGCTCGTTGACACCAAATTTCCATAAACATTCATGAGGAGCAAGCAATGGAGATAATTAAGGTAGAAATAGATCATTCTCCTCAACGAATTTCATCGGGTTCTATGGGGATGTCGTAGAAAATCTAGAAGGAGAAGTAAGGGGTCAATAGGAAGGAGAAGAGGTTTCTAAAATGGGACAAGAAGAGGGCTTCGGCTGAATATGGGGCAGGGAGATGGGTGGAGGGAAAATTGGAGGAGGTGAAGTCGAAGACGTTGCTATCATGCGCTTTGGTGTCATTGTCATTTCCATTTCAGGTGGAATGGGAGGCATAGGTCCAGAAGTATTCTCAGGGGGAGGAGAAGGAGAATGGGGTAAAGAGGGGTGGTGGGAGTCGGCATGAGATGCATTGAAAGAAGAGGAAGACATGACTATTTGTCAACGTCAAGGGCAATGTAGAAGTACATTGATACTTTCATCCTCTTCTTCTTCATCTTCGATGGAGGGAATGGGTTGTTGCGCGAAGGAACACATTTCCAACATGATGTGAGCACCTATGGGGGATTCACCAAGGAAAAGAATGGAGAAAAGGAAGGCAATGTGGGTTTTGGGGCAATTGCCGGCATCCAACTATCGAACTATGGTTTGGCATTTGCAATGAATGCAATTAAACAAGATTAATGACCAATTAACCGAATGATTAACAATGATAAGGGAATAAAATTGGCATGAAATGCCATAAGGGCAGTACTACAAATTGAGAGTGAGGACCAGAAAATGTAGGATAGAATGCTTGGGTTCTGGTCTATAGTTAATGGCATAATCATTAGAGCTATGATGAGGGAAAATCTGCTCCATAGTAGCACAAGACATGGAAGGTACAAAGGCGACTCCTTCGATGGGGAGGCAGAATCATTGCCCGATCTCAGTGGCAGTGATGCTAAGCTCCTGGCCATTAAAAAGAACGATCCAATGAGCAGCATGAGGAAGTCCGACATCGATGTTCCTAATAATGCTCTCCATAGCAAGATGAGCCGATGTTGCATCCCACTATAGGAGGCAAAAAGTACCAAGACAACGAGGTTACAGGAAGGCTTGCATGTCATCCATCCTGAGTGCCATCAAGGGTTCAAAGGGGACAAGGACTTCAATAGTAGGTGATAGCAACATAGCACACAAGCAGCAAGCACAATACAAATTCACAGAAGCACAGTCATAAAGTGAAGAACATCTGTGTGTTGGATAGGGGGGTTTAAAACAAGCAATGAGCATCACAACGTCATTATGTGGATGGGGAAACAAAATGATGAACGCACGTCAGGGTGAGTATCGCATTATGGCCATGCAAACTCATGCAGACATGGGTAACAAGACAATTGGAGCGGATGCAGAAGGCGGGTGGAAAGGATGCAACTTGGAACCATTGACCAAATTTTGAATATGGACTTCGCTCAACATTTCTAACCGAAAAGTTGCTAGACCCAGTTTTGCCAAAATCCGGTATGGACCGAACCACCAGAGTTTGAATTTTCTTGCAACCTGGTGAGACTTAGAATATAGAATAAGAGTAATTGTCCCACATCAAAATTAGGGGTTCTCAGAAAACAATCATGAGTCTTGGCCTCATCAATTTGAACTTCTTACAGCAGCAAAAAACTTTCCAATCTTTGTTCATCAAGAGAATGCAAAGCATCAAGGCATGTAGATAAAGAATCAATTGTCAACAGCTTCTTTCCAATAGCCACCCATAAACGGGGTACCACCAGTTCTATTGCAGTAATAGCCTCGAGTCCATATGCTAGTTTACATGGTGTATAGCCTGTGGAAACTTTATAAGTTGTCTAGTATGCCTAGAGAACAGCAAGGAGTAGTTGGTCCCACCGCTCACAGAAGTCAGTAATCAGCTTCTTGAGCATCGTTAATAAGGTTTCATTTGTACTTTCATCCAATCCATTGATACGCAGGTAATATGGCATACTAAGTTTATGAATAATATTAAAGGTTTGAGTTAAGGCATGTATGAGAGTGTTGATAAAGTGTGTGCCTCGATCCGAAACAATTTCTAGATGTAATCCAAAACTAGGAAAAACAGCGCGAGTGAGACATTTAGCAACCACCTGAGCAGTTTTAGATCGGACTACCCAGGCCTCAACCCATCACGTAGCATAATCAGTACAGGTAAGAATATATCTATTATTGGTTGAAATAGTTGGTGGGATAATGGGTCCAATAAAATCTAAACCCCATTTTTGGAAGGGTTCCAAAGGAAGAACTAGTTGGAGAGGAAAATGGTGATGATGCAAAGGTTGTTCGGTACATTGACAGGCATCACATTGCTTTACATAAGCTTAAATATCACGTTGCATGGTAGACCACCACAAACCACTTTGCATGATCTTTTGGTAGGTCAAGTCGGCAAAAAAATGTCCACTAGATGGGAGAGAATGAGCCATAGCAACCATTGAAGGAAACTCATGAGTGAGAATACACATTGGAGGAAGACCCCGAGAAGGATCTGCATAATATATCTAGTCAACAATAATACGAAAATGATGACTATAGATGGCTAATTTACGACGAGCCGTGTTAGATAATGAACCTAGTGGACACCCAATAGTGAGAAAAATCATTAAGGTATCGTAATAAGAATCGAGAATCAGTAAAGCTACCTGTGGTAAACTCGGTGTGGTATTTGTATAAATAGTGGGAGAAGAGTCATCCACCCCAACTGGAGGTTCACCAGAATTTAATCTAGCTAAAAACTTTGCGATGGCATGAGGAGATCTAGGACGGTGTACCACATCATAGTCAAATTCTTGCAAAAGTTGTACCCATCGAGCGAGCCGACCACCCAAATGTTGCTACTGAACAAGGTAGACTAGAGAAAAATGATCTACATGAAAGGTAAACTTATGGCCGAGTAAATAATGCCAAAACTTTTGGATGGAGTAGATTAACCCCAAACACTCTTGTTTAGTTACAAAGTAATTTCATTCTGATGAAGCGAGATGGTGGCCAGCATAATAGATAGGTTTGCACTACTTATCTTGGTGTTGCATTAATACACTTCAAATAGCAATGTCAAATGCATCAACAAAAACATGGAAAGGTAATTGCCATTTCAAGGCCTGCAGGATCAGAGCTTGCATAAGGGTTTTAAGGCAGTCAAAACTAAGCTGGCATTCATCAGTCCAACCAAATTGGTGAGGGGACATAGTGGTTAGACAAGTGAGTGGGATAGTTAAATGATCCAACCACCGAAGATGGCAGCCATGCTAACGGATTTGGCCCAAGAACTGCATGACTTCCTTAGGTGTTTTCGATGGAGGTGCATTTAAGATCACTTGAATTTTATTAGGGTTCACATGAATTCCCTATTTAGAGATAATATGAGCTAGAAGTTTACCACAAGCGACTGAAAAAATATACTTGTTAGGATTCAAACAAAGATGGTATTCTCTGCACTTTAAAAAGCAACACCGAAGATGCTGTAGATGTGCAAAAGTGTCACCGGACAGGGAGAACCCATTCGATAAAGTGAGAATATTCCTTGTATACAGTGCTGAAAAGTTCCGAGAGCATTACGCAAGCCAAACCACATGACGATACATGCATACACTCCCCAATTAGTGATGAAGGTAGTCTTAGGGATATATGCTTGCCATCCTAACCTGATTGTACCCATTGTATCCATCTAAAAATGAGTACATTTCTCTGCCAATGACATCATCCAACATACTATCCAAGAACGGTAATGGAAATGGATTAGGCACTATAGTGGCATTCAATTTTCTATAGTCAATGCATATACATAAGTACTTGTTCTTTTTTGGGACTCACTATTAGTGAAATCCATTCAGCGTGCTCCATTGGGATAATAAATCCAACTCGCAATAGTCTATCTAATTCCTCCTTAACTTGCTGAGCATAGTTAGGATTCATGCAGTAACTCTGTTGCTTAACTAGTCTTGCATCCAGTTTTAAGACAACTGGTGCTGGTAAATGTGAGGATCTAAGCCCTTCATGTCTCTATAATCCCAACCAAAGACATCAGTAAATTCTTTTAATAACTTGATTAAATCCTCTTGAAAAGCTAAAGGCAGGCCAACTTTGATTTCAACCGAATGTGGATTAGTTTTATCACCTAGGTGGCAAGTCACTAACTAGTCTTCTAGCACATAAAATTGCCTTTTTATGGAGGGATCATCCATGGATTGAAATAGATGTTTAATATCCATAGGGTCTAAGAGTTCCTCAGTCTCACTAATAACATCATCCACAGGTGGTTCTACTGTACAGGTCATTGGAGACCATTGGTCTAGTACCTGCTGGAGATCTACTGTTCCCAGGGAAAGCAAATCCTAGTTTGCAATAAAAAAGGCTTCCTCCTCATCCTCAGACAAGCCGTCTATGTGCATAGGTTCTAGTACATAGGACGGCGAATGAATTTCACACGGTTTCATGTCATCTAAAGGAACCACATATTTATGGTGGTTGCATTTAAAGATAAGTTCATGTGAGGACCAATCTTGCAAATCTTTGGCTTGCTTAAGTGAAGGTCAATCAAATAGTAAATTATAATCCAAGTTTGATTCAGGTAGGTCCATAACAACAAAAGTCATTTTGAATACTGCATCCTACAGTGTGATAAGGATACTATGAACTAATCCTACTGAATCGACTCTCGACTAATCAACCATGCATACAAAAAAGTTAATTGGTTCGATGTGATTCCAGCCTAGCTTTTTGTAGATTATCGTGGTGGTAATATTAAATCCGGACCCCCCATCAATGAGGACCTGTGAAATTTTATGATTCTTAAACCAAATAGTAATTAAGGGAACTATGTGATCCACCGTAGATTTAGACTATGGGTTAGTGGTAGCCGTAGTCAGTGCCCGTGTTGAACTTGGGTCAATCTGCTACTGGAATTGTTGTCGAATGCCCAAAACTCAAGTTAGAAGATGTCCCAAAGGAATTGTAATCAAGGATTTAGCTAGAATATCCCATGCTACACTTGGATTGGGCAGTTTCGATGCAAATTTCAATGAGGTCATTGGATGTACTAGTACCGATTTCAATGCAAAATCTGCTGACTGATCAACTTTTTGTCGCGTCATGGGTATGGTGTTGGGGAAAATTGTTCCTTCCTTCGTAACCCACTTGGATGCTTTGACAAATGTCCGTTGCTATTCCTTTAATTACCGGAGTGGGTCTTCACTCCTACTGTTTGAGTATCTGCTATCATAATGTAGACCATATTCACCATCGGGCTTCTTTTGTTTGTATTATTCACGAGCTTCCTTACAATGACGTCGTATGTGGCCTACTTCCCTGCAAAAATGACATTGAGGTGGAGGTAGATCCATATTGTTGCTTGTTTGTCCTTGGTTCCAACGATGTTGACCAAAATTTCCTGTTTGAGGTATCTTGTAATTGGTGTAAGCTAGGTATGCTATATTTTGTAGATAAGGTGGTACATGGCTTGTTGCTGGTTGTCCTTATTCTTGAAGAATTGCATTAATGGCTAGCATGTTTTGTGTTTTTGCATTGTATGAACAAGTATCTCCAGAGTGACTAGCAGTATCACAAATGGCACAGTAGCCTTGATTAAGGGTGTAGTTGGTCACCACATGGCCAGGGTATTTATATTTTATACAGTAAACTTGCTTCAAAGCATTATCAATTTTACTTTTGCTGGAATTTAGCCACTCCGAATCTTCTATAAATCCATCAACTTTATTCTCCAGCGGCAATGCCACTCCTATGACTGTGTCTAATATCATACCACCACTTCCATGGATGATCATAATTTATCTTAAATAAGGTTTTAAATCATTAATAAACCATTGACTAATCACGTCATCAGGGATATTTGCATGGGCTTGTGGCTGTTGGAGTTAGACATTTGCGAAAGCACACGAACACCACAAGGAAGAAGAAGAAGCTTGGAGCACAACACACAATACTAGATGTATTACCACTAGAATGTACAAAGATAAGTAGCTCATTAGGGCAATAGGCCTATATATAAGCCGGTGGAAAAAAACCTCGCAAAGAGGGAAAAAAGTCCCACGGTGATCCTAGAGTCTTCACACACATCACCACCTAAATATATCAACAAGTCCTCCTTGGGAGTGATGCAGTGAACAAGGAGCTGGCACTCATGTATAAGGAAGTGCCAAGATATGTGGAAACAATCCACAAAAGGAATTAAGCCCAAAGCTTTGTGGAAAGCTTCAAACTTCTCCCTAGGCAGCGCCTTCATAAAAAGGTCTGCAATGTTCTCGTACGTGGTCACATATGCCAAGCTGATCTCCCCAACAGAGAACCTCTCCCTGACATAATGATAATGCACCTCAATGTGCTTAGTGAGAGCATGGAACACAGGGTTCCTCGCAATTGCCAATGCTCTCTAACTATCAGTGAAGATGGTGGTGGCAGAAGACTGACTAACACCCAAATAAGCCATAAGGTGTATGAGCCACACACACTCAATAGTTGTTGTGAAAGTTTACCTATAATCAGCCTCACAACTTGAAGTGGCCATAGTAGGTTGCTTCTTGCTTAACCAAGATATTCATGAGCTACCAAGCATGAAGCTAAAAACGTTGGTGGACACACAAGTGTCATAGCAACCAACCCAATCACTGTTAGAAAAGGCATGCAAATGTGGCGGTAGTGATCCCCCCTTGGGATAAAACAATCCAAGTATTTGGGTACCACTCAAGTAGTGAAAGATGTGCTTAACCGCCTGCCCACGCTTGATACCTGGGCAATGCATAAACTTGGTCATCTATGAGATAGCAAATTGAATATCTGGTCCAGTAATGCATAAGTAAATCAAGCATCCAACAGCCTGTTGATAGAGAACAGCATCAAATGCATCTCCAGCATCATGAAGACTCAATCGTAAACCTATCTCCATGGGAGTGGCAATAGGCTTATGGTCTTGAAGGCCAAAATGCTGCAATAATGTGTCAATATATTTCATTTGACCCAAAACCATTCCACCATAAAGTTGCATAAACTTGAATGCCCAAATAGTGATGCAAATGCCTCAAATCAGACATCTCAGACGAGGCATGCAAATCAGCCTTAAAATCAGCAATATGTGTGTCATGAGGACGAATGAGTAGCATGTCATCAACATACACAACAATGATCAAAAGCACATCATTAGCATGCTTAACATATAAGGTGCTTTCAGTTGAAAACTGTTCTCAAAACCATGTGTAATTAGATAGGCATGTATCTTTTCATACCAAGCACATGGTGCTTGCTTTAAACCATATAATGCCTTCTTTAACCTGCACACTTGGTTTTCATGCCCTTTCTACACAAAATCATGGGGCTGAAAAACATACACTTCTTCATGCAAGTCACCATTCAAAAATGTTGTTTCAATGTGCAACTAATGTACATTCCAACCATGATGAGCTGCATGTGCACAGATGCTACGAATAGTAGTCATTCGGCAAGTAGGAGCAAAGGTTTCATCAAAATCAATGCCTCTTTCTTGTGCATAACCCTTTGCAACAAGCCTAGCTTTATGCATGTTAACTGTTCCATTAGATTTACACTTCAGCTTGTATACCCACTTAGTGCCAATGGCCTTCTTGCAAGGAGGAAAGTCACATAAAGGCCAGGTACCATTTTTCATGATACCATCATATTCAAATTGCATTGTAGTCATCCAATGTTCAGAATTTTGTGCTTCATCAAATGAAACAGGTTCAGTCTCATCACAGAGACTAGAGGCAGTCGTAGCATAGCAATCTGATGCAAAAGATGCACTATGAGAGCCCGACCGAGTACGATATGATAGAGATGCATCTAATTTGCTATCACGCAAGGTCTGCACCAGCCATTTTGGCATACTTTTTGCCTGCTCAATACCTGCTCTCTCATCAACAAGTGCATCATGTAAATCAGTATCAGAAATGGAATGATCAACATCATCACATGAAACTTGCAAAGGCTGAGAAGTTGCCTCACTAGGACCAGCACTAGATTGTCCACCTGTAAAAAGAGGCAGCAAAGTATTGTACATGTCTTTGGAGCTAACAGATGTCTCCTTAGTACATGAAAGCAATGGCTGAATAGCATCTTCCACAAAAACATCACCATGACTAACCGGAATGTGTTTAGTCTATGGATGATACATACGATAGCCTTTACTTTCAGAAGTGTACCCAACAAAAATACATTTTACTACTTTATCATCCAATTTTCTCCAATGTTGTTCAGGCGCTAATGCATATGCCAGACAACTAAAAACACGTAGATGAGCAACAAATGGCTTGAGACCATCCCAAGCCTCATATGGAGTGATAGACTGCAAGGGTTTAATAGGACACGTGTTCAGTGCATATGCTTCACACATAACACCCTCAAGCCAGAAACTATGTGGTAAAGCCTGAATCTTGACCATACACCTCGCCATCTCCATGAGTGACCTATTCTTTTTTTTAGCAACTCCATTCTATTGAGGTGTATACAGCATTGTACACTAATGTTTTATCTCACATTCAACCAGAAATGCATTAAAGTCAGAAGACATATATTCTCCCCCTCGATCAAAACAAAGGCTTGCCATTTTACATGCTGACATATTTTCAGCCAAAACCAAAAACTTATTGAAGCACATAAACACTTTGGATTTTTCTTTCAATGGATATACCCATGCATGCCTAGAAAAATCATCAATGAAAGTCATGAAGTAAAGATAATTTCCAAAAGAGGGAGTATGCATAGGACCACAGACATCACTATGAACAAGCTGCAATTTCTGACTAGCTTAAACTGAACCATCTTTTGGAAACGCTGCATTTTGCCCAAAATATAGCCTTCACATACTTGTTTACCAAGTTTCTCGAGTTTGGGCAAAGAGGACACCATTTTAGATTTCTATAGATGTAGCAAACTAGCAAAATTTAGATGGCCAAAGTGTGCATGCCAAAGCTTTGCATCTAACATAGCCTGAGAATCATGTACTGCACATGCTGAATCATTCACAGATTTTTCATAGTCTATGAGCTTATACAACCCATGACATAAAATGCCAGAAGCAATAATGACATCGCCATTTGATCGATCATGAATTGTACAACTGTCATCAATAAATTTCACAACCAAGCCAATCTTGGCTAATGCAAAAACTGATAACAGATTTTTCTTGATCCCTGGCACAAATAAAGCATCTAACAATGTAAAAGAACTACCATTAGTACTAGTCAGAATGATCTTACCTACTCCCATAACATGATAAGAGGAGTTGTTGGCGCATGTAACATTATTCCTTGTAGGGGAAGGCTCAAATGAAGAGAATAAACTACGCTGCGAGGTAATATGTTTGGTCACTCCACTATCAAAGTACAAACATCTGAATCTACTGCAGACATGCACTGTTCATAAGAAGATGGGTCAAAATTGCAAACAAAAGTAAACACCCATTCTTCATCTTGCACAAGATTAGTAGACTCTGTTTTCGGTGTAGAGGCCTCTGCAACAACCATTCCCACCTCTTTCTTCTTTGCCTCTTTAGTAGCCATTTTTGGACAACTCTTAATGACATGATCATTTGCTTTACAATATTTGCAAGACAATTTCTCCTTTTCTGACTCTTCTCATCTTTGTCTTCCTTCTTCGAATGTGCAACATTTGCAAATTTCTACTTACTAGTAGAAGAGCTCCATTTACCTTTTCCCTTCTGATTAACCAGGAAAGCTTGATCTACAACACTCATAATAGACATGTTCTACCTAGACTAGTCTTCCTATAACAAAACAAAAACTAACTCTTCAAATGTTAAGGCATTTGGATTTCCTTTCATCATCAAACGAAGAGTGTAAGCAAAACTCTGATATGAGTCGGAAAGACCATTCAAAATAGTCTGCACAAGTGAACTGTCAGGAAGGACTTCATGTGTAGAAATCAACTCTTCCTTGAAATCCTTGATCTTTGTTAGAAAATTGTCCATAGAATCACCTTCATTCATGTGCTCACTCTCCAACTCTTTTCAAAGGTAAGCAACACGAGCCTCATTCCTAGCCTGGTACAATGTGTAAGTGTATCAAAAGCATCCTTAGCTATTCTGTAAGAGTGAATGTGAGGAATAATGGCATGTTTGACAGACAAAGCTATCAATGCATGTGCACGGGCATCTCTGCCATCCCAACAAATTTGCTTTGTAGTAGGTGTAGCAGAAACTGTAGCACGAATAGGAATATGCAGAATATCATCATCTTTGACACCTTCTGCATTAGCTTCAATACCTATAGTTGTAATAGTTGTAGTTGTGATAGGACGTTTTTCAACATGCTGCACAATGTTCCATAGTCCTTTTGCAAACAATACATGTCGCATCATATAATCCCATAATGGGTAGTTGGTACCATCCAACTTATCCTCAAAAGCCAACATACAGAATACATCACTGCTTTCAGCCATGGTTGGTGACTTAAATTTCTTGATGCAGAAATTTGATTGTATCTCAAAAAGTTGAACAGAACTACCCAGACGAATTCTACTAAACCTATAGCAGACTTCGAGATGCTTATATTGGCAAACCGAAATTGGTATATATCTTTGTTAAAAAAAGAAGAAATAGCCTACACAAGCATTGTGATAGTGCATTCGGAGGCCGAAACGAGCTCAAATCATGATTTCGACACCAGACAGCAAAGTTGTTTTGATCTCTGAAACACCCTAAGTATGCTCACCAAAATTCTTGTGATTCTGAGACTACAACCGACGAGGTACTGACGATCCCTAGATGAAGCGGCAACCTGCTCTGATACCAACTGTTGGAGTTAGACGTTTGCGGAAGCACACGAACAGCACAAGGAAGAAGAAGAAGCTTGGAGCACAACACACAATATTGA
This sequence comes from Ceratopteris richardii, assembly GCA_020310875.1. Lineage (NCBI taxonomy): Eukaryota > Viridiplantae > Streptophyta > Polypodiopsida > Polypodiales > Pteridaceae > Ceratopteris > Ceratopteris richardii. Next base: position 61,662,580 of record CM035436.1, read on the forward strand.
ATGTATTACCACTAGAATGTACAAAGATAAGTAGCCCATTAGGGCAATAGGCATATATATAAGATGGGGGGGAAAAACCTCCTAAAGAGGAAAGAACGTACCTCGGTAGTCTTAAAGTGTTCACACACATCACTACCTAAATATATTAACAATGGCAATTGTAGTAAATGCATGTGAAACAGCATCACATAATCCTACACACTCTGATGCATTTTTTGCATATTATTCTATAGATAATCAAAATCTCTACAACATTTTTTTTCAGTCTGAAACGTTGGAGGAATGTGTTTTTTACATTGTCATATCATCGAAAATGGTTAATGTCGAATTCTATGAGCGAGTGTGCTGCTTCATTAACTAAAGTTGATTGAAACACTATGGCTTTGTACGCTAGATCCTCTGGGTTGTTCAGCACTTTGTAATTTATTTCAAAAGTGTGTATGTGCACATCTAGGTCATCATCGAGAAAACCACCAAATTTTGCATACATGACTTCTACAGTGGATTGCCTCGGTTGACCTCCCTATTTGTCACATAATAGATGCGCACCCTCTTGGGTGTGGAGAATGAGTTCTCCTATGCGCAATAGAAATGTGTAGTGAACCACCCTTGTATGTCTAGTACTTGGACAAACAGCTGCACATTAGACAGCTTCCTGCTCTTAATACAAAACTCAAATGGACTTGAGCCTTTAGTCAATCAAAGTAGACAAAGATAGATTTCTAACAAGCTATAAATAACTTAATTTGGACAAGTTTTGATTAGGAAACACAACTGACAAAGATGAACTACCTGTCCACACAGGTATGCTGAGAAACTGAGCTTCACTCTCGGACTGATAACTCTCTGAATATATATCCTTTGAGAAAGATATTTGGTATATAGAAAGTAGACACAAATATCTTTCCAACAAGCTAAAAAACAACTCATTTGGATGGGTTTTGCTCAAGAAACTCAACTGACCAAAATAGACCACCTGCACACATAAGTAAACTGTAAACCTGAACTTTACTCTCTGATAGATATCTCACAAAATATATACGATCTGGATGAGATATTTGGGACAATGAAAGTATACGCAAAGAGCTTTTCAACAAGACAAAAATCACGCAATCTGGTCAGGAAACATAACCGACCAAAATAGACTACCTATCTACACAGGTATACTAAAAAACTGGACTTCACTCTTTCACTGATATCTCACAAACTACATAAGCTTTCAGATAGATATTTGGTATGCAAAAATCAAACGAAATAAGATTTCCAATGAATGCTTAAACGCAAGAAATGGTTACATATGCACTGAGATATGAGCTCTACAACAGAGCTGTGTACAAAGTGATGTGCGGCTGGAAGGAGTCTAAGGGAAGAAAAAAATGACAAAATGGCTAGATCCGACTACTGGGAGCTCTTGCCTCTTTCTCTCCTTAATTCGAATGACACGTGATAGGTTTGCTTCCTATCATGAACACATAACCTGAGGTTGATCTTCTATCTTCCTTTGAACCTGCCCAATCAGCATCACTAAAGCCTTTGACTTGTAGTTCTTCATCAAACTTGTAAAACAAAGCATGATTAACTGTATGCTTTATGTATCTCAACACTCTCTTGGTTGAATTTAAGTGTTCACTTGTCGGGGAGACCTTCCTGTTTCCTTTTCAACTTGAACTTTGAATCTTTTGAATATAGAAAACACCTCTGATTTTTGCTTCATACAAAACAACCATACCTTTCTTGAGTGATCATCAATGAAGGTGACAAAAAATCTATTACTAGCCATTGATGCCTCTTGGGTTGGTCCCCATACATCTGTATGTATCAAGTCCAATACATTTGGAGCCACATAATTGCTCCTCTTGAATGACTACCTCGTTTGATTTCCTAGTTGACAAGCTTCACATAACTCATGTAGTCCAATGCTATTAAGTTTTGGAAGACCTCTTACCACTTCATGTTTGCTCATGTCCTTCAGCTTTGGAATGTTGATGTGTCCTATTCTTTTGTGCCATAAGTCCAGCTCTGAAATCTTCTTGTTCCCACATTGAATGTACATGACCTTTCCATGTGGATGTTGGACGTCCAAAGTGAACATCCTTCCTTCTCTTCTACCTCGAGCAATGACCTTGAAGCCTTCCTTTGGATTCTTTATGAAGCACCCATTCTCATTGAATATGACATGATAACCCTTCTCTACCATTTGTCCTACTGAAATCAAGTTCTTTGAAATTGTAGGAACATGAAGAACATTAGATAGTACCTTTGCTCTACTTGTATCTCCAAGCCTTATATCTCCAATATGTTCAATCATGTGTTGAGTATCATCACCTGTTTCAACACATCCTTTTCCACTTGGTACCTGTAGATTAGTGAACAAACTTCCTTGGCATGACATATGGTTGCTACAACCCGAATCAATGTACCATTTTTTGTCGTCTTCACACCATCTTTTATACTCATGTCTCATTGCAAGTAGTGTGTCCTTGCTTCCTTCACTTGAGGTGCTTGCATAGTTGCTTTGGTTCCTTTGATTGCCTCCATTTGGTCTTCCATTCTTCAGCCAACAATCACTAGCATAGTGTCCTACTTTACCACAATGATAGCATGTTATACCTTTATGAGAATTGTAGGAGCTTCGGCCTCTTCCTCTACTTCTACCTCGACCCCTTCCTTGTGCGTTGGCATTTGATGCATCCTTGTTGTCTTTCGAATTGTTTTGATTGTAGTTGGAGTGGTTGTGACCTCTTCCTTTTCCTCTTGAGCCTCCTCTTGAGTTTCTTCCTTTACCTCGACCTGCATATAACATTTGATTTTGGTTGTCCTTTCCTTTGGGACCACCAAGGCTACGCTCTTCTGTGACAAGATGACGAATTCGTTGTTCAAAACCTGGATATGCATCTTTCAAGTTAATGGAAGTTATAAAAGGCTTCCATCTTTCCTCTTCTCTCAATCCATTGAGAGTATAACACACAAGATCTTCATCTTCAACCGTTGTGCCAATAGAAGCTAAAGCATCGCTTAGCTCCTTAATCTTCAAAGTATATTCAGCTATGGATTAACTCGAACTTTTCTTGATTGTGTTCAACTCATTCTTGAGTTGAAGTTTCCTAGCTTTGGTATTTGTTGAATACATCCTTTCAAGAGCTTCCCAAGCATCCTTAGCTTTCTCTAGATGTTGAATATGCCCTACCATGGCATTAGTAATGACTTGCAAAATGAGGAACATGACTCTCCTATTCCTCTCTTCCCATTCTTTTGCTTGCCTCCTTTGGACTTCGGTGGCCATAGCTTGATTGATTTGAGGTTGAGCATCATCGCCGCTCACAATACCCCATAAGCCTTTGCCCATTAGGTAGTTGGTCATTCTAAACTTCTACACGGGATAGTTATCCTTATCCAACTTCTCTACTTGTTGACCCAAGTCAGCCATTGAAGAGTATCAAAGGCTTTGAGAGTTACCTCGAATAGTTAGTCCTTTGCTCTTGCGTTTGTGAAGCTCCTCCTTGTTTTATAGCTCCTCTTCTGCTTTCCTTTATCTCCAGCTCTATTGATGAAGCTTCAGCACCAAGTTTGCTTTGATACCAACTATGGAGAATGAGTTTTCCTATGCGCAACGGAAATGTGTAGTGAACCACCCTTGTATGTCCAGTACTTGGACAAACAGTTGCACCTTAGATAGAAAGCTGCTCTTAATACAAAACTCAAATGGACTTGAGCCTTTAGTCAATCAAAGTAGACAAAGCAAGCTTTCTGAAAAGCTATAAATAACTTAATTTGGACAAGTTTTGATTAGGAAACACAACTGACAAAGATGAACAACTTGTCCACACAGGTATGCTGAGAAACTGAGCTTCACTCTCGGACTGATAACTCTCTGAATATATATCCTTTGAAAAAGATATTTGGTACAGAGAAAGTAGACACAAATAGCTTTCCAACAAGCTAAAACACAAGTAATTTGGATCAGTTTTGCTTAGGAAACTCAACTGACCAAAATAGACCACCTGCACACATAAGTACACTGTAAAATTGGACTTTACTCTGACAAATATCTCACAGAATATATACGATCTGAATGAGATATTTGGGACAGTGATATATGCGAAGAGATTTCCAACAAGACAAAAATCACGCAATTTGGATATGTTTTGATTGGGAAACATAACCGACCAAATTAGACTACCTATCTACACAGGTATACTAAAAAACTGGACTTCACTCCTTCACTGATATCTCACAAAGTACATAAGCTTTCAAAGAGATATTTGGTATGCAGAAATTAAACGAGATAAGCTTTCCAATGAATGCTTAAACACAAGAAATGGTTACATATGCATTGAGATATGAGCTCTGCAACAGAGCTATGTACAAAATGACGTGCGGCTGGAAGGAGTCTAAGGAAAGACAAAAATGACAAAATGGCTAGATCCGACTATTGGGAGCTCTTGCCTCTTTCTCTCCTTAATTTGAATGTGCTCCCACTTCAATTTTATAACCAATGATCATGTGAAGAAGTTTGTGCCTTCTTCTTAACTCGCCACTTTCTCCACTACATGCTACTAACTACAAGGCAAGATATTGTATCTCTTACTCATCATGAATTTTAACTAGACTTTTTTCTTTTATTATATTTTCCTTTTTTCCTCTACTTTTTCTTTATCTTTATATTTGGTAAATTTATCCAAGCATGGCTCATATGAAAATGAGCTTGTACATTTATCTTCAACATTGTGTGAGGTGGCATAGATACCACATGGCATCACTATGGCATTTTGCCCATTTGGTAGAAGGGGGAGAGAGGAATCTCTCCCCAGAGATAGGTGTCTCTCTCTCAAGATCATACGAAGAATCTTGGCAGCAGAGCGGTAGAAAAAGTTACATCTGTGTGTGTGCTCGTGGGAGCTCGTCCAAAAGATCCATAAGCTCGAGCAAAAGGATTCCATATGAGATTTGGTATGAGAGCGTGATCCGAGAGCTCCACGTGGCGTGTAGGACAGAGGATTTGGACCCTCGCCAAGGCTCTGGTAGGCGCATACTTTTCCATTAGGCCATGAGTGCTTGTTGAAGGATTTTGACGGCCGTTGGCTCTCAAAGTCATAATACTGAGGAGCTCGACCTAAAGGGCTTTGGCAAAACTCAAAACCGATGACATGATAGGTAAAAGAGTTGGAAATACTCGTCAAAAGGCTTGGCTACCATTCTGGATTTTTTTCATTGGATGTCACTTATGTCTTTGATGGAGTTGAAGACAAAGAAGCATGTGCCTCAACAAAATAGTCCTCGACATAGTGAACATGTCCACACATAGATGTGAGGGAGGCGAGACGATCATTGAGGCAACGAGCAAAGGTAGAAGATGACACTCTTCTCTATGAAAGATAAGGACCTTTATGGCATCCGACGTGATTATAGCAAGGAGGAGTTATGGCCTCATTTCTAGGTTTGAGTGTTTTTGAATTTCTGTAAAATCTTTATTTTGAAGAACGATAATGAAGCACTAAGGGGCCAAGATCTTACAGAGAAACCACATATATGGAGAGTATGGCTTATATAATCTCATCTTTAGTCAAGAATTCCCTCATAATGTAAGAAAGGATAAGTTGTAGGAACCTCCAAAATAGCCTACTTTCATGATTTTCACTAAGTTTTATGTGTTTTTTTTTTTAAGTAGCCATTTTGGGAAAGGGAAATGAAGCAAGATTTTTTTTAGATTTATGGAAAAAATCATGCACACCTATAGTTTAGTGTATTGAATTCCATATAAGATAAATATACCACAGTATGATGGGAGTTTGAAGCTCCATAAAAACCCCTTCCATCACTGTTTGAGAAAAAAAAACAACATCTGAATCTAAGAAATTCCCATTTTGGAAGAGAGAAAAAGAGATGCACTACCTATGGATGGATGGAACAAAGTATATATACTGAGAGTATGGTATATAGAATTCATAACGGAATCATTAGATTCATCAAAATAATAATTTAAGGAGGAATTTAACTTCCTCGAAAACCTGCTTCCCATACTTTTTGGAAAAATATTCAGATGTTAAATTTTGTCAAACTCCACTTTTCGGAGTAAGAATAAAGATCATTTAAGAGGCTTACCATGGATTAGTGCATACATACATGAAGTATGCTATATGTATTACCATGGAGAATGATAAAATCCAAGAAAAAGCCACATTAGGAGTGGATTAGAAGCTTGCTAAAAGCTCCTATTTAAATTTTTGCATGAAAGTAAAAATCTTGATTTAGGCCTCCTTGAGGAGCAAATTGGCATGCACAAAAGAAGGATTCGAAAAAGTGAGATTAGGTCCAAGAATCTTCATATACTACTCTCTGAGGTTATAGAAAGAATTCTAAGATTTTCTTGATGAAAGAATGCTTTTGTGCACTCCAAAAATCACATTTCCACACTTTTTCCAGCCCCTCCACCAGTCCACCAATTTGGCATGTCTCGCTTGGAAAGGCCATATCTTGGGCTAGAAAATGCCAAATTGGATATGTTATGGCTCGTTTCGAACAGATTTTTATTTTATGAAAAGAAATTTTGGAAATTATGTATTTCTACAGGTCTGTATAGGTCTGCAATGTCTAAACAGTTTTTGGCAACTACCTTCCGTGAGCCATATCTTTCAAACCGAGAAGGCGATTGAAGTAATTTCACTTCGAGCCACTTGCACATAATAAATGTCTCATTTTATGATTACTTGAAGGTCTTAAAATGATTTTTGCAAGTCTGAAGAGGGATTACAAATGCATTTTTTGGATAAATTTGCATTATTTTGGTAATCATCTGACCATGCTTTATGTTTTGGGAAGTAATCCAATGTTTTCGGACACTTCAAAGTTTATCTTAAGACCTGAGGAGGAAGGTGCAGAGGTTTTGAAGTTCATTAAAAAGGATTGGATGCATGAAATTCCGATATCAAACCATTAAGGGACGTATGGCTTATATTTTCAGGCATTTTACTCTATGTTAGCATTTGTTTTATGTTTTTGCAGGTTATGGAGTCCAATATGAGTTTATGGCATGCATGCCATGGGCTTGTCAAGCCCTATGTTATGGGATGGACTGTGTGCCATTGAGTTTATGGTTCAAATTTTTTGGGACTCCGTTTCCTTGGGGAAATGCTGTAAGAAATTTTCCCATCTCATGGCATTATATACGCACTTACCTTTAGGTGAGAATGTTATGGCATGGTAACATGCATTTTATGCAAACATCAGTAAGGTGTTCGCATGCTCGTAAGCATGTATTTGATAGACTTGGGACCATCATAGTAGTATAGATAAGGCAACTTCAGTAGTAAATAGAATCCCTACACATAACCCTTATGGATTTAGACCATAGGATTGCTAAGGGAAAGGAGATATACCTTCACTATTAGGAATGTGCACAAGCAATCTTATAGGTTATAGGGAGTTGCATACAGACACGAGAGTTACATTTATGATAATCTCCAAAGTAGTGAAGATTTACTTATCTTCACAAGAGTCTCACAGGATGATTAGGAGACTGGGGTATTATGAAGAATACTCAAAGAGTCACTAGTTTCACTCATGCACATCACTTGAGCAAGTAGTGAAGCATTTCTGCTACACTACTAAGGAAACCAATTAGATGGGATCACAGAGATGGGTTTCATAAGAGAGCATTGATGGATGCTAATGTGATTCGAGTGATAATTAGGAAGGCCACATGTATGGTACTAGCTCTATGACTTAGAGCATACATCCCTTATTCAGGAATAGTTGGGGTACCCAATACATATATGTATTTTGGGATCTACAGAGAGGTACTTAGATCTTGTCTTGGTACCTAAGAACAAGTTAGTTTGGAATAAGAAAGGGATATCCATTGTCACATGTTGATTAGAACCAAGCTAACTAGTTTCGACGACATGGGACTCATTTGAGTCCACCGATATATGAGTTCAAGATATGGGATTCATTAGGGTCCATTTGCATATTCCATTACATATATCTTTGGTTTAGTGTAGGTATGACCATGAATTGGAAGAAGGTTCCACTGTTATGGGATGGAGGAATCGACTTCCCTTTGAGCACTCTTCTTCTATGGCCACGGGGAAAAGGACTCATCATTCATGGTGTCATCTCTCACTAGGTCAGAGGAGGGCTCTTAACAGACATCTCCTTAGTATTGGGAGTTATCCTTCATACTTTAGGGAAGATTTATTCTTCCAATAGAGAATGTGATAGGTGATTTTATCACCATTGGTATCACATACTCATTTTTTAGGTTTTCAAAAAGGATAATTCCATTAGTTTTATTAGATCATATAGATCCATGCATAGAGGATAGTTGGCAGAGATAGCTCTTCAGAATGGATACACGTGTTTATGGTATCATATCATATCATTGCCAACCATTTTAGTAGAGGGTTTTGACCCTCATAAGGAATTTATTTTCTCCACTCCACTTCATACACCTTCATTGGTTAGGGGAGATTCGTTCTCCATCTTCATAGGAATGTAGATAATGAAGGATTATGCATTAGTTATGGAAGAGGGGACTAAATGAATTCACAAGTTTCTCTTTTAACGGAAAGGAGAAAGTGGGAATCTGATCAAAGATTAATGAGAGATCTCACTTTAGCTCAGAGGTCTCACTTTACCTCCTATTCTTTGAGAGAGAGAGAGAGAAGGGAAGGAAAATATGATTTCTTCATAGGAGAAGAATACAACATGTTTTGCTTTAGACGAAAGAGGTGTTTAGAAAACATCTCTTAGTTTATATTTTAGAAGGAATTCATTTCCTCTACTTTCCAATGTAATTTTCCTTCACATGGAAGTTTGATTCTCCACTATTTTGGAAGGAAAAGTATGGAGAACTTATATACATGTTTTAAACAAATATCCTCATCTAAACGAGTATATTCCAAGCTCTTTCTGTCGCTTATCAAAATCTTCATCTAGAAGTGTTGGCTCCTCTTCAAGTGCCATCTCATAACAACTAGAAAGTATTTTGGATTAATCTTTAAATGCATCATTTAACAAGTTCAAATCAATGCTGAGAAATTCCTCTTTACACTCCCTCATTTATAAAGTTCTTTGCAATTTCTTTAAATTCAACTTCTACTACAGGGGAATAGTCTTCTCTAAGATTGAAGAACTCTTGTATGCGATAGAGAGAAATAAACTCCTTCCCAAAGATAAAGTTATATGGAAGGATTGAAAGAAGTGATTTTTATGAGATACTTACATCTTTTATTGGCTTTTTAATGTCTTTGCTCTAAAAGTTGCCAAATCAAATTTTTTACCTCTTCTAATTCTACTTGAAGGTTTCTCTCTTCAACAATTTACTTAACATCAATATCTAAATATTTCTCAAGAGAAAGATCTAATGATGTTTCTTTATTTTCATCAACGTCCTTTTGTTCAACTTTGTTACTACATATATGGTCGAGACAAATCAAGAAGCCCATATTCACTAGAAGTAAACAACAACCACTTTCAAGGTGTGGGAAAAAAATCCATCCTCCCATGCAATTGGAAGCTTTTCTACACTTTCTAGTAATTCTGGCCCTATCCAAAGGATCCTTCCCAAAGATGCTTGGGTAAATACATTTATTGTCAAAAATTACCATTTCTTATCTATTGACTATCCTCAAAAAACTATTCCACTCATCCTTTAGAAATGTCTTAGTTTTATCTATAAGGGCTTCAAAATCAGAGGGGTTGAAAATCTTCATTGCATCTAAAAACTGATTAACTCCCAAACCCTATTGAATCATGAAATCAAGTAGTTTCTCAGATGGAGAGACGATGAAAAATGCATTTTTCTCCTTCGTTCCAAGATCTTTGAGGGCTTTAAGTCTAAATGAGGGACGATTGATGCAAGCGAATAGACAATCAACGATGATCAAACATGCACTATCCCTTGAATCAATCGTATATGGAATTCATGCATAGGAGTGCTAACTATGCGTACATAAAATTGAAGGTAGAAAATGAGCAAAAGCCAAGGGACCTAATATTGATAAGGGAAAAAAGCTATTGGAGAATCCACTTGGACCAATGAGAACATACCATGTTGCAAAGCATCGAGAATCCCAACGGTCAAATGATGTGGATGAATGAAATTGTGATATGTGACAATCGTACATTGAAATCCACAACGATGAAATAACATGGACCAATGAAAATATGCCATATGACAATCTACATCAAGATTTGCAATGGTCAGATAACATGGAGCAATCAAAAGGCACCACATGACATCAACAATCAACAGATCCTAGAGAGCCTATATGAGCTCCTTGCTCTCTAACTCAGCTCCCCATATTCTTCATCACCTAAGTTTTTTTACTCTCCTCTGTAAGAAACAACCTCAACTCATTACTTGTTGAAGTCCCTTCATGTGGAAGGTGAGATATGAAAACCTTTGTTTTTTGAAGTGTTTGTTTAGGTTGCTTAATATGGAGCATTCATTCATATAGCTAGAAATATGATACTTCTTTGGAATGACCGATTCAAGTGATTAGGGTCATCAAAGTAGCTTGGATGGCCCTAAACGCTTGAATCAGTCATCTCCATTGAGATCAAAAATATGATGGTTATTTCTTTTTCCTCATTATAAAGAATGTTTCTTCATTTTTTTATGTAATGATTTCACGTGTCACAAATGGTTGAAGAAGAAACAAGACTCGACCGATTCAAGCAATTAGAGCCATTGAAGAACCACGAATTGCCCTAATCACTTGAATTGTTCGTCTACAATGAAACCGATTGTTTATGTATATTTACTTTTTTTGAATATTAGAGATGTCTTACCTTTTATTCATGTTATGGAATACACATGAAAGCACTTGAGAGAGCTTGCATTATTCGACATGACCGATTCAAGCGATAAGAGCAATCGAAGAACTTCAAATGGTCTTAAATCGCTTGAATTGATCGTCTCCATTCAAAACACTCGTTTGATGTATATTTGATTATTTGAATGTAAGACATGTTTGATCATGGATTTTTGTCATGAAAGACACAAGAGGATACAAAACACTCGTTTGATGTATATTTGATTATTTGAATGTAAGACATGTTTGAGCATGGATTTTTGTCATGAAAGACACGAGGATCACTTAATGGCTTGCATTTTTAGACACAACCAATTCAAACAATATGCAATCGAACAACTTCGAATGGCCTTTATCACTTGAATTGGTCGTGTCTTTAATCCTATCATTAACTTGCTTTTGTGCTTTTATAACTAAAAGTTAAAGATCCTTTCTCTTTCCTTGTGTCAAGTAGATCATGGTCAGGACAAAGTAGACTGATAAAAAGCTTTACACAACTGAAAAGCAAAATCAATGGAGAACTACAAAGAACCAATATGATGAGATCAAACCACAAAAACCTCAAACTAGAGTGATTCTCGAAAGACCTTCACTAAGAAAAAGATAAAATATCATGCGAAATCAGTGAGGGAGATCATAAGAGCATAGAAATCTAATGAACTCCTCTTCCCAAGACCCCCATTCATGAGATTTGTTAAAGACATCAAGCTTCGCTAAATGATGCAGACAAGCTCATTCGTGAATGTCACATGGCGAACCCAACCTCTTTTGTGCTTGCAAGAGGCTACAGAAGACTTTGCAATTGAGTTCATGAATCGCGGTTATTTGTGTTGCACATTGGCACAAAGACATATAAATTGTCAAGGACTATGTTTTTGTGTCAAGGCTTAGGTACAAATTTAACATAGACATAATACCACATAATATCAATGATCAAAAGTTCTTTTATTTTCTCATTATTCCTCCACCAACAAGACCTAAAGATTAAAGAGATCTCGAGTGATGCTCACATGACAAGAAATGTAACAGAGATGGTAAGGATTCGAGAAAGAGAAGAATGTATATAACCAGATTAATGTGAATGTTTCAATGCCATGCCTACTAGACATTAGGCCTGAAGACAACAGGACGTTGAGAGATTTCAATGTTGAAATCTCTAACAACATTGTCAACATAGCTCCCAAGAATCGTCTACAAGCCATAATCTACATAGCTCCCAAGAATCGCCTACAAGCCGTAATCTACATAGCTCCCAAGAATCGTCTACAAGCCATAATCTACATAGCTCCCAAGAATCGTCTACAAGCCATAGTCTATGTTCATCATTTATTCCATAATTGAAAACCTTCTTGAAACATCTGATCTAAATTCTATTTTATAAGATCCTACTCCAAAAATGTGAAAAGGTTATTTCAAGGAAGGTGTTTATCTTGGATGCACTTGTGACTTAATGTATTCTTTACAAGCCAGGAGAAATTAATCATTTCCACAAAAATTTTAGAGAAAATGTGGAATATATTATTTACCCATATGTTAAGAAGCTTTCATTACATTTTCCATATACAATCATTCCCTTTCTAAGCTTGAAGTTGTATATACAAGTAGGATTTAGCATTTCAAGAATCATTAGAGTTTAATAATAATTGACTTCTAATGTCATCAGTGTCCAATAGTGGATATAGAACTGAGAATGAATACATGCTCACACACACACATCCCACAATATGCACAAACCACAATAATGAACTCACAAGCAGCCCTGCAAACAGAGTTTCTATCACTTCCAGAAGTGACAGGCAAACTCATCCATAATGAAGCCTAGCAGATAATGCAAACAAATGATGGGAAATTTGCCAGGAATGCGTAGTTAATAGGGTATACACACCTATCAACTGGTTGCAATTCAGTCAAAGAATCCAGAAGTAAAAATTGCATGTACGCTAATACCACAATTATATGTACCACAATGAATCAAAGCAAACCCCAGATTCATCCTCAGGTGAAAGTGCAACTATAAGCTCATGATAGTCAACAATACTGCACAGGAGATCAGCTCCATTATGCATAGTATCGACTCTATACTACAACATCCCCAATAACATCATGAGTGCCCAATGGAGTATGGAACTAAGAATGAAAACATGCTCACACACACACCCGCCACAATGCACACAACCCACGAACATGAACTCACAAAAAGCTCTGAGAACTCAGTTTCTATCACTTCCGAATAGTGATGAGCGAATTCACCCATAATGAAGCCTAGCCAAAATGCAAATAAACAATAGGAAAGTTTGCAGAAAGTGCATAGTTCATAGGGAACACACACCTATCAACTGGTCACAATTTCGAGGAAGAATCTACTCGTAGACTTCCAGATATCTTCACCTCCAAACAGACTTGTATAGCCCATTTTTTGAGCTTTTTGCTCACAGAAACTTTAAATACAATATTGAGAGAATTTTATCCCTCTAATTTTCATTGAGATAAGGATTCTGAAGGAATAAATTAAAACACCCAGGACTGGGATTTCAGCTCCTTCATTACTGTTGCCTCCCTTGAGGTCATCTTCTTTACACTATAAACTTGCATAACGAACATATGTAGTTAAGATGTCTACAAGTAAACTATCTTTTTTATCTCCTTTAAAAGGATGGGAGTTCATTAGTATTCTGAACTGGTAAGAAAATGCACGGTGCTGCATCCTGCACTATAAACTAGTAGAAAAGGAACATCTTAATCCTCCACTTAAATCCCATCCCTAAGAGCTTCCCAACTAATCCTACATTGAATCAGAGACATCAACAACCAGAAAATATAAATACAGTTACTGCTCACCTGCATCAATCCTTGTAACTTTGCCTATCATGCTCCAGTTATAGGGGAGGGAGGGGGGGAAAAGAATAGTTGTTATTAATGAGCTTCTGACATCCTTGTAACCTTATATGTAGGCTTTGCAGGAAATTTTCTAGGGGGTAATACAATAATGAGCCAAATGAGAAAGAACATGGAACAAGGCATGTTCACAAAATGACCACAGCAGAAACATGATTCAGTGGTGAATTTTTAGTACCGTGAAGGATAGGCAGTGCCACTTTCCCAATCTAAAAATGTGATGCCAGTTCCTTCAAAAAATTTTGTCATATCCTTGAAGGCATGGCCAAGAGACAGTAAACATTGACCAGAAAAATCACAGTCAAGGCACTTTCATCATGGCAAGAAAACAAGGGTAATACTGAAGCAGGGAAAATATATATTTCTACATGCTGACTAGAATAGCCATTTCAATAAGACCTTTCACGGAGGAAAAAGGATGCCCAAATAGATAGACAAAATTAAGACCAAATACAAGGGCGAAATTTCTAAAACTACAGCACAAGTAGCAGGTCTCCTGCGTCCACCATAGCAGGCCCTTTGTTGACAGCAACAATGCACCTCACTACAAACAACCAAGACAACTAGATTCAATTAGTACTTATTTGATGAACAGTGACTTAAGATTTGAAATAACCAAGACAATTAGATTCGGCTCGTACATATTTGATGAACACTGACTTAAAACTTAAGTCCCACCTATTTATTATCATCATCCGTGATGGTTTCCCCCTTGTGATCATCACCTACATGCATACAGTTTATAAATTAACTCCCATGCATAACATAGAAATTCAAAATCAAGGGCAGAACAAAGTTTCGAAACTTGATGCAGAATTATTTACAATCCTTGCAGATTTCTTAATTAGTTGCACGCTTCAGACGATTTTTCATATAAATACCTTCATCAGGTAAATCGGATGCCCATAGAGTCAGGTTGTCCCTCAAAAGTTGCATAATGAGAGTACTGTCCTTGTATGACTCCTCATTGAGAGTATCAAGTTCTGCAATAGCATCATCAAAAGCTTGCTTTGCAAGATGGCAAGCCCTGATTAATTGAAGCATGATTAGGTGAAGTTATCAGTTATAATAAAAAGGCAAATAAATAGTAAAAGGACAAACAAATGATGTCACTTACTCATCTATCGCATTCATTATTTCATAGTAAAATACAGAATAATTCAAGGCGAGCCCCAGTCTGATTGGATGAGTTGAGGATAAATCTGTAGTGGCAATATCCATAGCCTCCTGCAAAATGAAAAACATTTTCAGTATCAGTAGCCGCATTAACCTAAGAGTGCATTTGTACACCAATCACTTTCTCACATAGAAGGAATACATTCAGCATAGCAATGATTGCCAGGAAGTAGAAAAGCAAATGAGGGATGTGGAGTAAGATAACATTGCTCGAGTTAAAAAATAATTGCTAACACACACACTCATTGTGGGGCCCTCTTCTTAAATACAACATCCTATTAGGAATGCAAATAAAGATATGACAAAATAAGTAAGTCAGGAAAGAGGAGAGCAAATATAGAATGAGACTGAAAAACAATATTCTTCCCAAACTGAAAGGGTAAAGCACACCTAAACTGAAAACTCATAGCAAATATCCTTAAAATAGCATAGACGTACTTAAATATAGGCATTATATCAGAGCAAATTTGCATAGATAAGGTATTGCCATAAGATATAAGGTGGGTTTGGAGTATATGGTACGGCACATTTGGTACACATACAAAACATTACTGTACTAAACACCGAGGTTTGAAATGTTATGGAAGATTAACATACTACATATATATAGTATATCACACTAACAAAAAGCATATCAGAACAGATAAACTGACAATAATTACTACGCATCTCTTACAAGTGAAACTTGCAACCAAGCCAATGACAAGTCACAATACAATATGTAAATAAATTTTGAAATAACACTTTGAAATTTAACCATAAAGATGTGTAGGCTTAGGCATGATAAAAACAAAGCTTGACTTTCGGGCTGTTGAACTTGACTCTTAAGGTTCCCATTTTTTACCCTAAATGATAGTATTCTGTCATGTATGCATTATGGCCTATGCTTGTACACGTGAAGGAAAGAAAAGGCACAATTCTCTAAACCTGGAGGAAGGTGAAGAGCAAGTTCAAAAGGCTTTCAACCATGAGGCAAAGACTACAATAAGAGGCACAAGAAAAACAAGTTCAAAGAGTGTACCGCAGGGAGGGTCTTTTAAGTAAAGCAGACTATTCTATATAGGAATGTTCCAATCGCTATACAAATTGTATGTTCCACATCAGAAGTTCCAAAAGCCCATATACAATTGAAATATGTTCCAAAACAACTAGGCAAAAGAATAAACATATTTGATTCCTTGAACTGACAAGCACCAAGATACAAGCACAGGGCAGCTCCATCCTGGATGTATCTCTACATGATGGCATCCCTTACATTCATATAAAAAGAGAGGATAAAAGTAGCAAGTACATTACGAAGACATGTAAAATAGCCCTAAACTAGCTTGTATAATGTAATATGCAAAGATATCAAATCAGAAATAGCATACTATCTGACCAATCGCTCTGAAGGAAAATGGAATTCAGTGCTACATCCGCTACATTTGACAGTTGTAAATCCAACATGCAGATTATTGTTGGCAAAGAGTGGAGAAAGAAAATAAAACGACAAAATTCACCCTGCAATCTCTGAATAACATGCAATGATTTTTGCACTCTATTCAAGATACTACTGCACTATGATGTGTAGGATAACCGAGTTTTCTGACTCATTGGCTTCTCCCCATGATATAATAAGACTGAGATCTAGCAATTGCCAGTAATAGGGGACTATGCAATGGGCAATAATCATGAGCACCATAAAACTTATACTGACAATATTAAAAGTTTGTGAGTTCAGAATGTTCTATAATGATAGCTACTTAAAGCTCGGCCAATAATACTACACCAAAAAATTCAAGACCACAAACCTAGTTACTCTAATCCGACCAGATAAGTTAAGTGGAACCAAGCTGTTCCACATTATGCACCAAACGTCACTGACATAAAACAAATCTGGACGAGTAGAAATTACCTTGTAAGATGCTGAAGACTGGTCAGCGGCTTCTACTCTTTCTTGTCCAGTCTTGAATTCTGCAAGGTATCTATAGTAGTCGCCTTTCCTGAATAAAGAGAAATATTAATATGCTTGATTTACTGATTATAGCAATCAGGAATCAAGTCTCCAAAGATTTACATTTTGTGGTAGAATACTGCGAATTCCCCATTACTTGAAGACGGGAGAAGATGTTTGTCTATGATTGATAGGATATCATTGCAAATGCTAGTAAGTTCATTTTCAACTTTGCCACGGTACTCCTTAACACGCTCGACATTCTGTTCATTTCCTTTGTTCTCTTCCTTATGCTCGATGGAAGATAGAATGCGCCTCCAAGGACTGATTAGTAGGCTGCAAGCAGTCGCACAGACTTGCTGGGAATGCAGAGGATGAAACCCTACAGAAGAGATCCGGCGGGAGCATTAGATAAGTGCAAGGAAGATGGAGACTCGTGAAGAAGAGTCCATCTTCCACGCGCCAGCTGTGCAATCTGACGTGGACTGATGCGCCACAGCACTCGGTCCGTCTTCGTTGGTATCGATGGACATAGCCTCCCCCTCCTCCTCATGGGACCATCGCCTCCCGTCTTAGACAATGGGGATCTTTTTTTTTATTTTGAGAGTACAATGAATTGGTAATACACACTCACACATCCAACCTAGTAAAGTAGAGGCACTCATTATGAGAGATTCATGGACATGTCCAGTCAAGACTTGAACTCAGGACTTCCTCTCACAATTTTAAGGCATCAACCACTAAGCTACACGGGCTCCCACAACTTCAAGGTGTCAACCACTACAATGGGGATCTTGTATCAAAGCAGGGATGAAGAAAGTCACTTTCTAAGTTCTAACCCAACAATCTCCATGAGCATTTCGTGTTATTTCAAAAGGGGTGGAGCGATGGACTTGTTAAAACAATCTAATCTTGTCCCATAACTCATGGGTTCCTCTTTGCCCACGGGATAAATGCATAGACCTCTAATGAAAATGAAAATGAAAATGAGTAGGGGTTCTCTTTGTGTGTGAGTTGCTTTTTTAATTCAATTTTAATGTAGGATCAAAAATTAAAAAAAAAAACTTTAGAAAATATATGGGCTGAAGGGGCATGAATCGTCACAAAAGATTACACAAGACTTAGGGTTTGCAAATAAAGTCAAAGGAGATTGGCTTTGAAGGAATCAAACTATTTCACAAATTGATGGGTCGTCCATCCGTCCTAACCTTGAACGTGTGCTCAAGCTAGTTAATCCTAGGGTTGTTGTATATATACTTTGATAGGTTCAGAGTTATCGAAACTTATGAACCCAACATAAAGAACACAAACACATACACATGAAAAAAAATAACAAACAAAAGCAAGAGACTACACAAAAAATAAGATCAATATAAGACATGAAAAATACAAACAAGCAAAAAAAATACAATACAAAATGAGCCAAACTAAAAAATAATTATCAATATTTAATTCTATATATAAATAAAAATAATAATAATAGAGGTTATTGTATGCCCATGCTCTATAAATATATAAGATTCTAACACCAAAAGCACTTCCTGCTTATGGATTCAAAGGCTTGAGTTGGGCATAAAGTAATGGAAAATTATCCATAGCATTAACCTTCAAATATCGTACAGCTCCTTATGGCATTGAGTTAGGCATATGCCTAGTCATTGTCTCTCCCATACAATAATAATTCAAGCTCAAAGGGTAGGCCAAAGGTCCAACTTCTTCTAGGAGCAAACAAGAAAGGTGTAATGATGAAGCATTTAAAAACAGAAAGCACATGAAAAGCAATGAAAGAATATCCATGTCCTTTGCATGATTTAAGATCAAAGGATAAGCTTGTTCTCTTCAGTAATAATTCAAGCTCAAAAGGTAAGCAAAAGGGAAAACTCTCTTTAAAATACAACATACACCATTTGAAATAATAATGATAAAGAATCTAGAAAAAGATAGCATGTAAAAAACAATGGAAGAAAATACATAGGTTCATGCCTTTGGGACATTGGATGCCCTCTCTTTAGTGTATGGGATATAAAAAGTCTCCATGATTCTATGCCCACTCTTTGTCTCTTCCATCCATAAGTGACTCAAGCTCAAAGGATATACCAAAGAACTCAACTTTCCTTGCACAAAAGAATGTGAGAAAAGTGTAGTGAACAAGCATTTAAAGACTAAAAAGGCAGTAGTGGAAGAATATACATAGCTTTAGCCTTGGTTATTATATGCCCCTCCTTTGATGTGTGATACTCATCCCCTATATATTCCTCATATGCTCAACTCAATAACAGTCCACACTTAAAGCATAGACCAAAGGAAATGATGTTGAAAACCATGGAAAATATCCATGGTTTTGTCCTTCTCACTATGAAAAAGTATGCATGGACTTAACCTTCTCACTTTGTGTGCCTTAGCATCAGAGGGTCCCATGGGTACTATCTCCATTCCTTCCAAGTTCAATTTTGTAACAATTCAAATTCAAAGGGTATCCTACGTGTAGATCCCTATTTTTTCTTGATTTTTAGGTGAGGAAAGTGTAGTGATGACTAGAAACAAAAAAGCACATAAAAATAAGTAGAAGAATAATCATGTGCTCAACTTCAATGGTGCTCTTTTATTTGTTTATTGAATTTGTACATAAAGATGGAAGAATATCCTTAGCTTTAACTTTTGTGATGTGCTCTTTCATTGAGTCTCTAAAAAAGGCTTGTTGCATATGAAGAAAATGTGTTGTTTTGTTGTTAGACTCGTGCAAAAGGAGATGTGAATATGAAGAATTCCATTGTTGCATGAATTAATCTCTCTTATCACTTCCCAACTTTTTTGACTTATATGGTTGCCTTGACATTATTTGGTCATGAGGCGTAAGTATTACATTAATATAGGAGCCCATAAATGGCTAAGCATACATGGCCGATGGATTACATAAATGATTAAGAGTGTAGTATTTAACACCTACCATTTGACTCAAGGCATGAGAAAAGAGTGAAAGAGTTCAATAGATGACATGCCCTGGATCTTTAGTAAAGAAAATATTTAAGCATACGAAAGGCTAGAGATCCTAGGCACAATGGCCATTCGTGTCAATGAGCAAGTCATAACGGTCATTGATTGCATTGATGAAGATGGGTACAATACAAATTTGTTTATGGTAGCAATTCTAGAATAAATTTATGAGGATGAACAAATGGAAGAATGGAAGCTTGAAGTCATCATAATGGAACTTATTTGACTTCGAGAACAGCTTTTTACAAAAGATGGGTGCGAATCCTACTTATATTGAAGAACTAGACCATTCACTTGTCTTTATTGTGGAAGAATACCCATCAATGCAAGAAGAAAAAGCCAAAGAATATGACTCAATAATACTAAATTGAGGAACGAAAAATAGGTATGCAAATGCCTAAGAAAGATGCCATCTCTCAAGTAGCATATGATAACAAAGAACATATGAATGAGGTAGTAGTAAGGATTGAAGATGGAGAGGAGAGATGTATGTACATTGGTATGCTTGACACCTGGGTGATGCATAAATCTACTCATCTCATAGACAACAAATTGAATATCATGCCAAGTTATGCATAAGTAAATCAAGCAACCAAGAACCTATTGATAGAGAACAACATCAAATGCATCTCAAGCATCATGAAGACTCAACCATAAACATGCTTCCATAGGAGTGGCAATAGGTTTGCAATCTTCAAGGCCACAACTGTTAGACTCAAGATATGACTGGCAGGAGATGGTTGAACCACACCCTAAGAGGGAGGATTAGGAAGTAATCCTCAACCATGGCTTTTGGGGCAAGTGGTTAGCCCATCGTACTCCTACCAGCACTTGCCCCAAAAGCCATGGTTGAGGATTACTTCCTAATCCTCCCTCTTAGGGTGTGGTTCAACCATCTCCTGCCAGTCATATCTTGAGTCTAACAACAACATTGCAACAATGTTTCAATATATTTTCTTCAACACAAATCTATTCCCCCATCACCTTGCATGAACTAAATGGCCAAATAATGATGCAAATGCCCCAAATGTCATCTCAAAAGAGGCATGCAAATCCGCTTTAAATTCAACAATATGCTTCTCAATATGACCAATGAGCAGCATGTCATCAACATATACAACAATCATCAAAATTACATCATCTACATGCTTAATATATAAGGTGCTCTCTATTGGATTGTTCTCAAAACCATGTGCTAGCAAGTAGGCATGTATCTAGCACATGGTGCTTGCTTCAAACCATATAATGCACCTTTCAACCTACACACCTTTTTTTTATGCCTTGTCTGCACAAAACCATGGAGCTAAAAAACATACACTTCTTCATGTAAATAGTCATTCAAAAATGTAGTTTTAATGTCCAATGAATGTACATTCCAACCATGATGAGCTACAAGTACAGTACACAAATGCTACAACTGGCGGTCATTTGGCATGTGGGAGAAAATGTCTCATCAAAATCAATGCCTCTCTCTTAAGAATAACCTTTGGCAACAAGCCTAGCCTTATACCTGTCAATTGTTCCATCATGTTTTTGTTTTACCTTGTATACCCATTTAGTGCCAATGGCCTTTTTTTTAGAGGCAAATCACATAAAGACCAAGTATCATCCTTCATATATAGCATCATATTTTGAATGCATAGAAGCCATCCAAATTTTTGAATTTTGTGCTTCATCAAAAGAAATAGGCTCATTCTCATTACAAAGGCTAGAGACAACCATTGCATAGCAATCTGATGCAAAGGACGCACTATGAGACTCTAAATGAGTATGATATGAAAAAGGTGTATCTAATTTGCTACCTCTCAAAGCTTGCACTAGCCATTTTGGCATAGTTTTTGCCTCTTCTATGTCAACCCTTATCAATAAGTGCATCATGTAAATTTTCATTAAAAATGGATTGATTTGCATCATCACATGGAACCTGTATAGGCTAAGAAGCTGCCTCATTTAGATGATCACTTGACAATCCACCTTTAAAAAGATAATAAATAACATCCTTCAAGCTACTTGTTGTCCACCTTGATACATGAAAGTAATGGCTGAATTGCATCTTCCACAAAAAGCAACATCACAACTAACCAAAATGCATTTAGAATATAGATGGTACAGATGATAGCCTTTGCTTTCAAAACTATACCCAACAAAAATACATTCTAGAGCCACTCACCCTCAATAGTGGCTATGAAATTTGCCCTATATTGAGCCTCACAATTAGAATTGGGCACAATAGGCTACTTCTTGCTCAACCAACATATGCATGAGCTACCAAATATGAAGCAAAAACCACTAGTGGACACATGAGTGTCATAACAACCAAGCCAATCTGAGTCATATGGCAATAAGGATACCCCTTGGGTTAAAAAACCCCAAGTAACCAGGTACCACTCAAGTATCAAAAGATGCATAAGTAAATCAAGCATCCCACGGCCTATCTATTGAGAACAATATCAAATGCATCTCCAACATCATGAAGACTCAACCATAAACTGGTTTCCATGGGAGTGGCAATAGGTTTGAAATCTTCAAGGTAAAAATGCTATAATAATATGTCAATGTATTTTGCTTCACATGATGCTATTCCTCCCATCAACTTGAAAAGATTTAATGCCCAAATAATGATGCAAAAGCCCAAATCTAGAATCTCAAAAGAGGCATGTAAATCAGAGTTAATTCCAACATTAAGCTTCTCATTAGGTAGTACGAGTGAGCAATATATCATCAACATATACAACAATCATCAAAAAGTAGATCATCTCTGCACTTAACATATAAGGTGCTCTCTGTTGGATTGTCCTTCAATCCATGTGCTAGCAAGTGGGCATGTATCTTTTCAATCACGCCATGCTTGCTTCAATCCATATAATTCCTTTTTCAACATGTGCACTTTGTTTTCATGCCCTTCTGGCACAAAAACATGGAGCTAAGAATGTTGATAATTTTGGTAGTGATGTGTGTGAACACACTAGGACTACCAAGGCACTTTTTTCCCTCTTTATGAGATTTTTTCTCCCGGCATGTATATATGCCTATAACCCTAATGGGTCACTTATCTTTGTACATTCACTTGGTAATACATTCAGTGTTGTGTGTTGTGCTCCAAGCTTCTTCTTCTTCCTTGTGATGTTTGCATGCATCCACAGACCTCAAACTCAAACAATTGGTATCAGAGTAGGTCGCTGCTTCATCTAGGTCATCCTTGACACCCTTCGGTCATAGTCTCAAAATTGCACGAAAATTGGTAGGCATACTCAGGGTGATTAGGAACTCAAATTGACTTCACTTTGTGGTGCCGAAATTTCAATCTCAGCTCGTTTTGGCCTCCAAACATACTATCTTAGTCCCTATGCAAGCGATTTTGTCCTTTTGGCAAAACATATATATAGGTTTTGGTTCATCAGTACAAGCACCTCAAAGTTCATTACAGGTTTAGCAGAGCTCGATGGGGTAGATCTATTCAACTTTTTGAAACACAATCATTTTTTTGCATCAGGGTATTTTAGTCAGTGACCATGGCTAAAAACAATGATGTATTCTGTATGTTGGCAGTTGAGGATACTTTTGATGGTACCAATTACCCATTATGGGCATATATGATGTGTCATGTATTGGTCACAAAAGGAATATGGAATATTGTGCAGTGTGTTGAAAAATGAACTACCACACCTCCAAATATAGTTGTTGAACGTGATGCAAATAGCGTTGAAGATGATGATATTCAAATCTTTGTTCGTGCTTCAGTTCTTGCTACACCTATTGTAGAGAAAATTTGATGGCATAGTAGAGATGCTAAGGTACATGCATTGATAGCTTTGTCTATGAAATGTGCCATTATCCCTCATATTTGCTCTTGGAAAACAATAAAGGATGCTTGAGATACACTTACCACCTTATACCAGGCAAGAAATGAGGCTCATGGTGCTTACCTCTAAAAACAGTTGGAGAGTGAGCATATGAATGAAGGAGATTCTAAGGATAGTTTTTTTGACAAAGATCAAAGATTTGAAGGAATAATTGATTTCTACTGATGAAGTCTTGTTCTACTGATGAAGTCTTGCGAGGCAGTTCACTTATGCAGGCCATTCTTATTGGTCTTCCAGATTCATATCAGAGTTTTGCTTCTGCTCTTCGGTTGATTATGAAAGGCATATCAAGCTTTCTTAGCTAGTTAGAAGGGCAAAGGTAAATGGAGCTCATCAACTAGTAATCAGAAATCTATTAATTCTACATAGTCAAAAAAGGAAGACAAAGACAAGAAGAAATAAAAAAAGTAGCCATTGTTTTGCAAATAATATAAAGGAAATGATCATGTCATAAAGAGCTGACCAAAACTAGCTACAAAAGAGGCAAAGAAAAAAGAGGTTGGAATGGTTGTTGTAGAACCCTAACCTCTACACCCAAAATAGAGTTTGCTAATCTTGTGCAAAATGAAGAATGGGCATTTACTATTGTTTGCAGTTATGACCCATCTGCTCATGAATAGTGTATGTCCACAATAGACTCATATGTTTGGTACTTTGATAGTGGGGCAACCAAACATATTACCTCACAGTGCAATTTCTTCAGTTCACTTTAGCCTACCCCTATAGGGAATATTCTCACATATGCTAACAACTCCTCTTATCATGTAATAGGAGTTGTTAAGATCATTCTGACAACGTTTGATGGTAGTTCTTTCACATTGTCAAATGCTTTGTTAGTGCCATGGATCAACAAAAATCTATTATCAATTTTAGCATCAACCAAGATCAACTTGGTTGTGAAATTTGTTGATGACTGATGTACATTTCATGATTTGTCAAATGGCGATGTTATTATTGCTTTTAGCATTTTATGTCATGGGTTGTCTAGCTTATAGACTATGCAAAAGTTTTCAATGACTCAACATGTGCAATTCAAGATTCTCAGGCTATCTCACATGCAAATCTTTGGCATGCACGCTTTGGTCATCTAAATTTTGCTAGTTTTCTAGAACTGCAAAATTTTGAAATGGTGTCCTTTCTACCCAAACTTGAGGCACCTTTTAAACATGTTTATGAAGGTTGTATTTTTGGCGAAATGCAGTGTTCCTCCTTCCCAAAAGATGGTTCAGTTTGAGCTACTTAGAAATTGCAACTTGTTCATAGTGATGTATGTGGTCCTATGCAGACACCTTCTTTTGGGAAGTACCTTTACTTCGTAACTTTTATTGATGCTTTTTCTAGGCATGCATGGGTGTATCCAATGAAAGCAAAGTCCAAAGTGTTTATGTGCTTCAAATAGTTTCTGGTTCTAGTTCAAAATCTGTTGTCATCTAAAATGGACACACTTCGTTCTAATCGATGGGGGGAATACATGTCTTCTAATTTTAATGCATTTTTGGTTGAGTGTGGGATAAAACATCAGTGTACACTATTGTACACACCTCAACAAAATGGCCTTGTTGAAAGAAAGAACATGTCTCTCATGGAGATGGAAAGGTGTATGGTCAAAAGTCAGGCTTTACCACATAGTTTCTGGCTTGAGGTTGTTATGTGTGCAACATATGTACTTAAGAAATGTCCCACTAAAGCACTGTAGGCTATCACTCCATATGAGATTTGGCATAGTCTTGAGCCATATGTTTCTCATCTGAGTGTCTTTGGTTGTTTGTCATATGCATTAGTGTGTGAACAACAACGCAGAAAAGTGGATGATAAAGCAGTAAAATGTATTTTTGTTGGGCACAATTCTGAAAGCAAAGGATGACATCTATATCATCCATAAAATAAATGCATTTTGGTTAGCCATGATGTTGATTTTGTGGAAGATGCAATTCAACCATTACTTTCATGTATTAAGGAGACATCAATTAGCTCCAAAGATGTGTATGACACTTTGTTGCCTCGTTTTACAGGTGGGCAGACAAGTGTAGGTCCAAATGAGGAAATTTCTCACCCTTTACATGTTCCACATGATGATGGATATCATTCTATTTATGATGGATATTTACATGATACACTTATTCATGAGAGGTCTGATATAGAGGGGGCAAAAACTATGCTAAATGGATGGTGCAAACTTTATGAGATAGCAAATTAGATGAACCTGTGTCATATCATAACTCATTCAGGCTCTCATAGTGCTTCTTTTGCATGAGACTGCTATGCTATGGCTACCTCTAGTCTTTGTGATGAGAATGAGTGTGTTTCTTTTGATCAAATACAAAATTCAAAAAATTGGATGGCTGCCATGCAATCAAGAAATGATGTTATATGAATAATGGTACTTGGTCTTTATGTGATTTGCCTCTAGGCAAAAAGGCCATTGGCACTAAATGGGTGTACAAGTTGAAGTGTAAAAGTGATGGAGCAGTTGATAGGTATAAGGCTAGGCTTCTTGTAAAAGGTTATGCTCAAGAAAGAGGCATTGATTTTGATGAGATCTTTGCACCCACTTGCCAAATGACCAACATTTGTAGCATCTATGCACTTGCATCCCATCACGGTTGCATCCTATCGTTTGGACATTAAACTGCATTTCTGAATTGTGACTTACATGAAGAAGTGTATGTTTTTCAACCCCCCGGTTTTGTGCAAAAAGGGCATGAAAACAAAGTGTGTATATTAAAAAAGGCATTATATGGTTTGAAGCAAGCACCATGTTCTTGGTATGAAAAGATACATGGCTACTTGATTGCATATGGTTTTGAGAATAGTCCAGATGAGAGCACCTTATATGTTAAGCATGCAAATGATGTGCTTCTGATCATTGTTGTCTATGTTGACGACAAGCTATTCACTGGTCCTAATGAGAAGCATATTTCCGATTTTAAGGCTGATTTGCATGCCCCATTTGAGATGTCAGATTTTGTGCATTTGCATCATTATTTGGGCATTCACTTTATGCAAGTTAATGGTGTTGGAGATAGACGTCTACGGAAGCACGCGAACAGCACAAGGAAGAAGAAGAAGCTTGGAGCACAAACACACAATATTGGATGTATTACTAGAGAATGTACAAAGATAAGTAGCCCATTAGGGCAATAGGCGTATATACAAGGGGGGGGGGAAACCTCCTAAAGAGGGAAAAAAGTGCCCCGATGGTCCTAGAGTGTTCACACACATCACTACCTAAATATATCAACAAATCCCCCCTGGGAGTGATGCGGTGAAAAGGTGTAACAGGACGTCTTTCAACACCCTACACAATGTTCCACAATCCTTTTGCAATCAATATATGTCGCATCATATAAGCCCATAATGGGTAGTTGGTACCATCCAACTTATCCTCAACAGCCAACATACGGAATACATCACTTCTTTCAGCCATGGCCAGTGATTAAAATACCTTGATGCAGAAAACTGACTATATCTCAAAAAGTTGAACAGAATTGCCCAGACGAGTTCTGCTAGACCTGTAGCAAACTTCGAGACGCTTGAACTAGCGAACAGAAACTGGTATATACCTTTGGCACAAAAAGACAAAATAGCCTACACAAGCACTGCAATAGTGCGTTCGGAGGCCAAAACGAGCTCAGATCGCGATTTTGGCACCACAGAGCGAAGCAATTTTGATCTTGAAAACACGCTGAATATGCTCACCAAAATTCGTGCGATTCTGAGACTGCGAACGGAGGAGTGTCGACGGCACCCTAGATGAAGCGACGACCTGCTCTGATACCAATTGTTGGAGATAGACATCTGCGGAAGCACGCGAACAGCACAAGGAAGAGGAAGAGGCTTGGAGCACAAACACACAATACTGAATGTATTACTAGATAATGTATAAAGATAAGTAGCCCATTAGGGCAATAGGCGTATATACAAGCCGAGGGAAAAAAACCTCCTAAAGAGGGAAAAAAGTGCCCCGGCGGTCCTAGAGTGTTCACACACATCACTACCTAAATATATCAACAAATGGTGGAATAGCTTTGTGTCAAAAAATATATATTGACATTATTGTAGTGTTTTGGCCTTGAAGACTACAAACCTATTGCCACTCCTATGGAAATAGGTTTACAGTTGAGTCTTCATGATGTTGGAGATGCATTTGATGTTGTTCTATATCAACAGGGTGTTGGATGCTTGATTTAATTATGCATAACTTGGCTTGACATTCAATTTTTTGTCTCAAAGATGAGTAGGTTTATGCATTGCCCAGGTGTCAATCATTGGTAGGCAGTTAAGTGCATCTTTCACTACTTGTGGTACCCGACTACTTGGATTGTTTTATCCCAAGGGGGATCACTACTGCCAGATTTACATGTTTTTAACGACTCTTACTGGGCCTGTTGCTATGACACTCATGTGTCAACTAGTGGTTTTTGCTTTGTGCTTGGTAGTTCATGTATATCTTGGTCGAGCAAGAAGCAACCTATTGTGGCCACTTCTAATTATGAAGTTGAGTATAGGGTAGCTTTCACAATGACTATTGAGTGTGTGTGGCTTAGAAACCTTTTGGCTAATTTGGGTATTGGTCATTCTTCTACCACCATCATCTTCATTGATAGTGAGAGTGCATTGGTAGTTGTGAGGAACCCTGTGTTCCATGCTCGCACTAAGCACATGGAGGTGCACTATCATTATGTCACGGAGAGGTTCTCTGATAGAGAGATCAGTTTGGCATATGTGCCTACACAGGAGAATGCTGCAGACCTTTTCACAAAGGCTCTGCCTAGGGAGAAGTTTGAAGCTTTCCAAAAAGCTTTGGGCTTACTTCCTTTGGATTGATTTCACATAGCTTGTCACTTCCTTATACATGAGGGTGAGCTCCTTGTTCACTGCATCACTTCGAGGGAGGATTTATTGATATATTTTGGTAGTGATGTGTGTGAAAACACTAGGACCATCGGGGCACTTTTTTCTCTCTTTAGGATTTTTTTCCCCATCTTGTATATATGTGTATAAGCCTAACAAATCATTCTTTGTACATTCACTTGGTAAGACATTCAGTATTTTGTGTTGTGCTCCAAGCTTGTTGTTCTTCTTCTTCCTTGTGTTTTTCACATGCTTTCATAGACCTCAAACTCCAACAAAAAACATACACTTCTTCATGTAAATCCCCATTCACAAAAATGTAGTTTTTGTTGATATATTTTGATAGTGATGTGTATGCACACACTTAAGGACTATCGAGACATTTATTTCCCTCTTTAGGAGTTTCTTCTTGTTGGCTTATATATATGCCTATAACCCTAACGGGTCACTAATCTTTTTTACATTCACTTGATAATACATATAGTATTTTGTTGTGATCCAAGCTTCTTCTTCTTCTTCTTCTTGCTTGTGTTGTTCATGTGCCACTGCAAACCTCCAAGAATTGGTGTTAGAGTAGCTCATAACTTCATCTAGGGCATCATCAACACCCCTCCGATCATAGCCTCAAAATCGCTTGAAAATTGGTGAGCATACTTGGGCGATTAGGAGTTCAAAAGAGCTTTGCTATGGGGCATCAAATTTTTTTTATTAACTCATTTGACCCCCAAATGCACTATCACAAAAATTATGCAAACTATTTTGTCCTTTTGTGCTAAGCATATACATAGGTTTTTATTTCCCAGTACAAGCAAGCACCTCAAAGTCTACTATAGGTTTAGTAGAGTTCAACATGGTGTTTCTATTCAACTTTTTGAGTTACATTCATTTTTTTCATCAAGTTATTTAACCACTATCCATGGTTGAAATCAATGATGTATTCCATATGTTGGCTATTGAGGATAAGTTGGATGGTATCATATACGATGGGTCATGTATTGGTAGCAAAAGAGTTGTGGAATATTATGTAGGGAGTTGAAAATGTCCTACTACACCTCAAATACAATTATTGAAGTTGATAATTATGCTATGGTTCTTGTTGCACCTATTGCAGAGCAACTTCATTGGGATTACAAGAATGTTGAGGCACATGAATTCACAACTGATTTTGTCAAATGTGCCATTATCCCTCACATTTTCTCCTACAAGATCACAAATGATGATTTGGATACTCTTACATGTCACCGTTAGTGTCCATGTGAAAGACCAAATGGCCACTGGACACTTTCTTTAATAAAATTGTGTACCTAAGTCATAGAGCCTTAGGGACTTCTGTCAACTGAGAGTATACCTCAATCGTTCCACAAGTGCATATACTTGTGGATTAATACACATTTAATTATCAATCCGTGAAATTAGACATATCAAGTGTATGAGGAAATGTGTACACATGATGGTTATGTGAAGTGACAATGTTACAATGCATGTAACTCATTTTAGCTACCTCTCCTACTCCTTAATTCCTCTAAAAATGCATGTTGTGATACTTACAACAATAGTAAGCACAAATTTGGACTTTTCTCTCAGCCCAAAACCTCGAATATGGTCAATAGCAATTTATTTCGAAGAGCTCAATGAGACACATATAATGTTAGTATTTTCAGTCAAATCTGACAAATGTGCTTCAAGTTATAAGCAAAATAGTGATTTGTGGAAAACCCTACTTCAGCTCTACAACTCACCAAGCTTCACACATGCATTACAGTCATGAAAACAAGAGGGTATGGGGTAGTCAACACTCCTAAGCACACATTTCAAGCATGAAACACACACTCAACCTCTTGGAGAAGAAGATACTTAGTAGAGAAGAGGCAAAATCGAAAATTCTGCTTGCTTACTCACAATGGCAAAAAGTTCTTACAAAGAGTCATGAAGTGACTTATATACATGTGCCCTAAAAATGGTCCTTTCACACAAGAGACTGACACTTTTATTGGAAAATACTAAATTCCTACAATGTTACAAGGATTATATTACAACATTTGGGATTTATGCATCTAGAGGACTCCTCTAGTGCATTTACATGGCTCATGATGTCTTTCATAGAGACTTGAAGAAGAAAATTGTGCCTATAATTTAAAAATTTGTGGGGCCTACTTTTCTTTGCTTCTTTTCTCTGCAACAAAAACATATAGTGGCATGGTCATCCAAAGAATCTAAGTTTCACTGCATTTGTATGACCTAAGAAATTTGTATTCATGGTCTATGTACTGTGCGTCTATGTATTATACACCCCCTGTGCATAGTACTGTGTGCAGTGTTAGCATTCGGGCTTCTATAGCAAAGGGTATCATTGCGCAGATCTCGAGAAGGAGAGTCTTGTATCGTGCATCGATAGAGAAATTTTTCATTACTATTAGAGAATTTTGATGCAAAAGGTTTGTTCCTTTTGTATGAGTGAAGCGAACACCCACCCACTCATCCAAGGCTTTCTCCAAGGCTTACAACTAAGGTGGCGACCAAGGCATAGACCTTGTCACCCGAGTCACCGAAGTCACCATTGATGCCATTGGTTGCACACAAGGGGGAACCTCAATGATCAAGGTAGATGGAGGTTCTTGATTCTTCTCGGGAGGTCACCCATCCCAGTTTTTTCCCCCCAGAGCTCGCTTAATTGATAGAGCTCTTGCCACTAAGCTACACTTTTTTGGTCTTTGAGAAAGGAGAAGGACTAAGGGTCACATTACCAAAAGTTTTGGGCCCTCAAAGCTTCAATCTTTGTTTTCAAAGCCTATTTTGAAGCATTTTTGGGGTGATTTTTAGAGCCATTTTGGAGTACTTTCACGCATAGTTCTCTTTAAGCAGCTTCAAGAACATTAAGGAGAGTTTTCTTTGTACTTCCACAACAACAAATATTTAGATTTGGGGATTTTTTTTCAGCCACAGTAGTAAATGTACAAGTTTCTTGAAAGGTTTCAATTGTGGTGGAAGCAACCATCGCAAGTTTATGCACTTTTTTTGAGCCTAAAGAATAGAGTTGGCAGACACTTGTAGGTATTGTTGGCTAGTGTTTAGGCTGTGAATTCAACCTTTCAGTGCCATATTATTGCATATATTGAGCATGTACACACTATGTACACTTTTGTGGATATCGCTTATGTACGTCCATGTTGTCATTGATATAGTGGTTATGTTTTTTGCATAAATCCTTTCATGTTTGATAAAGAGGGTCATGGTGAGGTTTTCTTAAATGGGAGATTGTGGAATATTGTACAGGGTGTTGAAAAACGTCCTATTACACCTATGAACATAGGTACTGATGCTGATGTAGATGGTGTCAAAGTTGGTGATATTCTGCAGATTCCTATTCGTGCTACTGTTTCTATTGCACCTACTATAGAGCAAGTTTGTTGGGATGGCAGAGATGCTCACGCACATGCATTGATAGCTTTGCCTATCAAACGTGCCATTATTGCTCACATTCGCTCCTATAGAATAGTTAAGGATGCTTGGGATACACTTATCACATTGTACCAGGCTAGGAATGAGGCTCGTGTTGCTTACCTCCGAAAACAGTTGCAGAGTGAGCACATGAATGAAGGTGATTCTATGGAAAGTTTTCTGACAAAGATCAAGCATTTGAAGGAACAAATGATTTCTGTAGCTGAAGTCCTTCCTGACAGTTTACTTGTGCAGACTGTTCTGAATGGTCTTCCCAACTCATATCAGAGTTTTGCCTCTACTCTTTGGTTGATGATGAAAGGCAATCCAAATGCCTTAACATTTGAAGAGTTAGTTTCTGTTTTGTTGCAGGAAGACCAATCTAGGCAAAATAGGTCTATTTTGCGTGTTGTAGATCAAGCTTTCCTGGCTAATTAGAAGGGAAAAGGTAAATGGATCTTTTCTATTAGTAAGCAAAAATCTGCAAATGCTGCACATTCGAAGAAGGAAGACAAAGATGAGAAGAAATCATAAAAGCAGAAATTGTTTTGCAAATATTGTAAAACAAATGATCATGTTATTAAGAGCCGTCCAAAACTGGCTGCTAAAGTGGCAAAGAAGAAGGAGGTTGGAATGGTTGTTGCAGAGGCCTCCACACCAAAAATAGATTCTATTAATCTAGTACAGAATGAAGAATGGGTGTTTACTACTATTTGCAGTTTTGAACCATCTTCTCATGAGCACTGTATGTTTGCAGTAGACTTAGATGTTTGGTACTTTGATAGTGGGGCAACCAAACATATTACTTCACATCACAATTTTTCCACTTCACTCGGGCCTACCCCTACAAGGAATACTGTCACATGGGCCAACAACTCCTCTTATCCTGTCATGGGAGTTGGTAAGATCATTCGGACTATTTTTTAGGGTAGTTCTTTCACTTTGTAAGATGCTTTATTTGTGCCAAGGATCAAGAAGAATATGTTATCAGTTTTGGCTTTAGCCAAGATTGGCTTGGTTGTAAAATTTGTTGATGACAGGTGTACAGTTCATGATGTGTCAAATGGCGACATGATTATTGCTTCTGGAATTTTATATCGTGGGATGTATAAGTGCATAGATTATGAAAGATCCGTCAATAATTCAACATGTGTAGTACATGATTCTCAAGCTATGTCAGATGCAAAGCTTTGGCATGCACACTTTGGTCATCAAAATTTTGCTAGTTTGCTATGCCTGTAGAAATCTGAAATGGTGTCCTCTTTGCCCAACCTCGAGACACCCGATAAACATGTATGTGAAGACTGTATTTTGGGCAAAACGTAGCATTCCTCCTTTCCAAAAGATGGTTCAGTTCGAGATACTCAGAAATTGTAGCTTTTTCACAATGATGTCTATGGTCCTACGCAGGCATTGTCTTTTGGAAATTATCTTTACTTCTTGAATTTCATTGATGATTTTTCCAGGCATGCATGGGTATATGCATTGAAAGCAAAGTGCGACGTGCTTATGTGATTCAAAGAGTTTCTGGTTTTGGTTGAAAATCTATCAACATGTAAAATGGACACCCTCCATTCTGATCGAGGGGGGGAATATATATCTTCTGAATTTAATGCATTTTTGGCTGAACGTGGGATAAAATATCAGTGTAGAGTGTCGTATACACCTCAGCACAATGGAGTTGCTAAACGAAAGAAAAGATCACTCATGGAGATGGCGAGGTGTATGGTCAAGAGTCAGGCTTTACCACATACTTTCTAGCTTGAGGCTGTTATTTGTGCAACATATGTACTTAATAGGTGCCCACTAAAGTGCTCCAGTCTATCACTCCATATGAGGCTTGGCATGGTTGCAAGCCATCTGTTGCTCATCTGCATGTTTTTGGTTGTCTGGCATATGCATTAGGGCCTAAACAACATCGTAGAAAATTGGATGATAAAGTAGTAAAATGTATTTTTGTTGGGTACAATTCTAAAAGTGAAGGCTATCATCTGTATCATCCATAGACTAAATGCATTCTGCTTAGCCATGATGTTGTTTTTGTGGAAGATGTTATTCAACCCTTACTTTCATGTACGAAGGAGACATATGTTAGCTCCAAAGACATGTATGGTACTTTGTTGCCTCTTTTTACAGGTGGACAGTCTAGTGCTGGTCCTAATGAGGCAACTTCTTAGCCTTTACAGGTTTCATGTGATGATGCAGATCATTCCATTTCTAATGCAGATTTATATGATGCACTTGTTGATGAGAGAGCTATATTGAGCAGGCAAAAACTATGCCAAAATGGTTGGTGTGGACTTTGCATGATAGTAAATTAGATGCACCTCTATCATGTTGTACTCATTCAGGCTCTCATAGTGCCTCTTTTGCATCACATTGCTATGCTATGGCTGCATCTAGTCTGTGTGATGAGACTGAGCCTATTTCATTTGATGAAGCACAAAATTCTGAACATTGGATGTTTGCAATGCAATCTGAATATGATGCTATCATGAAGAATTGTACTTGGTCTCTATGTGACTTGCCTCTTGGCAAGGAGGCCATTGGCACTAAGTGGGTATACAAGCTGAAGCGTAAACCTGATGGAACAGTTGACAGGTATAAGGCTAGGCTTGTTGCAAAGGGTTATGCACAGGAAAGAGGCATTGATTTTGATGAGACCTTTGCACCTACATGCCGAATGACTATTGTTCATAGCATCTGTGCACTTGCAGCTCATCATGGTTGGAACGTAAATCAATTGGACATTAAAACAACATTTCTGAATGGTGACTTGCATGAAGAAGTGTATTTATTTTTAGCCCCATGGCTTTGTGCAGAAAGGGCATGGAAACTAGGCGTGCAGGTTAAAGAAGGCATTATATGGTTTCAAACAAGTAATATGTGCTTGGTATGAAAAGATACATGCCTATCTCATTGCATATGGCTTTGAGAACACTCCAACTGAAAGCACCTTAGATTTTAAGCGTGCTAATGATGTGCTTCTGATCATTTTTGTGTATGTTGATGACATGCTGCTCATTGGTCCTCATGACATGCATATTGCTGATTTTAAGGTTGATTTGCATGCCTCATTTGAGATGTCTAATTTGGGTCATTTGTATCACTATTTGGGCATATAATTTATGCAAGTTGATGGTGGAATGGTTTTGTGTCAAACAAAATATATTGACACATTATTGGAGTGTTTTGGCCTTGAAGACTGTAAGCCTATTGCCACTCCTATGGAGACAAGTTTACAATTGAGTCTTCATGATGTTGGAGATGCATTTGATGTTGTTCTCTAGTAGGAGGCTGTCGGATGCTTGATTTACTTATGTATTACTCGACCATATATTCAGTTTGTTGTCTCACAAATGAGCAGGTTTATGCATTGCCTAGGTGTCAAGCATTGGCAGGTGGTTAAGCGCATCTTTCTCTACTTGAGTGGTACCTGACTACTTGGATTGTTTTATCCCAAGTGGGGATCACTACCACCAGATTTGCATGCTTTTTTTTATAGTGATTGGGTTGGTTGCTATGACACTCCATGTGTCCACTAGTGGCTTTTATTTCATGCTTGCTAGCTCATGTATATCTTGGTTGAGCAAGAAGCAGCCTATTGTGACCACTTCCAATTGTGAGGCTGAGTATAGGGCAGCTTTCACAGCGATTCTTGAGTGTGTGGTTGAGATGCCTTATGGTTGATTTGGGTGTTGGTCAATCTTCTACCACCACCATCTTCACTGGCAGTCAGAGCGTATTGGAAGTTGGGAGGAACCCTATGTTCCATTCTCGCGCTAAGCACATTGAGGTGCATTATCATTATGTCAGGGAGAGGTTCTCTGTTGGGGAGATCATCTTGGCATATGTACCGACGCAGGAGAACATTGCAGACCTTTTTACGAAGGCTCTGCCTAGGGAGAAGTTTGAAGCTTTCTGCAAAGCTTTGGGCTTACTTACTTTTGTGGATTGATTCCACATAGCTTGGCACTTCCTTATACATGAGTGCCAACTCCTTGTTTACCGAATCACTCCCAGGGGGATTTGTTGATATATTTAGGTAGTGATGTGTGTGATCACTCTAGGACCGTTGGGGCACTTTTTTTCGCTCTTTAGGAGGTTTTTTCCCCCGGCTTGTATATACTCCTATTTGACTTAACGAGCTACTTATCTTTGTACATTCTAGTGGTAATACATTCAATATTGTATGTTGTGCTCCAAGCTTCTTCTTATTCCTTGTATTGTTTGCATGCTGCCATAGATGTCTAACTCCAACAGACACCACATTGAGAATGGTTTTCTACTTAGGTAGCAAATTCTCTTGGTACCTTGAGACTTGGTGACTCTTAGCAATGTGACTTTGTTGGGATTGGAGATGTGCTTGTGCATTTCATTAATGGTTCATTATTTACTATGCATAATGCATGACATTTACCTTAGTTATCATGTAGTTTGATATTAGTTGGTCAACTTAATAGCCTTTGGTTACAAGGTGGTTTTCTATGCTCGGTCCTTTCACATATCAAAGGGCAATATGGTTATTGCAAAAGGAAGCAAATTTGGATCACCTTATCCTTTATTTGTATCACAAAAAGAACATTTGTTAGTTGTTACTGAATAGCCTATGGCTTCTATTTGGCATGGTAGTTTGGGCCACATATCTCGTAGTGGAATAAAAAATCTTTCTCATTGCGGCTAAAAGTAATGATAACATCACCATTCGAGAGATCATGAGCTATACATCTATCATCAACAAATTTGACAATGAAGCCAATCTTTGCTAGTGATGAAATTGATAACATATTTTTCTTAACCCTTGGCACAAATAAATCATCTAACAATGTGAAAAAACTACCATAAGTAGTAATTAAAATGATCTTTCCAATTCCCATAACATGATAAGAAGATTTGTTAGCACATGTGACAATATTCATTGTAGGAGTAGACTCAAGTGAAGTGAAGAAATTGTGCTATGAGATAATATGTTTGGTTGCACCATTGTCAAAGTACCAAACATAGGATTCTACTACAGATATGCACTACTCACAAGAAGATGGTTCATAACTTCTAGAATTAGTAACTGCTCATTCTTCATTTTGAACAAGGTTAGTAGACTCATTTTTATGTGTAGAGGCCTTTGCAACAACCATTCCAACCTCTTTATTAGTCATCTCTTTTGTTGCCAATTTAGGAAAAATTTTAATGACATGATCATTTGCCTTATAGAAACACAAAAATGACATGATCATTTTTGTGTTTCTATATGCTTGTCATCTTTGTCTTCGTTCTTTGATTATGCAACATTCGAAAATTTTCGCTTACTAATAGACAAACTCCATTTACCTTTGCCCTTCTCGCTAGCTAAGAAAGTTGATCTACAATGTTGGAGAAACAATCACTAATTGGACATATATTTGAAGGTCAAAGCTTTAGAAGAAAACCACATGCCTATGTGAAGGGACAAATTCACAAGTGTATTATATTTGTAAAGTTTGTTTACTTTAGTTCTAGAAGTTTTTTTTTTTAAGTTACGAGATTGAGAAAAACTATATAAGTTAGTTTGTATCAACTGATGCGAAGTGGAAGAGAGGTAGATAGAGTGAGAAAAAGTTCATTTTGTATGACTGAGTATAGTCAGGCTTCTTTGAGTGAGAAAGCACCTATAAACTTCTGAGTTTTTCATAGCTATGAGAAGAACTAAGTAAAGTTCTATGTATGAGGCTCTCTCCATCATCTCCATGCTTGCCTACTGTGTGATGAGTTCAAACTTTCAAGTTTTCCAAGCAACTCGATGCCTTGCATCGAGTTTGTGCTGATAAGTCTATATTTTATTCTTTGAGTTCTAATTACTACTAGATCTTCTTGAAAACATGAGTTTTGTGGAGCAACTCGATGTCTGGCATTGAGTTTCAACAAAAAGTCGATGCTTGGCATCGATTTCCCACATAAAAGTGGTCTTGTTCATATCTTGTGTTCACGTGCATATTTTAGGAGCTAAAAAGTGGCTGAAAAAGCACCAAGTCGATGCTTGGCATTGACATTTGGTTGCAAGTTGATGCTAGGCATCGAATTTGCATTTTTAGTCACTCAATTTTACTAAAAGAGGCAAAATTTCCAGTTTTGACAACTCATACAGGGTGATCTTGTGAAGGGCATAACTTGAGTTTTGAAGATCTAATTCAAAATGATCTTCATACACAAAGAACTTCAAAAGGTATTATCCTTTATCCTTTAAGCTCACAAGTTGTAGCAGAAGGAAAGGACTATGGAAGATCATATCTCCATTGACAAACTGGACAGAGATAATTACCCCGCATGGGTAATGATAATGGAAGCCTTAATTATGAGTAAGGATCTCATGGTATACGTAATAGGTGAAGAAGAGAAGCCAATATTTGAAGATGAAAGCCGACCAAAGAAAGAGGAACTTGATGCTTTAAAGCATTGGCAGAATAAGGATGCAAGTGCAAAGGCATACATTTACAACACAATCTCAGATCATTTGCTACCACACATTAGAGGATTGGAATCATATGAAGATATATGGAATGCATTGGAGTATCATTTCCAAAGTAGTACCAAAGCAAGGAAAGCAAGTCTATGGTCAGAGTTTACTACATTCAAGAAGAAGCCAAGTCAAAGTATTAGTGATTATGTCACTAAGATGAAAGATCTAGCAGATAGTCTTGGATCCATAGATGAGGATGTTGAAGATCACAGATTGATTGCTCAACTGCTTGCAGGTTTGAGAGGAGATGAAAGGTGGAAACCTTTTGTCTTATCAACAAAA
This sequence comes from Ceratopteris richardii, assembly GCA_020310875.1. Taxonomy (NCBI): domain Eukaryota; kingdom Viridiplantae; phylum Streptophyta; class Polypodiopsida; order Polypodiales; family Pteridaceae; genus Ceratopteris; species Ceratopteris richardii. Next base: position 61,701,325 of record CM035436.1, read on the forward strand.
CTTTCTTTGAATCATTTTGTTCCAGATTTGAATCAATTGCTTGGTTTGATGCAAGACTTGAAGGGAGATGGAGATAAAGGACAAAGTTCTGCAATGTAAATGAAGAACAAGAAGAAAGGAGATAAAGGTAAAGTATAGGATGAAGAAGAGTCAAGTTCTCAAGTTTATTATGCAAGAGGTAGAGGCACAAGTAGAGGAAGAGCAAGAGGTTTTGGAAGAGGAAGAGGTAATTAGAATAACAACAAGAAGGCTTGTTGGATTTGTGGATTGAGTAATCATTTGGCTCATGATTGCTGACATAATCAACAAGGATCAAACCAGAATCAAAACAATAATAGCAGAGGCCGAGGTGGAATATATCAAATTTACTCTCAGAGAGGTAGACAAAATCAAAGAGCAGGCTATGGTAGAGGTGGAGGAAGAAGTTGGGGACAGAATCAATCCTATAACACCACCTAATACAATTATGCAAATGATACACAGAATGAAGGTCATACATCATTGATGATGAACTCAATCAACACATCAGATAAAGAAGATCTAAGGTATTTTACATTGACTCTGGATGTTCTAATCATTTATCAAGAAACATAAAATTGATGTCAGAATTGGAGAAAGGCATTTCTAGTCATACTGTTCAAACAAGTGATAATACAAGACATAGTGCCAACATTCAATTGGAAAAGTGAAATGCAAGAGTGGAGCAAATTCGCTAACCAATGTTTTATATGTTCCCACAATACTTAAAAACTTGATTAGTGTGGGATAGATAATTGAAAAAGGTTTTCAAGTTAGGTTTACAAATGAAGGAGTATTTGTTGAAGATCTAGAGAATGGATATAATCAGATTGTCTTTGATAAGAACAAAGGTAGACTCTTTACTTTAAGAGTGCAAGGGGACATTGGTCAAGCTTTGCTCACACATGGTGAAGGAGTGATTATAGAACTTGATCTATGGCATAAGAGATTAGGTCATTTCAATGAGAGAGGAATTAAAGCTATGGTTGCAAATCAGTTTGTACTAGGACTACCAAATGTGCAGAGTCAACATATGGTTTATAAATGTGAAGCATGTCAAATGGGAAAAGCACACATGTTACCATTTCAAAAGAAAGGATTCAAACATGATGGATTACTAGAGATCATTCATACAGATGTATGGGGACCAACAAAAGAAGGATCTATCAGTGGCTCAGGGTATTATGTTCTTTTCATTGATGATGCTACAAGATGGATAACTCTATATGTTTTGAAGGAAAGATCAGAAGTGTTTGGAGCTTTCAAGCATTTTCATGCATATGCACAGAGAGTCACAGGTCAAAAGCTTAAGAGACTAAGGTTTGATGGAAGAGAAGAATACTTCTCATAAGAGTTCAATGATTATCTTTGGAATGTAGGTATTAAGAGAGAAATAACTTGCAGGTATACACCACCACAAAATGGTGTAGCAGAAAGGAGAAACGGAACTTTGGTTGAGTTTGCTAGAGCTATGCTGAAGGAGAAGAATTGTCCAAATTATCTTTTGGGTTGAGGCTGTAAATACAGTTGCATATCTTGTGAATAGATTACCATGTGCAACTCTCAATGGAATGACTCCATATGAAGCTTGGTGGGGTAAGAAACCAATACTAGATCATTGTAAAGTGTTTAGATCAATTGCATATGCTTATGTGCCATCACAACTTAGACATAAACTTGAACCAAAGGCAGAAAAATATGTGTTCATTTGTTATGATGAAAAGCAGATGGGTTACAAGTTGTGGAATCCTCTAACCAAAAGATTTCTTGTTTCTAGAGATGTTACATTTGATGAATAGAAAAGTTGGTATGCAGATCAAAGTCATACAGCTGAAAAATTTGAAGAAGAGGTAAGAAGCTGCTTATGTCAAAAAGTGTGATGGTTGCTAACGATCGGGACAACCTTTACAATGGCATCGTTTTCCACTGTAGCCTATAACTCCCCTTGAACCTTTTCAAAAGTGGGGCTTGGATTTCATTGGTCCCATTACACCTCCTGCTACGATTATTAATCATCGATATATACTTACTTGTACGGATTATGCTACTCGGTGGGCTGAAGCTTGGGCTTTACAGTCCGCAATTGCATCAGTGGTGGTCAAATGTTTGATGATTGATGTTTTCCCTCGTTTCGGTCTTCCCTTAGAGATTGTTTCGGATTAGGGCACACATTTTGTTAATTCCTTAATGCAAGCGGTTACCCAAACTTTGAAGGTTGTTCATAAATTTAGCTTCCCGTATTATCCTCATGCCAATGGCCTTGCTGAAAGTACTAATAAAAACCTTCTTCACATGCTCAAGAAACGCGTTCTAGAATGTCCGGAGCATTGGAATGAATTCCTTCCTTTGGTCCTATGGGCTTACCGTACTACTTACAAAGTGGCTATAGGAAATATGCCTTTCAAATTGGCATATGGGCTGGAGGCCATTGCACCCATGGAGTTGGTGGTACCTAGCCTACGGGTGGAACTGGATCATAAGCTATTACCGAAGGAATCCTTTCCTTGCGGGTTGGATGTGTTGCGGTCATTGGACGAACAATGCCTGGAAAGTTTTTTGATGTTGCACGAAGTGCAACTGCGACAAGCTAAGACACATGATCGCTTTCTCCACACTCCCATTTTTACCAAAGGACAATTACTTCTATTTTATAATGCTAAGTCTAATCGTTCAGCGGGCAAGTTCAAACTTTGATGGTTTGATCCTTACCATAATGAAGATCAGGTCGGCCCCGCTACATTCCGATTATCCACTTTAACTGGTGCTCTTCTACCTAAATCCATAAATGGATCAAAACTTCATCCGTATTATGCAATGCCTTTCTCATCTTGATTAGTTACTGGTATTTAATTCTCTGCTTGTTTATGTTGCTGTTGTTGTCTGACTTCACTTTCCATTACGTGCGTTTTGATTGACCGTCTAATCGTAATATTCCCGTTTTATTACATAACCATGATTAGCCGCCACACTCAATGTCTAGGATTTTGTTAATGCGTGCATTGTTGATATATTTAGGTAGTGATGTGTGTGAACACTCTAGGACTGTCGAGGCACTTTGTTCCCTCTTTAGGAGGTTTTTTTCCCCCAACTTGTATATATGCCTATTGCCCTAATGGGCTACTTATCTTTGTACATTCTCTAGTAATACATTTAGTATTGTGTGTTGTGCTCCAAGCTTCTTCTCCTTCCCTGTGCTCTTCGCGTGCTTCCGCAGACGTCTATCTCTAACAATTGGTATCAGAGCAGGTCGTCCCTTCGTCTAGGGTGCCATCGACACTCCTTCAATTGCAGTCTCAGAATCACACAAATTTTGGTGAGCATACTCAAGGTGTTTTCGAGATCAAAACGGCTTTGCTTTGTGGTGCCGAAATCGCAATTTGAGCTCGTTTCGACCTCCAAACGCACTATCACAATGCTTGTGTAGGTTATTTCTTCTTTTTGTGCCAAAGGTATATACCAGTTTTTGTTCGCCAATATAAGCGTCTTGAAGTCTGCTACAAGTCTAGCGGAATTTGTTTGGGCAGTTCTGTTCACATGTTTTTGGTTGTTTGTCATATGCATTAGTGCCTGAACAACATCACAAAAAATTGGATGATAAAGCAGTAAAATATATTTTTGTTGGATACAATTCTGAAAGTAAAGGCTATCATCTGTATCATCCACATACTAAACGCATTCCGGTTAGCCGTGATGCTGTTTTTGTGAAAGATGCTATTTAGCCATTGCTTTCATGTACTAGGGAGACATCTGTTAGCTCCAAAGACATGTATGATACTTTGCTGCCTCTTTTCATAGGCGGATAGTCTAGTGCTGGTCCTAATGAGGCAACTTCTTAGCCTTTGCAGGTTTCATGTGATGATGCAGATCATCCCATTTCTGATGCAGATTTACATGATGCACTTGTTGATGAGAGAGCTAACATTGAGGATGCAAAAACTATGCCAAAATGGTTGGTGCAGACTTTGTGTGATAGCAAATTAGATGCACCTCTGTCATATCATACTTGATCAGGCTCTCATAGTGCCTCTTTTGCATCAGATTGCTATGTTATGGCTGCATCTAGTCTCTGTGATGAGAATGAGCCTGTTTCATTTGATGAAGCACAAAATTCAGAAAAATGGATGGCTGCTATGCAATCTGAATATGATGCTATAATGAAGAACGGTACTTGGTCTTCATGTGACTTGCCTCTTGGCAAGAAGGCCATTGGAACTAAGTGGGTTTACAACCTGAAGCGTAAGACTGATGGAACGGTTGATAGGTATAAGGCTAAGCTTGTTGCAAAGGGTTATGCACAGGAAAGAGGCATTGATTTTGATGAGACCTTTGCACCTACATGCCGTATGAATACTGTTCGGAGCATCTGTGCACTCGCAGCCCATCATGGTTGGGATGTACATCAGTTGGACATTAAAATTGCATTTCTGAATGGTGACTTGCATGAAGAAGTGTATGTTTTTTAGCCCCATGGCTTTGTGCAGAAAGGCCATGAAAGCCAATTGTGCAGGTTAAAGAAGGCATTATATGGTTTAAAGCAAGCACCACGTGCTTGGTATGAGAAGATACATGCTTATCTGATTGCATATGGTTTTGAGAACAATCCAACTGAAAGCACCTTATATGTTAAGCGTGCTAATGACGTACTTCTGATCATTGTGGTTTATGTTGATGACATGCTGCTCACTGGTCCTCATGAGAGGTATATTGTTGATTTTAAAGCTGATTTGCATGCCTCATTTGAGATGTCTGATTTGGGGCATTTGCATCACTATTTGGGCATTCAGTTTATGCACATTGATGGTGGAATGGCTTTGTGTCAAACGAACTATATTGACACATTATTGCATCATTTTGGCCTTGAAGACTATAAACCTATTGCGACTCCTATGGAAATAGGTTTACGATTGAGTCTTCATGATGCTGAGGATGCATTTGATGCTGTTCTCTATCATCAGGCTGTTGGATGCTTGATTTACTTATGCATTACTCAGCCAGATATTCAGTTTGTTGTCTCACAGATGAGCAGGTTTATGCATTGCCCAGGAGTCAAGTATTGGAAAGCCGTTAAGTGCATCTTTTGCTACTTGAGTGGTACTCGGCTAATTGGTTTATTTTATGCCAAGGGGGGATCACTACCGCCAGATTTACATGCTTTTTTTGACTCTGATTAGGCTGGTTGCTATGACACTCGTGTGTCCACTAGTGGATTTTGCTTCATGCTTGGTAGCTCATGTATATCTTGGTTGAGCAAGAAGCAGCCTACTGTGGCCACTTCCAGTTGTGAGGCTGAGTATAGGGAAGCTTTCATAGCGATTGTTGAGTGTGTGTGGCTCAGATGCCTTATGGCTGATTTGGGTGTTGGTCAGTCTTCTGCCACCACCATCTTCATTGACAGTTAGAGCGCATTAGCAGTTGTGAGGAACCCTGTGTTCCATGCTCCCACTAAGCACATTGAGGTGCATTATCATTATGTGAGGGAGAGGTTCTCTCCTGGGGAGATTTACTTGGCATATGTGCCCACGTAGGAGAACATTGCAGACCTTTTCACGAAGGCTCTGCCTAGGGAGAACTTTGAAGCTTTTCGCAAAGATTTGGGCTTACTTCCTTTTGTGGAGTGATCTCCACATAGCTTGGCACTTCCTTATACATGAGTGCCAACTACTTGTTCATCGCATCACTCCCAGGGGGATTTGTTGATATATTTAGGTAGTGATGTGTGTGAACACTCTAGGACCGCCGTGGCACCTTTTTCCCTCTTTAGGAGGTCCCTCCCCCTTGTATATACGCCTATTGCCCTAATGGGATACTTATCTTTGTACATTCTCTAGTAATACATTCAGTATTGTGTGTTGTGCTCCAAGCTTCTTCTCCTTCCTTGTGTTGTTCGCGTGCTTCCATAGACGTCTATCTCCAACATGCATGTCATCATTATACATGCATATGCTCAACAACTAGTGATGATTGTGTTTTCTACTTGTGCTTCCATTCGGTTTTTAACTTAATCATGATCTTCTCCCTCTTTCCCGATATTGTGTTTTTTGTGCTCTGTGTGTTCTGTGCTGTCTTCTGTATTTGTGTTCTGTTGCTCACCATAAAAGCTTTAGCAAATATCGCTAGTTTCCTTGCCGGCCTCGCTTCTGAATTGAGCAGGTTTTTGTGCACACATGGGCTTTTAGCATTCGCCGAATTGCCATGGCATTTGGTCAAATGTCACCCATTCTTTGCGGAGATCATCTCTGCTATATCCGACACTCCCGCAACAGAAACTTGTTGGCCGCTCGCTTGTCTCAACCCGTGCATTGTCATAACCCTAAACACCATCGCCGAGGGATTTCATCTCCCTCACGAGGGTAGTGTAGATGTGCCTCTCCTGCCAATGACGACCATGAAGCAACTCTTCCCACGTCAGTCCTCCAATGAATTTGCTATTTTATGTCGCCTTGAACTGGAGTGCTCAGCCCTATAGTTCCTGGTGGCTTCACTCAACCTCCAAAAATGCACCTACGGTATCCCTCGACCGTTTTATTCCATGATCTATGCCGCTGCACGTGAAGCGGTTAATTGGGCTTTGTTCTTCTTCCGGTGCATTCACCGGGAATGTCAAGCGGTCTCCCAATAGATAGCGAAGGGCGACATCCCTCGCTCATGACTCCCTCATCTACTCTCTTTCCTTATTTCGGTGATTCAACATGCGCAGCCTCCTCCAATCGATGCTCTTTTATTTCACAAAGAATCCATGCAGGTGATAGAGGTTGAAGACAATGACGACCTCCTGCAGTTTTTTCAGGGGAAGCATCGCAAACTGAGCCCCTCCCAAAGTCAAGTTCAAGCTTCCTCAACTGTCCAATTGGAGGATACTGCCTCTTCTGCACATATCCTCTCTACTCCACCATCCCCTAAGGATCAAGTCGCGCCAAATTCTATAATGGAAGACGTTCATCTCGGTGATATGGTCATTCAGCCGCAACCTCTCTCGCAGGAGCAAGCACCCGACACCGTCATGGAGGTTGTGCAACTGGCGGTGCAAGAGCAAACCGAGGAAGTGATCATGCAATCGGATGTACCGCCTATTACGGTAACAACCCTTGCCCTTTCGTCTTCACCCAAAAATCCACCTCCTTCTCTGTCTCCGTCCAAAGTGCCTTTTCTGCCTAGCCCTCCGCCTTCACCATGACATTCGGTAGCCCTTTGCTATTCCCAACCCATCCCTTCCTCTCCTGATTACTCTCCCCCTTCTTCTTCCACCACCATTTCGGCTAATCCCTCTCGGCCCATCTCTACCTCCAGCATCCCTGACTCCTTGGCTCAATTAGCCCAAATCGGGAATTAACTTATTTACCTCTCCACGCATCTCCCTCACCAACTATAGGACGCCCATCAGTCCCTATGTACAAAATATCAATCCAAGGTTGATTTACTTGAAGCAGACATCACACCCCTCCAGGAAGAAGTTTTGGCGGCAAAAGCGGGTGCAAGCCTATTGTAGGAGTAGCTCCAAATCTTACAAGGATAGTTGACAGAGAAGGATGCCCTCACTGCCACTCGCGATGATGAGATCAAACAACTTCATCAAACAGTGGCTGATAAGGAGGACGCTCTGAAGGCTTTGGGTAATCTATTGGATACAACGCGAGCTCAATTCATTATGATCGAGCAGAATTATCAAGTGTTGGCCGATAAAGCATTACAAGCAAAGACAGAGTTGAAGACAATCACTGAAGAACTCTTCCAGAAAAGCCGGTCACTGGAAGAGGAAATAGGTTGGACCATTAAACTTAAGAAGGAGGTCGAAGCTATCCAGAAGGAAAGGCAAGATTTCTTTAAAACAATGCAGTTTCAATCACAAGAGCTCGAACGACGAGAGAAACAACTCAGTATCCAGTAGCAGCACTTATCTTGCATCGATGCAGAGATTACAGAAATCACATTACACCGCGACGCTGTGCTGGCAAACGAATTCTACATCCAAGAAGCATTTTTGCAAAATCAAGCTAATGTTTTACTCTCTCAAGTTATCGCTTTGAGCTCTGTGCGGACTGATGCACACCTGGTTGAACCTCAGACTTTGCAAGAGATGCTAGAATCCTTAAAACAAAAAATCTCCCACACCTTTAAATTAGCTAGAACCATGTATATACAAGGAATAATTGATGATTCTTAAATTTTGTAATTTCCCTGCTAGGTTCGAGTCCACTATGCGTGCCAGTGTTAGGCGCCGGAATATTATCCAGTAGATTAATTGTAATTAGGAAAAGTCGCATACTGAAAGGGTGGCATGCAAAACCTTGTAACACCTTTCTGATTAATAGAGCTGTGTGTGGAAGAGACGACATACGCGTCCCCGAACTGTTTTATCTGGGCGATCGACTGTAGTTGATTTTGTCACAAGTTTATTCAATTGCGGTGTTCATCTGTATGGTTAAAAGTTTCAATATTGAAGTGAATAAGGTACTGCATTGACATCTTATTGTGTTATGAGTGAACCTCGAGGTATCGTGACACTCCCAGGTATCGCGACACTCCCAAGTATCGTGACACCTCGACCTATCGTGACACTCCCAAGTATCACGACACCTCGACCTATCGTGACACTTCGACCTATCGCGACACTCCCAAGTATCGCGACACCTCGACCTATCGCGACACTTCGACCTATCGCGACACTCCCAAGTATCGCGACACCTCGACCTATCGCGACACTCCCAAGTATCGCGACACCTCGACCTATCGCGACACTCCCAGGTATCGCGACACTCCCAAGTATCGCGACACCTCGACCTATCGCGACACTCGCAAGTATCGCGACACTTCCACCTATCGTGACACCTCGACCCGACCTATCGCGATACATGGGCTTAACGCATAAAATTTTAGAGTGAATTAATTGAGTGAATTGAGGTATATTTGGGCTTAATTTTGGACACATTGGGATAACAGTAGAGCCTTAGGAGTGGGCAAAAGACCTAGAAACTAGGGAGGAAATTCCTGAACCCTGAGAGCTTGTTTTGACCCCTAGGTGCCTGAATGGTCACAACTTCACCATACGAACTCTGATTGATGAGATTTTTGTAAGAATCATACGTGGAGTTTTAGAACATGTATTTTTAAGTTGGCCATTCCGTAGAATTAGGTGGTCATAAGATTTTGGGGGTACAATGGGTTACTCCAAGGGGGGTCTGTAATTGTTGATGTGTGTCAGTCAATCCATTGTGGTAAAGGAGCTATGTTAACTTAAGAACTTTTGCAGGAACATTGGGTGCAAGCAAGGCATTCCAAGGCAAGCTAGCAAGGGTGTGTACCAAGCTTGGGAGAAGGCTTCCTGGGTTTGTGCAGCAGCCTGAGCAACCAGAGGATTGAGGTTGGAAGTTCTCTCAACCCTCCTTTGTCAATTCCTAGCCTAGGCTAAGTATGACTTAGGTGTGGTAATTAATTAGGGCACCGTCAGGCACGAATTAAGTCCAAGAGAACTAATCAACCAAGTGCAAGCATTAAGTAGGTCTTAAGTGCGAAAACCCTAAGGGACAAAAGTAAACTTGAATCGATCACTTATCAAGTGCGAAATTCACTTAAGTATTCCTGACGACGTGATATCAGACAAGATCATAAACATAATAATCAACTAAAAAGAACAAAGTGATTGGTGTCAATTAACCTGCAACGAGAGTGTACTGAGGACCAAGGGGGTAGAGAAATCAAGCATATGAACCTTAGGTCAGGCAGACACTTAGGCCGAGACAAACAAAGCCTCTTATCTTCTGAAGCTAGTGTCAATCACACTGCTAGGTCTTGGGCCCAGCAGTTGAGTGATTACCCATACACTCCCCGATCAGAAACAAGTGATTCTGAAATGTCCTATAACATGGAGAGACTAGTAGGTAGTTCAGGGGTGGCGTACCTAGAAAAGCCAGAAGGACCTTACAAGACTCAATTGGAATACATCAGGACTAATCATCTAGGTGCTCGCATCTACGAAGACGGCCTGAGAAGATCTGTGGTCAAGATTAAGAACCCCGATCAACCCCATGGATTAGAACACCCGGTAGTCAAGTTCGAAAATGGAGCATACCTAGATAAAGAGGGGACTATTTATGTAGTCACCACCCTTCCAGATAGAACATATGAGTTTGGGAATGTAATCGTAGAGACCGACATGGGTGATATAGAGCAAGGGAATGTAGAGAGAGAGCTGAGAACTCCCCGTGGTAAATCCGTCTTGACCAGAATCATGACTCCAGAGTGGATTCCACAGGATAATAAAAGCATAGATTTGCTTTTAAATCGAGAAACCGATGAGGCTTTTTGAAGATATAAACCTGCCCAACCTCAGGAAGTAAGTGCTCTCACAATCTATGAGTTTAAAGACCCTGATAGCCCAGGCAAAGTAACCTACCTAGACAATACATCCGAGAGGATCTTCATGGTCACCGAGCATAGCAGACATGCCTACACATGGAAGGGTGAATTTGTTTTTCCCCAACCTCGGTCTAATGTGTCCTACAGTCACCAAGGAGCTGGGACCTCCCAAGCTCATGGAGCTCAAAGAGATAGGAGTAGAGACAGACTTGAAGTCAGCTTTGCCAACTCCCTGGGAAGAGAAAGGATGAGAACAGGGATAGATAGAGAAGAAATCGAGAGACCTAGGGCCCCAAGGAACCAAAGAAATGCTGATGAATTCCCTTTGCCAAGGCCTAGAGAACACACTAGGGCTCTGAGACCAACACAACTGGTGAAGTCCATGAAGAATTACTTCGATGGCACTGGGGACCCTTATGACCATGTGGCAGAATTTAGGCAAGTCTTGAAAGCTGAACAGGTAGAGGACCTATTCACACAATATTTTGGTCTAACCCTTAGGAACACTGCCCTTACGTGGTTTCAACCACTGAACGAGAGGCATTTCAAAAACATAGACCAGCTCCTAGAGGCATTTATCATTGAGTTTTCTAAGAGTGGCATAAGGCACAACACTTCCTCACTAATTCATAGCTTCAAGCAAACACCTCAAGAGACGGTCAGATTAGCAGGAAGACGGTTTAGGCAATACCTAGAGAGGTGCCCAATGCCTGAGTTACCCACACCAACCAAGCAAGTGGCTTTGTTCTTAGATGGATTGTTAAGCACCAAGCTCAGGTCATATGTGTATCTGAAGGACCCCAGAACTATAGAAGAGTGCGTGCGCATGTGCATAGACATTGAGGATAATCTAGGCGAGGAGTTAGAACTATCAAAAATCTATAAGCATTCAAATAGCTCTAGTAGCCTCACATGTGGTCAATCCACATCCATTGAGGAACTTGCAGAGAAGGTAGCTCAAAAATTAGGTGTCTCTAGCAAACAAATTCCAAGATTTGCCCCAGTCAAGAGGTGCTATACTTGTGGAGGTGACCATATGGCAAGTGTTTGTCCTATTATGGCCCAACCCCAAGTGAATCCTAGTAGCCAGTACTGCACCATAGAGCGAAGGTACACCAACCACACTACACAAGACTGCCCTTATAACAAACAAACTATCAGGCAAAATTACCCTCAGCCATATCCACAACAGGGTAGATACCAGAATCAGTACCCACCACAACAATACGGCAGACCACAACAATCTTATCAGCCACCTTATCAAGGGCAACAGAGACCTCAACCAGTCCTAGCGCAGCAACCCCCTGCTCCAACCAATGTGATCCCAGTGAAATATGCATCTGCTGAAGAGAATCTGAATAGGGCCATAGTCCCAGTCACACCGTTGCTATCAGACAGTGATCCAAGTGACCATAGTTTTGACTCCACACATATTGATAGCCCACAGGCTTACTACATGCAGTCACCCGAGCATAAAGAGTCATACTATTATGAAGACCCAAGTGAAAATAGTGGGGAGCTTGAGTATGCTAATGTCATGTACACAAACCCCAACTCTAGACCTCAACCTAGGCAGGTACGGCCCCCATTTCCTAGAGGACCATGCTTCAGATGCCAGGGAGATCACCTTATATGTGATTGCCCACTGCCTTCCCCTACACAACCCCAACCAGTGACAATTCAAGGTTTCTGTCAAGACTGCATAAAAGAGCATCTCTTACGAGATTGCCCAAAGAACCCTAATAACATGCCTAAAATCACTCCTATCAACGTCATTGGGTTAGACTCTAAGGGAAGTATAACTTCCGCCGCCCCCGTGCATGTGGTCACTAGAGCTCAAGCCTTGCAGCAGACTCAAGGAGTAGGGTAGGAGAAGAGTTCTGAGGTTAGTGAGACAGAGAGTATAACCAAGAAAAGGACAAGAGCATGGAGAGATAGCCAGGAGAGAATGAAAAGATAATGGTCACAGAAAATGAGCGAACTTGAAGAAAGCTTGGGAGAAACCAAAGCAAAGATAAGTGAACTCACATCTCAAAACCACTCTCACACCACCCCACCACCACCCTTTCCATCTTCCCCCAACCCACCACCTTCCATTTCCCAACATTCTAATCCACCACACGTAACCCACCCACCACCCAGAGTAGGATCAGTCCTAGCGGATCCCACTCCTGAGGATCTAGACATGATACTTAAAGCATATCAGGCTAGAATCCAGGAAGGGCCAAACGTGACAGATCATGACAAATGTTACCCTAGAGCCGATCTAGAAATAGAGAGAACAAAGCTTTGTGCTAAGATGGTCGAATTGGCGCAAGCCATGTTTGAAGCGAGTTGCTTGTTCAATGGCTCTAGCTCCACTAGAACACCATTGCATTTTGATGGTCTATTAGATAGATTGGAAAGGCTACTTACAAAGTCTGGGAAAGGAGCCTCCTCCCAGCTTGAGGGGAGTGCAAGAGATAGAATAAGCTTTCCTCCCCAAGAAGCTTATGTGCCTAACTCCACTGAACCAGACACTTCTTCTTCTATGAATAGGTATTCACCAGAGTTCCTGAGGGAGATTCAAGAAGAGAAGTGGGCAAAGGAAAGTGAAGCCCCTCCTCCCATTGAACTTGTGGATGACGCACATGATCAATTCCCACAGGACATCCCTTCTATCTATGAAGAATAGGAAAGTGCCCACCCTCATGAGAGGTTAGACTTTGAGTCTAATTCCTTGCAAGAGTTACCACATTTCACAGGCCCATGGGAAACTAAGTCAACATGCATGAGAGTGCCCACGGTCATGATAAGAAATGAAGGTTCGATCATACCTAGGAATACTGAGGTAGTAAAAAACACTAAAGTGCAGTGCAATATCACTTTAGAAGAGCTACTCAAAGTTAAGCCAGAAGTGTGGAAACACGTAGCCAAAGAAGTGTCAAACCTAACCAAATCACGTTCCCACGAAGGATCCCATAGAAGAGTACCAGAAATACCCTTGGATAAGATAGGAGACATGAGTGAAGGAGAGGAAGGAAATACCTATCTACCAGTTACCCATCAGGGATACACAACCAAGGCAATTTTGGACTCATGTGCAGGAGTTGCAATTGCTACCACTTCCTTATGGAAGCGTTGGGGCAAGCCAGCACTCAGGCCAACGAGAATGAAATTGCAGATGGCCGATGGTCACATTGAAAGGCCCTTAGGATTGCTAGAAAGAATAACTCTCACTACATGTGGTGTTGAGTTTGAGCATACTTTTGCTATATGCGACTTTAGCAAAAACCAAGCCTACGAGATGATTTTGGGAAGGCCATTTATGCGGCAATTGCAAGTGGTACAGGATTGGGGAACCAATTCCTTATACTTGCAACACTTAGGTGTTACAACCAAAGTCAATCTCAAGGATTACTCTCATAGAGACGTACCGCCCATTCAATGGAATCCCATCCATAGAGCCAAGGATGAAACGGAATCAGTGCATTCCATAGGATCAGCATCCTCATGGATGCATGAAGACACCCACTTATGGATGTGCAAAGTGGCAGTAGAAGAGGAGGAAAGAGAGAAAGCCAGAGAGATAGGTGCAAAGGAAACCCATAGATCAATCCAAGACCCGGCCTATGCACCCATGATTTTCCCTGACAAAGAATTTGAGCCTCACGACTGGGCTGAAATTTTAGCAACAATGGATGTAGCCATCAATGAAGAACAATGGACACCCCACTGTGATGAGGATGGCTATGACATTTCAGTCTTTTCAATAGAACCGATCATGGGAGATGCCGTGTTAGAAGAATGCGAACCTAGCCCTGATGCATTTAAGGATGCAAGTGACTCCGACCTAGAGTCAATCATCATGGACCCACCGTTTGCATCAGAGGGAGAATACTTCTATGAGGTAGAAGTTCACCCTCAGAGACATGAAGAGCTCATGAAGGAGGTGAGATCAACCACACACGTGACCACCAAGAGTAAAGGAAAGAAAAGAAAGAAGAAAGAAGCCACACCGGAGGAAGAGGAGTCCTTGTTTGAGGTGCTGGAAAATTTCAAGAAGTATGAGATAGAAGATAGAAGAGTCATGGTAAGAATGCCTAAACGTGAGGCACAATCAGGAGAGGCCTATGATAGCAAGGAAACTACTAAGAAAATAGTTGTAGCCGTAGAAGAAGGAGAAGAAAGATGCACCTACATAGGACATGACCTGACGGAAGAAGAAGAGCAAGAGTTGATAGCTTTGCTAAGGGAGTATCAAGATGTATTCGCTTGGAGCTACAAAGACCTGAAAGGTGTAGACCCTGACATATGCTCACATACGATCCCCATGACTTCAGAGGCTAGGCCCTCTAAGCAAAAGCCATACACATACAATGACAACTATGCGGCCAAGATCAAGGAAGAGATTGATCGCTTGGTTGAAGCTGGATTTATCTATGAAATTGAGCATACTATGGGTATCCCCCATTGTAGTGGTGCCCAAAAAGAATGGCAAATTACGTGTATGCATTAACTTGAAGAAGGTTAACGCAGCCACTATCAGGGATAGTTATCCGCTTCCTATCACCGAGCATCTATTAGAAAGGGTAGCAGGCAAGGAAGTGTACAACTTCCTAGATGGGTTCTCTGGCTACAATCAAGTAGCGATTGCACCAGAAGATCAGCATAAGACGGCTTTTGCCACAGAGTGGGGCATATTTGCCTTTCGGGTAATGCCATTCGGGCTTACCAATGCACCTGCTACCTTTCAAAGATTGATGTGTCACGTGTTTAAAGAGTTCTTGAGGAAGAACTTGGAAGTCTATGTTGATGATCTATGCGCTCATTCCAACATTAGACAGACTCATATACCCGAACTCAGACAAATCTTTGACAAATGTAGAGAATATCAAGTCTGCTTGAACCCAGAAAAGTGTGTTTTCATGGTCAGGCAAGGCAAGATCCTAGGACATATAGTATCAAAGAACGGCATATCCACTGACGAAGAGAAAGTGAGAGCCATTGCAGAACTACCTAGGCCAAGGAATGTCAAGGAGGTACAGGCCTTCATGGGGCATTGTGGTTACTACCGCTGGTTCATTCACATGTATGCCGTCATTGCAAAGCCTCTGTATGCCCTTCTAACTAACTTTGAGTGGACTGATGAGTGTGAGAACTCTTTCACGGAGCTCAAATGAAGATTGTGTTCAACACCAATCTTGACCACACCAGATTGGAATAAGCCATTCCATGTCCATGTAGATGCATCCAATTATGCAATTGGATGCATGCTAGCACAACCTATGAGTGAAGGTAATATGGATCTTCCAATTGCCTATGCTAGTAGACAACTGAATGCAGTTGAACAAAATTATACCACCACTGAACGGGAGGGGTTAGGCATGGTATACGCAGTTAAAAAGTTTAGACACTATTTGCTTGCAAATAATTTTAAATTTTTTACTGACCATCAAGCTCTGTTGTACTTGGTAAACAAGCCATGCAATACAAGAAGATTAGTAAGATGGTTCCTCTTACTAATGGAATACGACTTTGAGGTAGTGGTGAGAAAAGGCAAGACTCATTTGAGAGCAGATCATCTCTCAAGGCTCACATCAGGAGAGGCCCCACAAGGAGTGTCAGATGACCTACCTGATGCTTACTTGTTTAATTTGGAAGTTGTACCGCAGTGGGCTAAGCCATTAGTGCCAGTATTGACATACGATCCTAATCACCCGGTAATGCACACACAAGATAGAGAGATAATAAGAGCTCAAAAGTATCATATCTTGGCAGGAAGTATGTACAAACATATGTGTTGGCAGTAGCCTTGGTACACCAGGACTTACAAGACGTGAAAGTCAAAGAAGGGAGTCAGAGCGAAGGGACAGCACAAGCAAACAGGGCAGTCAAAGAAGATCTGGCAAGTAGGCCAATATTTTTTCAAGACATTAATGCAAATCAAGAGATGGACATGCAGGGAGGAAGAGCAAGTAGGGAGCTCGAAGATATGTATGGCAGATCACGAGAAGAAATCCCTACAACAATAGTGATTTTTATCACTAACAATCATTTGTAAATATCATTTCACATTTTTGTAGCTCCATTTTGTGCAAGCCAAGGAGTCCTTGAGCTTGAGGAGCCTTAGAAGTAGTTGCGTACCAATTTTCGTATTTTTTAGATCTCGTTTGAGCCCCCAAATAAGCCTTGGAACTTAATTTTTAACTAGGCTGGACACTAGGTCTGGACAGGGCCAAAAGCTAGTCAAAAACTATAAAAAGAGCTAGAGAGCTCATTTTTGGGGCTAGATTGTAATTGAAACGAACTTGTAAGAGCTTTTGAAAGTAATCTAAAGAACTCCATTGATTCTCTCTCTTTGTCTTGCCGTGTGTGCGCGTGTGTGTGTATGTGTGTGCATGCTTGTGTGCTTCTCACTCACGCACTTGTGCCGCCACTTGCTCGAGGTCTTCATACCATCCTCACGTCTTCCCGGATTGACATTAAAGGAGGTGCTACTCATCACTGAGCTACACCAAATTTTGGCGCCGTTGCCGGGGATCGAGCTTTGAGGACGAGCGTGTGATGGTAAGACGTAGAGTTGACGCGTTGGAGTTGTAGGTATTTTCTTCACGCTCATCGATTTTCTTTTACTTTCGTCACTATCATCATCACCATCATCATCATCACCATCTCCCACGTCCATCTCCATCATCGCGAAAATTTCAGTTTTTTGACTATATCCCCATCTCCACCTCATTTCCCTCATTTCACTTGTGAGAGAGAGCGAGAGAGCGAATTTGCATGTGCTATTTTTTGCATGTTTTGTGAGCATTCTGCAGGTACAGGCCGCATCATCATCCCCAGCACCCTGCACAGGTACGGAAATCTGAGTAACTGTCTGTGTGTCGCCGAGCTCTGTCAATCGCGACCGACAGAAAAATTGCTCTAATTGCTAAACAAAGTGCATATCCATGACCTACAGGCCTAGAGCTTCCCAAAAATGTGTTTAGTTTTTTGAAATTCCACAGATTTCTGTCAATCGCGATCGCTCTGTCAATCGCGACCGACAAACCACGACGGACAGACCTGTCAATCGCGATCGACACGTCAATCGCGATCGACAGCCCACGACGGCTCTGTCAATCGCGACCGACAGGGTCAACGACCGATTGACCACGACCGACTGACCATACGCGTGACACGTGTCAATCGCGATCGAGCCATCAATCGCGACCGACTCATCAATCGCGACCGACACAGTCAACGACTGTTTGACCACGATCGACAGACCCTCGCGACCGACCTGTCAATCGCGATCGACTCATCAATCGCGACCGACAGAGTCAACGACGCTTTGACCACGATTGATTGACTTTTCGGCCACGTGTCAATCGCGACTGACCAGTCAATCGCGACTGACAGTCACGACGGATCTGTCAATCGCGATCGACACGTCGATCGCGACTGACCTGTCAATCGCGACCGACAGACTTTGCGAACGCGTTAGAAGGGCAAATTAGGTCAAATTTTCAAGGCAAAATCATTGGTCTAAATTTTGATTGAGTGCGGGACAAACACTAGGGTGTAGTATTGCATCGCGAGGCCGTGCCACAAGCTACTCGAGTATTCCTGTTTGACTGTTAGCTTGTATTGAATTCTGATTTAACTCCCTAAACCCTGAACAGTCCTAACTTTTTCATACGAAATCCAATTTTTGAGCTCTTGGGCTTGTTGGAAAGCTCGTGGCATATACTACACGCCCTCAACTGTTTTTTATAAAGATAATGCGTTGATTTTCAGAGAGGGTATTTTGAAGTTGACCATACCCAGGGGGATCAAAGTCAGGGGTCTTTAGAATTATTTTCCTAAAAGTCACAATGCAAATGTGTGTTTGTGTCACATGAATGAAAGTGGTTGGTTTTGTCCTCTGAATATAAGCATTGAGCTAACCGTGGATCTTTTATAGGTCCATTGAGAGCAACTGAGAGCGTACAAAGCAAGGTTTCTTTGCAAGCTTGAGAACCGGTTCTTGAGCACCATAAAGCAAGGGATCAACAAGTAAGGTTGGATTATTCTCAACTCCCTCTGTCATTTCCTAGCTCAAGCTAAGAACGAGTAGAGATAGGAGTAAGCCAGGGCGACGATAGGCAGTTATCAAGTTGAAGACTACCTAAAAACTCAAGTTCAAGTTAAAAACATAATCTCTGTGCTGTCGATAACCTAAAGGAAAAGAACCTAACGTGGAACGATCAACCTAAAGCACGAAGAACATTCAAGTATTCCGACGACGAAATGTCAGACAAGACCTTAAACACGAGAAATAACTAAAAAGAATCAAGTGACTGATACCAATTGATCGGCAACGAGGTTGTACTCTGGGCAAAAAATTGGGTTAATCAGTTAGGCATATGAACCTTAGATCAGGACGACACCTAGCAAGAGAGAGACAAAGCCTTAGGTCTTCAGAGGCTAGTGTCAATCATACTGCAAGGTCTTGGGCCCAGCAGTTGAGTCACCACTCATACTACCCTAGCTCTGAGACCAATGAGTCAGAAATGTCTCAAGGCATGGACAGACCTATGGGAAGTTCAGGAGTGCCTTATTTGTACAGGGTAGAAGGCCCTTACAAAACATAGCTGGAATATCTTAGGACCAACCGACTAGGTGCTAGCATCTATGAGGACGGCTTAGGAAGATCTGTGGTCCAGATTAAAAACCCTGATCAATCCATTGGACTAGAACACCCAGCTGTCAAGTTTGAAAATGGTGCATACCTGGACAAGGAAGGAACTATATATGTAGTCACTAGTCACCCAGATAGGACAGATGACTTTGGGAATGTAATCTCAGAAGCGGACTTAGGTGACCTGGAACAAGGGAACATGGGTGCGGAACCTAGAACCCCTCGAGGTAAATCAGTTCTCACTAGGATTATCACGCCTGAATGGGTCCCCCAAGACAACAAGAGCATAGAGTTGCTCCTCAATCGAGAAACTGATGAAGCCTTTTGGAGGTATAAGTCTAATCAGCCAACAGACATAGGAAATATCATGATCTATGAGCTTAAGGATCCGGATAGCCCAGGCAGAGTGACCTACTTAGATCATGCTTCAGAACGGATCTTTGTGGTGACAGAAAATGATAGGCATGCCTACACTTGGAAGGGTGAATTTATTCTCCCCCAACCAAGATCAAATGTATCCTATGGTCACCCTGGGGCTGGAACTTCCCAAGCTCATGGTACGCAAAGAGACAGAAGTAGAGATAGACCGGAAGTAAGTTTTGCCAATTCAATGGGCAGAGAAAGAACGAGAACGGAGACGAATAGGGTAGAACCTGAGATGCATAGAGCCCACAGGAACCAAAGAAATGTAGATGGATTCCCTCTGCCGAGGCCTAGAGAGCACACAAGAACTCTGAGACCCACCCAGCTAGTTAAGTCCATGAAGAATTACTTTGACGGCACAGGAGATCCCTATGATCATGTGGCGGAATTCAAGCAAGTCTTGAGAGCTGAACAGGTTGAGGATCTGTTCACGCAGTACAATGCCTTCGGTCTAACCCTTAGAAACACAGCACTTACATGGTTTCAACCATTGGATGAGCGTCAGTTCAGGAGCATAGACCAACTCCTAGAGGCTTTCATTGTAGAGTTCTCTAAGAGTGGCATAAGACACAATACTTCCTCATTGATTCACAGCTTCAAGCAAACCCCTCAAGAGACTGTGAGACTTGCAGGAAGAAGATTTAGACAATATCTTGAAAGGTGCCCAATTTCGGAGCTACCCACATCTGCTAAACAGGTAGCCTTATTCCTCGATGGATTGCTGAGTACGAAATTGAGATCCTATGTGTATCTGAAGGACCCTAGGACTATAGAAGAGTGTGTACGCATGTGCATTGACATTGAAGATAACCTAGGGGAAGAGCTAGAGCTTTCCAAAATCTATAAAGATTCAGATAGCGCATCTAGCCACTCTTCCACGCAATCTACATCAATTGAGGAACTCGCTGAGAAGGTAGCTCAGAAATTAGGTGTAACTAGCAAACAGATCCCAAGGTTTGCCCCTGTGAAAAGGTGCTATACATGCGGTGGTGACCATATGGCGAATGTCTGCCCTATTATGGCTCAACCCCAAGTGAACCCTAGTAGCCAGTACTGCACCATAGAACGGAGATACACCAATCACACCGCACGAGATTGCCCATACAACAAGCAGGCAGTTAGGCAGCCCTGCCCGCAGCCCTACCAACAAGGCAGATACCAAAACCAAAATCCACCACCACAATATGCTAGACCCCAACAAACCTACCAACCACAATATCAGGCCCAACAGAGACCCCAACCGGTGCTGGCTCAACAGCCTCCAAACCCCGCTAACGTGATTCCAGTAAAGTATACTGTTGCAGAAGAAAACCTGAATAGGGCCATTGTACCAGTAACCCCATTGATCTCAGAAAGTGACCCAAGTGACCATAGCTTTGATTCTACGCATGTCAATAGTCCCCAGGCTTACTACATGCAGTCTCCAGAACATGGTGAGTCTTACTATAGTGAAGAACCAAGTGAACCTAGTTGGGAGTCAGATTACACGAACGTCATGTATGCAAACCCCAACCCTAGGCCTCAACCTAGGCAGGTACGACCACCCTTTCCTAGAGGACCATGCTACCGATGTCAGGGGGATCACTTCATTCGTGATTGTCCCTTACCTTCACCTACACAACCCCAGTCAGTGACCATCCAAGGTTTCTGCCAAGATTGTGGAAAAGAACATCTCTTACGAGATTGCCCTAAGAACCCCAATAATATGCCAAAAATCACTCCTATCAATGTGATTGGTTTGGTTGTAGATCCCTCAGGAAGCGTCACTTCCACTGCACCAGTGCAGGTAGTCACTAGAGCTCAGGCATTGCAGCAAAACCAAGAGACAAGCCAGGAAAAGGGCCCAGAGGCTAGTGAAACCGAGAGCGTAACAAAGAAAAGGACTAGAGCATGGAAAGATAGTCGAGAAAGAATGAAACGACAATGGGCCAAAAAGATGAGTGAGCTTGAGGAAAGCATAAGAGAAACAAAAGCGAGGATAACTGAACTCACAGCTCAAACTCCCTCTCACATCACCCCGCCTCCACCACTCCCATCTCCATCCGACTCACCACCTTCCCCACCGCCTCATCAAATCCCACCACCCCCTAGAGTAGGATCAGTCCTAGCAGATCCCACTCCTGAAGACCTAAACATGATGCTTAAAGCATATCAGGCCAGAATCCAAGAAGGGCCAAACGTCACGGATCATGACAAGTGCTATCCTAGAGCTGACCTAGAGATAGAAAGAACCAAACTGTGCGCGAAAATGGTCGCATTGGCTCAGACTATGTTTGAAGCCAGTCGCCTTTTCAATTACTCGGGCTCAGCCAAGACGCAATTACACTTGGATGGATTCCTAGAAAAGTTAGAGAGGATAATTGCAAGATCTGACAAGGAAGAAAAAAATCAGGAGAAAGAAAAAGCAAGCAAAAACCTGAGCCATTCCCCATCAGAAGTTTATGCAGCCAATTCCACTGAACCAGACAACTTCCCCTCCTTAGAAAGAATAGAAAGGCTAATTGCACAATCAGAAAAGGAACCTGTCCCTCAAAGAAAGGAAAGGGCGAGAGAACAGATAGGCAAACCTCCTCAAGAAGCTTATCTTCCCCCCCAAAAGTCACAGGAGCCTCCCTCGAAAGCTTACGTACCTCCACAGATAACCCACATTCCTTCCCAGAGAGTGTATGAGCCTGCTCGGAAGAGTAATAGAATGAGCAATCCCCCCCAGGAAGCTTGTGCTCCAGCCATTTATGAGAGCAAGGAGAGAGCCTACGGAAGAATAAGCCCTCCTTCCCAGGTTGCTTATGTGCCCAATTCTACAGAGCCGGACACTTCTTCTTCTATGAATCGGTTTGCACCAGACTTCCTACGAGAGATTCAAGAAGACAAATGGGAAAACGAAAGCGAGGTCGCCCCTCCTTTTGAACTTGTGGACGATGCACACGACCAATTCCCACAAGACATCCCATCTATTTACGGGGAACATGAGAGTATTCAATCTCTCGAGAGATTGGACTTTGAGTCTAATTCCATACAAGAGCTACCCCACTTCACAGGCCCATGGGAAGCAAAGTCCACATGTATGAGAGCGCCCACAGTCATGGTAAGGAACGACGACTCAGTCATACCTAGGAACACAGAGGTAGTGAAGAACACTAACGTGCAGTGTAACCTCAAGTTAGAAGAGCTACTCAAGGTGAGACCTGAATTATGGAAACATGTAGCCAAACAAGTACCAGAAATAGCAAAACCTCGTTCCTGGGCAGGATCCCACAGGACAGTACCGGAAATTCCCTTGGATAAGATAGGAGATATGTGTGAAGGTGAAGAAGGGAACACCTATCTTCCCATCACCTACCAGGACTACACCACGAAGGCAATTTTGGACTCAGGTGCAGGAGTTGCAATTGCCACAACCTCCTTATGGAAACGTTGGGGCAAGCCGGCACTCAGGCCGACGAGAATGAAATTGCAGATGGCCGATGGTCACATAGAGAGACCCCTAGGATTGCTAGAAGGGATAACTCTCACCACTTGTGGTGTCGAGTTTGAACATAGTTTTGCTATATGTGACTTCAGCAAAAATCATGCCTATGAGATGATTTTGGGAAGACCATTTATGCGACAATTGCAAGTAGTACAGGATTGGGGAACCAACTCCTTGTATTTGCAACACTTGGGGGTTACGACCAAAGTCAATCTCAAGGATTATTCTCATAGAGATGTCCCTCCTATCCAATGGAATCCCATCCATAGAGCCAAAGATGATACGGAATCGGTGCATTCCATAGGGTCTGGATCCTCATGGATGCACGAAGACACTCACTTATGGATGTGCAAAGTAGCAGTGGAGGAAGAGAAGAGAGAAAAGGCCAGAGAAATAGGTGCAAACGAAACCCATAGACCCATTCAAGACCCAGCCTATGCACCTGTAGTTTTTCCAGACGAGGAATTTGAACCCCATGGCTGGGCGGAAATTTTAGCAACAATGGACGTAGCCATCAATGAAGAACAATGGACACCTCACTGTGATGAGGATGGCTATGACATTTCAGTCTTCTCCATAGAGCCAATCATGGGAGAGGCAGTTTTAGAAGAATGCGAACCTAGCCCTGATGCATTTGAGGATGCAAGTGACTCCGATCTAGAGTCAATCATTATGGACCCACCATTTGCATCAGATGAAGAATACTTCCATGAAATAGAATTTCAACCCCAGAGGCATGGAGAGGTTACAAATGATGTAAGATTAGCAACGCATATGACCCCTAAGGAAGAAGGAAAGAAACGAAAGAAGAGAGAAGCCTTACCAGAAGAGGAAGAATCTTTGTTTGAGGTCCCACAAAATTTTAAGAAGTATGAGATAGATGACAGGAGAGTCATGATAAGAATGCCTAAACGAGAGGCACAATCAGGAGAGGCCTATGATAACAAAGAAACCACCAAGAAAATAGTAGTGGCCATAGAAGAAGGAGAGGAGAGATGCACGCATATAGGCCATGACCTAACAGAAGAAGAAGAGTACGAATTGATAGCCTTGCTAAGAGAATACAGAGATGTATTTGCTTGGAGTTACAAGGATTTGAAAGGTGTTGACCCGGACATATGCTCGCACACCATCCCCATGACCTCAGATGCCAAACCCTCTAAGCAAAAGCCTTATACATATAACGATAATTACGCTGCTAAGATCAAAGAAGAGATAGACAGACTGGTCGAAGCCGGATTTATCTATGAAATTGAGCACACTGAATGGGTATCCCCCATCGTAGTGGTGCCCAAGAAGAATGGCAAACTGCGTGTGTGCATTAACTTGAAAAAGGTTAATGCCGCCACGATTCGAGATAACTATCCGCTTCCCATCACAGAACATCTCTTAGAAAGAGTGGCAGGCAAGGAAGTGTACAGCTTCCTTGATGGATTTTCGGGCTACAATCAAGTAGCCATAGCTCCAGAGGATCAGCATAAGACAGCCTTTGCCACAGAATGGGGCATTTTTGCTTTTAGAGTAATGCCATTTGGGCTTACCAATGCACCAGCCACCTTCCAGAGGCTGATGTGCCATGTGTTTAAGGAGTTCCTGAGGAAGAGTTTAGAAGTCTACGTTGACGATCTCTGTGCTCATTCCAATGTTAGACAAACCCATATTCCTGAACTCAAACGAATCTTTGACAAATGTAGAGAATATCAAGTCTGCCTGAACCCCGAAAAGTGTGTTTTTATGGTCAGGCAAGGCAAGATCCTAGGACATATAGTGTCAAAGAATGGCATATCTACTGACGAAGAAAAAGTGAGAGCCATAGCGGAGTTACCTAGGCCAAAGAATGTCAAGGAAGTACAAGCTTTCATGGGGCATTGCGGTTATTATCGACGATTTATACACATGTATGTTGTCATTGCAAAGCCCATGTACGGACTTCTGACAAACTTTGAATGGACGGATGAATGCGAAAATTCCTTCCAAGAGCTTAAACGAAGATTATGTTCAGCACCAATCTTGACCACACCAGATTGGAATAAGCCATTCCATGTTCATGTGGATGCATCCAATTATGCCATTGGATGTGTGCTTGCACAACCTACTGGTGAAGGTAATATGGATCTTCCAATTGCCTATGCCAGTAGACAATTGAATGCGGTTGAACGGAATTACACCACTACAGAGCGCGAAGGATTAGGCATGGTATATGCAGTTAAGAAATTTAGACACTATTTGCTTGCAAATAAGTTTAAATTTTTTACTGATCATCAGGCATTGTTATATCTTGTAAACAAGCCATGCAATACAGGAAGATTAGTGAGATGGTTTCTCTTGCTAATGGAATACGATTTTGAGGTTGTGGTAAGGAAAGGTAGGACTCATTTGAGAGCCGATCATCTCTCTAGGCTCACATCGGGAGAAGCCCCACAAGGAGTGTCAGATGACCTTCCTGATGCTTACTTGTTTAATTTGGAAGTGGTGCCGCAGTGGGCCAAGCCAATAGTACCAGTATTGACCTACGGGCCTAACCATCCAGTGGTAAACACACGGAATAGAGAGGTTGTAAAAGCCCAAAAGTACCACATCATGGCAGGAAGCATGTACAAGCACACAGATCAAGGGATCTTGGCGTGTTGCGTAGAAGAGGATGAGTACGCTAAATGGTTGCAATTAGCACATGTAGGTGCGTTAGAGCAACACCATTCCAAACAACGAACGTTGCAGACTCTAAAGAGATTCGGAGTGCATTGGCCAACTATGGAAGCGGATGTCCAAAAGTTGTGCAAGGAATGCCCAATCTGTTGCACTAAACCACCTGTGGAACATGCCACTCTCTATCAAGTATCCATTGTGCCAGATTGGAGTGAACCTCTCGTATCATTCTTGCGGACAAACACATTCCCCCCAGACATGACTCTAGCTAGGAAAAGGAGTTTAGAACAAGAAGCCCTGGATTATTCACTCATAGGTGATAATCTATATAAGCGCGGTAAAGATGGTTACCTGAGACTGTGTGTCCATGAAAGTGAGTATCTTAAGATCTTAGAAACTGCTCACCAAGGTGTAGCAGGAGGACACTTTGGACCAGATCGGGTAATCAAGGCAATACTATTTGCGGGCTTTTGGTGGCCTACACTTCACATGGATGCACATACCTATGTGAAACGGTGTGACGTCTGTCAGAGGACTCAGTATCCTATACGCAAAGATGAGATGCCACTGAAACCTATGATGGGTGGACGTGCATTCTCTAAGTGGGGAATAGACTTCGTAGGTCCTATTAATCCCCCAGCTAAGGGTTCTCATGCGGAATACATCATTGTGGCAACAGATTATCTCACCAAGTGGGTAGAGGTAAAAGCTACAACCAAGAACGATGCTCAAACAACTGCCAAGTTCTTGTTTGAGAGTGTATTCACGAGATATGGGCTACCTATAGAGCTTGTAAGCGATAGAGGCACTCATTTCTTGAACGAAGTGATTGAAAATCTGCTCCAAGAATTCTTGGTAATACACAAGAAGTCTGCCCCTTATCACCCTCAAGCTAATGGACAAGCTGAGAGCACTAATAAGATTTTATGCAATGTACTGACCAAATTGGTGAACACAAAACGCTCTGATTGGGACAAACAGCTGCACCATGCTGTTTGGGCATACCGAGTTGCCTACAAAACGGTACTCCAAGCCACCCCCTTTCAGATGGTATTCGGCCAAAACGCCGTGCTACCCTTGGACTTCCTGATTCCTACATTGAGAGTAGCACAAGAGTATGAATGGACAGGTCATGAACTCTCTTCTAGGATCTTTGACCTTGAACGATTAGGGGAAACAAGACTAAGAGCCGCTGCAGGAATATATGCCGCCAAGAAGAGACAGAAGGCATATTTCGATGCCCACGTGAAGGATAAAGGCTTGAAAGCAGGAGATCTAGTCCTAGTCTATACACTCAAACAACACGCGAGGAAGCTAGAAAAGAGAGGCTACGGACCTATGATCATCAATAGGATCTCCACAAGCGGAGCGGTACAATTGGCCACATTAGAGGGTGATGTTCTCCCAAATTATATTAGCGGTTGCAGAGTCAAGTTGTATCAGGAACCCCTCACGGAGGAAATGCTTAGCCGACTCAACACTGCTAAGAAACGCAAAGAGGAAGAAAAGCGAGTGCGAGAAGAAGCTCAAGCAGAAGCTTTAGAACGCATTAGAAGGATGAAATTACGTAGGCAAGGTAGAGAGCAGCCTAAGACAAATGACTATGCAGATCAAGGATATCATATGGCAATGTGTAAAGTCGCAGGAACCAGCTCACCTAGGATAACTGATCGACGTCCTTTCGTAACCCTAGATATAGGACAAGGAAAAAGTGCAAGGACTGTAAGAGCCTTGATTGACTCAGGTGCAGCCACTAGTGCTGTTAGAATGTCTTACTGTCAAGAGTTACAGTTAACTGTCAATCCTGTGGAGGCATATCTTATAGGATTGGGAGGCGTGGAAACCCCTTGTATGGGCGAGGTGGAACTTCCCCTCTACATTCATGATGAAGCAATGATAGTTAAGGTACTAGTGTGTCAGGATGAGGATCTCACTGAACCTCTTGTCTTGGGTCAAGATTGGATTTATGACCAAGCAGTCAATTTAAACCTAAGAAGTGGACTTCTCCAGGTTTGGATCAATCATAGTCGAGTTACAGTAGAATTAGACAATGGAGCACTCAAGGAACTAGGAAAGGCACAGACTCCTGGTCCTTCCAGGGGTACACATGAAGATGACCATGTTGTTCTTGTCCAAAACTATGTGTTGCAGAGGAATGATATTCGCAAAAAAGGAGTCAGGAATGCAACGGAACTCCCTTCTTTTCCAAAGGCTAGAAGGAAGCAGCAACCCAAGGTAGATCACCGGCGGAAGAAGCAGAGTACTACCTATGTCCGAGAACAAAAGTACCGGCGCAGCAGAATGGCCCAGAAAATAAACCAGGTGTGGGTGCGGAAAGGCGAACAACCGGTTGCACTACCGTCAACTACAGGGGCAAAGCCTCTTATTAGTGACCAACAACGCAACGCTAATAAGAAGTCTTTCAGAAATTCTTCTGCTAAAGTAAAATCTATTTGGGTGCCCAAGAAGTCGATGAAGGCAAGCCCACAATCAAGACAAATTTGGGTGCCTAAGGCTTGCTTGATGGCACAAGTAGCTACGCTGAGGCCACAACTTAAACAGCATAACGCAGCGACGCATACTGCCAGATTTCACTCGTTCTCGACACTCATGTACACACCAAAACCCAAGAGCGTACATGTAATCAATTGTAAATGGGTCCCAAAAAGGCCTCATTTTCAAACCACGACACCGAGAAGGCTCTGTAGAGACTCTCCGAAACCAAAGGCAAAGCCCACTCACTGCATTTGGCAGCCTAGGGCCTGTAATAAACCCCCCGACCCCAATTTGTAAATCCATACCCACTTACTAACTGCAGTAGTCTCCTAGGACAACACAAGCACTAAATACACACACTGTCTTCATGCACTTACTAACCACTAACTCATCATCCACCTCATGTTAATGTTGTAACGGGGACAACAACGGATTTATTCTGTCCATTACGATGTTAACACTTGGTTCTATATTCTCACAGAACCAACCAGCGAACAGGGCCATGGCAGAAGCAGGTACTAGTTCTCAAGCCGGATCTGGTGCCCAGATTGTGGACATAGAAACACTTCTCCTTGAGCCACGACTCACCGCAAGACCGCAAGAGCTTCAAGCAGTGCATGTACTCCCCATTCAGGATCCTCCTCAAGGGCACACTTCTCAAGTAGGTAAGCATGCGCATTGGTTCAGTGATGTTGCTGGACCACTGGGCGATGGGACCTATTTCTGGGAAGCAGAATTGGAGTTCAATGGCAAATGGGGTCGATACCACTTTTTCGCACGCGAGTTTGAAAGCTATCAAAATGCCGAAGTCATGAGATCAGTTTGGGTCAAAGCAGGTGTGGAAAGTTATTTCAGGACTCACTTACCAAAGCCGGATTTTTTACGATGTTCTTATCTGATCAGTACCATCACGCCAAGCAGAGCCAAGGGCGGCGACAGCACCTTTGTGTTGCCATCATTGCTGCCGGGTAATGAGCTTAAAAGATTCAAGTTGACCCTCAATCTGGTAAGAGAAGCATTGGGTATGTATGGCATGCACATCCCAACAGAAAAGGAAACCATGGTTCCAGGTCGAATGAAGCACAAAGATCTTAAGAAGCTGAAGGACATGGTTGCGATGACACCTACCATTGCGCTTCACCTGCGAACCATCATGCAACATTTTGCTTTTCCCGCCCAAGAACGCTTCACAATGCCCCCGAAAAAAATATGGTTCAGTTTATATCTAGCAGAAACCGAAAGCCTGCCCATCAATGTGCCACACTGGATCGTAGATCAGATCCACCTAGCGCATCAAAGGTGGAACAAAAAACAGAAGAATGTGCTCCACGGGTGTTGTGCTTTGACCAGAATAATCTATAGATGCTTGGCTTATGACGTGCCTGTTCAGCGGGCACTCGTATGGTCCTGAGTCCAAGAATTCCAGAGAAGACTATCAGCAGCAGGTCCCCCATCAAAGAAGATGAGGGGGGGAGTCCAACTACCCTGTGCTCAACCAAGGGGAGCTACCGCTACACCAGAAATCACTCCTCCCCAGACACGACGAGTTAGGCCATTCACAATCCGGTTACCAAGACCAAGCACCGAGGGGCCTAATCTGGTGTTTCCACCCATTCCATCCGATTTGGAATTTCCGCAGGGATTTACTCTTGAGGACCTCACAGATGAAGAAATTGCCAGATTAATCTATGACTCTAACCTCGAAGCTGAAGCAGCGCGAGCTCAGGAACCACAACCCCAAACAACATCGGCCCCCACCCAACCACAAGTTGTAGAAGTCGATGTAGACGAACAAGAGGCAAGAGGAGACGAAGAAGAAGCCGACGAAGAACAACATCAAGAATATGACGAACTCTCCGAGTTAGCAAGTGCCCCAGCATATTCGGCACAAATCAAGAGACTATATCGAACCATGCGACTGGTTCAGGAACAGCATCAGATGTCTCTAGAACAGGGCAAAAGACTCATGAACGACTTGCTAGCTGAGGAAGGTGTGGACGAGTTGTTCATTGAGTCCATGAACCTTCATGCCGACGCCGTAGGACTGGATGAGGCCATTCATGAGGCAGTGGCCTACATTCACAGGTTTGAGAAAAGGGTTCCCGTTCGTCCCAAGAGGTCCGGGAAGCAAATTCACATCAATACATCAGCACCAGGCGAGTCAGCGCAAGCAGAAGAATATCACGAAGCACCGTTGTCACCACCATCCCCACCTCACACTACACAATTCACTCCACCACAGGACACTAGCACTACCACATCCACTACCACTACCATTGTCATGGGCATCCCACTCTCCCCGGGAATCCAATTCAGGGGAGTCACCATGCCCACCTTCACCACCCTGTTCACCGATGTCACATCCACTCCACCCACGATTCCCATCTACACCGTCACACAAACAGTTGACACGATGGAAACATCACCTGCCACAGCACCACTTCCTCCCCCCATGCCACCTTCATCACCCATACCCCCTCCACCCACATCTCCACTTACATCCACATCATTCACCTCTCCCATTCCAGCCCCCATTCCCCCTGCATCTTCACCCCTCCCAGCATTATTTAATGTAAATAACATATTTTTAGCATTAAACCAATGTGTATACCAGCTCCAGCATGAGTACAAAGCTCTGGACAACCGGTATCAGCAACTGGAAACGCACCATCAGAACTTACAAAGACAATTTCACATTCTACAAACAGAAAATGCAGAACTGAATCAACGCTACACGACGCTTGAGCAGGCTCACCAAACATTATTGGCGGCACCCCAACCATCGACAGAATCAGGTGCCAAACAACTAGAAGCTTTGCTCGAGGTATACCAAGCCGATAATCTCAAAGTCCGGCGTAACCTGGCACTTCTCAGAAAACACATGGCGGCCGCCCTTGAGGAAAACAAGAGACTGCAGCAGCAAAATGAAGCAAATCTAGAAGCAGCAATGGAAGGCTCTCCACACGAAATTGATCCAGAGCAGTTTAAAGCTGTGCCCTCAGAGACAATGAAGACCATCTTGGACAGCTATGCAGATCTATTAGAAGCTCATGATGACTTGGAAAGGGAACGTGATGCGCTGCGCAATCAACTCCAAGAGCAACAGACAGCACCCAAAGTCACAGAAACGACCACGACTTCAGAGGAAGTCAAGGCATTGAAAGAGCAGGTGGCCGAATTACAGGCAAGATTACTCACACATGAAAGACAACCCTCTCCAGTTGTCGAACCAGAACCCGAGGATTTGGTACCCATCGAGGTAGATGAGACGTATGAGGAACCTTACGTTCCTATGCCAATGCCAGGTGGTGAGCAAACTGCAGAAGGAATGGATACGTTAGAAATCGAAGTACCTGAGTGGCTCCAAACACTAGAGAAAATGGCATCAACTCATGAAGATCGAGTGGCAGTTCAAATCCAATCTATGGCAAAGATAGAGGACACTATTATTAAATCAGAATACTTCCGCAGCATGTCCCACCATAGATGGATCGGAACCAATGATGATCAATACGTGCCATATTGTATACTCCTGGCGGACTACAATGCAGAAATCCAACATAGATGTGGCAAACCTCCAACGTTTGCTACACAATTTGGGCCAGATGATATCCCAGAGAGCGCCAAAAAAGGATCCATTCATCAACCCACTTGGAGGATCCGACTCCTCGAAACCTACCCGGAGATGGTTCGCACCTGGACGAATATGCCTCTTTTTATTAAATATAACCCTTGTTATGTTCCTGTACTCCGCAGACGCACATGGCCAGAGTTTACCATTGCAGTCAAGAATATCAAGGGATGCGCCAAATGGTTAAACTACGTCTATCTAGCACCCCCTCAAGGGCCTCCCACCGTCAATTACATGATTTCCACTATACGGCACTGGAGCATCCGATTAAAGAATACCCCTGATGTAATGGCCCAGATGTGCATGAAAATTTTTGAGCTAATGCTTATTACATTCAGGACATTCAAGAATATCAAGGACCCACACTTCTCAGGCGTCGGATTCCTTACAGGAAACCAAGATTTAGTTTATGACATGAGCACCACTCCTTCTATAGAGGTGATATACGCTTGGCACGCCAGAATAAAATACCTCCCAGCCTGCTTTAAACAAACATTCGAAGAGATGTTCATAACAGGGTTCTGGGAATACCACTCAGAAATATTTGTACCCAGACCCTCACATCTCCTCCATTTATTTGCTGTGGAGCGAACCATTCACTCCGAGCAGTTACGGGTGCCACATCCAGATGTCCCAGGGCCAGTCAATTGGGATGCATTGCTGACAGATCTAGCAAGGGGACTCAGGTTAGAAGAACACCACCTCGCCGCCGATGTTGTACAATACTACGTCCAAAAAGCAGCTAGACAAGGGTCTGTCAGGGGCGACAGACGCGAGAGTGGGGGGGGTGTTGGCAGTAGCCTTGGTACACCAGGACTTACAAGACGTGAAAGTCAAAGAAGGGAGTCAGAGCGAAGGGACAGCACAAGCAAACAGGGCAGTCAAAGAAGATCTGGCAAGTAGGCCAATATTTTTTCAAGACATTAATGCAAATCAAGAGATGGACATGCAGGGAGGAAGAGCAAGTAGGGAGCTCGAAGATATGTATGGCAGATCACGAGAAGAAATCCCTACAACAATAGTGATTTTTATCACTAACAATCATTTGTAAATATCATTTCACATTTTTGTAGCTCCATTTTGTGCAAGCCAAGGAGTCCTTGAGCTTGAGGAGCCTTAGAAGTAGTTGCGTACCAATTTTCGTATTTTTTAGATCTCGTTTGAGCCCCCAAATAAGCCTTGGAACTTAATTTTTAACTAGGCCGGACACTAGGTCTGGACAGGGCCAAAAGCTAGTCAAAAACTATAAAAAGAGCTAGAGAGCTCATTTTTGGGGCTAGATTGTAATTGAAACGAACTTGTAAGAGCTTTTGAAAGTAATCTAAAGAACTCCATTGATTCTCTCTCTTTGTCTTGCCGTGTGTGCGCGTGTGTGTGTATGTGTGTGCATGCTTGTGTGCTTCTCACTCACGCACTTGTGCCGCCACTTGCTCGAGGTCTTCATACCATCCTCACGTCTTCCCGGATTGACATTAAAGGAGGTGCTACTCATCACTGAGCTACAATATGGAGCAAGGAGTATTGGCCTGTTGTGTGGAAGAGGACAAGTACGCTAAGTGGTTGCAATTAGCACATGTAGGTGCATTAGAGCAACACTACTCAAAACAACGAACCCTACAGACCCTGAGGAGACTAGGAGTGCATTGGCCAACCATGGAAGTGGATGTCCATAGAATGTGCAAAGAATGCCCAATCTGCTGCACTAAACCACCAGTGGAACATGCCACTCTTTATCGAGTGTCTTTAGTGCTAGATTGGAGTGAACCATTAGTAGCCTTATTGAGGACGAAAACATTCCCTCAAGATATGACTTTGGCTAGACAAAGAAGTTTGGAACAAGAAGCCTTGGATTACACAATCATAGGTGATAATTTATACAAACGTGGTAAAGATGGTTACCTAAGACTATGTGTTCATGAGAGCGAATACCTCAAGATATTAGGGACTGCTCACCAAGGTGTAGCAGGAGGACACTTCGGTCCAGATAGGGTGATCAAGGCAATACTGTTTGTAGGATTTTGGTGGCCCACCCTTCACATGGATGCACATACCTATGTGAAGAGGTGTGAGGTTTGTCAGCGAACCTAGTATCCCATACGCAAGGATGAGATGCCATTGAAGCCTATGATGGGTGGACGTGCATTCTCTAAGTGGGGTATAGACTTTGTGGGTCCTATTAATCCCCCAGCTAAGGGTTCACATGCTGAGTATATCATCGTGGCCACAGACTATCTAACCAAGTGGGTAGAAGTGAAAGCCACTACAAAAAATGATGCTCAAACAACAGCAAAGTTCTTATTTGAAAATGTGTTCACGAGGTACGGATTGCCAATAGAGTTGGTGAGTGATAGAGGCACACACTTCTTGAATGAAGTCATAGAAAACCTTCTCCAAGAATTCTTGGTGATACATAAGAAGTCTGCTCCCTATCATCCACAAGCTAATGGTCAGGCTGAGAGCACAAATAAGATCTTATGCAATGTGCTGACTAAATTGGTGAATAACAAACGCTCTGATTGGGACAAACAGTTACACCATGCTGTTTGGGCATACCGAGTTGCCTATAAAACGGTACTCCAAGCCACACCCTTTCAGATGGTGTTTGGCCAGAACGCGGTGCTACCATTGGATTTTTTTATACCTACGTTGAAAGTAGCACAAGAGCATGATTGGATCGGCCATGAACTCTCCTCTAGAATCTTTGATCTCGAACGTTTAGGTGAGACACGATTGAGAGCTGCAACAGCGATCTATGCAGCCAAGAAGAGGCAAAAGGCGTATTTTGATACACACGTGAAGAATAAAGGCTTGAAAGTAGGAGATCTAGTCCTAGTCTACACATTGAAGCAACACGCACTGAAACTAGAGAAAAGAGGCTATGGACCAATGATTATCAATAGGATGTCCACAAGTGGAGCAGTACAACTAGCCACTCTAGAAGGTGACGTACTACCAAGTTACATAAGCGGATGCAGAGTCAAGTTATATCAAGAACCCTTAACTGAAGAAATGCTCAATCGGCTCAATACTGCAAAGAAACGTAAGGAAGAGGAAAAAAGAATTCGAGAAGAAGCACAAGCAGAAGCTTTAGAGCCCATCCGACGAATGAAACTGAGAAGACAAGGTAGAGATCAAGCCATGAATGACAATCCTGAAGCTCTAGGTTATCACATAGCCATGTGCGAGGCTTCAGGTGAACAGTCCCATAAGATAGTTGATCGACGACCTTTTGTGACCCTAGAAGTAGGACAAGGAGAGAGTGCAAGGACTGTGAGAGCTTTAATTGATTCAGGAGCCGCCACTAGTGCAGTTCGGCTGTCTTATTGCCAACAATTGCAATTGGAGGTAAAACCCCTAGAGGCATATCTCATAGGGCTAGGAGGAGTTGAAACCCCTTGCATGGGAGAAGTGGAGCTTCCCCTCTACATTCAAGAGGTCCTAATGCCAGCAAAAGTGCTAGTATGTGAAGACGAGAATCTTATCGAACCTCTTGTCTTGGGCCAAGACTGGATCTATGATCACGCAGTCAACCTCAACCTAAGAAGTGGACTTCTTTAGGCATGGGCAGGCCAAAACTATCTTACGATTGAATTAGAAAATCAAGCACTCAAACCATTAGGAAAGGCACCAACTCCTGGTCTCTCCAGCAATCCACATGAAGATAACGATGCTATTCTTGTCCAGAGTTCTACTATGGTGCAGAGGATTGTCAATCTTACCAAAGGTACAGGAGTCAATGAGGAGTTCCCAGCTGTTCCAAAGAAGATTCTAAACATGCAGACCAAACATCACATGACACGAAGGAGACCGCTGATCAAGAAGCAGGAGTGCCAACCCGTTCAACACGGAGTACCTCGTGGCGCGAAGCAGATCTGGATACGCAAGGATGGAAAACCCACAGCTCTAGTAACAGGTTCTCGAGGAGGCACAAAACAAGCCACACCATCAAGGACACAAGTGAAGGAGTACCCTAGGCAACCTCCTAGGCATACCACGTCTATTTGTGTCCCTAAGTGGTCAATGAAGGCTAGCCCCAATGCTAGACAGATATGGGTGCCCAAGGCCTGTTTTCGAGCCCAAATAGCTCCAACTCTAGTCACGGGCATAATTCAACACTCACAAGTCCTCTTGACAAACAACTCAGGAACTCTACCTAAATCCCACACTAACACACACTCAGTCAAACCTAAGACTGTCTGGAAATGGGTACCCAAAAGGTCCCAAATCCAGCACAATCTCGCTCATAAATCTTTACCTGTCCTTAGCTCTAAGAACTACGAATCCTTGATTAAAGTTTGGCGAACTAAACTCTGTATCAAACCCCCTGACCCAATTTTGTAAATCCATCCACTCTGATATAGGTGCATTCTGAGTCCATTGCATAACCAAAGTATGCATCTAGGATGACACTAACCTCTAATCATCACTCACATCTATCACAAACACTTCACCTCTAACCACTAACCATCTGGATTGTCATGTTAGTATTGTGGAGGAAACACCATTACATCCTATTTCCTATGCAACACTAATGTGCCTTTCTTCTTCTAGCAGATAAGCATCAGAAGTGTCATGGCAGCTGTAGCAGGAACAAGCTCCTAGGCAGGCACTAGTACTCAAAGCAATTGGGATACCATGCCTGTGGAAGCTCCACTGACAGCAAGACTTGAAGAGCTTTTGAATGTGAGAAGAATTCCTATCTCAGATCCACCAAGTGGCCTAACAGAAAGAGTAAAGGGGCATTCTCACTGGTTCAATGAGATGCCAGAAGATTTGGGAGATGCGGACCACATATGGGAGTCCAAGTTGGAATTTGGAGGAGTCTGGTGGACATTTCAATTCTTCTCAAGAGAATTTGAAACCTTACAGAATGCAGGTCCTCTTCAAGATATTTGGCTGAAAGCGGGATTGCAAGATTATTTTAGTGCAGCTTTGCCTAGACCTGATTTTCTGAGGTGCTACTACTTGATTGCCACACTGAAGGCGACAGGAGATAAAGATCATTCAGGCACATTCCTGGTGCCCTCTCTATCAAACCAGGAGGAAATGAAGAAGTTTGAGTTGAATATTACTTT
Organism: Ceratopteris richardii; assembly: GCA_020310875.1. Lineage (NCBI taxonomy): Eukaryota > Viridiplantae > Streptophyta > Polypodiopsida > Polypodiales > Pteridaceae > Ceratopteris > Ceratopteris richardii. Next base: position 61,738,083 of record CM035436.1, read on the forward strand.
AATCAGGGAAGCCCTTCAGATGTATGGCACCCATGTACCTTTCGATCGAGACCCTTTGATACCGGAGTCTATGAAGAACAATAAAATCAAGAAGTTGAAAGAAATGTGTGCTCTCACCCCCAACATTTCCATACCATTACGGATGTGCCTTCAACACTTCGCATTTCCGGCCCAAGACCGGTTCACCCAGCCTCATAAGAAGATTTGGTATGGGTTATACCTAGCAGAGGCCGGGAGCTTACCTATGAAAATGCCAGTATGGATCCTTGATCAGTTATATGAAGCAGGCAAGCGAGGAGTGAGGAAGCCTACTTTGAATGGCTGCTGCGCCATTACAAGAATCATCTACAGATGCCTTGCTTATGATGTGCCAATTGCACGAGCCCTCAAGTACTCACAATTGGAATTCTTTCAGGGGCGGAAATCAGGGGTTCAACCCGCTAAAAGAATGCGTGGATCACTTTCACAGGTTCTAATTCCTCGTGAAGTCACCACAGAAGCCTCCAATAGAGAAGAAGAACAAGTAGCCCCTTTCACAATCCATCTTCAAGGACCCCAATCAGGAAGCATGGTACAACCCACTCCGTCAGCCCCCCCACTACCCATAGATGCGGAGTTTGCATCCATGGCTCCACTGCCAGAAGACCCATCTTTTGACTTTGAAAGCTTCTTGCAGATAGCTCACTTATCTGAGAGTGAGTTCTTCTCAGACACGGACGACCCCGAATCATCATCCCAGAGAGGACGGGCACATAGTGCGGCTAGAAGGGTGCATTGGGAAGATGAGGCACAACAAACACAAGAGGGAGGGACACATGGGCAGGAAGAGATGCAGAGGAATGAATCAGAAGAAAGTGAGGAAGAGGCCCCTGCCTACACGACCCAACTCAAACGGCTCTACAAAACGATCAAGCAGGTACAAAAGAGACATAAGCTATCAGAGGAGGCAAATAGAGCGATGGTGAATCACATGCTTCAAGCAGAGAACGCGGATCCCCATTTTGTGGAATCATTGAACCTTTTGGCGGAGACATATGGGATTATAGAAGCTATGCGGATTATGTTGCATCGCAACCCTCCTCAATACGATCAACGAAGGATCAATACACGACCACAAAGGGGGAAGATGATTCAAATGGAAGTCTCTACCGCCTTCCCTACCACCACTCAAGAAGATGTTCACATGGCCAGCCCAATTAACCTTGATGAACCAGATATAAATATACAGATTAAATCTCCACCATCACCTCCCATTCAGCCCACCGAACCCCTCACTACTAGCATTCTTGAGCAACCAATATCCACCCTCAGTGAACCTATGTCACACACCATCATTTTGTCATCCTTACCTATCCCTACCTCTATCATTGCGGGTCCATCTTCCCAACATCATATAGGTCATCCTGCCACCCCTCAAACCATCATAGGTCACCCTTCTTTCCAACCAGCTCTTGGGCAGACACATCCCCCTACCCAGACCTTAACACCCACATTTCCCCTCACCACTACATTTCCTCTTTCCCAACCTCAGACCATTGAGCCCCTCTTCACCTCCTCAGAACCAACACAAGCCACCCTACCTCCATTGTTGGCAAACCTTGTAAATATGATGCGACAAATTGATGATTATAAGAGAAATTCCCTTTCCCAGCACACCTTACCCACATTCACACCCACCACTAACACACCGCCCACCATTCCCGTATTCATGATTCACACAACACACACAATCACGTCTGATCCCATGGACATTTCACCATCCACAGCACCACCCACCCCCACTTTTGTTCCAACATCATCACATATCAATTCACTCACATCACCATTTCCAACCACAGTACGCACAACACCCACTTTTTCCCTCCCCATTTCCCAAACCCTTGCATTTTCCACCTCTACCCCTGCATCCACATCATTTAGTCATGCACTAGACACCATGTTCGAAGCGGCCACTCAACTTAAGCAAGAGTATAGACTACTGGAAGAAAATAACACAGAGCTGTGCAATCTCTCGGCTCAACTCCAGGCACGTGTCAATGCCTTGGAGCTAAGTAATACAACACTACAACATGAAGTGACCACCCTCCAACAATCCCAGGTGGAGCTCGAAGCCAAACATACAGAGACGACTAGGGCAGCGGAAGAACAACTCAGCGATCAGCTAGCCCGTAATGCTAGACTACAACGAAACATGGCTCTACTCCAACGCCACCTAGCGGCTGCACGAGAAGAAAACAGGAGATTACAGCAACAAAATCAAGACAACCTCGAAGCCGCCATAGAAAGTACTCCAGGGGCACCCATCGACCCTGCTAGCTTCCGGGCCGTCCCTTCAGAAAGCATACAACAAATTTTGGAAACCTATGCCAACCTCTTAGAAGTGCATGATCAGCTGGCTGACCAAGTAAAGGAGCTACAAAGATCCCAAGTGCCTACACCACAACCACCAGAAGCTAAAAAGATGGTCAATGCTGCCACTTCACCAGAGCTTGAATCAACAACGACCAATGAGGTACTTGAGCTACGACAACAAGTGGCAGAATTAAAGATCAAGCTGTTACAGTATGAAAGACCCCCTCTCCACCTGATCAAACAATAGAAGAAGAAGCAGTAATCATTCCAGTGGAGGAAACATTTGAAGACAACTATGAGCCTCAACCCCTTCCAGGTGGCAGAATTACGGAGGAGGGACAAGACACATATGAGGAGCCCCCGTCGGCATGGATGAAATAGGTAGAAGAAATGGGGACAACTCATGAGGAACGTATCTCCACTCAGATGCTGACAATGAGGACCATTGAAGAAACCATACTCCACTCAGAGTATTTCAGACACCTTGCCTCTAGAAGACTGATAACTAGTTCAGAATTACAATATAAACCCTATTTTGTATTATTGGCCGACCACAACGCAGAGATCAAAAGAGTTACCAACAAGTGCCCTACTTTTGCCACACAGTTTGAACCAGAGGATATTCCAGAGGCAGCCAAAAAAGGGGCCATATTCCAACCCACGTGGAGGCAAAAATTACTTGAGACCTATCCAGAAATGCTAAGAACATGGAATCACGCTCCCATGCATTTGAAATATAACCCTTGCTTTGGGCCAGTGCAGAGAAGAAGATCATGGAAAGCATTTTCTATAAAGGTTCAGAACAACGCAAATTGCAAACAATGGCTGAATTACCCCTCTATCGCACCCCCAACAGGCACTCCAACAGTAGCATACATGATGGCTACCATCCGACATTGGATGCCACGCCTCCACCCCATGCCAGATGTCGCCGCGCAGATGATGCTCAAAATCTTGGACATGATGCAAGTGGTGTTAAAGACTTTCCGAAATGAACGTAATATCCAGCCTCCAATTCCGGGCTTCATCAATGGTAACTATGATTTACTTTATGATATGAGCACGACCCCGAGTATCCGTGTTGCTTACGCGTGGCATGCACGAATAAGATATCTCCCTGCTTGTTACAAACAAACTTTTGATGACATGTTCACCACGGGGTTCTGGGAAGCACACTTAGAAGTATTCGCACCATGCCCAACTCATCTGCTCCAGCTATTCGCTTGCAAACAAACAATGCATTCAGAACTCTACACCACGCCCCAACCTGACATGCCTGGTGCAGTTAACTGGGAGGCCCTGTAGAGAGACCTGGTCAAGGGACTATGGATTAAAGAACAAGAATTGGCAACAGACATACTATAGCAATACATTGATCAAACCGGGGAGTAGAGGTCTGTCAGAGGCGACAGACGCTAGGGGGGGGAGGGTGTTGGCATCATATGGGAAGACGCCAAGTACGAGCATGTATGCATATCTAGCACTGAGGCAACCCATCAATTTTTTCCAATCCTTACACATTTTGAAAGTGATTCTCATCACTAAAAACCATTGTAAATACCATTTCCCTTTTTTTTAGCTCCATTTTGTACAAGCCGAGGAGTCCTCAAGCTTGAGGAGCCTTAGAAGTAGTTGCCTACCAATTTTCATATTGTTTAGATCTCGTTTGAACCCTCAAATAAGCCCTGGAACCTAATTTTTAACTAGGCTAGACACTAGGTCTGGACAGGGCCAAAGCTAGTCAAAAACTATAAATAGAGCTAGAGAGCTCATTTTTGGGGCCAGCTTCTTGTAGTTTTGAGCTTGTATGAGAACTTGTTGGTAATAGAAGTGATTCCATTGTCTTACTCTCTTTGTTCTTGCCGTGTGTGCACGTGTGTGTGTATGTGTGTGCATGTTTGTGTGCTTCTCACTCACACATTTGTGCCTTCACTTGCTCGAGGTCTTCATACCATCCTCATGTCTTCCCTGATTGAAATTAAAGGTGGTGCTACTCATCACTGAGCTACATCAACCAAAGAGTGGAAGCAAAAATTTGATAAGAAACCATGAGATCATTAAGAAAAATTTTCACAAGTGTAACATATGGAAGGATTTCATCATTAGAGATTAATTGCTCTTTCAAATCCTTGATCTTTGTCAAAAAAGTGTCCTTTGAGATCCTCATCTTCAACACCACCTGTAACATTTGCAATCACTGTATTTGTAGGTGTTAGATATACATAATATTCCACAATCATTTGGATACCAACACATGAAACATCATGTATGCCCACAATAGGTAGTTCAAACCATCCAAATTATCCTCAAGAGACAACAAATAGAATACATCATTGCTTTCAGCCATGGCTAGTAACTAAATACCTTATGTAAAAAATTGGTTGTATCTGGAAGGAGTTGAGCAAAAGTACCCAATCAATCTTGGCTAGACCTATATTAGACTTTTAGGTGCTTTACTAGCAAAACAAAAATGATATATGTTTGGCACAAAAGGATAAAATTGCCTACAAAATCACTATGATAGTATGTTTGGAGGCCAAAATGAGCTCAAATCAAAATTTTGATGCCATATAGCAAAGCCTTTTTGAAATCCTAATCATCTTGACTATGATCACCAATTTTCGTGTGATTCTCCGACTATCACTAGAAGGGATTTGATGATGCCCTAAGGAAAGTGGTGACCTACTTTGATACCAATTATTGGAGATCGAGGACTACAAAAGCACATGAATAGCATGAGGAAGAAGAAAAAATTTGGCAAAAACACCACATTAATTGCATTACCAAGTGAGTGTAAAATGATAAGTGATGTGTTAGGGTTATAGGTGTATATACAAGCTCTCCTAAAGATGAAAAAATGTCTTGACAATCTTAAGTGTGTTCACACACATCACTACCAAAATATATCAATTTTGACAGCTTATCCAAATTCAATTATAGTGATTGCAATAGAACATTGATGAAAATATATCCTTCATACAAAAATAGCATATTGTCACTTAATCCTTGAACATCAATCCTCTGAAAAGGCCTTTAAATACTATCTTAACTTTGAACATCGAATCCTTTCACATAACACCTTTAGTTGCTACTTCAAACTTTGAATATCTAATCTTCCTCCAGTACATTCAACTATTACTTTCCACACATAACCACCATTCTTAGCCAGCAAGGAATTCCATATTACTCATTCTAGTTAGAACCTCTTATTCCTAGCATAACCTACTAACAAACACCATACTAAAATTACCCAAGTCTAAAAAGTTAGAAAAAACAAAAAATGGAAATGACTCAATGATTCTAGAACATAAGTTCATATTATGATCAATTGATTACAAAAAGAGGCTCAACTACTAGAGCGGAAAAATTACATTCCAAACTCTATCTAATCTCTCTATCTCCTCTCCTCACCTTCTTTTCCTTCCTCTTTATTTTATCTCGCATTCTACTATTCTTCTTATATAGGAGCTTGACTCTGAATGGTACATAAAAGTCTTGTTTGGCACTGTTCTTATCAATGGCTGCTATATTTCGAGTATAAGTTTGAAATTACAATTGATGGTAGAGATAACTATTGGTATTGACTAAGTATGTGAACATAAGCTAATACGTCTAGATAGAAAGTATTTTACAAGGTTTTGCTGAACAATTTCGGTTTACAAAGTGATGGACATAAATATATTTTAATCGGATTATTTTCTACAAGTTCCAACAATGCCCTAACACACACTTAGCATATGTTTACTAACTCTCTCTTCACTTATTTTTCATTTGTCCACTTGTGTGTACACACACTTCTCCTTTGTCCATGTGTCTCCTAGGATCTTTGCCTTGCCACTTTCGTGTTCACTACCCACACTTGCATACACATTACCCAACCCTTTTGTGTACCTCATGATGCTTTTGAACTTCAAGTGGATCTTTAAGGATCTTCTCATGTACAACTGCCTATCCATTGTATCCACCTTTTTCGTATAATGAAGTTAGGAAAAGTACTAAAAAAAAAACAATTTTCAAATGGGGGGTTTAGATACGTTTTGCAAAATACATAACCTCATTGCACAGTTGACATTTTCCAAAATAGACATATGCACCCCTTTCCAATCTGTGCATCCATTCAAGCTCAACAAGTTGTTTTGCTTCTTTAGGCTTGCTTAGTTCTTCAAGAAACTTATTATATTTTGACTCCCTTATAGTGAATGTAAGTTTTATTTTTGACTTCATGATATCTTCATGTAACATGTTATATTCATATATCTCCACCTTTGTATGATCGATGGATTCTTGTAAAAGACTGTATTATTTTTTCTAACTTATTTTGGGGTTCATGTTGATATATTTTGGTAGTGATATGTGTGAATACACTTAGGACCATCCGGGCACATTTTTCCCTCTTTAGGAGTTTTTTTTCCCTCGGCTTATATATACACATAAACCCTAATGATTTACTTATCTTTGTTCACTTGGTAATTAATTAATTGTTGTGTTGTGTTCCAAGCTTCTTCTTCTTCTTCTTCTTCTTCTTCTTCCTTGTGTCGCTCATCACTTTTGCAAACCTCAAACTCCAAGAGTTGGTATCACAGCAGGTCACTGCTTCATTTAGGGCATCATCAACACCCCTCCAATCATAATCTTAGAGTCACACAAAAATTGGTGAGTATACTCAAGGTGATTATGAGTTCAAAATAGCTTCCCTCTATGGCATCAAAATTTTGATATGAGCTTGTTTTGGCCTCTGAATACACTATCACAACACTTATGTAGACAGATTTTCCTTTTGTGTCAAGCATATATACATGTTTTGTTTCTCCAATACAAGTGCCTCAAAGTCTCCTACAATTTTAGTAGAGCTTGACATGGCAGTTCTACTCAACATTTTGAGAAACATCAGTTTTTTGCATCAATATATTTAGTCAGTGGCCATGGCTGAAAGCAATGATGTATTTATATGTTAAATGTTAAGGATAGGTTGATGGTACTAATTACCCATTGTGTGCACCTATAATGTGTCATGTATTCGTAGCAAAAGGACTCTGAAATTATGCAGGGTGTTGAAAAATGTCCTATTACACCTACAAATATAGTTATTGAAGGTGATGCGGATGGCATTGAAGATGATGATATTCAAATTCATGTTGTGTTGCAATTCTTGCTCCACCTACTATAGAGCAACTTTGTTCGGATGGCAGGGATGCTCAAGCACATGCATTGATAGCTTTGTCTATCAAACATGCCACTATCCCTCACATTCACTCTTGCAAAACATCAAAGGATGCTTGGGATACACTTACCACTTTATATCCGGTAAGAAATGAGACTCTTGTTGCTTACCTCCAAAAACAGTTGGAGAGTGAGCATATGAATGAAGGAGATTCTATGGGTAAATTTTTTTCAAAAGATCAAAGATTTGAATTGATTTTTATTGATGAAATCTTGAAAGATAGTTCACTTGTGCAAACTTCTCTTTATGATCTTCTAGATTCATATCAAAAGTTTTGCTTCTACTCTTTGATTGATGATGAAATGTAATCCTAATGCCTTAACTTTTGATGAGTTAGTCTCTATTTTGTTACAAGAATATTAGTCTAGATAGAAGAGGTCTATTATGCATGTTGTAGATCAACCTCTCCTAGCTAGTGAGAAGGGCAAATGTAAATGGAGCTCATCTACTAGTAAGCAAAAATCTGGTAATTCTTCATAGTCAAAGAAGGAAGTAAAAGATGAGAAGAAAACAAAGAAGAAGAAATAGTTTTGTGAATATTGTAAGGGAAATGATCATGTCATAAAGAGTTGGCCAAAACTGGTTGCAAAAGAGGCAAAGAAGAAAGAGGCTGGAATGATTGTTGTAGAGGCCTCTGTGCCTAAAACAGACTTTGCTAATCTTGTTTAGAATGAAGAATTGCATTTACTATTGTAAAATGCAGCTTTGACCCATCGTCTCATGAGAAGTCTATGTCTATAGTAGACTCAGATGTTTGGTACTTTGATAGTGGGGCAACCAAACATATTACCTCACAACTATTGATATATTTAGATAGTGATGTGTGTGAACACACTAGGACTACCAGGGTAATTTTTTCCCTCTTTAGTAGTTTTTTCCCTCAGCTTGTATATATGCCTATTGCCCTAATGGGTTACTTATCTTTTATACATTCTAGTGGTAATACATTCAATACCGTGTGTTGTGCCCCAAGCTTCTTCTTCTTCCTTGTGTTGTTCATGTACTTCCGTAGACCTCGAACTCTGACAATTGGTATCAAAGGAGGTCGTTGCTTTGTCTAGGGCATCGTAGACACCCCTCCAATCACAGTCTTAGACTCGCACAAAAATTTGGTGAGCATATTCAAGGTGATTAGGAGATAAAAATAGCTTCGCTATGTGGTGTCGAAATTGCAATCTGAGCTCATTTCGGCCTCTGAACACACTATGGTAGTGCTTGTGGAGGCTATTTCATCTTTTTGTGCCAAAGATATGTTGGTGCAGACCAATCACCAATTGAAGGCATGGAAGATCAAATGATGAAGGAAGAATCAATTTCTAAAGTGTGGAAGAAGATTACATTCAGAGGACAAGAGAAGTGTACACATATGTACATTAGCATAGTCATAGATGACTTAGATCTTTTGTTCAGTAAGAATCATGTACAAATTATCTATAAATACTTTGAGAAAAGTCGGGGCATGTATGAGAGCATATGTGACAATAGTTAGAAGCAAGAATTGAGGAAGTTAGAAGTCATGTGATAGAGGAAAAGTTAGTTTGAGTTAGCTCTCATCACTCAGTTGTAATTCTTCTGAGTAAATGAAAATTTTTGCGCCCGATGTTTCTGCGTGTTCTCCTTCTACAGTAGATCAATTGTGAAATGCTTTTGTACAAGTCTAAGTTGAGAGTTGCTTGACCTCTGTGCAAAGTTTTAGCTTCCAATTGTAATCAGGCTGAGTGAATTAAGTGTAGGAACATTCATATGTGAAGTATGTTCACTGGTTCCTAAAACAGGCGCAGATTTCGAAGTTAATGTTTTGGTCATTTCTCCTAGCACAGTTTAAAGTTTTGCATGAGTGAGGGCTTAATCTTTAAGTTGGAAGATAAGCTACTCATGTCTAGAAGCATTTTGTAAAACGGGTTCTATTCAAGGAGAACCATGTCTTAGAAGTTACAGGTGTAAAGTCGACTGTTCTGGATGACAGTTTATGACATAGGTAACTTGAGAAGTTGATTTCTCAAGTTATACTTAATCTTTTGAAGAGATTCAACTTGGAGTAGATGCGCAATCTCTAGGAGATACTTCATACAAAGTTTCATCAAAAACTTTACACGTTTGATAAGTCAATGTGGAGAAATAGTGCAGCAGACTTTTCTGTGTATCATCTTCTTCACAGAATTGTTAATCTTTTGATAGTTAGTAATTGATCCTCTAAATGAGTGAAAGGTTTTGACTTATTCTTGGTATAGAGGTGCTCTAATCACAAGAATAGGTTGTTCTTTTGGAGATTAACATTCTCCATCAGTGGTATCAGAGCAGGAGACATCAATTTGAAGGAAGAAGAATCCCGACTGCTGCAGATTCAAGAAATTCAACACTTGAAGGACTAAGAAGTGAAAGCTTGGAGTCAAAGCTCGAGGAGAAGACTATTTGACATCAAGAAAGGCAAAAGGAGTCCAATTCGAAGTAAAGGTACATACATTGTTTGTAAAGCTTGAAGATTTCAATACACAGGTGGACACAAGATGGGAGAAAGCTTGCAGATTGATAAGCTAGATAGGGAGAACTATCCAGCATGGTCCATGAGGATGGAAGCACACCTCATGAGCAAAGATCTTATATCATTTATTACAGGAGATGAAGAAAAACGAGAGTTTGCAGATCCTAGCATTCCTACTAGGGAAGAACTTGCAATGTTGAAGACTTGGATGAGAAAGGATGCTCAAGCAAGGAGTATCATCTACATGGCTGTAAATGATTACCTTCTACCTCACATCAGAGGTTTGGAAAGTGCTACAGATGTTTGGAATGCCTTGGAAGAGCATTTCCAAAATACAACTAAGTCAAGGAAGTCCTCATTATGGGCTGAGTTCACAACCTTCAAGAAGAAGAGCTCACAATCAATTTCAGATTATGTGGCAAGGATGAAAGATATTGCAGATAGCTTGGGAGCAGTGGATGAAGACATTGAAGAGGAAAAGTTGGTAAGACAAATACTTACAGGTTTGAGAGGAGATGAGAAGTGGAAGCCTTTTATATTGTCCATAGAATTGTCACTTGATCACTTTACTCCTGATCTTAATCAATTGCTAGGACACATGCTAACCTTTGAGCAGGATCTTAAAGGAGACAATGATAGAAGTACAAGTCAAGCTATGTACTCCAAAGACAAGAAAAAGAATGGCAAGGGAAAGCAATCAAATGATGATGAAGGGAATTCAAATCAAGCTAATTTCACAAAAGGGAAGACAAATTTCAGAGGTAAAGGAAGAGGAGGTAAGAACAAAGATAATGCTAAAGCTTGTTGGATTTGTGGCAGAACAAATCATTTGGCAAATGATTGTTGGTATAACAATCAAAATGGTGGAAGCAATAATCAGAATTATAGTCAAAGAGGTAGAGGAGGCAGAAACCAAAGAGGCAATTTCAGAGGAAGAGGAGGTAGGACATCATATGGTAGAGGAGGTGGAAGAAACTTCCAATCTCAGTCCTACAACAATAATTATTACAATTATGCATCAGATCAGAAGGATGACATGACTCTTATCTTGAATGCAACTCATGAATCAATGGGAGAAGATCAAAGAGTGTTTTATATTGACTCAGGGTGCAGCAACCATCTGAGTGGAAATCTATCTTTGATGACTGATATGGAAGCAAGGGTGAATGGACATACAGTTCAAACAGGTGACAATACCAAACATAAAGTGGAGAGCATTGGATCAGTGAAGACAAAGAGTGGAAGTACACTTCTGAGCAAGGTACTTTATGTTCCTACTATTCCTAAAAATTTGATAAGTGTAGGGCAAATTGTGGAGAAAGGATATGAAGTAAGATTCACAAATGATGGTGTCTATGTACAAGATCCAAATCAGGGATATAGAAACATAATTGCAGGTAAAAAGGAAGGAAGATTGTTCACTCTCAAAGTCCAAGGTAATGTGGGACATGCATTGTTTACCTATGGAGGTGAAGAATTCAATGATATGAAGAAATATCAGAGTTTGGTAGGTAGTTTAATCTATGCTACCTTGACAAGGCCAGATCTATCATATGCAGTAGGTGTGTTGTCACAATTTATGCATTGTCCAAAGAAGAATCATTGGATTGCAGCCCAAAGGGTACTCAGATATATCAAGGGAACCCTAAGTGAAGGTTTGTACTATGGTTTCACTTCTGACACAAGAATTAAAGTGTTTAGTGATGCAGATTGGGCAGGTGACTCAGATGATAGAAGGTCTACTCATGGGTATCTCTGTTATGTTGGAGATAAGCTAGTTTCTTGGTGTTCAAAGAAGCAACATACAGTTGCTTTATCATCTACAGAAGCTGAGTATAAGGGAATGGTAGAAGCTGCAAAGGAAGTGATATGGTTGAAGACCTTGATGAAAAGTTTTGAGACTGATCATAGTACTCCAATAATTTTTGGAGACAATATGAGTTCTTTGTATTTGGCAGCTAACCCTGTTTTTCATGCCAGGACTAAGCATATAGAGATTCAGTATCATTTCTTGAGGGAAAAGGTACTAGATAAAGAGATTGAAGTGATGTATACTCCAACAAAAGAACAAGTGGCAGATATGATGACAAAGAGTCTGGATGGACCTAAGTTACAAAAGTTCAAAGACATGGCAAGTATAAAGAAGACAGAGAAAACCTCAATTGATGATTGAGGGGGAGCTGTTGGTGCAGACCAATCACCAATTGAAGGCATGGAAGATCAAATGATGAAGGAAGAATCAATTTCTAAAGTGTGGAAGAAGATTACATTCAGAGGACAAGAGAAGTGTACACATATGTACATTAGCATAGTCATAGATGACTTAGATCTTTTGTTCAGTAAGAATCATGTACAAATTATCTATAAATACTTTGAGAAAAGTCGGGGCATGTATGAGAGCATATGTGACAATAGTTAGAAGCAAGAATTGAGGAAGTTAGAAGTCATGTGATAGAGGAAAAGTTAGTTTGAGTTAGCTCTCATCACTCAGTTGTAATTCTTCTGAGTAAATGAAAATTTTTGCGCCCGATGTTTCTGCGTGTTCTCCTTCTACAGTAGATCAATTGTGAAATGCTTTTGTACAAGTCTAAGTTGAGAGTTGCTTGACCTCTGTGCAAAGTTTTAGCTTCCAATTGTAATCAGGCTGAGTGAATTAAGTGTAGGAACATTCATATGTGAAGTATGTTCACTGGTTCCTAAAACAGGTGCAGATTTCGAAGTTAATGTTTTGGTCATTTCTCCTAGCACAGTTTAAAGTTTTGCATGAGTGAGGGCTTAATCTTTAAGTTGGAAGATAAGCTACTCATGTCTAGAAGCATTTTGTAAAACGGGTTCTATTCAAGGAGAACCATGTCTTAGAAGTTACAGGTGTAAAGTCGACTGTTCTGGATGATAGTTTATGACATAGGTAACTTGAGAAGTTGATTTCTCAAGTTATACTTAATCTTTTGAAGAGATTCAACTTGGAGTAGATGCACAATCTCTAGGAGATACTTCATACAAAGTTTCATAAAAAACTTTACACGTTTGATAAGTCAATGTGGAGAAATAGTGCAACAGACTTTTCTGTGTATCATCTTCTTCACAGAATTGTTAATCTTTTGATAGTTAGTAATTGATCCTCTAAATGAGTGAAAGGTTTTGACTTATTCTTGGTATAGAGGTGCTCTAATCACAAGAATAGGTTGTTCTTTTGGAGATTAACATTCTCCATCAAGATATATACAAGTTTCAGTTTGATAGTATACGCATCTCAAAGTCTGCTAAGGTTTAGTAAAACTTGACAGGGTAGTTATGTTCAACTTTTTGAGATATAATCAATTTTCTGCATCATGGTATTTTCACGAATGGCCATGGCTGAAAGTAGTGATGTATTCTGTATGTTGGTTGTTGAGGATAAGTTGGACGGTACCAATTACCCATTATGGGCTTACATGATGTGTCATGTATTGTTTACAAAAGGACTTTGGAATAACGTGCACAGTGTGTTGGAATTAAATGTCTGTGGAGGCACGCAAACAGCACAAGGAAGAAGAAGAAGCTTGGAGCACAACACACAATACTGAATGTATTACTAGATAATGTACAAAGATAAGTAGCCCATTAGGGCAATAGGCATAAACCTCCAAAAGAGGAAAAAAAGTGCCTCGGCGGTGCTAGAGTGCTCACACACATCACTACCTAAATATATCCACAAATCCCCCTTGGGAGTGATGTGGTGAACAAGGAGCCGACACTCATGTATAAGGAAGTGCCAAGCTATGTGGAGGTCACTCCACAAAAGGAAGTAAGCCCAAAGCTTTGTGGAAAGCTTCAAACTTCTCCCTAGGCAGAGCCTTCATGAAAAGGTCTGCAATGTTCTCGTGCGTGGGCACATATGCCAAGCTGATCTCCCCAGTAGAGAACCTCTCCCTGAAATAATGATAATGCACCCCAATGTGCTTAGTGCGAGCATGGAACATAGGGTTCCTAGCAACTGGCAATGCACTCAGACTGTCAGTGAAGATGGTGGTGGCAGAAGACTGACCAACACCCAAATCAACCATAAGGCGTCTAAGCCACACACACTCAACAGTCGTTGTGAAAGCTGCCCTATACTCAACCTCACAATTGGAAGTGGCCACAGTAGGCTGTTTCTTGCTCAACCAAGATATACATGAGTTACCAAGCATGAAGCAAAAGTCACTAGTGGATACACGAGTGTCATAGCAACCAACCCAATCAGAGTCAGAAAAAGCATGCAAATCTGGTGGTAGTGATCCCCCCTTGGTATAAAACAACCCAAATAGCCGAGTACCACTCAAGTAGCGAAAGATGCGCTTAACCGCCAACCAATGCTTGAATCCTGGGCAATGCATAAATGTGCTCATCTTTGAGACAACAAACTGAATATCTGGCCGAGTAATGCATAAGTAAATCAGGCACCCAACAACCTACTAATAGAGAAAAGCATCAAATGCATCTCCAACATCATGAAGACTCAATCGTAAACCTGTCTCCATAGGAGTGGCAATAGGTTTACAGTCGTCAAGGCCAAAACACGGCAATAATGTGTCAATATATTTCGTTTGACACAAAGCCATTCCACCATCAACGTGCATAAACTGAATGCCCAAATAATGATGCAAATGCCCCAAATCAGACACCTCAAATGAGGCATGCAAATCAGCCTTAAAATCAGCAATATGCCTCTCATGAGGACCAATGCGAAGCATGTCATCAACATAAACCACAATGATCAGAAGTACATCATTAGCACGCTTAACATATAAGGTGCTTTCAGTTGGACTATTCTCAAAACCATGTGCAATCAAATAGGCATGTATCTTCTCATACCAAGCACATGGTGCTTGCTTTAAACCATATAATGCCTTCTTTAACCTGCACAGCTGGTTTTCATGCCCTTTCTACACAAAGCCACGGGGCTGAAAAACATACACTTCTTCATGCAAGTCACCATTCAGAAATGAAGTTTTAATGTCCAACTGATGTACATTCCAACCATGATGAGCTGCAAGTGGAGAGATGCTCCGAACAGTAGTCATACAGCATGTAGGTGCAAAGGTCTCATCAAAGTCAATGCCTCTTTCCTTTGCATAACCCTTTGCAACAAGCCTAGCCTTATACATGTCAACTGTACCATCAGGTTTATGTTCAACTTGTATACCCACTTAGTGCCAATGGCCTTCTTGCCAGGAGGCAAGTCACATAAAGAACAAGTACCATTCTTCATTACGGCATCATATTCAGATTGCAAAGCAGCCATCCAATTTTTTGAATTTTGTGCTTCATCAAACGAAACAGGCTCAGTCTCATCACAGAGACTAGATGCAGCCAAAGCATAGCAATCTGATGCAAAAGAGGCACTATGAGAGCTTGATTGAGTACGATATGACAGAGGTGCATCTAATTTGCTGTCACGCAAGGTCTGCATCAGCCATTTTGGTATAGTTCTTACCTGCTCAATATCAGCTCTCTCATCAATAAGTGCATCATGTAAATATGCATCAGAAATGGAATGATCTGCATCATCACATGAAACCTGCAAAGGCTGAGAAGTTGCCTAATTAGGATCAACACTAGACTGTCCACCTATAAAAAGAGGCAGCAAAGTATCATACATGTCTTTGGAGCTAACATATGTCTCCTTAGTACATGAAAGCAATGGTTGAATAGCATCTTCTAGATAAACAAAATCACGGCTAACCAAAATGCATTTAGTCTATGGATGATACAGACGACAACCTTTACTTTCAGAATTGTACACAACAAAAATACATTTTACTGCTTTATCATCCAATTTTCTGTGATCTTGTTCGAGCACTAATGCATATGCCAAACAACCAAAAACACGTAGATGAGCAACAGATGGCTTTGGGTCATGCCAATCCTTATATGGAGTGATCGAGTGCAGCGCTTTAGTGGGACACCTGTTAAGTACATATGTTGCACACATGACAGCCTCAAGCCAGAAACTATGTGGTAAAGCCTAACTCTTGACCATACACCTCGCTATCTCCATGAGTGACCTATTCTTTTGTTTAGCAACTCCATTCTGTTGAGGTGTATACAGCAATGTACACTGGTGTTTTATCCCACGTTTAGCCAAAAATGCATTAAAATCAGAAGACATATGTTCCCCCCCTTGATCAGAACGGAGGGTGCCTACTTTACATGCTGACAGATTTTCAGCCAAAACCAAAAATTGTTTGAAGCACATGAACACTTCGGACTTTCCCTTCAATGGATATACCCATGCATGCTTGGAAAAATCATCGATGAAAGTCATGACGTAAAGGTAATTCCCAAAAGAAGGTGTCTGCATAGGACCACAGACATCACTATGTACAAGCTACAATTTTTGAGTAGCCCGAACTGAACCATCTTTTGGAAAGGACGAACGCTGCATTTTGCCCAAAATACAGCCTTCACACACATGTTTTCCAGGTGCCTCAAGTTTGGGCAAAGAGGACACCATTTCAGATTTCTGCAGGTGTAGCAAACTAGCAAAATTCAGATGACCAAAGCGTGCATGCCAAATGTTTGCATTTGACATAGCCTGAGAATCATGTACTACACATGCCGAATCATTCACAAATCTTTCATAGTATATGAGCTTGTACAACCCTCGACATAAAATGCCAGAAGCAATAATCACGTCGCCATTTGATAGATCATGAACTGTACACGTGTCATCAACAAATTTCACAACCAAGCCAATATTGGCTAATGTAGAAACTCATAACCGATTTTTCTTGATCCCTGGCACAAACAAAGCATCTGACAAAGTGAAAGAACTACCATCAATAGTAGTCAAAATGATGTTACCAACTCCCATAATAGGATAAGAGGAGTTGTTGGCGCATGTAACAGTATTCCCTGTAGGGGCAGGCTCGAGTGAAGAGAAGAAACTGTGCTGCGAGCTAATATGTTTGGTCGCCCCACTGTCAAAGTACCAAACATTTGAGTCTACTCCAGACATGCATTCCTCATGAGAAGATGGGTCAAAACTGCAAACAGTAGTAAACGCCCATTCTTCTTCCTGCACAAGATTAGTAGACTCTATTTTTGGTGTAAAGGCCTCTACAACAACCATTCTAGCCTCTTTCTTCTTTGCCTCTTTCGAAGGAGGTTTTGGATAGTTCTTTATGATATGATCATTTCCTTTACACTACTTGCAAAACAATTTTTTCTTTTCTGATTTCTTTTCATCTTTGTCTTCCCTCTTCGATTGTGCAGAATTAGCAGATTTTTGCTTACTACTTGAAGAGCTCCATTTTCCTTTGCCCTTCTGACTAGCTAGGAAATGTTGATCTGCATTATGCATAATGGACCTGTTTTGCCTAGACTGATCCTCCTGCAACAAAACAGAGAGTAACTCCTGAAAAGACAAGGCATTTGGATTGCCTTTCATCATCAACCGAAGAGCCGAAGAAAAACTCTGATATGAATCAGGAAGACCATTCAGAATGGTTTGCACGAGTGAGCTATCTGGTATAACCTGATTAGCAGAAATCAACTGTTCCTTCAAGTCTTTGATCTTTGTTAAAAAATTGTCCATAGAATCACCTTCATTCATGTGCTCACTCTTCAACTGTTTTTGGAGGTAAGCAACATGAGCCTCATTTCTAGCTTGGTACAATGTGGTAAGTGTATCCCAAGAATCCTTAGCTGTTCTGCAAGAGCGAATGTGAGGAATAATGGCACGTTTGACAGACAAAGCTATCAATGCATGTGCCTGGGCATCTCTGCCATCCCAATAAATTTGCTCTATAGTCGGTGTAGCAAAAACTACAACAGGAACAGGAATATGCATAATATCATCATCTTTGACACTTCTGCATCAGCTTTAGTACTTGTAGTTGTAACAGTTGGAGGTGTGATAGGACATTTTTCAACACCCTGCAAAATGTTCCACAGTCCTTTTGCAACCAATACATGTCGCATCATATAAGCCTATAACGAGTAGTTGGTACCATCCAACTTATCCTCAACAGCCAACATACGAAATACATCACTGCTTTCAGCCATGGTCGGTGACTAAAATACCTTGGGTAGCAGACTTCGAGATGCTTATGCTGGCAAACCGAAACTGGTATATACCTTTGGCACAAAAAGACAAAATAACTTGCACAAGCATTACGATAGTGTGTTCGAAGGCCAAAACGAGCTCAGATCGCAATTTCGACACCACATAGCGAAGCTGTTTTGATCTCGAAAACACGTTGAGTATGCTCACCAAAATTCGTACAATTCTGAGACTTCAACCGAAGAGGTGTCGATGATGCCATAGATGAAGTGGCAACCTGCTCTGATACCAATTGTTGGAGTTAGGCGTCTGTGAAAGCACACAAACAACACAAGGAAGAAGAAGAAGCTTGGAGCACAACACACAATACTGAATGTATTACTAGAAATGTACAAAGATAAGTAGCCCATTAGGGCAATATGCGTATATACAAGCTGAGGGAAAAAAACCTCCTAAAGAGGGAAAAAAGTGCCCCGACAGTCCTAGAGTGTTCACACACATCACTACCTAAATATATCAACAGGGTGTTGAAAAATGTCCTATTACACCTACAAACATAGTTGCTAAAGGTGATGTAGATGGCATTGAAGATGATGATATTCTTCATGTTCCTGTTTGTGCTTCAGTTCTTGTTGCACCTATTGTAGAGCAAATTCATTGGGATGGAAGAGATGCTCAGGCACATGCATTGATAGCCTTTTCTATCATGCCATTATTCCTCACATTCGCTCTTGCTGAACAACTAAGGATGCTTGGGATACACTTACCACTTTATCCCAGTCAAGGAATGAGGCTCATGTTGCCTACCTCTGAAAATAGGTGGAGAGTGAGCACATGAATGAAGGTGATTCCATGGACAATTTTTGGACAAAGATAAAGATTTGAAGGAAGAGTTGATTTCTGCTAATGAAGTCTTACTTGATAGTTCACTTGTGCAAACTATTCTGAATGGTCTTCCCCACATCACTCCTAGGGAGGATTTGTTGATATATTTAGGTAGTGATGTGTGTGAACACACTAGGACTACGCGAGCACTTTTTTCCCTCTTATGAGGTTTTTTCCCCCAGCTTGTATATATGCTTATTTTCCTAATAGGTTACTTATCTTTTGTACATTCTAGTGGTAATACATTTAGTGTTGTGTGTTGTTGTGATCCAAGCTTCTTCTTCTTCCTTGTGCTGTTTGCATGCTTTTGCAGACCTCGAACTCCAACAACAACACAATTTCTTCAGTTCACTTGAGCCTTCCTCTATAGGGAATACTATCACATGTGCTAACAACTTCTCTTATTGTGTAATGGGAGTTGGTAAGATCATTCTAACTACTACTAATGGTAATTCTTTCACATTTTCAGATGTGTTGCAAGGATGAAGAAAAATCTATTGCCAGTTTCACCATTAGGCAAGATTGGCTTGGTTGTCAAATTTTTTGATGATAGATGTAAAGTCCATGATCTCTCAAATGGTGATGTCATTATTGCTTTTGGAATTTTATGTTGTGGGCTATAAGCTCATAGACTATGAAAAATTTGTGAATGATTCAAAGCATGGAGATCTATAGGGAACAAAAAAAAATTTATGGAGTGAAGCCGTCTTTATTACTAAGTCATCAAAGTTACTGAAGATACATGAAGCAAGAACACAATTTCTTTCAGAAACATTTTTGTAGAATAGGAAAGCCTTGTACATGTTCTAGTAGTTTCTCTATAATTGCTAGATTAGAATGTATGTATGTTGTTTTGGAATTTGTGTAAAAGTGTTACATGAGGGAACAATATAAAAGGCCAACCTGCTCACTTGTAGAAGACTTTTTTCCTAGTGTGCATTGTGAGCTCTTCTCCAACTTGCTCACTTGTAAAAGACTTTTTTCTAGTGTGCATTGTGAGCTCTTCTTCTTGTGAAATTCATGCATAAGCTTTCTTGCTCATTTAAAGCGTGATTTTTGCATATATTATGGTATGTGAAACTTTCTACTTACTTCTTAGAGTGTTTCCTACCTCAAAGTCTAATTGCTTCTAGTTGTTCTTTGTAATTTGAGCTTGTTTTCGTGCCATTTTTTTATGACTATGGACAATATGTAGAGGTCCTTACCTAGGAAATATATTTTCTATAGATTTTGTTTGAGCCATAGTGTAATTTGGATAAATGTTGAGTGAGGTATGAGCATTTTATTGATTGGCTATTCTCCATATAATCATTTGAGTGAGTCTGACTTAGTGATCATTAAAAAACTTAGTGATCTTATCAATGATTATGATTCACCTCATCTTGATTAGTTTTCACCTCATTGTGAATCATGGAGTGGTGATTAGATCATCATTACCTCACCATGGTTGAGTTTATTCTCATTGTGGATTGTGGAAGTAATGATTATATCTCTGAGCTTGTTACTTATGGTTGATCATGATTGGACATACTTTTGAGTGATCAGATGGCTTGGTAAGTGACCACTTGGGAGCTAGACAACACCTATTCATTTCATTTGCTTATTGCTACTAATTACAACTAGATTGGCTCCACACTTCATGGGTTTATTAATTAAAAGTTACAAGCACGCCCCCATAAAGCACAAGAACACTTTTTAGTGGTGTTGTCAAGGAGACTGGTGACCACATCTTGGTAACTTGCATGATGGAATTTTAGAAAGTTACAAATATATAACATCGTGTGTTTGAAAATTTTTATTTGTAATTAGGATCTTGGAATTTATGGAATAAAATGCCCCTTATCCTCTCTCTTACCCCTTTTAGGGTAGAATTGAATGATCAAATAGGGTTTTTGTTTCGTGTGATTTGGTCTTTTGTATGATTAGGGGTAGGATTCTTCATGTTTTCATTTTTTATTGAAGGTCTTCAATTTGGTATATTGGTCATTAGATTTAACATTGAGGAGTTGATCAAGATAGAAAGTTTGCATTGACAAACTTCCATTGTCCCTCATCTCTTCTTCTCCTCATTCCACATACACTCAAGTCTTCTCATCACCTAGTTCTCATCAAATAAACCATGTCCTCTCTTCATATACATTGAAGAGTTCTTTCATCACATTACTTCTCTCTTTCCTCTCATCATTTGATTGATCTCCTACTTCATTTAAATCATCCCATGCTCATCACCTTTTTCTCAACTACCTTTATATATCTAGATCACTAGTAATCCATCACACTAATCCAAGCCATTCTCTACCCATTTCTTACTCAATTGTTACCATACTTATGTCCATAAATCATCTTTCTTTCCAATTTCTAAGCTTATAATTCATGTATACATTCTCATCATATGCATTCTTTCCACTTGATTGATCATTTTCTTTTTTTTTATTCCCAACCTCATCAATTAAACTTGCCCAATTTCCCCATCCTCATTGTTTACCATTCCAGATAATTGTCATTGTCCTTCAAATTTAAGACTCCTCACTTTGACCCACCTGACTTTATTGCACCCTAAAAGCTCAACCTCATTGCCAATCTTTTTGATTGGAAGGCTTACAATATAAAAATCATCCTCAACCTAGATCTTAGTATTCCCTCTCAACATATGTTCCAATCTCATAACCATGGATTGGTAGTACTTGAAACTCATTGTGACATAGCTATCGATCCCTCATCGCAAGCATCCACATATTACACCATTGGTAGCTGAGTTAGTACTTGTGTTCATTTTCTTTCTCATCATTACAATAAAAGGGCATCACATCTCACCATCAACATATCCACAATTCATCTTTGAAGGTTTCCATCCCTCATCACATCTGCAAGTCCATTGCAACTCATTAAAGAAAATACAATTTAGCATCTGTATAATTTTGGGCATTTTCCTTTGCATAGAGACCCTCACTATATCATTGTGAAGACCTCATTTCTTAGGTAATGACCTCATCACCCAATGCTCATGACTTCATCTCCCATAAAGGAATATATAACCTCTCATTGTTATTCACACTTATCTTTGCTAATATTTTTTCACACTTTCATATCATCATTATTCTCATGTGTTTTGATTGTAGTCCCTCATGCACAACCACATACTGACATCAAGATGGAGCAAACCTTGCACATAAAATGTTAATCCGTGAAGTGACCAGACATGTAAAAGAAGTTGGAGGAGCTTGGAGAGGCTTGGAAAGTTAAGTTGTCAAGTGGTGAATTTGGTCCAGCAAACCAACATACAACTAGCCCTATTTATTTGGATATCTAAAGTAGACCTCGTAGGCTTGTGGTTAGTGCAATACAATGCAATAGGTACTTTGGAACATCAACAAGAACAAGTTGATGCAAAACAGATAACTTGCATCTTGACTAGCTGACAAAAACCTTCTAAAAATGGATGGAAGTTATGACTTCAAATACTGAGAGCAGCTAGCAGAGTTACAATCGAAAACATTCATCTTAAGGAGTTTCATACATAGGTTTGGCTTGCTAAGATGCACGAAATTCCTAATTTATATTAATTAATGGAGCAATCACCTTAACATTTATTGGATGTCATCTTGATTTTTTAGAGATGTGCAGACAATGACCCCAAGACTATAAAACTCAGATTTCTCTGAAATTACTAAACCCAATGACTTGAACATTTGCATACATAAACTAGATAGTTATACATTTCTAATAAATGCTTAAAAACTTGATTTGGACCTCTATAGAGAGGGTAGCAATCTCTGCAAGTTGAGTGAGTCTGAGGAAGAAGGAACAGAGAATAGAAGTGGCACCAAGCAATGATCAAAGAGTATATGTATTTCTTCAAATATACGCTCTACTTAATGTACAAATGTTTTGGAGTCTTTATACAGAATGTTGAGGATATGACCACACCTTTTCTTCATGAATTTGAATTAAAAATTAGGCAGGTTTGGTAGTTTAGATTGATTGGAAGCTTTTTCTACAATCTAGGAAATGAGAAAGTTGAAGTCGTATCTACTTATTGAATGATTGATTGAGAATCAAACTCAACTACTTTTTAGGCCTTTTACTCTTTCCTTTTACAAAGGTAAATACCTTTAACCTTATAATAAATGATCATAAGTGATCAACCAATCAATTTAAAGAAATAATGTGCACATATATGTTATTCTTCAAGGTACATATATGGCACCATACAAATGATGGATTTGATGTAGAGAATATCCACCTCAAGCATAACTCAAGCTTGATATTCCATAAGCTCCCCCTCAAGCTAAAGTATGCTTGAGTCTTCATTCTCTGATAGGGTGAATATGTGTCATAGCTTTGAATCTACAAAGCTTTATCCCATCAAGTCCCTTTGTCATCATGTCTACTATTTGCTTCTCAGTAGGAACAAATGAAATGTCAGTTTCCTTTGCCATAAGCTTCTCTCTTACAAAGTGGTAATGGACTTCTATGTGCTTTGTTATTACATAAAAAATTGGATTTGCAACCAGATGCATGGAACTTACATTATCTCCAAGTAAGTGAGATTTGGAACTTACAAGTCCCAAATCTGAGTACAAGTCCTTGACCATATTGCTTCTTGAGTTTGAATAGTTAGACCTCTATGTTCTATTTTGGTTGAAGATAAAGGAATTGTTGGTTGCTTCTTGGAACTCCATGACATCAATTTTGAACCTGCAAATGCTAAGTATCTAGAGGTACTTCTTCTATCATCATTTGCTCTTACCCAATCTGCATCTGAATAGATTTCGATATCCAAATCCGAAGAGTAAGGATAACAGATACCTTCATTAAGTGTCTCTTTGAGGTACTTGAGTGTGTAGCCTTCTAGGTGAGTGCATGAACTTAGTGAATCCATGTGCGTTTGCAAAAACTTTCTTAAAAATGGGTATGTGGAAGTATTCATAGGGGGAATACTTAGTGTGGTGCATGGGTTATCAAGAAATTAGTGTTTGATGCATGGCCTTGTAAGGTGACCATATGAATGCAACTTTAGCTACATTTATTAAAGAATGTGTGAGACATGCAATCTTGAGCAATGGGCTCAATGGTTCTCTTATGATAAAAATTTCTAAACTACGAGGAATGGGAGGATTTATTTTTCTGTTACTCACCCAGAGAGACATGCAATATGAAGGATAGAAAATATTACACGTGATGTATGGCTCCCTCTCCCTATTAGTTGTACCAAATTGGAAGGTAGAGACCATGCAAGCTAACTTGAGTAAATCTTCTCATGAAGCAACATTGGTGTAACATGTGCCTTGAGAGGTGCACTACTTGGTACTTCCTGATACTAACCATGACTTGTGTTGATGTGTATGATGCTTTAAGTACTAGACTCATAGAACACCAACATCACCAAATACATGTTGGAAAGGATTTTCTAATTGTTCAAAGAATGGACCCTTGATAGGCCATAACTCTTTTGAATCAATTACTCCATGAAAATGGATGTAATTGCCTTTATTTAGTTGGCCTAATAATCCTATAATAGCATGTATCAATTAATGTAGATAGACAATCTCCACTTAGCATCATGTAGTTGAATTTGCTTAAGTTCTCCATGTAGAGGACATTTGTCAATTCTCAATAAGTTTCTATGTGCTCATGAGTGAGATCACATGAAAGATTAGGAGGTTTTTTTCCCGTAGCTAGTATATACGCCTATAATCCTAACGGGTTACTTATTTTGTATGTTCTCTTGGTAATACATTCAATATTGTGTGTTGTGGTCCAAGCTTCTTCTTCTGCCTTGTGCTATTTGAGTGCTTCCATAGACCTCAAACTCCAACAATTGGTATTATAGTAGGTTGTTGCTTCATCTAGGGCATTGTCAACACCCCTCTGGTCACAGTCTTAGAATCGCACAAAAATTGGTGAGCATACTCAGAGTGATTCAGAGATCAAAACAGCTTTGTTGTGTCGTGTCAAAATTGCGATTTGAGCTCCTTTGGGCCTTTGAATGCACTATCATAGTGCATGTGCATGCAATTTTGACTTTTTGTGCCAAAGATATATACAAGTTTTGGTTTGCCAGTATAAGCGCCTCGAACTCTACTACAAGTTTAAAGAACTTGACAAGGTAGTTCTGTTCAACTTTTTGGGATACAATCATTTTTTGCATAAGGGTATTTTAGTCAATGGCCATGGCGGAAAGTAGTGATGTATTCTGTATGTTGGTTGTTGAGGATAATTTGGACGGTACCAGTTACCCATTGTGGGCTTATATGGTGCCTCAAGTATTGGTTGCAAAAGAAATGTGGAATATTGTGCAAGGTGTTGAAAAACATCCTATTACACCTACAAACATAGTTGTTGAAGGTAATGTTGACATCATTGAAGATGGTGATATTCTTCAGGTTCCTATTTGTTCTATGGTTCCTACTGCACCTACTGTAGCGCAACTTCATTGGGATGGCAAAGATGCTCTGGCACATGCATTGATAGCCTTGTATGCCAAACATTCCATTATTCCTCACATTCACTCTTGTAGAATAGCAAAGGATGCTTTGGATACACTTACCACTTTATATTAGGCAATGAATGAGGCTTGTGTTGCTTACCTTCGAAAAAACTTGGAGAGTGAGCACATGAATGAAGGAGATTCAATCGATAGTTTCCTGATAAAGATCAAAGATTTGAAGGAGCAGTTGATTTTTGCTGATGGTCTTGCTTGATAGTTCACTTGTGTAGACTGTTCTGAATGGTCTTCCAGATTCATATAAGAGTTTGGCTTCTACTCTTTGATTGATGATGAAGGGAAATCCAAATGCCTTAACATTTGAGGAGTTAGTCTCTGTTCTATTGCAAAAAGATCAGTCTAGGCAAAACAGGTCCATTATGCATGTTGCAGATCAAGCTTTCCTCACTAGTCAGAAGGGCAAAGGTAAATGGAGCTCGTCTACTAGTAAGATAAAATCTACTAATTTTCAAAGGAGGATGACAGATCATGTCATAAAGAGCTGTCCAAAAGGGGCTGCAAAAGAGGCAAAGAAAAAAGAGGCTGGAACGGTTGTTGTAGAGGCCTCTACACCCAAAACAAAGTATGCTAATCTTGTGTAGAAACAGGCATGGGAAAAAAGTGTGTAGTTTGAAAAAGGCGTTATATGGTTTGACGCAAGCACCACGTGCTTGGTATGAAAAGATATGTGCCTACTTGATTGCACATGATTTTGAGAATTGTCCAATTGAGAGCACCTTATACGTTAATGAAGTATTTCGATGCCGATGCACCACAGTGCGCTCTCCTTCTCAAGAGCTCCATGATGATATGCTCGGAATAGAATTCCGAGCTCTTGGAGCCCCACACAGTACTTTGCATAGATGCTGCAGAATACACAGAAAACGCAGTACACAAAGGAGCCATGAAGACAGATTTCTTAGGTCTTACAAATGCGGTTGAACTTACAGTCTGTGACTGGCCAGGCCACTATATGTTTTATTAAAGAAAATATACAAGGAAGTGTCCAGTGGCCATTTGGCCTTTCACATGGACACTAAAGTAACAATCTCCCACTAAAGGTCAACATGGCCAAAGTAACTATGGGAGAAAAATAAAGAATGATCAAGAATACCTGAGTGAAAGTATACAAACTATACCTCCCACCTGATGGGCATGTTACGCAGTATACAAGTGACTACGTAAGATCAAGAATCAAATAACCCCCATCAAGTGACAACAGTGTCGAAAGCTATCCTGTGGTAGAGCTTTAGTCAAAGCATATGCAACATTATCTCGAGTGTGAACCTTCTCAAAAATAATGCGCTCAGTGGCTAAGAAATCTCTAATAAAGTGATACCTCACCTCAATGTGCTTGGTCTTTTCATGATAGACCGGATTCTTAGCCAAAGCAATGGCACTTTGACTATCACTGAGCAAGCGAGGTACATGCTGAGGTAAAGGGCTCATATCACAAGAAAGACGGGAAAGCCACAATGCTTCCTTACATGCCTCACTTGATGCAACATACTTTGCTTCTGTGGTGGAAACAACTGTACATTCTTGAAGACGAGATCTCCAAGAGATAGCACCTCCAACAAAATGAAAAATGTACCCTGATGTAGACTTACGATTATCTACACAACTAGCATAGTCAAAATCTGTGTAACCAATAATGGATGCTTTCCCTCTACCTAAGCATAAACACTTGTCCTTAGTGCCACTCATATATCTCAAAATCATCTTGACCGCTTCCCAATGTTTCTTGCTAGGATTAGACATATATCTGCTCACAACTCCCACTACAAATGCAATGTCTGGTCTCGTAGCTACGATAGCATACATGAGACTACCAACAGCAGAATTCCTTTTCCTCATCTGATTTGGGAATTTTGGTCATGAATTCCTTTTCCTCATCTGATTTGGGGCAATCATCCTTGCTCAATTTCACATATACGGGTAAAGGTGTAGTCAATGCCTTTCCACCCTGCATATTGAACCGGTGAAGTACTTTAGATATGTACTCACTTTGAGACAAGTATATGCATCTTTTACTCCTATCATGAGTAATGTGCATGCCAAGGATATGTTTGGCATCCCCCAAATCCTTCATATCAAATGTCTGACTCAATTTCTTTTTGAGAACTGACAAATCATAAGAGGACTTCCCAACAATCAATATATCATCGACATAAAGTATCAAGCATATCAAGCTGCCATCTAAGCATCTCTTTGTGTAGAGACAATGATCCTCATTGCTTCGAGAATAGCCTTGAGATTTGATAAAAGCATCAAACTTTTGGGACCATTGTCTAGGGGTCTGTTTAAGTCCATACAAGCTCTTCTTAAGCTTACAAACTAGACTTTCCTTGCCAAGAACTACATAACCCTCTGGTTGTTCCATATAGATCTCATCTGTAAGATCTCCATGCAAGAAAACAATTTTCACATCCGTTTGGACTAGCTCTAAGTCCTCCATTGCAACGAATCCAAGCAACATGCACAAGGTAGTCATCTTGACCATTGGAGAGAAGATTTCCTCGAAATCAACACCATGTTGTTGCTTAAAACCCTTTGCAACAAGTTGTGCTTTATACTTTGGAGAAGCACTATCTGATGTGAATTTTAGCTTATATACCCATTTACATGGTAAAGCCTTCCCTTTGGCAAAGTTACTAAATCCCAAGTACCATTCTTGTGAATAGAATCCAACTCACTCTCCATGGCACGCTCCCACTTGACATGAACCTCTGTCTGCATAGCCTCTTTGTAGCAAGAAGGCTCACGGACATCTGTTAGCATAACAAAATCTAAACCTAGAACATATCTATCAGGTGGATGTGAGACACGTGCAAAACGTCTCAATGTTTGCTGAACAGGAACATGTGCAGACTGATCTGAATGGACATTCTCTTGAACATCCCTATGTGCAACATTTTTATGAATGCTAACCGGAGGACTTGTACCCTCAAACACCACTCTCCTCACTTCAACCTCCTTAATGGGTTGTTTATGCAACTTAGACTCATTGTAAATGACATCACTACTTCTGATCACTGTCCGTGTTTCAGGATCCCATAAGCAATATCCAAATTGTCCTTCTCGACCATATCCAAGGAAAATGCATTTCTTTGACTTATGATCCAACTTTTGTCTAAGATTCTTGGGTATACGAACATATGCTTCACACCCAAAAACTCGAAGATGATCATAATATGGTGGTTTCCCTATCCACAACTCTTGTGCCACTTTCAGACCTTTGGCAGTACTATGTGAAAGGTTAATCACATGAACTGCAGTCAATACTGCATCTGCCCAAAAGCCTTGTGAGATGTTTGCATGATGCAACATAGAGACTACTCTATCTTGAATAGTTCTATTCATCCTCTCAGCTACACCATTATGTACTGGGGTATAAGGAGCTATAAACTCTCTATGAATCCCTCTAGATTGACAAAAAAGGTTGAATTCATGTGATGTATACTCACGCCCATTATCTAAATGTAAAGCCTTAAGCTTAGTTCCTTTTTTAGTCTCAGCTGAAGCAAGCCATTTTCTCAAAGTGGGGAATACCTCATCCTTCAATTTGATAGGATATACCCAAACTTTTCTAGTAGCATCATATATGAAAGTGACAAAGTAGAGAGGACCACCTAAGGACCTAGTGGGCATAGGGCCACACACCTCTATGAACGAGATCTAAAGGCTGAATTGAAGAGTCAATGTGCGCTCTATGCACATTTCTGGTTTGCTTTCCATATTGAAAATGCTCACAAAATGAAAAATCAAAGAAAGATAACACATGTAAGTAGCCAGAACGAGAAAGATTTTCCATTCCACTACGAGATATATGGCCCAAATGACCATGCCAAATACAAGCCATATGCTATTTAGTAACAACTAACAAGTGTTCTTTCTATGATACAAATAAAGGATAAAGTGAGCCAACTTTGCGTCCTTTTGCAATAACCATATTGCCCATTGATATGCTAAAGGACTGAGCATAGAAGACCACCTTGTAACCTAGGTCATCAAGTTGACCAACTCACATCAAACTGTGTGATAACTGAGGTACATGGCGTACATTATGCATAGTAAATTTTGAACCATCAATGAACTACACAACCACATCTCCAATCCCCACAACATCACACAGGTAAGAGTCATCAAGTCTCACGGTACCAAGAGACTTTGCTGCATAATTAGAGAACCATTCTTTGTGTGGTGTCACATGGAAAGAAGCACCAAAATCTAGCAGCCAGGTGTGGGAAAGAGAATCAACCATAAGCACCTCAAATGGCACAGTGCTATCAAGTGTGAACACGTCAACATCATCAGAAATAGCATTAGTTTCTTCAATCTTCACAGTCGAAGTAGATGGTGCAATTAACTGTTTAACATGCCCGTCAACATTTTGTCCTTTACCTTTAGCATTCTTCAATGAATAATAGTCTTTCTTCATATGTCCTTTCTTATAACAATAATGGCATTCGATATCCCTCTTCCTTGATTTACTTCTACTCTTATTCCGTTGACCATTCTTTTCCTTGTTCTTGCTCCTACCATGTTGCTAATTCTTTCCTTTTTAAGAATCACAAACATTATATGCATCTCCACTCTGAGTGCCAACCATATATTTTCTACGAATCTCCTCACTCAAGAGTGATCCACATATGTCATCATAGACAAGTTTACCACCAGGTGCACTATTGCTAATAGCTATGCAAACTGTATCCCATGATGATGGCAGGATGCATAATAACAATACTAATTTCATTTCATTATCCATATCCATTTTTTGAGCCTGTAACTGGGAGAATATAGCATCAAAATCATTTAGATGAGCAACAACACTATCTGTGTCCTTCATGCGAAGGTCATATAATTTTCTCATCAGATACACTTTATTTGATGCCGTCTCTTTTTCATATGCATTGCATAACTTCTTCCAAAGCTCCTCTCCACTTTCACAGTCTAATACTGTAAAATAAACATTATCTACCAGGTGCAAGCAAATGGTAGACCTAGCCATTTCATCTAGCTCATCCCAATAATCTTCATCCATGTCAGCAGGCTTCTATGAAATCCCATTTACTGGCTTCCATTGTCTCCTTCGAATCAGCACATCTTTAATTTGATTCTTCTATAGAGCAAAGTTTGTGCCATCAAATTTTTGGATCTCAAAATGGTCTTTGCCCTACAAGTTATAGCTCCTCCTCGGAACACTAGCACTAGAGTCTGATCCACCGGATGTGCCTGAGACCTCTGATGCCATGATGGTAGAGAACTGAATAGAATGATAATGGAGCTAGAAGAGTCTGATCACCAACGAATAAGTGTATCAAGGAGTAAATTGATCACTATATAGTTGACAAAACCAGAAATCTAGAAAAATTTTGCTAGAGTATCCTCTGCAAAATGAGCATATGACTAGTGTCAAAATATCATAAAACTACAAGTATTGACATGTTTTCCTGCATACTGAATCACTGACTCCACTGCATATAATCAGTTACTCAATAGAAGCCAACTAGGCTTATCGAGCACCTATGAATAGCTATCATACATCTCCTATGGCGAGGCTGGGTAAGTCTTCCACCTGCATCACCGAAGAGACCCTGACATCTAGGTGTCTCCTAGTTAAGAAAACCTCACCACGACCCTCTTTATCAAACGTAAAAGGCTTTATGCAAAGAACGTAACTGTTATATCAATGACCACATGGACGTACATAAGAGGTATCCACAAAAGCATACATGGTGTGTATGTGCTCAATATATGCAATAAAATGACACTAAAGGCTGAATACACAGCCCAAAAACTAGCCAATAACACTTGCAAGTGTCTGTCAACTCTGATGTTTTAAGCTAAAAAAAAACATGCATAAATTTGCAGCAACTCCCACCAAAACTGAAACCTTTCAAGAAACCTGTAGTTTTACAAGTGTGGCTAAAAACACAGCCCCAAAGGTTAATATTTATTGTCGAAGAAGTACAAAAAACACTCTTCTTGATGTTCTTGGACTTGTGTGAAGAGAACTATGTGCGGAAGTACTCCAAAATGGCTCCAAAAGACACCCAAAAATGCTTCAAAAATAGGCTTTGAAAGCAAAGAATGAAGCTTTGAGGGACCAAAACATGTTCAAGGTAATGTCAACCTTAGTCTTTCCCCTTCTTCAGACACCACAAAAGTGTAGCTTAGTGGCAGGAGATTGCCACGGTTAAGCAAGCTCTGGGGGGAACAGTACCTGGATGGGTGACCTCTCGGGAAGTACCGGGAACCTCTATCTTCCTTGATCGTTGAGGTCCTCCCTCATGTGCAGCCAACGGTGCCAATGGTGACTCGGATGACAAGGTATGCCAAGGTCTATGCCTTGGTCGCCGCCTTGGTCATAAGCATTGGAGAAAGCCTTGGGGGGGTGCTCGCTTTGCTCACGCAAAAGGAGCAAAGCTTTTTGCGTCGAACTGCTCTGATACCTAATGGTAACGGTTAAGCGTGCAAATGATGTGCTTCTAATCATTGTTGTCTATGTTGATGACATGCTCCGCATTGGTCCCAATGAGAAGCATATTGCTTATTTTGAGGCTGATTTGCATGCCTCATTTGAGATATCAGATTCGGGGTGTTTGCATCATTATTTGGGCATTGAGTTTATGCAAGTTGATGGCAGAATAACATTGTGCCAAATGAAATATATTGACACATTATTGCAATGTTTTGGCCTTGAAGACTGCAAACCTATTGCCACTCTTATGGAGATAGGTTTACGATTGAGTCTTCATGATGTTGGAGATGCATTTGATGTTGTTCTCTATCAGCAGGCTATTGGAAGCTTGATTTACTTATGTATTACTTGGCTAGATATTCACTTTTCTATCTCACAGATGAGTAAGTTTATGCATTGCCTAGGTGTCAAGCATTGGCAGGCGGTTAAGCGCATCTTTCTCTACTTGAGTGGTACCCGGCTACTTGGATTGTTTTATCTCAGGGGGGGGGGGGATCACTACCGCTAGATTTACATGCTTTTTTTGACTCTTACTCGGCTAGTTGATATGACACGTGTGTTTTGCTTCATGCTTGCTAGCTCATGCATATCTTGGTTGAGCAAGGAGCAACCTACTATGGCCACTTCTAGTTGTGAGGCTGAGTATAGGACAACTTTCACAGTGACTATTGTGTGTGTGTGGCACAGATGACTTATGGCTGATTTGGGTGTTGGTCAATCTTGTGCCACCACCATCTTCACTGACAATCAAAGTGCATTGCAAGTGCAAGAAACTGTGTGTTCCATGCTCACATTAAGCACATTGAGCTGCATTATCATTATGTCAGGGAGAGGTTCTCTATTAGAGAGACCAGTTTGGCATATGTGCCCACACAGGAGAACATTGTAGATCTTTTCACAAAGGCTCTGCATAGGGAGAAGTTTGAAGATTTCTCCAAAGCTTTGGGCTTACTTCCTTTTGTGGATCGATTCCACATAGCTTGGCACTTCCTTATACATGAGTGCTTGAATCTTCTTCTTCTTCTTCTTCCTTGTGTTGTTCGAATGCTTCTAGAGACCTCTGTTGCTCTAGTACAATGGTGAGAACCACGTTAAGAAGCTCCACCTCCTTAATGTCAATCCGCGGAAGAGATAGGAGTGATATGAAGATCGTGAATGTGAGATGAAGTGAGAGTGAAGGTGAGAAGCATAGAAATGCACACACACATACACACACACTACGAAGACATAACCCCAAAAATGAGCTCTCTAGCTCTTTTTATAGTTTCTAGACTAGTTTTGACCGGTTTCACATCTAGTGACCGGCATAGTTAAAAATTAGGTCCTAGATGCTATTTGGAAGGGTAAACGGTGTCTAAAAATAACGAAAATTGATACGCTTGTTCTACCTAAGCTCCTCAAGCTTGAGGACTCCTCGGCTTGCACAAAATGGAGTGAGAAATTAAGAAAAGGGTTTTTCTATGTTACATATGTTACATTAGTGATAAAAATCACTGTTGGAGGTTTTTGAAAAGTATTTTTAAAACATGATTCTTTGAAAAAAGATTCGATTGGCTCACTGCTCTGTCGTTACATGCTTCCACGTCGTCTGTGCCTCTGGCTGCTTGATTTTTAAAACATGATTCTTTGAAAAAAGATTCGACTGGCTCACTGCTCCGTCGTTACATGCTTCCGTGTCGTCTGTGCCTCTGGCTGCTTCCAACACCCCCCTCCCTCTCGCTTCTGTCGTCCCTGACAGAAACTTGTTGTGAGGTCTGCCGGATATAGTTCTGTAGGAGGTCTTGAGCGAGGGTGTGCTCGGAGATACGAATGCCTCGGGCCAGGTCGGCCTCGAGTTTCTCCCAGTCTATTGGTTGCGGTTCTTCCGGTGGCGGGAGCTGATAGTGTGTGGAATAGACCATTCGTTCACAGGCAAATAAGTGTAATAAATGTGTAGGCCCGCTTACGAATACCTCTGAATGGTATTCCCAGAAGCCGGTTGTGAACATCTCTTCGAACGTCTGCTTGTAGCACGCCGGTAGGTACTTTATTCTGCAATGCCAGGCATAACACACCCGTAGCGATGGCGTTGTACTCATATCATATACCAGATCGAAATTGCCATGCTCAAAGCCCGGGGTGTTTACATGAGGTGCCTTGATGCGTCAGAAGACTTTAAAAATCATTTGCATCATGTCAAAGATTTTGATAGTCATATGCGCCGCTATATCGTCCATATGCTTTAATCTAGGGAGCCAGTGGCGAATTGTAGCCATCATGTAGCCTACAGTTGGTAACTCAATGGGTGGCTTAAAATAGGGGTAATTCAACCAGTCCTGGCATTGCTTATTGTTTTGTACCTTAATAGCAAAGGCTGTCTAGGAGGGGCGTCGTGGTACTGGTCCCCAACATGGGTTGTACTTTAAGTGCAAAGGTGCCTTTACCCATGTACTCATCATTTCTGGATACTTCTATAGTAAATCTTTGCGCCACTCTGGTTGATAGATCTCTCCTTGCTGTGCATCAAGTGGCAAATCTTCCTCTTCGAATTGAGTCGAATGCGATGGTTTCTTACCGGTTTCTTTCTCAATGGCTAGCTGGTATTCGGCCATTAACATAAAATATGGTTTATACTGTAGCTCATGCCCAGATATGTATCGTCGCGGGGCCAAATGAGCAAAGAATGGAGACTGTAAAATTCTTTCTTCTATCATCGCCATGGCATGTAATTGTGCCTCTACTCTAGCTGAGTGCGTTGTCCCAAGTTCCTCAATAGTCTTCATCCACGCGGGGGTCGGGAGTTCGTAAGTCATCTGGCCTTCGGCCGTGACGCGTCCGCCTGGGATGGGTTGTGGCTCGTATGCCTCTTCAAACGTTTCCTCCACCGGGATGGTGACAGTTTCTTCCTCAGTTGGAAGCTCAGGTGGGGAATCTGGCCTTGGTGGTGCTTCATATACTTCAATCCTTGATTCAAGGTTTGATACCTGCGCCCGTAATGCGTTGAGTTCCTCTAAGATGTCAGGAGAGGGGTCCACAGGTGCTGGTATGTCTGGGTGTGCCGGTGCTCGTAATTGGAGTAATTTATGATCTTCTTTGAGTTTCTGTAACTCCTCATTCATGCGGTCATATTCATCTAGCAATCTTACATGATCTTCTAGGAGCATCCTCATCGAGTCTGAGGGAATGGCTTTGAACCGACTAGGACTCAAAGGTTGGTCTGGGTGGTCAAGAGCTGCTTCTAAGTTTTCTCGATTCTGGTCCTGTAAGCGCTGGTTTTCTTCCTTTGCTGCTTCTAAGTTTTCTTCCTGTAAGCCCATATTTCTCGTTAGTGTTGCGTTGCGCATTGTCTAGGCTCTTAATAAGTTATCCAGGTTAGCAGTGGCTTCCTTGGTCTTTTCTTCGCTCTCTAGTTCCAATTTGTGATATGCCTCGCGTAATGCTTGGTAGCGGCTGTTCAGTGAGGCATTCTCAATAGACAATAAATTAAGCTGCGACTGTAAGTCATTGGTTGTCCTCTGCAGCTGCTGGTAATTATCGCCAAGAGATGTGAACTCATCTCTTACTTGCGTCATACACATGAACATCTGTCGAAATGCATTATCTACCGTGGGTGATAGTATTAATGGGGTGCTAAATGAAGATGCAGTGGGTGTAGATGCAAAGGGAACAGGGAATGGGGGTGAGAAGGTGGATGCTGTGGTGATTCTGGAAAATGTGAGGTGCCTAAATATGTTTGTGTCGTGAGTGAAGTGAGTGATGGTGCAGTGGGTGGTGAGATGTCCATGTCATTGGACGTGTCCAGTGCGGTGACTGTGAATATGGGTGTGACTGTGGGTGCTTGTGCTGGTGTAAATACGGGATTTACAAAGGTTGAGGAGTAATTTACAGGGGGGCTGGCTGGAGCAGCTTGGTGGAAAGGGGAAATAGGGGTTACAGTGGGTCGGGGAGGTGAGACGGGGGAGAAGGTTAATGGCGGTGGGAATGGAAAAAGGGGTCTTGGAATTGTGGGGAAAGATGGAAAAGATGGATGGAGGAATGGGTTGGATAAAAAGGTGTGTGAGGGGGTAGACTAGGTCTAATGGGTGCAGGAATTGTGGGGTTAGTGGTCGTAAAGACGATTTCTGCTACGCCACCGGCGAATGAAGATGTTAGTCGGGGGGAAGGAGGGTGAAGGGGGGAGGCTGGATGGACGGGCGGTGATGGAGGAGCGGTTGGGGTGGTCGGTACTTCAGTGACTACTGAGGTATGTGCAGTTGTAGCGCGGGGTGGGGAATCTACAAGGATGGTTTCTGCTGCCAACGAACTTTCGGGGACAAGGCATGCCTCCTTGGCTTGTTTTGAAGACTGTGCTCCTGTTGGTACACGAATGTATTCGCCGGGCTTTGAAAGTAGTCGTACGCGGCGGGGGTCAAACTGTGGTAGTGGCTTTCTTTGCAGGTACCTGAGGGCTTTGTTGGAGCTACTGATTTGACTAACTTGCGGAATCCTTTGATGTATGCGTCTTCGAATCCGCCTGTGACAAGTTCCTGTTCTATTATTGCTTGACTCTCTTCCTCAGTCAGCTTTTTGCGTGCCCAAACTTTTTCCATAGTTCTATACAACTTCTTAATAGCCAGTGTGTAAGCTGCTGCTTCGTAAGTTTCATCTTCATGGGTACTTGTATCACCATGTGTGTCTGTTTGTTGGCCTTGGCCATCTGTCTGTTCATGCTCTTGGGATTCCTGAGTTCCCTGGCTAGCTTCGTCGTCTCCTTCGTCGTCATCGGTTGCTGTTCTTTTGTCATCAGAGCTAGACACAATCTGTCCTGGTGGCTGATCCCTGGGTGTGGTAGGGTAGCTAGGCCTTTCAAATTCTTGAGAAAACAATTGTCCTTCTGAAAACTGGAACTCATTGGAGAATGCATTGGGCATCTCAAAGTCAAAAATTGGATCCAGTGGTGCTGTTTGTTCTGCTTCTAAATGGGGTATTGGAAAAGAGAAAGCGTCCGCACCAATGGTGGTGGGAAGTTCTGCTGTCGTGGTTATAGGTTCTGGGGTTGTGGCTGCTTGAGGTTCAACAGTACTGGTGGTGCCCTCCGGCGTAACTGGTCTTGATAACCGTATACGAATTGGTGGTACCATGGGAGTGGATGCGGTCGGTGACTGCTCTGGAGATGGTTGTGGTGAGGGTGATTCTGGCACCTGAAGGCAGGGTATGGTTCCTCTCATGCGTTTTCCGGCTCTGCCCTTGCTAGACTTTCTAGCCTTCTTAGTGGTCCCTTTGAATGCTTTCAGTTCCTCACTTGTCATGGCACGCTCAATCGGTAAGTCATACGCCAAGCACATATATATAATTCTCGTAAGTGCACAACATCCATTGATGACCTTCTTTCGTTCCCATCTATGTTGTGCCAAATAGAGCTGATCAATTATCCAACTAGCTAGATCAACCGTTTGAGGTCCAATACATGCTAAGTATAATCCAAACCAGATTCTTTTGTGGGGCATGGTAAAATGATCCTGAGCTGGGAAAGCAAAGTGCTGCATGCATATCCGCAAGGGCTTGGAGAGCTCAGGGGTTATAGCTGAAATATCCTCCCACTTAGTTACGTCACCACGTTTCATCTGCTCTGGGACTAGCCGTTCTCGCTCCGTCGGAGTGTGTGTTCCATGTATTTTGAGAGCTGCGCGAATTAAATCTTTGGACAAATAAAACCTTCTGAATGGAGGGTCATTTATCAAGGATGGTAACATGAATGTGCCAGGTAGATCCTTGTTCTCTGAAGTTGTCAATGTGGTTACTAGGTAAAAGCATCTGTAAAAATCGGGTTTAGGCAGAGGGTCACTAAAGTATTCTGTAAATCCCGCTCGTGCCCAAACGTGCGTTAAATCTTGTGTATTCTGTAGTCCTTCAAATTCTTGTGAAAAGAACTGGTACTTGGCCCATGTGCGTAAATCAAATGCCAAATTGGCCTCAAATATGAAATCCGTGTCTGCTAAGGGTCCTGCTAGGCCTTGAAACCAGTGAGAGTTACGATGAATCTTCTCAGTGTATCCTCTAGGAGGATCGTCGATTGGCATGGGTCCTGGAAAACCTTGAAACTCTGGTGGTTGCATCGTAGGATAAGATTCCGCGAGTAATTCTCCAATATTGGCCATTGGTGTGCTTGGGCCAGCTTCTGATGGTCCTTCTTCGGTTTGCATGATGACTGACGAGCTAATGGAAAAGATCTGCTACAAATGATTAACACATTGACATGGAAATTAATTATGATCCCATTAAGGTGAGACCGCAATCCCTTTCCATAACCGATGTGTAACCCGTGTAGCCAAGTGTCATGAAGTGATTGATGCAATGATTTTTTTTGCAGAGCTAATGCAGGTCTCTAGACACCTACATGGTTCAGATTATGCATACATTTCTTGATGAGCTTTTATTATGCATGATGTGGGGTTATGGTGTGTGAATTTATACAAGGTTTGGTTGAGGGTGAATTATTACCAGGGTGGAGTTTAAACGGGGGGGGGGGGGGGGGGGAGAATTGTTAGATAAGGGGGTACAAGATGACGTTTGGATACGTTTCGGTATCCATTTCATAAGAGTCTTTGAGTGGGTGGTGTGTTTCTGCTGAGGGACAAAAAGTGGTATCGGGTTTGTTGGTATTGAAGGATGAAAAGATTTCTGAGGGGTATATATTACATGGCTTGAGGGTTGGGCTATAATACATTGTTTGGGTACCCAAATCTGCGTGGGTGTGGGTCGATTGATAAGATACTTCTTGGCGATCCAAATCTGCCAAGTATTTGTACTTGTAGAAGAAGATCGAGGGGACTTTGGATACTGACTCTGCTTCTTTTGAAACTTTGTCCTGTTCTTGTCTGCAGTGTTGCCAATAGCCTGTGGTTGCTGTCCTTTTGGCACCCATATTTGTCTCGTGCCACTTGTTCTGCGATTTTGATACCGCTGTCTTTGCCTTGTGTGGTGGTGTCGTCGGTCTGGGTTCCTCTTTGTGGTTGACTCCTTCGTGGTTGGGTTTGAGAGGTCCATTGGACGCTCTGCTTTGGAAAAGAAGGGAGATCCAACACTTGCGTGACCTGCCCATTAGGAAGTGATTCGTTCTTTATCTTTAATCTAGGCCAGTCCGTAGCAAGCTTGGAAGGATGAGCACCGCAGGGTATTGTGCTCATTTGGTCGCTGATGCAACCCACCTGACCGCTGATTGTGTCCATCTGCCCTAGCGGTTGCGTAGCTTCCCCTTCTAGTTTGCAGGAAGCCCCAGGGAAGATCTCCTGTCGTCCTTCTGATTGACAATTGTCCCTAGCCAAGCCCGAGTGGGTTGGTGTAGACGTAACGTGATTGATCTGACCCAAGATCTTCCGGTCTTCCATCGCATGCATTTCATAGGGTCTAGGGTTACAAGCCTCAGTTGGAATGCCGTTAGGG
Source organism: Ceratopteris richardii (assembly GCA_020310875.1). Lineage (NCBI taxonomy): Eukaryota > Viridiplantae > Streptophyta > Polypodiopsida > Polypodiales > Pteridaceae > Ceratopteris > Ceratopteris richardii. The sequence continues at coordinate 61,777,424 of CM035436.1, forward strand.
AAGTCAAGTGGTATCACTCGCTTCTGCTCTAAGGTTCCAATCTGTAAGGAGCCTTGTCTAAGATTTAGTTCCACTGAGTGATCATATAGCCAATCTTGGCCAAGGATTAGGGGTTCTATCAGGTCGTCATCATGGCACACTAGTAGCTTCGCTGTCATGGTCACTTCTTTAATGAGGATAGGAAGGTCCACCTCACCCATGCAAGGGGTTTCCATGCCTCCTAGGCCTATGAGGTATGCCTCAATTGGCTGCATTTCTATTCCTGAATCCTTATAGTGGGACCATCTAATCGCACTAGTCGCAGCGCCTGAGTCAATTAAAGCCCTGAGCTCTTGGCAACGGTTGTCGTGCTCTAGCCTAATTGTAATGAATGGTCTCCTGTCCACTATGCTAGGATGAGTGGTTGACTTTACTTGACACATGGCCATGGGGTATCTGGGTATAGTTTCCAGATGGTTATAATGTTCTCTCCCTAGTCCTTGTCTTCTTAGCTTCATGTGCTTAATGCGTTCTATTGCTTCTGCCTGAGCTTCCGCTCATATTCTATTTTCTTCCTCCTTACGCTTCTTTACCAACGTGAGTCGTCTAAGCATATCCTCAGTAAGAGGTTCCTGATATAACTTGACTCTACAGCCACTAATATAATTAGGCATTACATCTCCTTCTAAGGTGGCTAACTGTACTGCTCCACTTGTCGAGAGTCTGTTAATGACCATAGGTCCATAACCTCGCTTTTCTAACTTACGTGCGTGTTGCTTTAGCGTATATACTAGAACTAAATCTCCTTCTTTTAGGCCTTTATCTTTCACATGTGCATCAAAATATGCTTTCTGTCATTTCTTTGCCGCATATATTCTTGCTGCTGCCTTTAGCCTGGTTTCTCCTAATCGTTCCAAGTCCATTATTCTTGCTGCTAATTCATGGCCGGTCCACTGATGTTCTTGTGCAACCTTAAGGGTCGGTATCAAGAAGTCCAAAGGAAGCACTGCATTCTGACCAAAAACCATATGAAAGGGAGTTGCATTGAGTACGGTCTTGTAGGCCAGTCGATATGCCCAAACAGCGTGGTGTAACTGTTTGTCCCAATCTGAACGTTTGTTGTTCACGAGTTTCGTCAGTACGTTACAAAGGATCTTATTAGTGCTTTCAGCCTGACCATTGGCCTGAGGATGATATGGTGCAGATTTCTTGTGAATCACCATAAAATCCTGTAACAAATATTCAATGACTTGGTTTAGAAAGTGAGTTCCGCGATCGCTCACTAACTCTATAGGCAATCCATATCTTGTAAAGACATTCTCAAATAAGAATTTTGCAGTTGTGTGTGCATCATTCTTTTTTGTGGCTTTTGCTTCTACCCATTTCGTAAGATAATCCGTGGCAACAATAATGTATTCCGCATGTGTACCTTTTGCAGGGGGGTTAATGGGTCCTACAAAGTCTATACCCCACTTAGAAAATGCACGTCCGCCCATCATGGGTTTCAATGGCATTTCATCTCTGCGAGTAGGAAATTGAGTTCTTTGGCACACATCACATCTCTTAACATAGGTATGAGCATCCATGTGAAGAGTGGGCCACCATAATCCTGCAAAGAGGATGGCTTTGATTATCCTTTCAGGTCCAAAATGACCTCCTGCAACACTTTGGTGTGCAGTCTCTAGTATGCTCAGATAATCGCTTTCATGAACACATTGTCTTAGGTATCCATCTCGTCCTCTTTTGTATAGATTATCGCCAATAAGTGAATAGTCTTGAGCTTCCTGCTCCAGACTGCGTTGTCGTGCTAAGGTCATTCCTTGAGGGAATGTGTTCGTCCTCAAGTATGTCACTAACGATTCACTCCAGTCTGGTGTGAGAGACACGTGATATAATGTAGCATGCTCTACTGGTGGTCTTTCACAACAAACATGGCATTCTTTACACAACTTGTAGACATCTACTTCCATCGAAGGCCAATATACTCCTAATCTATGCAGAGTCTGCAATGTTCGATGTTTCGAATGATGTTGCTTTAATGCACCTATGTGTGTTAATTGCAACCAATTTGCATGTTCTGATTCGTCTACACAACAAGCAAGAATCTTTTGATTATCCTGTTTATATATGCTTCCTGCTATGATTTGGTATCTCTGAGACTTGGTAATCTCTCCTTCTTTGATCTTTATCCTAGGATTCTTTGGTCCATATGTGAGAATGGGGACTATTGGTTTAGCCCATTCTGGTGCCATCTCAAGATTAAACAAATAAGCATCTGGTAATTCATCCGCTATTCCTTGAGGAGCTTCTCCTGAGGTTAATCTCGAAAGGTGGTCAGCTCTAAGATGTGTCTTTCCTTTCCTGACTACTACTTCAAAATCATACTCCATGAGTAATAGAAACCAACGAATTAGTCGTCCTATGTTACATGGTTTGTTGACTAGGTACAATAGGGCTTGATGATCTGTAAAGAACTTGAATTTGTTGGCCAACAAGTAGTGTCTAAACTTCTTTACCGCGTAGATCATCCCTAATCCTTCTCGTTCCGTCGTGGTGTAATTTCTTTCTGCTGCGTTCAATTGTCTGCTCGCGTAAGCTATGGGGAGATCTATGTTACCTTCATTCGTGGGTTGTGCTAACACACATCCTATGGCATAATTGGATGCATCCACATGTACATGGAATGGCTTACTCCAATCTAGGGTAGTCAATATAGGTGCTGAGCACAAGCGTCGTTTAAGTTCATTGAATGAATTTTCACATTGATCTGTCCATTCAAAATTGGTTAAAAGAGAGTACAAAGGCTTGGCTATGATTGCATACATGTGTATGAATCTCCTATAATAGCCGCAATGGCCCATAAATGCCTATACCTCTTTCACATTAGTTGGTCTAGGTAATTCTGCAATTACTTTTACCTTTTCTTCATCCGTAGAGATTCCATTTTTTGACACAATGTGTCCTAGAATTTTGCCTTGTCTGACCATGAAAACACATTTTTCTGGGTTCAAACAAACCTGATATTCTCGACATTTGTCAAATATTTGCCTTAACTCTGGGATATGCGTCTGCCTGATATTAGAATGAGCACATATGTCATCGACATATACTTCCAAACTCTTGCGTAAGAATTCCTTAAAAACATGACACATGAGTCGCTGGAAAGTGGCGGGTGCATTTGTTAAGCCAAATGGCATCACACGAAATGCAAATATGCCCCATTCAGTGGCAAAAGCCGTCTTGTGTTGATCTTCTGGAGCAATGGCTACTTGATTATAGCCTGAGAAACCATCAAGGAAGTTGTAAACTTCGTTGCCCGCAACTCTTTCCAATAGATGTTCTGTGATAGGAAGAGGATAACTGTCTCTAATCGTGGCGGCATTAACTTTTTTAAGGTTAATACACACACGCAATTTTCCATTTTTCTTGGGCACAACCACGATGGGGGATACCCATTCGGTATGCTCAATTTCGTAAATGAATCCTGCTTCTATCAGCCGATCTATCTCCTCTTTAATCTTCGCAGCGTAGTTATCATTGTACGTGTAAGGTTTCTGTTTTGTCGGTTTTGCATATGGAGTCATAGGGATTCTATGAGAGCATATATCCGGATCTACTCCTTTCAAATCTTTGTAACTCCAAGCGAACACATCTCTATATTCGTGCAATAGGGCAACTAGCTCTTCTTCTTCTTCCTTCGTCAAATCATGCCCTATGTATGTACATTTTTCTTCTTCTCCTTCTACGGCTACTATTATTTTCTTGGTTTTCTCTCGGTTATCATATACTTGTCCGTCATTCGCCCTTCTATTAGGCATTCGTACCATGATTCTTCTATCTTCGATTTCATATTTCTTGAAGTTCTCGGGTACTTCAAACAAAGATTCTTCTTTTTCTGACATGGTTTCTTTCTTCTTTCTTTTCTTGCCTTCACTCTTGTTAGTCACTTGACTGGCGATTCTCACATCATTCATAACTTCTTCCTGTCTCTGAGGGTGAGTTTCTACTTCGAAAAAATATTCTTCCTCTGATGCAAAGGGTGGGTCCATGATAATTGATTCTAAATCGAAATCACTTGCCTCCTCAAATGCATCAGTGTTCGGTTCACATTCTTCTAAAATTGCATCGCACATGATTGGTTCTATCGTAAAAACTGAAATGTCATAGCCATCCTCGTCACAGTGGGGTGTCCATTGTTCCTCATTGATGGCTACATCTATGGTTGCTAGGATTTCTGCCCAACCATGGGGTTCAAACTCTTCGTCAAGGAATACTACAGGTGCGTAGGCTGGATCTTGAAGGGTTCGTGGATGTTGTTCTGCACCTAAGGTCCTTGCTTCTAATCTTTTTTCCTCTTGTTTTGCAACTTTACATATCCATAAATGAGTGTCCTCGTGCAACCAAGAAGGATCTGATTCTAATGAGTGCACGGATTCTGTTTCTACTTGTGTCTTATGGATGGTATTCCATTGTAATGGGGGTACATCTCGATGTGAATAGTCTTTAAGATTGACTTTGGTAGTCACTCCTAAATGTTGCAAGTACAAAGAATTAGTTACCCAATCTTGTACAATTTGCAACTGACGCATGAATGGTCGTCCCAATATCATCTCATAAGCATGATTTTTTGCAAAGTCACAAATGGCAAAAGTATGCTCAAATTCTACACCACAAGTGGTGAGAGATATGCCTTCTAGCAAGCCTAATGGTTTTTCTATGTGTCAGTCAGCCATTTGTAGCTTCATCGTGGTAGGTCTGAGTGCTGGCTTACCCCAACGTTTCCATAAAGCGGTGGTAGCTATGGCTACTCCAGCTCCTGAATCTAAGATGGCTTTCGTGGTGTAGCCATGATGGGTTATTGGAAGATAAGTGTAACCTTCCTCTCCTTCGCTCACATCTCCAATCTTTTCCACGGGTATCTCTGATACCTTATTTTGTGATCCTATTTGTGAGGGAGTAGTAGCAAGCTCGGGGAATTGATTTGCTACATGTTTCCACAATTCTGGTTTTACCTTTAACAACTCCTCCAAAGTGAGATTACACTGTACTTTGGTATTCTTAATCACTTCCGTGTTTCTAGGGATTACTGATTCTTCATTCCTCACTATTATCGTGGGTGCTCTCATATTAATAGACTTTGCTTCCCAAGGTCCTGTGAACTGCGGTAATTCTTGTAAAGAATTAGATTCAAATCCTGTGTGTTCACTCAGTTGTTCCTCCTCTACACCATCGTAAATAGAGGGAATGTCTTGGGGAAATTGTTCTTGCAAGTCGTCTACTTCTTGAATAGGAGGATGACTTACTTGTTCTTTTCTCCATTTCTCTTCTTGGATCTCTCTCAAAAATTCATGTGAGTACCTATGTATGGAAGACACATTGTCTTGACTTTCTGTATTGGGTACTTGAGACAGGGATGGTGCATTCCTTTCCTGAGTCTCTGGGACAATAGGGTTCCTATGCTGATCCTTTTTCTCTTTGCTCTCTATCAAGTATTCTAGCCTCTCCATTAGTCCTTGAAAATGTAATTCCGGTTTTGCCATGTTATTCCAATTAATATATCTAGAGGCTTCGAACAAAGCTTGTGCTAATTCTACCATCTTCATGCAAAGTTTAGTTCTCTCAATTTCTAGATCAGCTCGAGGGTAGTTTTTGCTCATTTCAGCTACTTGAGGTCCCTCTTTTAATCTAGCCTGATATGCACAAAACATCATTTTCTAGATCTTCTGGTATGGGTTCCGCTAAAACTGATCCTGATTTCTGAGCTGGATTCTCTTGATTTAATTCCTGAGAAGTCAATTCTAGGATTTTGGCTCTAGATTCCTTCAAACTTCCTTCCAACTCAGTTATCTTTTTACTCCACTTTCTCTTTATTCTTTCTCTAGAATCTTTCCAAGATTTTGTCTTTTTACTGCTAGATTCTGCAACTTCACTAGTTTCGGCTACTTTCTCCTGATTAAGCTGTTGGTTCTGTAAGAGCACCTGGGCTCTTGTTATAGCTTGGATAGGCACGTATGTAGGGTTGGATCCATCTGCGTTATTTACAATACCTATCACGTTGATCGGTGTCACACTCGAAGCATTGACAGGGTTCTTAGGACAATCTTTGATTATATGCTCTTTGCCACAATCAGCACAAAAGCCTTGTATGTTATAGTACTGTGATTGTCCTGCTATAGGAGGATGTGGACACTCCTTTATGAAGTGATCTCCTTGGCACCTAAAGCATGGTCCTCTAGGGCCCTGTGGTCTTTGTTGTCTCAATTGGGGCCGTGGATTTGGGTTGGTGTACATCACATGAGCGTAGTCGGGCTCCCAACTAGGTTCCACTGGTGGACTATCATAATGATATGTCTCCACGTGTTCTGGTGACTCCATGTAATAAGCGGGTGGACTATCTACATGCGTAGAGTCAAAAGTGTTTGAGTTCGGGTCATTCTCTGTGATCAAAGGTGAAGAAGGCACTAAGGCCCTACTTAGGTTCTCTTCTGCAGCAGCGTATTTGACTGAGATGACATTCGCTGGTGGGGGTGGTTGCTGGGCTAAGACAGGTTGAGGTCTCTGTTGAGCCTGGTATGGGTAGTTCTGAGGAGGCCTATAGTAATAAGGCTGAGCATTGTATTGGCCTTGATACCTACTTGGCTGCTGGTATGCTTGTGGGTAGTTCTGTCTCACGGTTTGTTTGTTGTATGGGCAGTCCTGAGCCGTATGATTCGTGTATCTTCTTTCAATTGTACAGTATTGGCCACTAGGGTTGGCTTGTGGTTGTGGTGCATTGGGACACACATTTGCCATGTGATCACCACCACAGGTGTAACAACGCTTGTTCATTAGTACCCTAGGTTTGCTAGAAACTCCTAGTTTCTGGGCCACTTTTTCTGCTAGGTCTTCTATCGAGTTAGACAATTTTGTGGATGCTAGAGATGAACAGTCTGAGTCCTTATAAACCTTTGAGAGTTCCAACTCGTCTCCTAAGTTGTCCTCAATGTCTATGCATATTCTCACACATTGCTCTAGCGTTCTGGGTTCTTTTAGGTACACATAGGAGCGTAGTTTAGAGCTCAACAAGCCATCTAGAAACAATGACACTTGCTTAGCTTGTGAGGGTAGCTCTTGCATTGGACATCGTTCAACATATTGTCTAAACCTACGTCTTGCGAGTCTAACTGTTTCTTGAGGGGTCTGTTTGAAGCTATGAATCAACGAAGACGTGTCATGTCTAATCCCACTTTTAGAGAATTCAGTGATGAATGACTCTAAAAAGTGATGGATGTCTCTAAATTGCCTTTGTTGCAATGGTTGGAACCAAGTTAAAGCGGTATTTTTTAACATTAGTCCAAATGCGTTGTATTGCGTGAACATGTCTTCGACTTGTTCTGCTCTTAGTACTTGCTTGAATTCTACGACATGGTCATAGGGATCTCCTGTCCCATCAAAAAAATTATTCATTGATTTTACTAATTGAGTGGGTCTCAATATTCTTGCGTGTTCACGTGGTCTAGGTAGAGGAAAATCATCTCTACCACCTGGTATTCCATGATCTCTTTGTCTATCCGCTCTATTAGTGTCCGTGGTTGTTCTATCTCTCCCCGTGGGATGAGTGAAGCTTACTTCGGGTCTCTCTTTATTTCTTTCTCTTTGATTTCCATGGGCTGATGATATTCCTACCCCTTGTTGACTTGTATTCATGTTCGTTCTAGATGGAGGGAATACCAATTCACCTCTCCATGTGTATGTGTTTTTAGCGTGGTCAGGCACCACAAAGACTCTTTCTGAAGTCGAGTTCTCGTTCCGTCAGACTTATGTTCTTTCCTTTAGGTTTTCGTGTCACACACCTTTATCTTTAGTCTTGGACTTGATAAATTTAATTCTCTTGAACTTGAGGCGTTCCTATCGTCTTGAATCCACAATGCTAACGTTTATCCTAAGCTAAGAATTGACTGAGGGGGTTGAGTAATCTTCCAACCTCGAGTCAGCTTTTCTGGTTGCTCTGATGCCCAAGAAGTCGCGCTTCCCAAGCTTTATGCCCCTTCTGCCTTGCTTTGGTTTCCTTTGATTGCCCTTGCTAGACCTGGAAAAATCCAATATTAGACCAATTCACAAATGGATGATCAAGCACTTGAGTATATACACCTTTTAAGTCCCTTCCCTTTCACCCAACTTTTCAATGCTTGCCCCCTAGCTTTCTAGTCCCAAACTAGGTCAACCTCAAAATAGCTTGTCTAAAAATAGACGTATCCTTTAAGAAAAAAACAGTTGAGGTCACGTAGTACTCGTCAAGAGCTTTCTAATGAGCTATTAAGCTCAAAAAACGGACTTCGGATGAAAAAGTTATGACTGTTCAGGCCTTGGGGGGTAAAAACTGACAAACAGGTTTTTCTTCAAATATGAGCTAAGGGGTCTCCTATAAGTCTAATCACCCAAAAATTTCCCAAAAATAGCCCCAAAATTGGCCAAAAAATGAAACCCTAAAATTTGCGATGGGGGTGCACTATCGCGATGGCGTGAGACAATCGCGATGGTCTGGGACCGTCGCGATGGCGTGATGTGCGAACCGTCGCGATGGTCTGAAGTGTGAACCGTCGCGATGGTCCAAATGTACCGTCGCGATGGCGTGAAAGTGAACAATCGTGATGGTCTGAAGTGCACGGTCACGATGGTCCAAAAGTGAGCAATCGTGATGGCTCGATCAGGTGGACAATCGCGATGGCGTCAGTCAACGGTCAACGTGAACAATCGCGATGGTCCAAAGTGAACCGTCGCGATGGTCTGAAGTGAACAATCGCGATGGTCCAAAGTGAACCGTCGCGATGGTCACAGATGCGATGGCTTGAGCCAATCGCGATGGTCCGGGCGCGATGGCGTGAGCCAATCGCGATGGTCCAAAATTCGAGTTGTCGCGATGGTCTGAGGGTATCGTCGCGATGGTCCAACTTGCCACGTGGCACCGTCGGCGCGATGGCGTGAGCCAATCGCGATGGTGTGGGGTCAACCGAACAGTCGCGATGGTCCGCGAACCATCGCGATGGTCCAAATGAACCGTCGCGATGGCGTGAGACCGTCGCGATGGTCCGACCGAGCCGTCGCGATGGCGTGAGCCTATCGCGATGGTGTGACACAATCGCGATGGTCTGAGACCGTCGCGATGGTCCACCAAAATGTGATTTTTTGAGATGCAGCTATGGATTCCTATACACGCAGGGGTCGCCTACACGGTGGTGAACTCGCCTTCCTCAAAATCCGAACTTCGCAGACCATCGCGATGGTCTGACACAGTCGGAAATTTCTGACAGAAACTGAAAATGTTACCTTTTCCAAGCTTTCCTGATGCTCTAGAGCTCTGTACTTGCAAGAAAACTCAAGAAAACAAAAGCACATGCAAGCACAAAAGCTCTCTCTCACTCTCTCGCATGCACAAATGAGGGGAAATGAGGAGAATGGGTGGATATGGTGAATTTTCTGATTTTTTTGGAGATGAAGATGATGATGCGGTGATGAAGATGGAGTGTGGGGGAGGTGAAAAACACTAAAAACTAAGTAAAAAAAACAACAAAAACTGAAAATTTTACCTTCCAACGCCACTTCTTGCTATACTCTTACCATCACACATTCGTGCTATACTTGATCCCCGGCAACGGCGCCAAATTTGGTGTTGCTTTAGTACAATGGTGAGAACCACGTTAAGAAGCTCCACCTCCTTAATGTCAATCCGCGGAAGAGATAGGAGTGATATGAAGATCGTGAATGTGAGATGAAGTGAGAGTGAAGGTGAGAAGCATAGAAATGCACACACACATACACACACACTACGAAGAGACAAGCAAGACACAATGGAAGGTGAGAAATCAACTCTATTACTCAAGAACACTATTACAAGCTCAAAAGAACTCTAACCTCAAACAAGCTAACCCCAAAAATGAGCTCTCTAGCTCTTTTTATAGTTTCTAGACTAGTTTTGACCGGTTTCACATCTAGTGACCGGCATAGTTAAAAATTAGGTCCTAGATGCTATTTGGAAGGGTAAACGGTGTCTAAAAATAACGAAAATTGATACGCTTGTTCTACCTAAGCTCCTCAAGCTCGAGGACTCCTTGGCTTGCACAAAATGGAGCGAGAAATTAAGAAAAGGGTTTTTCTATGTTACATATGTTACATTTAGTGATAAAAATCACTGTTGGAGGTTTTTGAAAAGTATTTTTAAAACATGATTCTTTGAAAAAAGATTCGACTGGCTCACTGCTCCGTCGTTACATGCTTCCGCGTCGTCTGTGCCTCTGGCTGCTTGATTTTTAAAACATGATTCTTTGAAAAAAGATTCGACTGGCTCACTGCTCCGTCGTTACATGCTTCCACGTCGTCTGTGCATCTGGCTGCTTCCAACAACCTCAAACTCTAACAAGATTTGATTATCGTGTATTGTATATCTCAGGTATCATGTATCATTTGCTCTAAAGTACCCCCAAAGGGATAAAAAAAATTTGTCTTTTTTGACCCCCAGTAGCTTGAGTTGACATGGCTTTTTCATCCAAAATCCATTTTTAAGCTCTTGAGTGCATTGGAAATCTCCAAAGGTGGTAATTTGAAGTTGAACTTCAGGTGGTATTAGGAATCCAAGGGGGCTCCAAAGGATTTTGAGCAATACAAGGGGAAATTGGAACTAGTAGATAAGGCTTATGAACCTTAGATCTGGTAGACATCTAGGCCATGATAGACAAAGCACTAGATCTTCTGAGGTTAGTGTCAACCATACAACTAGATCATGGGCACAACAACTTAGTGATTATCCCTACATGCTAAGTTTGGAAACAAGTGATTTAGAAATGTCTTTTAGGATGGAGAGACCCACAAGTGGCTCATGCACTGCATATTTACAAATACCAGAAGGTCCCTATAAAATAGAATTGGAATATATCAAGACCAACCGATTAGGTGCTTGCATCTATGAGGATGTTCTGCAGTGATCAATTGTCCAACTCAAAAATCCCAATCAACCCTTCGGACTTGAACACCCAGTGGTTAAATTTGAAGAGGATTAATATATTGATAAGTTACAAGCTTACAAGACAAGACATATGATTTTGGAAATGTCATTCTTGAGAAAAAGATAGGAGGCCTAGAGAAAGCAGATCTAGGATGAGAACCCAAGACTCCCTGAGGAAAATCCATCTTGACCAGAGTAATTACCCCATAATGGGTGGTTCCTCGAGACAACAAAAGCATAGAACTATTCTTGAATATAGAAACAAAGGAATCTTTTTGGAGATTCAAGCTAGAGGAGCTCAACCACATGTGCGGAGTCACCATCTACGAGTTCGAAGATCCTAAGATACTAGGCAAATTTGTCTATCTAGATAACACATCGGAGAGAATGCTCTTGGTAATAGTGCATGGCAAGCATAAATACACTTGGTAGGGTGAATTGATTTTCCCACCACCAAGATCTAATGTTTCCCATGGCCTACAAGGAGAAGGATCATCCCAAGCTCATGAAAACCAGAGGGAAAGAGCCAAAGAGAGACCTAAGGTAAGCTTTGAACACATTATGGGCAGAGACAGATCAAGACTTGAAAGTGAAAGACCTAAAAGAGAGAGACATAGAGCACATAGGTATCAAAGATACGCACAAGATTTCACATTGCCTAGACCCCGAGATACCCAAGAACCCTTAGACCCTCTCAAGTGGTCAAGACAATAAAAAATACTTTGATGGATCAAGAGATCCTTATGAACATGTGGCTGAGTTTAAACAAGTATTATGAGTTGAACAGGTCAAGGATTTGTTCACCCAGTTCGAGGCATTTGGTTTGACCCTCAAGGTTACTGCCTTAGCTTGGTTTCAGCCTCTTAACAATCACAACTACCAAGACATAGTTCAACTGCTAGAAGCATTTATCATAGAATTTTCTAAGAATGGCATCAAGATGACATACCATCCTTGATCCACAGCTTCAAGTAGACACCCTAAGAAATAGTTCGGCTAACTAGTCGTAGATTTAAACAATATGTGGAGAGATGTCCAACACCTGAATTACCTACACAAGCAAAACAAGTTTCCTTTTTTTTAGATGGACTTCTAAGCAGGAAACTTAGATCATATGTATATCTCAAGGAGTCAATCACACTAGATCAATGCTTGAGAATGTGTATTGACATAGAAGACATCTTGGGTGAGGAGTTAGAATTGTCTAAACTCTATAAGGATTCTCACAATTCTACTAGTCATACTTTCGGGCCCTCCACTAAGATAGATGAGTTGGCTGAGTAGGTTGCCAAAAAGCTAGGAGTTCAAAATAGATAAACACCAAGGGTCACCTCGTTGAAGCGATGTTATACTTGTAAAGGGGACCACATGGCTAACGTATGCTCATTGCAAAACCAGAATGCGAGAAACTGAATGGTCCATATTGCACTATTCAGAGAAAATACATGAACCATACGGCTCAAGATTGTCCGTACAATAGGTACGCTATTAGACAAACTTATCGGCAACCTTACCAATAGGATAGGTATCAAAACCAATACCAACAATCGTATTGTAGGCCACAATAGCAATATCAACCTCACTACCAACAACAATACCATGCACCATATAGGCCGCATACGTTCCTGGGAAACCAACTGCCACCTCCTACCAATGTGATCCCAGTTAAGTATGCAATGGAAAAGGAGAACCCTAATAGAGCATTGGTGCCGATGACCCCTTTGGTCTCAAAAAATGACCCTCATGCTCAAAATTCTGACTACATCCATGAAGAGAGTCCACGAGCTTATTATGTAGAGTCACTCTAGAATAGTGTAACTTATCCCTATCAATATGAGGCACTACCTAGGGAACCAAATTATGAGCTAGAATACTCCAATGTCATGTATAAAAATCCAAGAGACCACAAGCCCCTAGAGTACCATGTTTTAGATGTGAGGGCAAACATTTCATTCGTGAATGTCCCTACCCACCAGCTTCAAGACAAGGAAAAAACATCACAATACAAGGCTTTTGTCCTGAGTGCGGAAAGGAACATCTCCTGAGAGATTGTCAAAGGAACCTCTCTAGTGCACCCAAGGTTACAACCATTAATGTCGTAGGCTTGCTCAAGTAGCATTAACATGGCTCCTATACAGGCAGTCACTAGGGCACAAGCCTTAAAACAGGATAAACTAGTTGAACAATCAGAGTCAAGCGACTCAAGAGAGCCTAGTAAGAGGAAGGCAAGAGCATGAAAGGATACCAGGGAGAAGGCCAATCGTAAGTGGGCTAGAAATTTATCTTAACTAGAAGAAAGCTTGAGAGATGCAAAAATAAAAATTGCAGACATTGCATCTCAAAACCCCTTGCATGCTAAAAATCCATCCACTCCACTTCATCCCACCCCACCATTCATTGTTAATAGACCACAACCAGGGTTTATTCTTGCAGATCCAATCCCAAAGGGCTTGGAAATTATGTTCAAGGCCTACCAGGCTCAACTTCAAGAAGGTCCAACAATCGCAAACCTAGACAAGAGTTACCCTAGAGAAGATTTAGATATTGAATAGACAAAATTTTGCATGAAAATGGTAGAACTAGCTTTGGCTATGCTCGAAGCCAATTAATTGTTCAATAAAAAAAAATCAAATTGGATTTGTATTTCTAGGGCTTAGTAGAAAGATTGGACCAATTGCTAAACAAGCCGCAAGTTTCTTTACCTCTAGAGGCTCAACCAATTGTTGAAAGAGAAAGATCAGCACCAGCAAAAGTTTATGTTCCTGATTCCATGGATGCTCGAACACCTCTTTCAATTCAATAGTACTCTCAAGAATTCCTGTGGGAAATACAGGAAGAGAAATGGGCCAAGGAAATGGGTAATCCCCCTCCTATTCCTGAAATTGATGATCTTCATGATCAATGTCCCCAAGACATTCCATTAATTTATGGAGACCAAGTAGAGCAACAAGAAGAAAAAATATTAGATTTTGAGCTTAATTCTTTACAAGAGTTGCCACAATTCATAGGTTCATGGGAATCTAAATCTCTTTAGATCAAAACTCACACAATACTAATAAGAAATGAAGACTTAGTGCCTCCAAGAAACACTGAAGTCGTGAAGAACACTAAGGTGTAGTGTCATCTCACCTTAGAAGAGTTGCTCAAAGTAAAACCTGAGCTGTGGAAATAGTGGTGAATCAGGTTCCTGAACCTAGTTCCAATATGTCAAAAGAAGGCTCTAAGCAAAAATTCTTAGAGATACCTCTAGACAAAATAGGAGACATGAATGAAGGTGAAGAAGGTAATACTTATCTTCCAATCACCTACCAAGGTTACACAACCAAAGCTATCTTAGATTCGAGTGTTGGTGTTGTGATTGCAACTACCTCTTTACAGAAGCAATGGGGAAAACCTGCATTAAGACCAACTAGAATGAAGCTTCAAATGGCAAATAACCATATTGAAAGACCTCTAGGATTGCTAGAAGGGATAATTCTAACCACTTGTGGTGTAGAGTTTGAACACGCCTTTGCAATATGTGACATTGACAAAGATAATGTCTTTGAAATTATCCTAGGAAGACCCTTTCTATAAAAATTGCAAATAATACAAGATTGGGGAATCAACTCCTTGTACTTGCAGCACTTAGGGGTCACAATCAAGGTCATTCTGGAGGATTATACCTTCAGAGATGTGCCACCCTTATAGTGGAATCATATCCATAAAGTGCAAGAGGATTCAATCTCTATGCATTTTTGTAAGTTCTTCTGATCCATCCTAGATGCATGAAGATACTCATTTGTGGATGTGCAAGCTCGTGAAGGAAGAGAAAAGACGCCTAAAAGCGAGAGAAGAAGGAGCTTCTCAAGGAGCCAGACCAGTGAGAGACCTAGCATACACATTGATGATCTTTCCAGATGACGAAGTTGAGCCTCATGTTTGGGCAAAAATCTTCACCACCATGGACATCATTGTCAATGAAGAACATTGGACATCTCATTGTGATGAGGAGGGTTATGATATCTCTTTGTTCACATATGAACCCTTGCTAGAAGAGTGTGACTCTAATGAGTTCATAAAAGAAGAAGAGGACGATGATGATCTAGAGTCCATTGTGATGGATAGTTTCTTTGATTAAGAGAAGCACTATCTAGAAAATGTAGGAGTATTTACCCAAAAAGAAGAACCTCTTACCAACATTAAAACTATAAATTCTAGGGAGGAAAGTGAAAGAAGTCAGAAGAAAAAGAAAAGAAAAGTAGTGAAACAAGCAAAGGAGGAATCATTGTTCGAAGCACTAGAGAATTACAAGAAATATGAAGTTGAAGATCGAGAAATTTCGATATGAATGCCTAAGAGAGAGGCCATCACAGGAGAAGTGTATGATAATAAAGAAAAGACCAAAAAAATTGTAGTAACCATCGAAGAGAACAAAGAGTGATGTACATACATAGGAGATGACATGAGTGCAGAAAAAGAAGTAGAGCTTGTAGCTTTATTAAGGGAATATAGGGATGTGTTTGCATGGACCTATAGAGACCTGATGGGAGTAGATGCAAAAATATGCTCTCATACGATCCCCATGATGGTTGATGCCAAGCCCACCAAACAGAAGCCCTACACATATAATGATACTTATGCAACCAAAATAAAAGAAGAAATTGACAGATTGATTGAAGCTGGATTTATCTATGAGATTGAGCATATTGAATGGGTGTCCCTCATCATAGTGGTGCCCAAGAAGAATGGGAAGTTGCGGGTGTGTATTAACCTTAAAAAAGTTAATGCTGCTACGATCAAGGATAACTATCCACTTCCAATCACCAAACATTTATTGGAGCATGTTGTAGGAAAGGAAGTTTATAGCTTTCTTGATGGATTTTCAGGTTATAACCAAGTAGCCATTGCGCCAGAAGATCAACACAAAACAGCCTTCACCACAGAGTGGGAAATCTTTGCATTTTCTGTGATTCCATTTGGGCTCACCAATGCACCTACAACATTCCAAAGGCTCATGTGTCATGTCTTCAAAGCGTTATTGCGAAAGAGCTTAGAAGTATACGTGGGCAATTTATGTGCTCATTCCCAAGAAAGAAGACACCACATCCCTGAGCTTAGACAGATTTTCAACAAGTTTAGAGGATATCGAGTTTCTATGAACCCAAAAAAATGTGTGTTCGTGGTATGTCAAGGTAAGATCTTAGGAAATATTGTTTCTAAGAACGGAAGATCAATAGATGAGGACAAAGAAAGAGTAATAGCCCAAAGAATGTGAAAGAGGTATGCAATCATAGATAAACCTCTTTATGCTTTCTTGACAAATTTTGAGCGGAACGACAAATGTGAAAATTCCTTCAATGAGCTAAAGAGACTTTTGTGCACAGCACCAATACTGACCACTCATGATTGGAATAAACCATTCCATGTCCATGTAGATGCATCCAATTATGCGATCGGATGTGTGCTAGCACAACCCACAAGTGAAGGAAATTTAGATTTGACTATAGCATATGCTAGCTGACAGTTAAACATAACTGAACGAAACTATACAACAACCAAAAGAGAAGGCTTAGGCATGGTATATGTCGTGAAGAAGTTTAGACACTATCTATTGGCCAACAACTTCAAGTTTTTCACTGACCGTCAACCTTTATTATATTTAGTCAATAAGCCTTGCAATATAGGATGCTTAATAAGATGGTTCCTCTTGTTAATGGAATACAACTTTGAAGTGGTTGTTAAGAAAGGTAGAACCCACCTTAGGGCGGATCACCTTTCTAGCATCACTTCAAGAGAGTCACTGCAAGGAGTGTCTAATGAATTGTGTGATGCTTAACTCTTCAATTTAGAAGTTGTTCCTAAATGGGCAAATAAGTTGGTATCTGTCCTAACCTTCGGACCCACAAATAAGAATGTGAAAATGAACAAAGATGAAATTATAAAATCACAAAAGTATCAAATATCGGTAGGAAGTATGTACAAACAAGATACAGAGGGTATATTAGCTTGTTGTGTCAAGGAGGATGAAGATAGCAGCTCGTTGCAACAAGCCCATGAAGGATTGCTAGGAAATCACTATTCTAAACAATGAACATTGCATAGTCTAAAATGTTTAGAAGTGTATTGGCTTGGTATGGAGAAAAAAATACATGAGTGGATTATTAATTGTCCAGTGTGCCAAAAGAGACCCCTAGTGGAGTATGCTACCCTTTTTCATGTGTTGTTAATCCTCGAATGGAGTGCTCCATTGGTAGGCTTTATGATATCAAGAACACTACCCAGCGAGGTTAGTCTAGCAAGAAAATGAAGTATAGAGCAAGAGGCTCAAGACTACATGTTAGTGGGACACAACCTATATCGAAGAGGGAAAGATGGATACTTAATACTGTGCATTCACAAAGTGGACTATTTGACAATCTTAGAAACTACACATAGCGGTGTTGTAGGTGGACACTTTAGGCATGACTGAGTAATTAAGACCATTCTATTCTCCAGACTTTGGTGGACCACTCTTCATATGGATGCACATACCTATGTGAAGAGATGTGACACATGCCAACGTGCACAATATTCGATCAAAAAAGCCGAGATGCCTTTGAGGACAATGATGGGAGGATGTGCATTCTTGAAGTGGGCTATAGACTTTGTAGGTCTTATTAACCCCCCCAACTAGAAACTCTCATGCACATTACATTGTTGTAGCCACGTATTACCTTACAAAGTGGGTAGAAGTGAAAGCCATGACAAAGAATGATGCTCTAATGATGGCTAAGTTCTTATTTGAGAATGTTTTCACCAGATACGAGTTACCAATAGAGTTAGTAAGTGATAAAGGTATGCACTTCTTGAATGAAGTAATTGAAAACCTTCTTCGAGAATTCTTGGTGATACATAAGAAGTCTACCCCCTATCATCCACATGCTAACGAACAAGTCAAGAGCACAAATAAGATCCTATGTAACATTTTGACAAAATTGGTAAATAATAAACGCTCTAACTAGGATAAACAAATTCATCATGTTGTTTGGGCTTAACGAGTTGCCTACAAAATATTACTCAATGCCACCCCATTTCAAATGGTCTTTAGATAGAATGTTGTGCTACCATTAGACTTCCTAATCCCAAATTGAAAAGTATCACAAGAGCATGAGTGGAATGGACATAAGCTGTCCTCTAGGGTATTTGATCTAGAATGCTTAGGTGAGATGAGGCTATGAATGGTAGCAGGCATCTACACTACAAAGAAAAGACAAAAGGAATACTTTAATGCACACATCAAGGATAAAGGATTGAAAGAGGGAGACCTTGTGTTGGTTCATACACTAAAACATGCCCATAAATGGGAAAAGTGAGGATATGGACCCATGGTCATTAGCTGCGGTTCAAATGGCCACCCTAGAAGCTGACATCTTGCCAAGCTATATTAGTGGATGCTGAGTCAAGCTATATCAAGAACTTCTTACAGAGGATATGCTAATGAGACTCAACACTGCTAAGAATTGAAAAGAAGAATAGTTAAGGGTTAGAGAAGAAGCATAGGTAGAAGGTAGAGAGCACATTAGGTGAAATAAGTTAAGGCTACAAGGCCTAGATGTCAACCCCAATGCCCCAAGATATCACATGGCTATGTGCACCAAAAAGAGTACACATCCTAGCATCATAAATAGATGACCATTCATCATGGTTGAACTAGGGCATGACACTACAAATAAGACGATCAAAGCTTTGATCAATTCTAGAGCTGCCTAAGACGATCAAAGCTTTGATCGATTCTAGAGCTCCCACTAGTGCAATTAGGTACTCATGTTTTAAAGGATTAGGCATGGAAGTTAAGCCATTAGAAACTTATTTATTGGCCCTAGGAGGCATGGAAACCCCTTGTATTGATGAGGCTAACATTCCTATCCTCTTAAAGGATGTCCCTTTGACAGTAAAGTTGCTAGTTTTCCATGATGAGGACATCATAGAACATATGATACTAGGGCAAGATTGGTTGTGCAATCACACAATTGACTTAAACCTGTGACAATGATCGCTTGATGTCTAGGTTAACAAGCAATGCCTAATAGTTGAAATGGAAGGCAGAGGTCCATTTGATTCCAGTACCCTGCACTTTGCAAACGCTACATAGTACCCTGTGCGACATTCCTCACCTATCGATGGACATGCCATGAAAGTGCTAGAATCCCCTTCTCTTAGAAGAGTATCAATATCACAACTAGAACAATCAATTTCACAAAGCAAAGGAGGACAACCACAACCAGATGGCAAGACGGAGGCCGTCTAGGTGGCAAGAGCTACTATGCAACCTCACTCCTCGCACATATGTACCAAATGTGAACCAAATTTCAAGACTAAACAAATATGGGTGATGAAAGGAGAGCAACCACCACCTTTGCCACAACAATTCCCATCTAGGCAAGACAACCATGCCAAAATAAGAACAACACAACAAGTACAAGCTCGAAAACAAGGTATTCGATAAATTGGGTGCCTAAGGAATAAGCTGCAATTCAACAAGAGTGATTACACATGTGGGTACCCAAGGAACTCTTACATACACAAAACCCTAGGCTCTCCCTCACAATAAAAGTCTCAACAAAGAAGTCAAAGAGAGGCAAGGGTCAGAACCAAGCAAAAAGATCAAAAGAAGACCAACTTACCTCTTTAACAACAATAAGAAGAAAATAATCAAAGGTATGGGTTCAGAAGCCAAAAGCACCAGTAATCCCCACATAACCAAAGAGCCAACCATGAGGGATACAAAATTTAAGAAACCATCCAAAGATGAAGAGTCCAAAAGTGATATTTACACGACCAAACACTATTCTAATATGGATACCTATAAGGAGGAATGATCAGTTGCCATTCAACCATTGATTGATTGCATCATTTCAAGATCCACTGGATACCTCCAAACAAAGATTGCATCAAGTCTACAAGTAACATTAGAAGCATTGACATGCGAAAAGCATGTGCCCTTGGCATAACCCCATCATTTGCACCATTTAGGTCATGCATTTCCACAATATGCATTAATATAAGGCCACATTGCAAGGTTGTGCATAGACACAGTTGAGAATCCTAGGCACATGAGACACATTTGACATATGTAAACTATTTTGTTGATACTAACCTCTTTCTTCTTATTTTTTAACATTGTTCCATTTAAAGAAAAAAACAAAGAGAGAAAGGAAAAAGAAAAAATAAGAAGAAGAAGAAACATAAGAAAGGGAAAAGACCATGCACTCGAAGAATCTCATTAGTGAATCATCAAAAAGGAAGTCCATCAACAATGAAAGACAAGCCAAGGGTCAATCACTATGATGGGCAAACAACATGATGATCTGAATATCAACGGACCTTTCACCATGGTAAGAATCCCCTATGTTGGCAACACTATAAATGATAGATTAGGGAACCCCTTCATCAGCATACCCTTGAGCACTTAGCTCAAGACCCCTTAGAATGCATTCCCCAACCTTTCACCATGGTAAGAATCCCCTATGTTGGCAACACTATAAATGATAGATTAGGGAACCTCTTCATCAGCATACCCTTGAGCGCTTAGCTCAAGACCCAACTTTTTGTGCCATACTTCTTAGAATGCATTCCCCAAGTGAGTATGCATAGGAACACATTACAAGGCCATGCACAAGGCACATATTTTCTTCAACCTATGCACTAACACACTTACCCGTCCTTCATTATGGGTCAAGAGTACTTGGCATGATAACTATGAAATCCATGTTTCAAAGATCTAGAGGACATCAAGGTTACAACATCAATACCTATGAAGCAATTCACAATATACAACTGCTCAAAATTAACATTGACAACCTCTTTTGAGCACTTAGCAATTTTCAAAAGCTCACTAAAACACCACCATGCCGGAATCCAAGGAAGAATTACATACAAAGGGACTAAAACTTGCAAAGGCTAGCAAAGAAAAAATGAAGAACCAGGCGACCGACCTTGCTACATCCAAAAGATAGACCGCTCTTGTTTATACATGATGGACACTACCTCTCAAAGTACTACATGGAACACCCACTCCAACAAGGGTCTGTCAGGATGACAGACTCGAGAGGGTGGGAGTGTTGGCACTCAAGGTCAAGAATAAGGTGCGAATATTCTTAAAAGAAGTGGACACACAAGAAGAGAGAGCATGTAGAAGCTCCAAGAAGTATATGCCAAATTTTCAAAAGAAATTCCTATAAAAACTGTGATTTTGATCACCAAAGATCATTGTAAATATCATTTCACATTTTTGGAACTCCTTTTTGTTCAAGTTGAGTTATCCTCCAGCTTGAGAATATTAGAAATATCTACATACTAATTTTTATAATTTTTAGACTCTCTTTGACCCCTCAAATAAGCCCTGGAACCTAATTTTCAACTAGGCTAGAAACTAGGTTTGGACAGGGCCAAAGCTAGTGAAAAAACTATAAAAAGAGCTAGAAAGCTAATTTTTTAGGTTTTCTTGGTAGAGTATAAAGCTTTTGTAATAGACTTCTTGTGTAATTGAAAGCACTCCATTGTTCCTCTCTTTGTTCTTGCCTTGTATGCGTGCATGCTAGTGTGCTTCTCACTCATGCACTTGTGCCTTCACTTGCTCATGGTCGTCATACTAGTTCTCACACCTCCGCGGATTGACATTTATGAGGTGGATCTCCTCACGTTTGTACTCACCATTGTGCAGAGTGAAAATACTCGACGGCTTAGAGGCCTCACGATGCCTCCCAAATATGGAGATGTCTGATCCATACCAATCCTGATGCCTCAGAACGTGATGGTGATGATCCTAATGGTCGTAATGGATTCAAGCCCTCACAATGTCCTTAAACAATCACAATGGCTCTTTCTCAATGTGATATCCTTCACACAAAGACAAGGATGGCTCTAGTTTTCGCAAATTTCAGTCTAGTTTTTGTGATTCTTAAGTCCTTTCCTAGATTTTTTGAGGGTCTAAAACAAGAATATGCAAAAGAATTACACAAAAAAACACACTTTTTCAAAAAACAATTGTAGCTCAGTGATGAGTAGCACCTCCTTTAATGTCAATCCGGGAAGACGTGAGGATGGTATGAAGACCTCGAGCAAGTGGATGCACAAGTGCGTGAGTGAGAAGCACACAAGCATGCACACACATACACACACACGAGCACACACGGCAAGACAAAGAGTGAGAAGCAATGGAGTTCTTAGATTACTTTCAAAAAGCTCTTACAAGTTCATTTCAATTACAAGCTAACCTCAAAAATGAGCTCTCTAGCTCTATTTATAGTTTTTGACTAGGTTTTGGCCCTGTCCAGACCTAGTGTCTGGCCTAGTTAAAAATTAGGTTCTCTACCCTATTTGGAGGTTCAAACGAAGTCTAAAGAATGTGAAAACTGACAGGTAGATACTTCTAAAGTTCCTCAAGCTCAAGGACTCCTTGGCTTGCACAAAATGGAGCTACAAAAATGTGAAATGGTATTTACAAGGGTTTTTAGTGATGAAAATCACTATTGTTGTAGGGATTTCTTCTAACATTTTGATATACATTTCTTGGAGCTCCCTACTTGCTCCTTCTCCTTGTGTCCACCTCTCTTATGTGCATAAATGTCTTGAAAAAATATTGGCCTACTTGCCAGATCGTCGTTGACTGCTCTGTCTGCTTGTACTTTCTCTTCTCTCTGACTCCCTTCTTAAGCTTCCTTGCCTAGTGAGTCCTTCAGTTCCAACACCCCCCCCTCTCTCGCGTCTGTCGTCCCTGACAGAACCTTGTTTCTGGGAGTGTTGGATGTAATATTCCACAACCTGAGTGGCAAGCTGATGTTCTTGTATGCGTAGTCCTCTGGCCAAGTCTGTCATCATACGATCCCAATCAATTGGTCTTGGAATGTCCGGATGTGGCAGACATAACTGATCTGCATGGATCGCTTGTTCTACTGCGAATAGATGTAGCAAATGTGTGGGTCTGGGAATGAAAATTTCTAAATGATATTCCTAGAATCCAGTAGAGAACATTTCCTCAAATGTCTGCTTGAAGCATGCGGGTAAGTACTTTATTCGTGCATGCCAGGCAAAGATTATAGTAACCGAGGGAGTCTGGCTCATGTCGTAGACTAAATCCTTGTTACCTTGAGAGAATCCAGGGGCAGAGATGTATGGAGCTTGTACATTCCGAAAGGTTTTGAAGACAATGGTCATGAGCTCGAATATCTTCATACACATTTTCGCTGCTATGTCGGGTACATTATTTAGACGTGTAGACCAGTGCCGAATTGTTGATATCATGTAGGCTACGGTTGTGGTCCCTCGAGGTGGAGCAAAATATGGATAGTTAACCCAAGCCGAGCATTCTTTATTGTTGCATACCTTGATCGCAAATGCTTGCCAAGATCTACGACGTACCATTGGGCAATAGCATGGATTA
Source organism: Ceratopteris richardii (assembly GCA_020310875.1). Classification (NCBI taxonomy): domain Eukaryota; kingdom Viridiplantae; phylum Streptophyta; class Polypodiopsida; order Polypodiales; family Pteridaceae; genus Ceratopteris; species Ceratopteris richardii. The sequence continues at coordinate 61,800,784 of CM035436.1, forward strand.
TACTTGATATACAGTGGCATGGTTGCCCAGGTGCTCATCATCTCAGGGTAATCGGTTAGTAGACGTGCACTCCAATTAGGCTGGAAAATCGAGCCCGCACGTGCATCTGTCGGTAAGTCCTCTGGCTCAAATTGAGTGGCAAATGTGGGCTCCTTCCCTGTATGTCTTTTAACTTCTGCATTATAATCATGTAGCAAGACAAAATAAGGCATGTATTGCGACTCTGATGTTGTGATTAACCGTTGGTGGGATAGGTTCTGAAAGTAAGAAGACCGAAGGATAGTTTCTTCCAGATTTGTGAGAGATTGCATTTGCACAGCAACGCGATCATCATGTGTCTTACCCACTTTCTCGACCCTTTTGACCCAATTTGGAACTTGAATTTCTAAAGTGTCCTGTCCTTCCTCTGTAGTCCGACCACCGGGTGTTGGCATTGGCTCGTACGGCTCTTCATAGCTGTCATCGACGGGGATTTCCACTACTGTTTCAGGTTCTGGTTCTTCAGTGGGCGAGGGTGGCCTTTCATATGGTAAGAGGCGTGCTTGGAGTTCTGCCACCTGTTTCTGGAGGGTCTCTACTTCTTCTGTAGAGTGTTGCAAGATTACCGGCTCCTGTTGAGCTGTGGGGGCACTGGCTATCTGTTTCTTTAGGTCTGCACATTCAGTCTCTAACTTTTCATATGACTCCAAGAAATTTGCATGCTCCTCAAGTAAGATGCGAATGTCTTCCGATGGGACTGCTCTATATTTGGTAGGGCTAATGGTTGCTCCTACAATTCCTTCCATAGCCGCTTCAAAGTTGTCTTGGTTTTGTGGTTGAAGTCTCTTGTTCTCTTCTAGTGCTGCTGCCATATGCTTCCAATAGCCCAAGGTTGCGTCTGAGTGTAGCATTAGATATCATTTGCGCTTGGAGCACTGTTTCTAGTTCCTTGACTGCTTGATCATCTACTGTTGATGTCTTTGATTCCAATTCGGAGTGAGCCTGCTGTAAGGTGGTATGCTCGGTTAGGAGCGTTTGGTAATCAGCTTCAAGAGTGGTGACTCTAGCTTGCAGGCGTTGAGATTCTGCCTGGAGGGCAGCAGTGCTTTCTTCCAATTGATGGTATTCTTGTTGTAGTTGATGTGCACACTGAAGTAATGTATTGAACGTGCTATTTACATTATGAGATGCAAGGGGAAAAGTTTGAAATGCAGGGGAGGTGGAATTGGGTGGGGGGGTAGTGAATGCTGTGTATGCCAATGATGTGAGTGGTGAGGTGGGGGGTAAGGGAGGGGGAGATGGTGGAATCGTGGGGAGAGGTGCTGTGGTTGGTGAAATGTCCATTGGGTCAGACAAGGTGGTGTGTACAGGGGCTACCATGTAGGTGGGTATGGTAGGTGAAGTGAGTGTGGTGTTCGTGTAAATTGATGTCGTTGCGAACAGTGGGGAAATGTGCCTCTGAAACATTGGAGAGCGGATGAACTGCTCCACAAAGGACGGGTGTTGGGGTGGTGAGGTCAGGTTGAAAGAGATGTAGGGGCCAGATGGGAAGTGAGGGTCATGGAATGGAGGTACCCGTAGTGGGGAATAGGCTGGGAAACACAGGGTGCCTTCGGTGGGTGCCGGGTTTCCAACCACACTTGGAATTATGGGATGGCCAGTTATGGGTTCGGAGGATAGAAGGGTTGAAGCGTACAAGGGATTGGTGACGAAGGAGAAGAGGGTGTCTTGTGAGGTGGGTTCTCGAAATGAGAATGATGTGAATGAGGATGGGTTATAAGTGAAGGTAGAGGTGATGACTGTCGTTTCTTCCATGGTGGGAGGTGGTGGTGGGGGTGGAGAAGGTGGTGATGGAGGATGCTGGGGTGAGATGGGTGATGTCTGAACGAAGGTTTCAGCAGAGAGGTCAATGGTGGTGGTGGGGGTAGTTGTGGTTTCAATGGGTACTTCTTGTTCTGTGACGGGTATCCTGATAGTCTTACCTGCTCGTGGTAATGTGTCAACTCTGCGTTTGTCATACCTCACGGACTGGCGGACTGCAGTGTGGACAGCCTCCGGAACTCCTAAAGATTCTGACACTAATTTGAGGGTGTCAATGAAATGTTGGTCCACCCCCTCATCTGATAGCATTTCTTGCATCAAAGCTTGACCTGATACCAGAGAGAGTTGATGCCTTTCTTGTACTGCTTTGATTGTGTCGTATAACCTTTGTAGTCGAGCTGTATATGCAGGTGCACCTACAAGTTCTGGCACGTTTGGTTGCTCATCTTGATGCTCTTGATCATAATCCTCCTCATCTTCCACCTGTTCTTCATCTTCCTCATCCTCTTCATCCACTTCAACTGTGGTGACAGCTACTTGGGAGGTTGTTGTCTGTGTTTGCACATTCTCCACTTGTTGTGCCTCTTCTGCCTCCAGCTCTACATCTTGTAATAATTGTTCAAAATCTTCATTCGTGAGTTCTTCCAAAGGTGCACCACTGGGAAATTCAAGATCGGTTGGGATAGGAGGGAATATCAAGGTAGAACCATCGGTGCTGCGTCTTGGAAGTCGGAGTGTGAATGGTCGGACTCTTCGGGGTAGAGGGGTGACGTCTGGTGTTAGGGTGGCTCCACGTGGTTGAGCACATGGGACTTGGACAGTGCCTCTCATCTTCTTAGAAGGGGGTCCAGTGGATGTCTTGCCTCTAAACTGCTCTACACGATTCCACATTAGGGCCCATTGAATAGGGATGTCATAAGCCAAACACCTATAAATGATTCTTGTCAGAGCACAGCAACCATATAAAACCTGTTTCCGCGGCCATCGTTTGTGAGCTAGGTGTATCTGATCAATTATCCAGTGGGGTAAGTTGATGGTGAGGCTCTGTGTCTCTGCTAGATACAAACTAAACCAAATCTTTTTGGGCGGCATGGTGAATCTATCTTGTGCAGGAAAAGCAAAGTGTTGCATGCACATGCGAAGGTGTATTGCAATATTAGGCGTCATGGACACCATGTCCTTGAGTTTGGTGAGACTTCGATTCTTCATGTAATCCGGTACTAAGGTTTCCTTCTCTGTAGGAATATGCATTCCGCGCATATCTAGAGCTTCTCTCACCAAGTTGTTTGATAGCCTGAACCTCTTGAGCTCATTTCCCTTTGTCAGAGATGGAATCACAAATGAGCTTGCACCTTTTGGGTTCTGGTTTGGAGTCAAGGTGTTGATGAGATAGTAGCATCGCATGAAGTCAGGCTTTGGGAGCCGTGCGCTGAAATATGCATCCAATCCTGCCTTTTCCCATATCGAACGTAGACCTTCTGCATTTTGTAACTTCTCGAATTCTCTTGTAAAGAAATGGTATTTGCCTTGCTTCCCATTGAAGTCCAACTCTGATTCCCATAGGTACGTTCCCTCACCCAAGGGTCCTGCCACTTCAGTAAACCAGTGCGAAGTCTTTCCTACGGGCATGGTGTGGCCACTGGGAGGGTCCGCAATAGGTATGATTTTGATGGCCCACAATTCTTTTGGTCTTTCATTTGTCTCAGGCAAAACAGGTAAACTGTCTAAGTCCACCACTTGCTGGCTTGTTTCTGTTTGAGAGCTAGTTCCTGCTGCCTCAGCCATGTTGAAAACTTCGTAGCTGGTTCTGTGAGAATATATGAATAAATGTTAACATTGCAATGGACACAAAAATGACACTGTGTCCCCTGTTACAATATTAACCTAAGGTTCGGGAGAGGTTAGGGGGTTAGTAAGTGCTCGGTGCTTGTGTGTGTAGTTAGGAATTAGGTAGACCTAAGAGCTAAGTGGGATGATGTGGTGTGAGAGTGAAGTAGTTAGTAGGTGGACATGGATTTACAATTGGGGTCCGGGGGTTTATTACAAGTTTTAGGTTGCCAAATGCAACAGATAGGTTTTGATTTTGACTGTGTGGAGGCTCTGGAGAGTGTGATAGGGTATTTACTTGAAAAATGGGGCTTTTTAGGGACCCATTTACAAGTGATTCTACTTGTGCTCATGGAAGAATACGTGTTAGTGCGTGATGTGTAAGACTGGGCCTCAGATGTTCGCGTGAGTGAAACATGTTGTACAGGGTTTGGCCTTGGTGTAGTTATTTGAGCCAGCAAGCAAGCCTTAGGCACCCAGATTTGTCGTGATTGTGGGCTGGCCTTCATTGACTTCTTGGGTACCCAAATAGACTTTACTTTCGCAGAAGAATTTATGAAGGACTTCTTATTAGTGTCGAGTTGTTGATTACTAATAAGAGGTTTAGGCCATGGTGTTGGCCTGGTCGGAACAGGGTGTTCGCCTTTTCGCCTCCATACTTGTTTTATCAACTGAAACAATCTGCTTTGCTCCTTTTTTTGGCCTCTAGTATAGGTAGTGTTCTGCTTCTTCTGTATTCGATCTGCCTTTGGTTGCTGCATCCCTCTGGCCTTTGGAACAGAAGGGAGTGCCTTCTTATCCTTGACTCCGTTGTTGAGACAATCCTCTTTCTACGTCATACATTTTTGGACAAGAATAGCATTGTCAACTTCATGTGCACCCCTGGAAGGACCAGGAGTTCGTGCCTTACCTAGTTCCTTGAATGCCTCGTTTTCCAATTCAACTGTAATTCGATTATGATTTATCCATACCTGAAGAAGTCCACTTCTTAAGTTTAGGTTGACCGCATGATCATAGATCCAGTCCTGACCCAAGACAAGAGGCTCAGTGAGGTCCTCATCTTGACACACTAGTACTTTGACTGTCATCACTTCGTCTTGAATGGAGATGGGAAGATCCACCTCGCCCATGCAAGGGTTTCCACACCTCCCAATCCTATGAGATATGCTTCTATAGGATCGACAGTTAATTTCAATTCTTGACAGTAAGATAACTTGACAGCACTAGTGGATGCACCTGATTCAATCAAAGCTCTTACAGTCTTTGCACCTTTTCCTTGTCCTATATCTAAGGTTATAAAAGGACGTCGATCAATTATCCTATGAGAGCTGATACCTGAAACTTCACACATAGCCACATGATATCCTTGGTCTGCATATGCATCTGGCCTAGGTTGCTCTCTACCTTGTCTTTTTAATTTCATTCTTTGTATGCGCTCTAAGGCTTCTGCTTGAGCTTCTTCTCGAATCCGCTTTTCTTCTTCTTTGCGTTTCTTAGCAGTGTTGAGTCGACTTAGCATTTCCTCTGTGAGTGGTTCCTCATACAACTTGACCCTGCATCCGCTTATGTAGCTCGGGAGAACGTCACCTTCTAATGTGGATAGTTGTACTGCTCCACTTGTTGAGATTCTATTAATTATCATGGGTCCGTAACCTCTTTTCTCTAGTTCCTCGCATGTTGTTTCAAAGTGTAGACTAGTACTAGATCTCCTGTTTTCAAGCCTTTATCCTTAATATGGGCATCAAAATATGCATTCTGTCGTTTCTTAGCTGCATATATCCCTGCAGCCGCCCTCAGTCTTGTTTCTTCTAATCGTTCAAGGTCAAAAAGTCTAGAGGAGAGTTCATGACCCGTCCATTCATGCTCTTGTGCTACTTTTAGTGTAGGTATTAAGAAGTCCAATGGTAGCACTGCATTTTGGCCAAATACCATCTGAAAGGGGGTGGCTTGGAGTACCGTTTTGTAGGTGACTCGGTATGCCCAAACAACATGGTGTAGCTGTTTGTCCCAATCAGAGCGTTTATTGTTCACCAATTTCGTCAGTACATTGCATAAGATCTTGTTGGTGCTCTCAACCTGGCCATTTGCTTGAGGGTGATAGGGGGCAGACTTCTTATGCACTACCAAGAATTCTTGGAGCAGATTTTCAATAACTTCATTCAAGAAGTGAGTGCCTCTATCACTAACTAGCTCTATAGGTAGCCCGTATCTAGTGAACACATTCTCAAATAAAAACTTAGCTGTTGTTTGAGCATCGTTCTTCGTTGTGGCTTTTACCTCTACCCACTTTGTTAGATAGTCTGTGGCAACAATGATATATTCTGCATGGGAACCCTTAGCTGGGGGATTAATAGGACCTACGAAGTCTATTCCCCACTTAGAGAATGCACGTCCACCCATCATAGGTTTCAGTGGCATCTCATCTTTGCGTATAGGATACTGAGTTCGCTAACAGACATCACACCGTTTCACATAGGTATGTGCATCCATGTGAAGGGTCGGCCACCAGAAGCCCGCAAATAGTATTGCCTTGATCACCCGATCTGGTCCAAAGTGTCCTCCTGCTACACCTTGGTGAGCAGTTTCCAAGATCTTGAGATATTCACTTTCATGGACACATAGTCTCAGGTAACCATCTTTACCACGTTTGTATAGATTATCACCAATGAGTGAATAATCCTGGGCTTCTTGTTCTAAACTCCTTTGCCTAGCCAGAGTCATGTCTGGAGGGAATGTTCTCGTCCTTAAGAAGGATACTAGAGGTTCACTCCAATCTGGCACTATGGACACTTGATAAAGAGTGGCATGTTCCACAGGTGGTTTAGTGCAGCAGGTTGGGCATTCCTTGCACAGCTTTTGGACATCAGCTTCCATAGTTGGCCAATGTACTCCAAGTCTCCGTAGTGTCTGTAGGGTTCGTCGCTTTGAGTAGTGTTGCTCTAATGCACCTACATGTGCTAATTGCAACCACTTCGCATACTCGTCCTCTTCTACACAACAAGCCAAGATCCCTTGATCTGTGTGCTTGTACATACTTCCAGCCATGATGTGGTACTTTTGGGCTTTTACTACCTCTCTATTATGTGTGGCTATTACTGGGTGGTTAGGCCCGTACGTCAATACTGGCACTAATGGCTTAGCCCACTGCGGCATCACTTCCAAATTAAACAAGTAAGCATCAGGAAGGTCATCTGACACTCCTTGTGGGGCTTCTCCCGATGTGAGCCTAGAAAGGTGATCTGCTCTCAAATGAGTCTTCCCTTTCCTTACCACGACCTCAAAATCATATTCCATTAGCAAGAGAAACCATCTTACTAATCTTCCTGTATTGCATGGCTTGTTTACGAGGTATAGCAATGCCTGATGATCAGTAAAAAATTTAAACTTATTTGCAAGCAGATAATGTCTAAACTTTTTAACCGCATACACCATGCCTAGTCCTTCTCGTTCGGTGGTGGTATAATTTCGTTCAGCTGCATTCAATTGTCTACTAGCATAGGCAATTGGAAGATCCATATTACCTTCACCAGTAGGCTGCGCGAGTACACACCCAATAGCATAATTGGATGCATCAACATGAACATGGAAAGGCTTATTCCAATCTGGTGTGGTCAAGATCGGTGCTGAACATAATCGCCGTTTAAGCTCATTGAAGGAATTCTCACATTCATCAGTCCACTCAAAGTTAGTCAAAAGTCCATACATGGGCTTTGCAATGACAACATACATATGAATGAACCGTCGGTAGTAACCACAATGCCCCATAAAAGCCTGTACTTCCTTGACGTTCTTTGGCCTAGGTAACTTGGCTATGGCTCTGACTTTCTCTTCATTAGTGGATATGCCATTCTTTGACACTATGTGTCCTAGAATCTTGCCTTGCCTGACCATAAAAACACACTTTTCTGGGTTCAAGCAGACCTGATACTCCCTACATTTGTCAAAGATTTGTCTGAGTTCAGGAATATGGGTTTGTTTGATGTTGGAATGAGCACAAAGATCATCAACATAGACTTCTAAGTTCTTCCTTAAGAACTCTTTAAATACATGGCACATCAGCCTCTGGAAGGTAGCTGGTGCGTTGGTAAGCCCAAATGGCATTACTCTAAAGGCAAAAATGCCCCATTCTGTGGCAAAAGCTGTCTTATGCTGATCTTCTGGAGCTATGGCTACTTGATTGTAGCCCGAAAATCCGTCGAGGAAGCTGTACACTTCCTTGCCTGCTACTCTTTCTAAGAGATGCTCTGTGATAGGAAGCGGATAGTTATCTCGAATTGTGGCTGCATTAAGCTTCTTCAAGTTAATGCATACACGCAGCTTTCCATTCTTCTTGGGCACCACTACGATGGGGGATACCCACTCAGTGTGCTCAATTTCATAGATGAATCCAGCTTCAACCAGTCTATCTATCTCCTCTTTGATCTTGGCAGCATAATTATCATTATATGTGTATGGCTTTTGCTTAGAAGGTTTGGCATCCGAGGTCATGGGGATAGTGTGTGAGCAGATGTCTAGATCAACACCCTTCAAATCCTTGTAACTCCAAGCGAATACATCTCTGTATTCTCTTAGCAAGGCTATCAATTCTTGCTCTTCTTCTTCCGTCAGGTCATGGCCTATGTAAGTGCATCTCTCTTCTCCCAAGACTCACCATGTTCACGAGATTGCATGTAGTAAGCATGGGGACTATCGACATGTGTAGAGTCAAAGCTATGGTCACTGGGATCACTTTCTGAAAGCAATGGTGTTACGGGAACTATAGCTCTATTCAGGTTTTCTTCTACAGCGACATACTTTACAGGGATCATGTTGGATGGAGCTGGAGGTTGTTGGGCTAACACAGGTTGAGGCCTTTGCTGGGCTTGATATTGTGGTTGGTAGGTTTGTTGAGGCCTGGCATACTGCTGTGGTGGATATTGGTTCTGATATCTTCCTTGTTGAGGGTATGGCTGAGGGTAGGTTTGCCTAACAGCTTGCTTATTGTATGGGCAGTCTTGTGCTGTGTGATTTGTGTATCTCCGTTCTATGGTACAGTATTGGCTACTCGGATTTACTTGGGGTTGAGCCGTAATGGGACAGACATTCGCCATATGGTCGCCTCCACATGTATAGCACCTTTTTACAGGGGCAAACCTTGGGATCTGTTTGCTAGAGACACCTAGTTTTTGTGCCACTTTCTCAGCGAGTTCCTCAATTGATGTGGATTGCGTGGAAGAGAGGCTAGAGTCACTATCTGAATCTTTGTATATCTTGGAAAGCTCTAACTCCTCCCCTAGGTTATCCTCAATGTCAATACACATGCGTACACACTCTTCTATGGTCCTAGGGTCCTTCAAGTACACATATGATCTTAATTTGGTACTTAGCAGTCCGTCCAAGAATAGAGCCACTTGCTTAGCTGGTGTGGGTAGCTCAGGGACAGGGCATCTTTCAAGATATTGCCTAAATCTTCTTCCTGCAAGTCTCACAGTCTCTTGAGGGGTTTGCTTGAAGCTGTGAATCAGCGAGGAGGTATTATGTCTTATGCCACTCTTAGAGAATTCAATAATGAAAGCCTCTAGGAGTTGGTCTATGCTCCTGAACTGCCTCTCATTTAGTGGCTGAAACCATGTCAGGGCAGTGTTCCTAAGGGTTAGACCAAAGGCATTGTACTGCGTGAATAGATCCTCCACTTGTTCAGCTCTCAAGACTTGCCTAAACTCAGCCACATGATCGTATGGATCTCCAGTGCCATCGAAGTAGTTCTTCATGGACTTAACTAGCTGAGTCGGTCTCAAAGTCCTTGTGTGCTCTCTAGGTCGTGGTAGAGGGAACTCATCCGCATTTCTTTGATTCCTGTGAGCTCTAAGTATCTCAGGTTCTACTCTATTTGTTTCCATTCTTGTTCATTCTCTGCCCCCTGGGTTGGCAAAGCTTACTTCTGGTCTATCTCTACTTCTGTCTCTTTGAATTCCATGAGCTTGGGATGTTCCAGCTCCAGGGTGACCATAGGACACATTCGATCTTGGTTGGGGGAAAATAATTTCACCTTTCCAAGTGTAAGCATGCCGATCATTTTCTGTCACCACAAAGATCCTTTCTGAAGCGTGATCCAAGTAGGTCACTCTGCCTGGGCTATCAGGATCCTTAAACTCATAGATCATGATTGTTCCTATATCAATTGGCCGATCAGATTTATACCTCCAAAAGGCTTCGTCAGTCTCTCGATTGAGGAGCAAATCTATGCTCTTATTATCCTGGGGAATCCACTCTGGTGTGATAATCCTAGTGAGAACCGATTTGCCTCGAGGGGTTCTAGGTTTTGTACCCATGTTTCCTTGCTCTAGGTCACCTAAGTCCGCTTCTAGGATCACATTTCCAAATTCGTCCGTCCTATCCGGGTGACTGGTGACTACGTATATGGTTCCTTCTTTGTCCAAGTATGCTCCGTTTTCAAACTTGACAGCTGGGTGCTCTAATCCTATGGATTGGTTAGGGTTTTTAATTTGGACCACAGATCTTCCTAGGCCGTCCTCATAGATGCTAGCACCTAATCGGTTGGTCCTAAGGTATTCTAGCTGCGTCTTGTACGGGCCTTCTACCCTGTGCAAGTATGGCACTCCTGAACTTCCCGTAGGTCAGTCCATGCCTTGAGACATCTCTGATTCACTAGTCTCAGAGCTAGGGTAGTATGAGTGGTGGCTCAAATGTTGGGCCCAAGACCTAGTAGTGTGGTTGACACTAGCCTCTGAAGACCTAAGACTTCGTCTATCTCTCCCTAGATGTCGCCCTGATCTAAGGTTCATAAGCCTAATTGAATAGCCCAATTTTGCCCACGTACAACCTCGTTACTGAGTTCTTTTGTATCAGTCGCTTGATTCTTTTTTAATCGATTATCGTGTTTATGCTCTAGTCAGAAATCACGTCATCAGGAATATTTGAGTTAATTTTTTGCACTGTAAGTTGATCGTTCCACGTTAGATTCTTTCCTTTAAGGTTATCGCATCACGAAGAGATTATGTTTAATCTTGAACTTGAGTGCATAGGTAGTCTTTGACTTGATTGATGCCTATCGTTGCCTTGACTTACTCCTATCACTAGTCGTTCTTAGCCTAAGCTAGGAATTGACAGAGGGGGTTGAAAGTTTCCAGCCTTTTGTTTCCTGCTTGGTTGCCCTTGAATGCCCAGGAAGTGTGTTCCCAAGCTTGCACTTACACTTGCTTAGAACGCCTTTCGATGCTCTCAATAGATTTGTAAGAGTTCCAAAGTTAGCTTTAAGATTTAAATTCCAAAGATAGAACCAATGATTCTCATTCCTGTAGCACAAATACTAATTTGCATAGTGATTTTTAGGAAAACAATTCTTAAGACCCCTGACTTTGATCCCCCTGGGTATGGTCAACTTCAAAATACCCTAGCTGAAAATCTACGCATTATCTTTATAAAAAATAGTTGAGGGCGTGTAGTATATGCCACGAGCTTTCCAACAAGCCCTAGAGCTCAAAAAATGGATTTCGTATGAAAAAGTTATGACTGTTCAGGGTTCTAGGGTTAAGACAGGGTTCAAACAGGATCACTGTGCAACAGGTTTTCCCCAAGTTGTTTTCCTAAGGCCTCCTTATGTGCTCTAGAGTAAAATGTTCATTCCCAAAATTAGCCAAACTCTTCAAATTAAAAACCCTAAAAAATTGGCTAAAATTGGCTGTCAATTGCGATGGACAGGGCAATCAATCGCGATGGACAGGAGTCAATCGCGATGGACAGGGCAATCAATCGCGATGGACAGGAGTCAATCGCGACGGATAGACAGGGCAATCAATCGCGACAGACAGGAGTCGATCGCGATGGACAGGAGTCGATCGCGACAGATAGGCAGTCAATCGAGATGGACAGACAGGGCAATCAATCGCGATGGACAGGAGTCGATCGCGATGGACAGGAGTCGATCGCGACGGATAGGCAGTCAATTGCGATGGACAGACAGGGCAATCAATCGCGATGAACAGGAGTCAATCGCAACGGATAGACAGGGCAGTCAATCGCGACGGACAGGAGTCGATCGTGATGGACAGGAGTCGATCGCGACGGATAGGCAGTCGATCGCGACGGACAGCAGTCGATCGCGACGGACAACAGTCAATCGCGATGGACAGGGCAGTCAATCGCGACGGACAGAGCTGTCAATCGTGATGGATTGAAATTTTGTAAATTTTTCAAAAATTTTTGTGGAAATGTGGTGTGCAGGGTCTCTAGTCCACTGTGGTGCACTCAGATTTACCAAAAGGTGAAAACTTCTGTCAATCGTGATCGACAGAGGTCGGCGACTGCGAGACAGTTCTGCACATTTCTGTACCTACGTGACGTGCTGGAGGGGATGATGATGTTGAAACCTGCAAAAAAACTCCAAAAGCATGCAGAAAATAGCACACAACAGTTTGCTCTCTCGCTCTCTCTCACAAGTGAAATGAGGGAAATGAGGTAGAGAAGGTGATATGATCAAAAACTGAAAATTTTCGCGATGATGGAGATGGAGGTGGGAGATGGTGATGATGATGATGGTGATGAGGAAAACAAAAGAAAATAGATAAAGGTGAAGAAAATACCTATGACTCCAATGCGTCAACTCTACATCTTACCATCACACGCTCGTCCTCAAAGCTCGATCCCCGGCAACGGCGCCAAAATTTGGTGTAGCTCAGTGATGAGTAGCACCTCCTTTAATGTCAATCCGGGAAGACGTGAGGATGGTATGAAGACCTCGAGCAAGTGGAGGCACAAGTGCGTGAGTGAGAAGCACACAAGCATGCACACACATACACACACACGCGCACACACGGCAAGACAAAGAGTGACAAGCAATGGAGTTCTTAGATTACTTTCAAAAAGCTCTTACAAGTTCATTTCAATTACAAGCTAACCTCAAAAATGAGCTCTCTAGCTCTATTTATAGTTTTTGACTAGGTTTTGGCCCTGTCCAGACCTAGTGTCCGGCCTAGTTAAAAATTAGGTTCTCTACCCTATTTGGAGGTTCAAACGAAGTCTAAAGAATGTGAAAACTGACAGGTAGATACTTCTAAAGCTCCTCAAGCTCAAGGACTCCTTGGCTTGCACAAAATGGAGCTACAAAAATGTGAAATGGTATTTACAAGGGTTTTTAGTGATGAAAATCACTATTGTTGTAGGGATTTCTTCTAACATTTTGATATACATTTCCTGGAGCTCCCTACTTGCTCCTTCTCCTTGTGTCCACCTCTCTTATGTGCATAAATGTCTTGAAAAAATATTGGCCTACTTGCCAGATCGTCGTTGACTACTTTGTCTGCTTGTACTTTCTCTTCTCTCTGACTCCCTTCTTAAGCTTCCTTGCCTAGTGAGTCCTTCAGTTCCAACAACAATCTAGTTCAAGATTCCAAGATTCATATCTCTCTAGATACATATTATTTTGCCTTGAAATTTGTAGAGGAGAGAGTTTTTACTGAGAGTTTTTACCTCAAGGATGCAATGTATAAAGTTTTTTACAAAGTGCTTGACCATACATAATGCAACAAGAGCTTGAAAATATGTTCTCTCTCCTCTCTTTACTGTAGTTTTCTCTTGTTGGAGTTAGATGTTTGTGGAAGCACGCGAACAACACAAGGAAAAAAAGAAGCTTGGAGCACAATACACAATACTGAATGTATTACCACTAGAGTGTACAAAGATAAGTGGCCTTTTAGGGCAGCAGGTGTATATATGTTGCAGAGCTAAAGAGCGCACAAAGCAGAGAAAAAAGACGGGCCCCAAAATTTTTCCGATTTGGGCCATATATTTTTGTAACATATTCATTCTTGTAATATATTTCCCCTTGTAAAGGCACTAGAGGAGTCCTCTAGATGCATTCCCACAGAAGAATAGAAGCTTACCCATGTAAAATAGTAGGAAATTAGCTTTTAGTGAATAAAGTGCCGGTCACTTGTGTGAAAGGACCATTTTTAGGGCACTAATATATAAGTCAAATGTGACTCTTTGTAAAGGACTTTTGGCCATTGTGAGAATAGAGAGCACAGAAATTCGAATTTGTGTCTTCTTCCCTCTTCATCTTCTTCTTCGTGAGCTTGTATGCATGTGTATTGCTTGGAAAGAGTGCTTGTGAGTGTTGTCTATCCTTGAGAGTGTTTCTTTGCTGTAGGAGAAGTGTGTGCGAGGTGTAGGAAGTGCTGGTGCGTAGGAAAGTAATTTCGCGATTCAGTATTTCCGTCATAACTTGAAGTAGGAGCGTCGGAATTGAGTGAAACCACTGCCATTGGATGCGTCTTCTCGAGAGCTTCGAAACGCATATGCTATTCGCTATGTTTGGAGCTCGGAGCTAGGAGAAAAGTCCAAAATACTGACGGCTGCTGCACCAAGTATCGTTTCATCTTGACCTACAGTTGAAGCTTGTTAGGATAAGTATTTACCTCATTTTCATTCTTGAGTAGTCCTTTTGCATTGACCATTATGTGATTGCATGTCTTCATACACTCGGCTAGGTTAGTATACTCTTCGGATTGATAAATTAAAAGCGTGTATCCCCACTATATGCACTTGAGAGGGGATTGAGGTATAGTCTCTTTCTCCGCAAGTCCCTAAGCTCGTGCTTAGGTCAACACACTTTTTGGCGCCGTTGCCGGGGAGTGACGAATCAAACCGAGGCAATCGTGTGATGGTAAGTAGCTTTTTGCTTTGAAGAACTTGGAGGAGCGGAAATCTTCTCTTCTTTGGTAAGTCATTTTCAGCCGCACTTGCTACTTCTCATTCTTGGAGTGTGTGTAGTGAGTTGATAGATTAGGGAAGTGAGTAGAAGAAGTAGAGTAGGAGTGAGTGGAGAGTAGAGTAGGCTTTAGTGAGGTTAAAAAATTTTCCTTTTTTTTAAGCTAGGAACTGCCAAGTATAAAAGCCAAAAAAATTTCATTTTTCAAGTTACTTGTTGAACAAGTATCGTGGAGAGCAGTGTCGAGTGTCGTGTGAGTTGCAGCGATCGTGGCGAGGAAAACAAGCAATAGGGAGGAGTTCAGTGCAAAAGAGTTGGACCAAGAGATCATAGGTGCTACCAAGGTAAACAAAATTACCCATTTGATCAAACATTTTCAGTATTTCAACCTAGGAAAGGAAAGAAACGACCTGCGCTGAGTATCGTTTGGACTCTCAGGGGGTTAAAAGTCATTTGTTGATTGATACACTGGGTGAGGGTAAGAGAGAAGAGCTAGGTGAGAAAGGGGGAAACATCAAACCTCAAAAAACATTACAAAAATTTGAAAAAGGGTCAAGTATCGCTTTGCTCCTGCGGTCGAGTATCGTTTTACTCCTGCGGTTGAGTATCGCGATATTTCCCAGCGGTCGTCGATCGTTTTGTGAGAGATCGTAGATCGTTTCAGATAGAGATCGTAGATCGTTTCAGATAGAGATCGTAGATCGTTTCAGCTAGAGATCGGTATCGTTTCGTAGAGATCGTTTTGATCAGAGGTCGTCGATCGTGTATCGTTTGCCAAGTATCGTTATCCAGAGATCGCGACACTTGTCCAAGGTCGTGTATCGTTTGTCACGGGTGTCGTCGGTTGTCGATCGTTTGGCGGAGATCGCGACACTTGTTACAGATCGGTATCGTTTCAGTTAAATATCGCCGATCGTTTCTGGTGAAGATCGTAGATCGTTTCTATTCGAGTATCGTGTATCGTCTAGTGAGAGATCGTGTGTCGTTTCAGCCCAAGTATCGCCGATCGTTTCGACTAGAGATCGTCGGTCGTGTATCAGCCAAAGATCACTTTGCGAGAGATCGTTTGGTCAAAGATCGTTTTCCAGCGATCGTTTTGATCAAGTATCGTTTAGACCCAAGTGTCGTTTGCCAGCGATCGTTTTGGTCAAAGGTCGTAGATCGTTTCACCGAGAGGTCGTGTATCGTTCCCAGTCAGAGATCGTTTCGGGAAAAATCGTTTACCAGCGATCGTTTCATCCAAGTATCGTCTGTCAGCGATCGTTTTCTCAGAGATCGTGAGAGTCAAGTATCGTGACTTGAAATTTTCTTTCAGTCACTTTCCAGCCTAAGTTTTCCCTAGACTTCTAAGCCATAACTTAGAACTCTAGAGGCTAGAGGTGGACAAGAATTGATCAGAGCTCTTAAGTGAATGAACCTGAGATCAGGAAGAACCCTAGGAAGCCGAAGAAGTGTAATCTCTTCCGTAGGGAGTGCAGCCGAACCAAGTAACCGTTCACACTATTCTGAGACCTCCAGTGAGTCAGAAGGAGAAATCCCCATGGCTTCCGAGGATATGCAAAACACTGTGCCCATGATTGGCCAGATGTCCATCATTGAGGGCGAATACAGAACTTCCTTAGAGTATGTGAACACCAACCACAATGAGATCCCTATCTATTTGGATGGTTTAAACATATCAGTGGCCAGACTGAGGAAGGCTTCAGAGGCCTATGTAGTGCCAAGACCAGCAGTTAAGTACATAGGAGGACTGTACATGGACAAACAAGACATTCAATACGTGGTCACAGAACACCCTGAAATCATCAATGAGCGTGGTGAGGAAAATAATGCTTCAAGCTTAAATGGAAGTGGAAACGAAGAGCAAGTAACTACTCCTAGAGGGAGATCAACAATTACTAAACTTTGGAGAGGAGACCTAGTTCCCCAGGATGACACTCTAATAGATGTGTATTTGATCAACGGGATGGAGCACTTGCTCAGAGCCCATTCCTCTATTTGGGAAGCTGCTCCTAATCCAGTTACCATCTATGAGTTACAAGATCCTGAATTCTCCACCATCATCACATATTTGGACAAAAATCACAGGAGGTATTGGCCAGTCACTGAATTAGAGCGAGCTGAGCTGAAATATCAAAACATCCCAGTGTTCCCCCCAAGGGACCAAGCCACAACTTCACGGAATCCACATGGAACTTCTCAAAATGATTCAAGTCAACATTCGGGACAAACACAACAAACTCAACAAACCCAGATCCCTGTCAGACCACATGTACAATTTGCAATGCCTGCCACTAATCCTAATTGCCGGCCACAACCAGCCATTGACCCAAGACATGGAGTTCATGCTCCAGTCAGACCACAGGTAGTACGAGGACCAGGCATACCAATAGGAAGACCCAATTACCCTGTAATGCCGAGACAACCTGAAGCAGGAAGGAGACTAAGGCTGATTCAAGTGGCCAAGTGCATGAGAAATCATTATGATGGCTCGAGTGAACCCTATAATCACATAGCAGAATTTAAACAAGTAGTCAGAGCCGAGCAGGTAGATGACTTCATGATTCAATATGAGTCTTTTGGCCTTACCTTGTCAGACACAGCTCTGGCCTGGTTTCAGCCATTGGATCCAAGTACCTTTCAGAACATGGATCAGGTTTATCAAGAAATGATTGAAGAATTTACCAAATCTGGAATTAAAAACAATTCTTCGTCATTAATCCACAGCTTCAAACAAGTCCCGACTGAGTCAGTCAGATTGGCTGCGAGGAGATTCAAGCAGTATGTGGATAGATGTCCCGTAGAAGAGAGACCTACACAAAACAAAATGGTATCATTGTTCTTAGAAGGACTATTGAACGGAACCTTGAGGTCATTAGTGTACGTGAAGAGAGTTCAAACTTTGCAAGAGTGTATGAAGGAATGTATAGACCTAGAAGATAATCTTGCAGAAGACTTGAAAATACCCCAAGGGAGTGTGAAAAGCGAAGAGTCAACAAGTAGCACATCAAACCCTAAAAACAACGTTGAGGAAATTGCCGACTTGTTAGCAAAAAAACTGAATATGCAAGGACAGAGGAATTATCCCACCAACCCTATGAGAATGCCTATGCTTAGAAGATGTATGCAGTGCGGAGGAGATCATCCTTCTCACTTGTGTACTAGGGGAGTAGTCCCACCACCTGCCTATGCTCCTCATAGACCCTCTGTCCCCGGACCACTACAATATTGCAGTATAGAGCAAAGATACACAAATCATAGCACAGAGAACTGCCCTTACAATAGGCAAACCAGACCCACACAGCCTTATGTGAGACCATATGGATATCCGCAGAACCAGCAGGGAGGAGAAGCCTTTAGATATCCCTCATATCAGCCGCAGGCACCAATACCACGACCATACGCATACCAGGGATATACGCAGCCTCAACCAGTGCTAGGACAACAACCGCCCCACCCTCAGAACGTTGTCCCAGTTAAGATAGCGCAACCAGAGGAAAACCTAGAAAGGGCTATAGTGCCAGCCACACCTCTGACTAGCAGTGAACCATATGACTCATTATACGAATCTAGTCAAGGAACATACCCTGGTTATGAGAGCTCAATAATGGAATGTGGGCAACAATATGACCCATATGCTTATGGTATGGAGACACCAGAGAGTTCATATAACTACGAGCAAGATTATGTACCATTAATGTACACAGCTCCTAGAGCAACCATGCCACCTCGACCAATGAATAGACCGACTGTACCCAGAGGACCATGCTACAGATGTGGAGGTGACCACTATATTAGAGAATGTACATTGCCAAACCCACCACCACCACAACGAATTTGGGAAGGTTACTGTAGCGATTGTGGAAAGGAACATCTCTTCAGAGATTGTCCGAAGAACCCAAACAAAGTCACATCTAACGTACAGATTAATGTGATAGAAGTGATTGAATCATCAGGGAGCGACAAAGAGTACACTATACCTTTAAAAGCCATAACAAGAGCAAAGGCTAGAGAGAACCCTGATAAATCAGACGGAAATAATCAAAGTGACAAAGAGGGAAATACACCCATCCCTCACAGAGTGGAAGATTCCGAAGAACCAGAAAAAAGTGTCGCCAGTAAAAGATCCCAAAGATGGAAGCAAAGGAGAGACAGGATAAAAGAAAAAAAGTTCTTGCAAAAGAAGGAAAATGAAAAGAGAAAACCAAAATCAACAAAAAAATCACAAGTAGAAGAAGAAAATGAAAAGGAGAATAAAGGGAAGGAGGTAGGATCGGTATTAGCAGACCCAATGCCTGAAGAATTAGCCATGTGGATTCAGGCATACAAGGCAAGAATAAAAGCAGGACCTACCATAGAACAACATGAGAAAGAGTATCCGAGAGGCGACTTAGAGAAAGAAAGACTGGAAATCTGCAAGAAATTAATAGAAGTTGCTCAACAAACATTAGAAAAACCCGCATCACCTTTACCGAACAACCGAATTTGCGAAGAAAAATTCCAAGAGTGTCTAAACAATCAGGAAAAGCCTAACGTAAATAGACCTCTGGATGATGAAATTGGTATTGAGAGAAAGGAAGGATCCATAGTCCCTGAAACAGAAGGAGATTGGACTAAGGATTTATGGGCGCGAGTTCAAGAGGACAAGTGGAAAAAGGTGGAAGGAATGGAACCGCCCTTTGAAGAATTGAAAGCAGAAAACGAAATAGAGAGTTCAATACCTGAACTCAATTCAGAAGAAATTTTTCCAATGGATGCAAGTGACAGAGAAGTGGAAGACGATGTAAAGGAACTACCCAATTACACCGGGGAATACGAGCACAACTCAGAATTGTATCGCATTCCATCAATAACGAGACGAGAAACGAATCCATCAGTTCAAACATCGGAGATCATACAACGCCTTAGAGAGGTGAAAATCCCATGTACCTTAACATTTGAAGACCTGTTAAAGGTAAAACCACATCTAAAAGAGAAATTGATCGATCAATGGGAAGTCAAGGAGGAAAAGAAGGAGGCAGATGACGAAGTGAAAACGGTGAGAATTCCAGTGGATAAAGTAGGGGACTTTAGTGAAGGAGATGAAGGAAATACCTGTCTTCCAATCACCTATAGGGGTTACACAACCAAAGCCATACTAGATTCAGGAGCTGGTGTTGGTATAGCTACCAAAGAAATTTGGGAGAAATGGGGAAAACCAGCATTAAGACCAACACGCATGAAAATTCAAATGG
Organism: Ceratopteris richardii; assembly: GCA_020310875.1. NCBI lineage: Eukaryota > Viridiplantae > Streptophyta > Polypodiopsida > Polypodiales > Pteridaceae > Ceratopteris > Ceratopteris richardii. The sequence goes on from CM035436.1 coordinate 61,820,353, forward strand.
CAGATGGACACACGGAAAGACCCTTAGGATTGTTGGAACGAGTAGTCTTCACTACGTGCGGAGTGGAATTCGAACATACTTTAGCAATATGTCACTTTGAAAGGCCAAGCAATTATGAAATGATCTTGGGAAGGCCATTCATGAGACAGCTAAAGGTCGTACAAGACTGGGGAAAAGATGCAGTGTACCTACAACACGCAGGGGTCACCACTAGGATCAACCTACATACGTATACATATCAAGATGTACCACCTCTGCAATGGAATCAAGTCCATAAAGAGGAAGACGATCAATCGATTCATAGTGCAGGTTCTAGTGACCAATCCTGGATGAACGAGGACACTCATCTATGGATATGCCAAGCTGCAAAAAAGGAAGAAGAGAGAAGAAAAAGTTGGCAGCAGAAACAAGGTGTAGTGAGATCGGTACAAGATCCGGCTTATATGCCACAAGTATTTCCAGACGAAGAATTCGAACCTCACGGTTGGATGGAAATCTTAGCCACCCTCGATGTCTGTGTAAATGAAGAAGTGGTAACTATGAACGAATGTATTGACGAGGAGGGGTATGATGTTAGTTTGTATATGGTAGTCCTTCAGGAGGCAGAAGAAGGAGAAATGATTGAGAAAGATTGGAAGGAGGACTACGAGAGCATTGAAATGGAACCAGAACCCATGGATTTAGGGATTAGTACCACCAACATGGATATCACTGCCAGTGAACAACATAAGGATCTCACACAAAAGGAAGAATTAGAAGCTGAAAGGGAGTTAGAAGATGAAGATAACAAGCTTCAAGACCAATTTGAGGTACCAGCTCACTTTAAAAAATACGAAGTGGAAGAGAGGAAGATTGCTATTCAAATGCCTAAAAGAGAGGCACAACCTGGAATAGCATATGATAATAAAGAACAAACCAAAAAAATAGTGGTAACCATGGAAGGAGGAGAGGAACGATGTACTTTCATAGGACAGGATGTCTCAGCGGAAGAAGAGCAAGAGTTGATTCGACTCATAAGAGAATACCGGGATGTCTTTGCTTGGACTTATAAGGACTTAAAAGGAGTAGATCCATCTATATGTGCGCATAGAATCCCCATGACATCCGAGGCCAAACCTTCTAAACAGAGACCTTATACTTATAATGATGTGTATTCAGCCAAGATAAAAGAAGAAATAGATAAGTTGTTGGATGCTGGATTCATATACGAGATAGAACACACAGAATGGGTATCGCCATTAGTAGTAGTGCCTAAGAAAAATGGAAAATTGAGAGTGTGCATAAATCTGAAGAAGGTGAATGCAGCCACTATACGTGATAGCTACCCATTACCGATTACGGATCATCTATTGGAGAGGGTAGCAGGTAAAGAGGTCTATAGCTTCCTAGATGGTTTCTCCGGATACAATCAGGTGGCTATTGCGACTGAGGACCAACACAAGACAGCATTTGCCACTGAATGGGGTGTGTATGCATTCAGAGTGATGCCCTTTGGACTCACTAATGCACCGGCTACCTTCCAACGATTAATGTGTCACGTTTTCAAGGAATTTTTGAAAAAAAGCATGGAAGTGTATGTAGATGACCTTTGCACGTATTCCAATCAAAGACCCGATCACATACCGGAATTAAGGAAGATATTCAACAAATGTAGGCAGTATAGAGTCTGCTTAAACCCAGAAAAATGTGTCTTCATGGTAAGACAAGGAAAAATACTAGGACACATAGTCTCAAGAAATGGGATATCTACGGATGAGGATAAGATTAAAGTCATATTGGACTTACCAAGACCCAAAAATGTAAAGGAAGTACAAGCCTTTATGGGACATTGTGGATATTACCGTAGGTTTATTCACATGTATGCCATAATAGCTAAGCCCTTATACGGTCTATTGACTCAGTTCACTTGGACAGACGAGTGTGAGAAGGCCTTCAACGAGCTTAAGAAGAGGCTGAGTACAGCCCCAATTCTAAAATCACCCAACTGGAACAAGCCTTTTCATATTCATGTTGATGCTTCGAACTATGCAATTGGATGTATCCTAGCTCAACCAGCTGATGAAGGAAAGCTTGACCATCCAATCGCTTATGCGAGCAGACAACTAAACCAAGCCGAAAGAAATTACACGACTACAGAAAGAGAGGGCTTAGGAATGGTTTATGCAGTAAAGAAATTTAGACATTACCTCTTAGCCAACAAATTCAAATTCTTCATAGACCATCAAGCTTTGTTGTATTTAGTCAATAAACCTTGTAGCACGGGAAGGTTGGTACGATGGTTCTTGTTACTAATGGAGTTTGACTTTGAGGTAATAGTCAAAAAAGGAAACACACACGTGAGAGCAGACCACCTTTCTAGGTTAAAACACGGAGAGCCACCTAGCGGAGTTCCTGATGATCTGCCAGATACTTATCTCTTTAACCTAGAAGTATGTCCTCAATGGGCTGAAAAGTTGATCCCTATACTTACACATGGACCTAAAGATGGGATCACGCCAAACCGAACGCAAGATCTTTGGAGGACTAAAAACCTTCACATTATTGCTGGAAGTTTGTACCACCAAGATTCAAGCGGACTACTGATGAGATGCGTGGAAGAAGATGAACAAAAAATGTGGCTTCAGAAAGCACACATAAATCAATGGAACACTCACCTGAACGCAATTGGAACGTGGCAAACACTCAAGAGATTTGGCATATATTGGCCAACCATGCAACGAGATGCACATCATTATGCGTCAACCTGTCCAACCTGTCAAGAACAAATCCCAGAAGAGAACTCTACATTATGCTATTCTACAATAGCACCAAGGTGGAGTATGCCTCTGGTAAAGTTCTTAAAGACTCGAGAGTATCCTGATGGAGCCACCTTAGCAAGAAGACGTGCTCTTGAAGAACAGAGAAAGGACTACGTTATCTTAGGAAAACAACTCTTTAAACGCGGGAAGGACAACCAGCTAAGATTGTGCATTCATGAAAATGAATATCTCTCTGTCTTAGAAATGGCACATGCAGGAGCTGCGGGAGGACATTTCTCAGCAGACAGAACGGTCAAGATGATTCTCTTTGCAGGCTTGTGGTGGCCAACTCTACACATGGATGCGGAGACATATGTGAGAAGCTGCGAAACATGCCAGAGAGCAAAATACCCCATTAGAAGAGATGACATGCCTTTAAGACCCATGGTTTGTGCGAGAGCATTTACCAAGTGGGGAATTGATTTCATAGGACCTATCAACCCACCTGCAAAAGGATCTCATGCGGAATACATCATAGTAGCCACTGACTACTTAACAAAGTGGGTAGAAGCAAAAGCCACTCGAAAAAATGATGCTCAAACCACAGCAAAATTTCTTTTTGAGCACATTTTCACACGCTTTGGACTACCAATTGAGATAGTGAGTGATCGAAGAACACATTTCTTAAACGAGGTCATTGAGTCACTAATGAATGACTTTCTGGTGATTCATAAAAAATCAGCCCCATACCACCCTCAAGCTAATGGGCAAGCTGAAAGTTCCAACAAGGTACTATGTACTATATTGACAAAGATTGTCAATAATGGAAGGTCAGATTGGGACAAACAATTGCATCACGCAATTTGGGCCTTCCGAGTGGCATATAAAACGGCCATTGGAACTACACCTTTCAACCTAGTGTATGGGCAAAATGCAATTTTGCCAATTGACTTCTTAGTACCTACCTTGAAAGTGGCCCAGCAGTATGAGTGGAACGGTCATGAATTATCTCAGCAATTAGATCAAATTGAAAAGCTGCACGAGACTAGATTGCAAGCGGTAGCAGGCATCTATGCCGCCAAACGGAGACAAAAGGCTTATTATGATGCACATATAAAAGACAAGGGACTAAAAGAAGGTGACTTAGTCCTAGTGTACACCCTCAAACAACATGCAAAGAAGCTTCAAAAACGAGGATATGGACCACTGATTATAAATCGAATCTCTACTAGTGGTGCAGTCAATCTTGCCACACTAGATGGAGACATTTTTCCCAACTACATCAGTGGATGCAGAGTGAAAAGATTCATGGAGCCTCTGACGGATCAAATGCTAGCACGACTATTAGGAGCTCAAAGTAGGAAAAAGGAAGAAGAACGCATACGAGAAGAAGCGAGACAGGAAGCCCTAGAACGTATCAGAAAACGAAAAGAGTGGATGAGAGAAAGAGACGAGAGATATCGAGTAGGAGAAGAACTCATCCCAATGGCTAATTTTAGAGCCACTGAGAACTCCGGACAACAAAGAAGACAGCCTTATTTGAATCTGGGAGCAGGACGAAAAGAGTACCACTTAGTGGATGCTCTCATAGACACAGGAGCAGCCATAAGTTGCATTAGATTTTCCTTGTCTCAAAGACTTAAAGAGGAGATACGGCCATCGAAGGCACAACTAATTGGAATAGGAGGAAAAGTTACTCAATGCGTAGGTGAGATAACCTTACCTTTACATATGGGGAACAACACAATGGGGCAGAGACTTTTAGTATGTCAGGACCAAGATCTGCTTGAAGATGTGGTGTTAGGACAAGATTGGATCTATGAATATGAGGTAACCATTCAATTGGCTTTAGGATACATATCTGCCAGAATAGGACCTCGTGAGGTATTTAGTTTGCTAGACGAACGACCACCCAAAGCCGCTACTATAGAGACAGAAGTTCTTCCCAAGGAACAAAGTCAGGATTGTGTGTTAACTAGCACTATAGAAACCCCATCAGCAAGTACTTCATGTGAAAATACCGAGAGTCCTGTGTGCACTCCCTCTTTAAGTATAGAAGTCCACAAGAGTGCACAAGAACATGAACTAAAGCCCAGTGAACCGCAAGGCAAAAGAAAAAATACTCACCTGCAAGAATTGAAGTCTACACCTGTGAAAGTGTACCCTATTCCACACTCTACTCTAGCTTGGATAAGGAAGGACCAAAAGAAGGCATATCTTCAGCAACAGAAAAGTCTTCGACATCAGCGTGTTCAATCAAAGAAGAAGACAAAGAATTTCGAACACTTCAGTCAACCACGACTAAAGAGCATATGGATCCCAAAGAAACTGATAACTGCACAACCTGATCGAACACAAATATGGATCCCAAAGTCAAATATTCCAAGGACAACGTTCCAAAACAAAGAACAACCTCAGAAGGGCAATCACCATCAACATGGTCAACAGGCACATCAGCCGAGAAAGAGGACATATTGGAGGAAGAAGGAATCTCCAAAAGCAATACAAACCGAATGGAGATTCCCAAAGCAGAATAAGCAGACGTACTACCGAAGAAGAACCACATTCATCGAAAAGGTGGAGAATACAATACATCCCGCCCAAGTGAAGCAAATTTGTGTGCCGAAGGACAAGACAAGCGGCATACATCAAGCAACTACTTCTAATTGCACACATGAGGAATTGTCAAGATCCAAAGTATGCATGATAGGGCTATATTACAAGGCCAAGCATTCGGCACGTCTTTCTTCTACTTTCGGATAGTTAAGCACATTTTCCCTTTGGAAATAGGAGAGCACTTGTACATACTTAAAATATTACTCCAAAAAATTCACTAACCGCTTCGGCTATGGACTAACATTTATGTTTTCTTTTCAGCAAAAAATATAAAAATACAGGAAAAATTCAGGTATTACCTTTCTCACACCCACGGGAAAGGGACGACACCATGCACTCGGAGCTTCATCGAATTATTAATCAACATATGGAGAAGGATTTCTGAAACATATGGATACTAATTCATCCTCTATATTGAGTGCAGATGACATCTTCTGACTCAGAAGCTACACACCAGGAAGAAGTGCTACTTCTTCCAATGGGGTCAATAACAAAAGTCAGAGGACATTGGTTTCGTGATGACCAACCTATCTCGGAACTTCTCTTTATGGCAACCATCAAGATTATGGATAGGGATCACTACTTCCCTATCATGTCACAAGATTTCAAGACCATAATACAAGGGTTACCACATATCGAGGAAGTATGGACTCAGGCTGGAATTGAAGCATTTTTGAAGATACCTATATGTGTACCAGACTTCCAAAGATGTACGCAAGTAATGAATACTATGCAGCCGGCTGCTACAAAGATTTCGGTTCCAGAAGCAAAGGTTTTGGACAAGGTGGGCACATGGAAGACAATTCAATTCACTCATGAATTGATCAATAAAGCCTTTGGTTGGAATCAAGAAGGAATTACTAATGTCAAAGAGGAATGCCATGACCCTAAGAAAAGATCATTCCTGGAGATTAACAGAGTAGATATTGAAGACGCGGTACGTTTGGTCCACCAACACTTTTGTTTTCCTGGCACGAACAGATACACTGCACCTCAGAAGATAGTAGTTCAGTTACTCTCCCATGCCATGCGACAGATAGGAAACAAAGTGAATCTCACAGGTTACGTACAAGAACGATTGTTTGAAGCTCAGAAGAAATGGGGGCAAAAGAAGTTCATGAACGGTGGTTCAGCTTTGACTTTATTGATATATGAAGCTCTAGACATGAAACACTGCTTACGGGAGATGCCGACATCAGAAGGGCTAGCAAAGTATGCAAAATCCGCTTCGGTCCCAAAGAAGAAGAAAGCAGCAGTTGTGGTTGAAGAGGCTGGAACCAGCACACAGAAACCCATGAGGGGTACGAAACGCTTACGAGAAGAGGAAGCTCAAGCAACACCTCAGTCTAAGAGAACGCATCTCTTGCCTAAGATCACGACGGCTCAAATGCCGATCACTAAGAGAGATCTGTCTGCTGCCCTCGAGCAAACACACCAGTATATGCAAGGGCAGGTGAATCTAAATATCCAAGGACATCATTATCGACAAGCGAGTCAAGTAAAACCAAAACAGAGTACAGAAAAGACTCCAAGACAACCTGGACGATACAAAGAATTGGGTATTGATGATTCTAGTACGAATACGGAATCCAGTCTTGAGAAAGACTCGCTAGACACTGATATCAGGACAGAAACTTATGAAGAAGAAGGACCAGAAATCAATCAAATGGAAGTGACACCGGACAACCAAAAGGAAAAAGAAAAGAAGGTGGATGATGCTAAGGAACAGGAGCACGTCATTCAGTTGAATGACACTACAAAAATAAGCATCAAGGAAGATACGACCACTGGGGTTACACATGTCAAAGCACCTATTAAAGAGGAAGAACAAACCCCAGTGAATAAGGAAACGGGAGAGCTCCAACAACAAGAACAAACCATAATCGAGGTGCCTGATGACACACCTCAAGGACATGACGAAGACATGGGGGCTGAGCCAAGGATCCAGCTTCAGATCAGGCAGCCCCATGATACCACCTTACACATTGCTCAAGGCAAAGACGTGACTACCGGAGAAGAACCAACAATACCTAAAACCTGGCTTAATGTAGATGTCACGCAGTTAAAACCGGTAGTAAAACAGATGATTCAAACGGCCATGGACACTCAGCAGCAAATGATGGATATAGATGCTGAATATGATCAAGCAAGAAGAGAAAAAAATCAATTTCAACTCATGAGTGAACAGCTATCGGCACAGCTAATTGCAGCACAAAAAGAAGTGGCAAACAAAAATACTGAAGTGCTAGCAATTAAGACACAATATGACGAATCCATCACCCACAATCAGAAGCTGCTTACACAACTAGAAGAGTTGCAACAATTACACAAAGCAAGCGAGGCTGAGAAAGAAAAAATGAAGATGCGGAGCGTGCTATTAGAGCAACAACTCAAGCTCTATCTATAAGAGAACGACAGCCTGCGCGATAGAAATAAAGAATTAATGAAGTCTTTATTATATGACCAACCACTGATACAACAGGGGCCCTCAGACACTAAAGAACAGGAATTAAAAGAACAGATAGCAGAGTATGCCAAGTTGCTACGACAAGTTGCACACACCAAGGAAAAGCACGCAGTTGAAAGAAGGAATCAGGGCCAACATGTATCACTTATGTGGATGCTTCAACCTCTTGAGTTGCAGAGGTTTCAGATCAAGGCTTACGAGCTACATCCGCATATGTGCATTAATGGCGTGCGTGGCAAACCAAATCAACCAGGTCCAATGTGTGCAACCAGGACAAACCAGAGCGCCTCTAAAACGTAATGCAAGATCAAGATTCAGTCAACACTGACCACAAGGCGCGTGCGCGAAGCAAAGTCTGTCAAAGGCGCGTGCCCGAAGCAAAGTCTGTCAAAGGCGCGTGCGTGAAGCAAAGTCTGTCAAGGGACGACAGAGGCAAAGAGGGGGAGAGTGTTGCAGAGCTAAAGAGCGCACAAAGCAGAGAAAAAAGACGGGCCCCAAAATTTTTCCGATTTGGGCCATATATTTTTGTAACATATTCATTCTTGTAATATATTTCCCCTTGTAAAGGCACTAGAGGAGTCCTCTAGATGCATTCCCACAAAAGAATAGAAGCTTACCCATGTAAAATAGTAGGGAATTAGCTTTTAGTGAATAAAGTGCCGGTCACTTGTGTGAAAGGACCATTTTTAGGGCACTAGTATATAAGTCAAATGTGACTCTTTGTAAAGGACTTTTGGCCATTGTGAGAATAGAGAGCACAGAAATTCGAATTTGTGTCTTCTTCCCTCTTCATCTTCTTCTTCGTGAGCTTGTATGCATGTGTATTGCTTGGAAAGAGTGCTTGTGAGTGTTGTCTATCCTTGAGAGTGTTTCTTTGCTGTAGGAGAAGTGTGTGCGAGGTGTAGGAAGTGCTGAAGCGTAGGAAAGTAATTTCGCGATTCAGTATTTCCGTCATAACTTGAAGTAGGAGCGTTGGAATTGAGTGAAACCACTGCCATTGGATGCGTCTTCTCGAGAGCTTCGAAACGCATATGCTATTCGCTATGTTTGGAGCTCGGAGCTAGGAGAAAAGTCCAAAATACTGACGGCTGCTGCACCAAGTATCGTTTCATCTTGACCTACAGTTGAAGCTTGTTAGGATAAGTATTTACCTCATTTTCATTCTTGAGTAGTCCTTTTGCATTGACCATTATGTGATTGCATGTCTTCATACACTCGGCTAGGTTAGTATACTCTTCGGATTGATAAATTAAAAGCGTGTATCCCCACTATATGCACTTGAGAGGGGATTGAGGTATAGTCTCTTTCTCCGCAAGTCCCTAAGCTCGTGCTTAGGTCAACAATATACAAGCGGGGGGGGGGGGGGGGGAACCTCCTAAAGAGGGAAAAAAGTGCCCTAACTGTCCTAGAGTGTTCACACACATCACTACCTAAATATATCAACAAATCCCCCCTGGGAGTGATGTAGTAAACAAGAAGCTGGCATTCATGTATAAGGAAGTGCCAAAATATGTGGAAATCACTCCACAAAAGGAAGTAAGCCCAAAGCTTTGTGGAAAGCTTCAAACTTCTCCCTAGGTTGAGCCTTCATAAAAAGGTCTACAATGTTCTCCTGCGTGGGCACATATGCCAAGATGATCTCCCCAACAAAGAACCCCTCCTTCGCATAATGATAATGCACCTCAATGTGCTTAGCGTGAGCATGGAACATAGGGTTCCTCACAACTGTCAATGTGTTCTAACCATCAGTGAAGATGGTGGTGGCAAAAGATTGACCAACACCCAAATCAACCATAAGGCATCTGAGCCACACACACTCAATAGTCGCTGCAAAAGCTACCCTATACTCAGCCTCACAACTGGAAGTTGCCACAGTAGGTTGCTTCTTGCTCTACCAAGATATGCATGAACTACCAAGCATGAAGCAAAAACCACTAGTGGACACATGAGTGTCATAGCAACCAACCCAATCACTATCAAAAAAAGCATGCAAATATTGCGGTAGTGATCCGCCCTTGGGATAAAACAATCCAAGTAGTCGGATACCACTCAAGTAGCAAAAGATGCGCTTAACCACCAGCCAATGCTTGACTCCTGGGCAATGCATAAACCTACTCATTTGTGAGATAACAAACTGAATATCTGGCCGAGTAATGCATAAGTAAATCAGGCATCCAACAGCCTGCTGATAGAGAACAACATCAACTGCATCTCCAACATCATGAAGACTCAATTGTAAACCTGTCTCCATAGGAATGGCAATAGGCTTACAGTCTTCAAGGCCAAAATGCTGCAATAATGTGTCAATATATTTTGTTTGACACAAATCCATTCCATTATCAACATCAATAAACTGAATGCCCAACTAATGATGCAAATGCCCCAAATCAGACATCTCAAATGAGGCATGTAAATCAACCTTAAAATCAGCAATATGCTTCTCATGAGGACCAGTGAGCAGTATGTCATCAACATATACCACAATTATCATAAATACATCATTAGCATGCTTAACACGTAAGGTTCTTTTAGTTGGACTGTTCTCAAAACCATGATCAATTAGATAGGCATGTATCTTTTCATACCAAGCATGTGGTGCTTGTTTCAAACCATATAAAGCCTTTCTTAACCTTCACACCTGGTTTTCATGCCCTTTTTGCACAAAGCCACGGGGTTGAAGAACATACACTTCTTCATGCAAGTCACCATTTAGAAATGTTGTTTTAATGTCCAACTGATGTACATTCCAACCATGAGGAGCTGAAAGTGCACAAATGCTACGAATAGTAGTCATCCGGCAAGTAGGTGCAAAGGTCTCATCAAAATCAATGTCTCCTTCCTATGCATAACCCTTTGCAACAACCCTAGCCTTATACCTGTCAACTGCTCCATCAGGCTTACACTTCAACTTGTATACTCACTTAGTGCCAATGGCCTTTTTTCCACGAGCCAAGTCACATAAAGACCAAGTACCATTTTTCATGATATCATCATATTCAGATTACATTGCAGCCATCGAATGTTGAGAATTTTGTGCTTCATCAAACGAAAGAGGTTCAGTGGCGTTGTGTAGAGTTCTGAGTGCATCGTTTGTTCGCATGCAAAGAGGTGTAACAAATGGGTGGGCCTTGGCGCGAACACCTCTGAGTGTGCTTCCCAGAACCCTGTGGTGAACATATCATCGAAAGTTTGCTTATAGCAGGCAGGGAGATATCTGATGCGTGCGTGCCATGCATAAGCAACGCGTATGCTCGGGGTGGTGCTCATATCATATAGCAGGTCATAATTACCATTAACAAACCCGGGAATCGGAGGCTGAATATGGCATACATTGCGGAAAGTTTTGAGCACAACCTGCATCATATCGAATATCTTGAGCATCATCTGGGCAGCTACATCTGGCATGGGGTGGAGGCGTGGCATCCAATGTCTGATGGTTGCTATCATGTATGATACTGTGGGGGTGCCGGTTGGGGGTGCAATGGCGGGGTAATTGAGCCATTCTCTACAGTTTACATTGTTCTGAACCTTGATGGCGAAGGCTTTCCATGATCTTCTTCTTTGTACTGGCCCATAACAAGGGTTATACTTCAAATGCATGGGAGCGTGATCCCATGTTCTAAGCATTTCCGGGTATGTTTCAAGTAATCTTTGCCTCCAAGTAGGTTGGAATATCGCCCCTTTTCTGGCTGCCTCTGGTATATCTTCTGGTTCGAACTGGGTGGCGAAAGTAGGGCACTTGTTGGTGACTCTTTTGATCTCTGTGTTGTAGTCGGCCAACAATACAAAATATGGTTTATATTGTACTTATGAGCTCGTGATGAGTCGTCTAGGAGCAAGGTGCCTGAAATACTCAGATTGAAGTATGGTTTCCTCAATGGCCTTCATTGCTAGCATCTGAGTGGAGACACGTTCCTGATGCGTTTTCCCCATTTCTTCTACTTGTTTCATCCAGGCTGATGGGGGTTCCTCATAGGTATCTTGCCCTTCCTCCGTGATTCGTCCTCCTGGAAGTGGTTGAGGCTCATAGTTCTCTTCAAATGCTTCCTCCACTGGAATAATAACTGCTTCTTCTTCTATGGGTTGCTCAGGTGGGGAAGGAGGTCGTTCATATTGTAACAACTTGATTTTCAACTCTGCAATTTGTTGCCGTAGCTCAAGTACCTCACTGTTCGTTGAAGGTTCAGGTTCTGGCGAAGTAGCGGCATCGACTGTCTCTTTAGGTGTGGGTGGGTGTGTTGTCGGTACTTTGGATCCTTGTAATTCCTTTATCTGATCTGCCAACTGATCATGGGCTTCCAAGAGGATTGCATAACCTTCTAAAATCTGTTGAATATGCTCTGAGGGGACAGCTTGGAATTTTGCAGGGTCTATAGGTGCTCCCGGGGTGTTTTCCATGGCCGCTTCTAGGTTCTCTTGGTTTTGTTGTTGTAGCCTTCGGTTCTCTTCTTGAGCCGCTGCCAGATGACGATGTAGTAGGGCCATGTTGCGTTGAAGTCTCGCATTGCGGCCCATTTGTTCTCTGAGTTGTTCGTCCATAGCTTTGCCTGTCTCTGCATACTTAGCTTCAAGTTGTGTCTTCGATTGTTGGAGGTCAGTCACCTGGTGTTGTAGTGCTGTCTTACCTAGTTCCAAGGCATCGACTCGTGCCTGGAGTTGAGCCGAGAGATTGTACAGCTCTGTGTTATTTTCTTCTAATAGCTTATACTCTTGCTTAAGCTGAGTGGCCGCTTCAACCATGGTGTCTAGTGCATTACTAAATGATGTGGATGCATGGGTAGAGGTGGAACATGCAAAGGGTCGGGAAATGGGGAAGGGAAAAGTGGATGATGTGCCTATGAGTGAAGTGAGATGTGATGATGGTGGAGCAGACGTGGCGGTGCGTGCTCCTGTGGATGGTGAAATATCCATGGGATCGGATGTGATAGTGTGTGAAGTGTGAATTGTGAATACGGGAACGGTAGGTGGTGTGTTAGTGGTGGCAGTGAATGTGGGGGAGTGGGGTTGGGGAAGGGACTTTTTATTATAATTCTCAACTTGTTGGAGTATATTTACAAGGTTAGTCCAGAATGATGGTTGGGTGATTTGGGTTGATTCTGAGGGGGTTAACAGGGGTACAGTGGGTAGGGGTTGGGAGGAAGGAACTATGTGGGTGAATGGAAAAGGTTGGGATAAGGTGTGGCTAGTGGCAAGTGATTGTCCCAGGGCGGGGAGATAAGAGGGGTGACCTATTATGGTTTGATCGGTGGCAGGATGACCTGTGTGGGGTTCAAAAATTTGGGCAAAAGTGATGGCTGTGGGTAAAGGGAAGGCTGTAGAAAAGGAGGTGTGTACATTGGTTTCACCATGGGTGGATATCGGTTGTTCGGAAAGACTCGTGGAAAAGGGTTCTGAAGGCTGGCTGGGAGGTGATGGCGGAGGTGGTGAATGTGTATTTACATCTGGTTCGTCACTGGGACTAGGGCTAACCATCTGAACATCTTCTGTCATTGAAGTAGGCAATACGGTAGATACCTCCATTTGAATCATCTTTCCCCGCCGTGGCCTTGTATCTATCCTTCTTTGATCATAAGTAGGGTTCGCCTGATAGACCAATGTTCTCATGGCTTCCCCGATGCCACAGGTGTCCGCCAAAAGGTTCAACGATTCTACAAAATGTGGGTCGATGTTCTCCGATTGCAACATGTGGTTTACTAGGGCTCGATTCGCTTCTTCTGACATCTTGTGTCTCCTCTGCACCTGCTTGATTGTCTTGTATAGCCGCTTGAGTTGTGCCATGTAGGCAGGGGCTTCCTCTTCACTCTCTTTTGGCTCATTTCTTTGTACTTCTTCTTGAACTTGTGTGCTTGGGCCATGAGGGTGTTGTGCCTCATCTTCTCCATGTACTCTGCTTGTTTCGCCCTGTGGCAGTTCTCTTTGGAATGATGCTCCTGGATCGTCATTGTCAGGGAAACCTTCACTGTTCGACAAGTGGGCCGTCTGAAGGAATCTTTCAAAATCAAAGTTTGGATCTTCTGTGAAGTTGGCCATAGATGCAAACTCTACATCGGTAGGTAGTGGAGGGGCGGATGGAGTGGGTTGTACCACATCCCCTGCTTGAACTCCTTGAAGATGGATCGTGACCGGTGCGACCTGGGCTTCTTCTCTGGGGGAAGCTTCGGTCGTGGCCTCGTGAGGGATCATTACCTGGGAGAGAGATCTACGCATTCGTTTCGCAGGTTGGCTCCCTGACTTCCGCCCTTTGAAAAACTCCAGCTGTGAATATTTTAGGGCTCTGGCAACCGGCACGTCATATGCAAGACATCGATAGATAATCCTTGTAAGTGCACAGCAGCCGTGTGAAGTAGGCTTCCTCACACCCCGCTTGCCTGCTTCATACACTTGGTCCAAGATCCATACAGGCATCTTAATGGGCAAGCTTCCAGTCTCTGCTAGATATAACCCATACCATATTTTCTTGTGTGGTTGGGTGAAGCGGTCTTGAGCTGGAAATGCGAAGTGTTGTAGGCACATTCGCAGAGGTATGGCGATGTTAGGGGTGAGGGCACACATTTCCTTTAACTTTTTGATTCTGTTGCTCTTCATTGAGTCTGGTATCAAGGGATCGCGATCCGACGGTACGTGAGTGCCATACATTTGAAGGGTTTCCCTGATTAAGGTAATATTCAATTCAAACTTCCTCATTTCTTCCTGGTTTGATAAGGAGGGCACCCAGAATGTGCCTGAGTGATCTTTATCACCTGTCGGCTTCAATGTGGCAATCAGGTAGTAGCACCTGAGGAAATCGGGTTTAGGCAGAGTTGCACTAAAATAAGTTTGTAATCCTGCTTTTTGCCAGATATCTTGAAGTGGAGCTGCATTCTGTAAGGTTTTGAATTCTCTTGAAAAGAACTGGAAGGTCCACCACACTCCTCCACACTCCATCTTGGACTCCCATATATGATCTGCGTCTCCCAAGTCTCCTGGCATTTCATTGAACCAATGAGAGTGCCCTTTTACTCTTTCGGTTAGGCCATTTGGTGGATTTGGAATAGGAATTCTCCGCACATTCACGAACTCTTCAGGCCGAGCTGTTGGTGGGGCCTCCACCGGCATAGCATCCCAATTGATTTGAGCACCAGAGCCTGCCTGAGAGCTTGTGCCTGCTACTGCTGCCATGGGAATCGGGTGCTTATCTGCTATAAGAAGAAAGGCACATTAGTGTTGCATAGGAAATAGGATGTAATGGTGTTCCCTTCACAATACTAACATGACAATCCCGAAGGTTAGTGGTCAGAGATGAAGTGCTTGTGATGGGTGTGAGTGGTGATTAGAGGTCAGTATCATACTAGATGCCTACTTTGGTTATGCAGTGGACTCGGAATGCACCTATGTCAGAGTGGATGGATTTACAAAAATTGGGTCAGGGGGTTTGATACATGGTTTAGGTCTCCAGACTTTGATAGGGGATTCGTAGCTCTTAGAGCTAAAGATAGGCAACGGTTTATGATGGATTTGGGACCTTTTGGGTACCCATTTCCAGACGTTCCTCGATGTGACTGCGTGTGGGTCAGAGTGGTATTTAGGTAGAGTTCCTGCGTTGTTAGTCGAGAGGACTTGAGAGTGTGGAATTATGCCAGTAACTAGAGTTGGAACTATTTGGGCTCGTAAACAGGCCTTGGGCACCCATATGTGTCTAGCATTGGGGCTAGCCTTCCTTGACCGCTTAGGGACCCAAATAGATGTGGTGTGCCTAGGAGGTTTCCTAGGGTACTCCTTCACTTGTGTCCGTGATGGTGTGGCTGGTTTGTGTTCTCCTCGAGAGTCTGCTATTAGAGTTGTGGGTTTTCCATCCTTGCGTATCCAGATCTGCTTCACGCCACGAGATGCTCCGTGTTGCACGGGTTGGCGCTCCTGCTTCTTGATCAATGGCCTCCTTCGTGTTGTATAGTGTTTGGTCTTCATGTTTGGAATCTCCTTTGACCCCGCTGCGAACTCCTCATTGACTCCTGTACCTTTGGTAAGATTGACAATCCTCTGCACCATAGAAGTTTGGACAAGAAGAGCAACATTATCTTTATGTGGATTCCTGAAGGGACCAGGAGTTGGTGCCTGTTCTATTGGTTTGAGTGCTTGATTTTCTAATTCAATCGTCAGACGGCTTTGGCCTACCCAAGCCTGAAGAAGTCCACTTCTTAGGTTGAGGTTGACTGCGTGATCATAGATCCAGTCTTGGCCTAAGACAAGAGGTTCGGTCATATCCTCGTCTTCACACACTAGCACTTTTGCTGGCATGAGGACCTCTTGTATGTAGAGGGGAAGATCCACCTCTCCCATGCAAGGGGTTTCAACACCTCCTAATCCTATCAGATATGCTTCTAGGGGTTTTACCTCCAATTGCAGCTGCTGGAAATAAGAAAGCCGAACTGCACTTGTGGCTGCTCCTGAATCAATTAAAGCTCTCACGCTTGTTGTGCTGTCTCTTTGTCCTATTTCTAGGGTCACAAAAGGTCGTCGATCCACTATCTTATGGGTACGTTCACCTGAAGCCTCACACATGGCCATGTGATAGCTTGGAGACTCTTGAGTGTCAATCATAGGCTGATCCCTCCCTTGTCTCCTCAACTTCATTCGTCTGATGCGCTCTAAGGCCTCTGCCTGTGCTTCTTCTCGAATTCGTTTTTCCTCCTCTTTACGTTGCATAGCAGTATTGAGTCGACTTAGCATTTCCTCCGTGAGGGGTTCCTGATACAGCTTGACTCTGCATCAGGTAATATAGTTTGGGAGAACATCACCCTCTAAAGTGGCTAGTTGTACTGCTCCACTCGTGGAGATCCTATTGATGATCATAGGTCCGTAGCCTCTCTTTTCTAGCTTCCTTGCGTGTTGTTTCAATGTGTAGACTAAAACTAGATCTCCTGCTTTCAAGCCCTTATCCTTCACATGGGCATCAAAGTATGCCTTCTGTCTCTTCTTAGCTGCATATATCCCTACAGCTGCTCTCAGTCTTGTTTCTCCTAATCGTTCAAGGTCAAAAAGTCTAGAGGAGAGTTCATGACCCGTCCATTCGTGCTCTTGTGCTACTTTCAATGTAGGTATTAAGAAGTCCAACGGTAGCACTGCATTTTGGCCAAATACCATCTGAAAGGGGGTGGCTTGGAGTACCGTTTTATATGCGACTCGGTATGCCCAAACAGCATGGTGTAGCTGTTTGTCCCAATCAGAGCGTTTATTGTTTACTAATTTCGTCAGTACATTGCATAAGATCTTATTGGTGCTCTCAGCCTGGCCATTAGCTTGAGGGTGATAGGGGGCAGACTTCTTATGTACTACCAAAAATTCGTGGAGCAGATTTTCAATAACTTCATTCAAGAAGTGAGTGCCTCTATCACTAACTAGCTCTATGGGTAGCCCGTATCTAGTGAATACATTCTCAAATAAGAACTTAGTAGTGGTCGAGCATCGTTCTTGGTCGTAGCTTTTACCTCTACCCACTTTGTGAGATAATCCGTGGCCACGATGATATACTCAGCATGGGAACCCTTAGCTGGGGGATTGATAGGACCTACAAAGTCTATTCCCCACTTAGAGAATGCACGTCCGCCCATCATGGGCTTCAATGGCATCTCATCCTTGCGTATAGGATACTGGGTTCGCTGACAAATCTCACACCTCTTCACATAGGTATGTGCGTCCATGTGAAGGGTGGGCCACCAAAATCCTGCAAATAGGATTGCTTTGATCACCCTATCTGGACCAAAGTGTCCTCCTGCTACACCTTGGTGAGCAGTTTCCAAAATCTTTAGATATTCACTCTCATGAACACAAAGTCTCAGGTAACCATCCTTACCACGCTTGTAGAGATTATCACCAATGAGTGAGTACTCTAGGGCTTCTTGTTCTAGACTTCTTTTCCTAACCAGAGTCATGTCTAGAGGGAATGTTTTCGTCCTCAGAAAGGATACTAGTGGTTCACTCCAATCTGGCACTATGGACACTTGATAAAGAGTGGCATGTTCCACAGGAGGTTTAGTGCAACAGATTGGGCATTCCTTGCACAACTTTTGGACATCAGCTTCCATAGTTGGCCAATGCACTCCTAGTCTCCTCAGGGTCTGTAGGGTTCGTTGTTTTGAGTAGTGTTGCTCTAATGCACCTACATGTGCCAATTGCAACCACTTAGCATACTCATCCTCTTCCACACAACATGCCAAGATCCCTTGATCTGTGTGCTTGTACATACTTCCTGCCATGATGTGGTACTTTTGGGCTTTTACTACCTCTCTATCCTGTGTGTTTATTACTGGGTGGTTAGGCCCGTATGTCAATACTGGTACCAATGGCTTAGCCCACTGCGGTACCACTTCCAAGTTAAACAAGTAAGCATCAGGTAAGTCATCTGACACTCCTTGTGGGGCTTCTCCTGATGTGAGCCTTGAGAGATGATCTGCTCTTAGGTGAGTTCTGCCCTTTCTCACTACTACCTCAAAGTCATACTCAATTAGTAAGAGAAACCATCTTACTAATCTGTCTGTATTACATGGCTTGTTTACTAGGTACAGTAGAGCTTGGTGATCAGTAAAAAATTTGAACTTATTTGCAAGCAAATAATGTCTAAATTTCTTAACTGCATATACCATGCCTAAGCCTTCTCTCTCAGTAGTGGTGTAATTTCGATTCAGCTGCATTCAATTGTCTAATGGCATAGGCAATTGGGAGATCCATATTACCTTCACCAGTAGGTTGTGCGAGTACACATCCAATAGCGTAATTGGATGCATCCACATGAACATGGAATGGCTTGTTCCAATCTGGTGTGGTCAAGATTGGTGCTGAACATAATCTTGGTTTAAGCTCCTGGAAGGAATTCTCACATTCATCAGTCCACTCAAAGTTAGTCAGAAGTCCGTACATGGGCTTTGCAATGACAGCATACATGTGAATGAACCGGCGGTAGTAACCACAATGCCCCATGAAAGCTTGTACTTCCTTGACATTCCTTGGCCTAGGTAGCTCTGCTATGGCTCTCACTTTCTCTTCATCAGTGGATATGCCATTCTTTGACACTATGTGTCCTAGAATCTTGCCCTGCCTGACCATAAAGATGCACTTTTCTGGGTTCAGGCAGACTTGATATTCTCTACATTTGTCAAAGATTTGTCTGATTTCGGGTATATGGGTCTGTCTAATGTTGGAATGAGCGCAAAGATCATCAACATAGACTTCCAAATTCTTCCTCAAGAACTCTTTAAACACGTGACACATTAATCTTTGAAAGGTAGCCGTTGCATTGGTAAGCCCGAATGGCATTACCCGAAAGGCAAATATGCCCCACTTCGTTGCAAAAGCCGTCTTATGTTGATCCTCTGGAGCAATGGCTACTTGATTGTAGCCCGAAAACCCATCTAGGAAGCTGTACACTTCCTTGCCTGCTACCCTTTCTAATAGATGCTCAGTGATAGGAAGCGGATAACTGTCTCTAATCGTGGCGGCATTAACTTTTTTAAGGTTAATACACACACGCAGCTTTCCATTTTTCTTGGGCACCACTACAATGGGGGATACCCACTCAGTGTGCTCAATTTCATAGATGAATCCGGCTTCAACCAGTCGATCTATCTCCTCTTTGATCTTAGCAGCATAGTTATCGTTGTATGTGTAGGGCTTCTGTTTCGAGGGTCTGGCGTCTGAGGTCATGGGGATTGTATGTGAACATATATCAGGGTCTACCCCTTTCAAGTCCTTATAACTCCAAGCAAATACATCTCGGTATTCTCTTAGCAAGGCTATCAGCTCTTGTTCTTCCTCTTCTGTCAGGTCATGACCTATGTATGTGCATCTTTCTTCTCCTTCCTCGATGGCAACAACTATTTTCTTGGTAGTTTCCTTGCTATCATAGGCTTCTCCTGCCTGTGCCTCACGTTTAGGCATTCTTATCATGACCCTCCTATCGTCTATCTCATATTTTTAAAGTTTTCAGGGACCTCAAACAAGGATTCTCCTGCCTCCAAAGTGACTTCCTTCTTCTTTCTTTTCTTTCCTCCGCTTTTAGAAGCTACTTGTGTGGCTAACCTCACCTCATTTGTAAGCTCTCCGTGCCTCTGGGGTTGAAATTCTACTTCATAGAAGTATTCTTCATCTGATGCAAAAGGTGGGTCCATGATGATTGACTCTAGATCGGAGTCACTCGCATCCTCAAATGCATCAAGGATAGGTTCGCATTCTTCTAAAACTGCATCTCCCATGATTGGCTCTATTGAAAAGACTGAAATGTCATAGCCATCCTCATCACAATGAGGTGTCCACTGCTCTTCATTGATGGCTACATCCATTGTTGCTAGGATTTCTTCCCAGCCATGGGGTTCAAATTCCTCATCAGGAAAGACTACAGGTGCATAGGGTGGGTCTTGAATTGATCTATGGTTTTCTTTTGCACCTACCTCTCTGGCTTTCTCTCTCTTCTCTTCTTCTACTACTACTTTGCACATCCATAAGTGAGTGTCTTCATGCATCCATGAGGATCCTGATCCTATGGAATGCACCGATTCCGTATCATCTTTGGCTCTATGGATGGGGTTCCATTGGATAGGAGGGACATCTCTATGAGAGTAATCCTTGAGATTGACTTTGGTCGTAACACCTAAGTGCTGCAGGTACAAAGAATTGGTTCCCCAATCCTGTACCACTTGCAACTGTCGCATAAAGGGTCGTCCCAAGATCATTTCTTAGGCATGGTTCTTGCTAAAATCACATATAGCAAAGGTATGCTCGAACTCGACACCACAGGTGGTGAGAGTTATTCCTTTTAACAATCCTAAGGGTCTCTCAATATGACCATCGGCCATCTGCAATTTCATTCTCCTTGGCCTGAGTGCTGGCTTGCCCCAACGCTTCCATAGGGAAGTGGTAGCAATTGCAACTCCTGCACCTGAGTCCAAAATTGCCTTGGTGGTGTGCTCCTGGTAGGTAATGGGAAGATAGGTATTCCCTTCTTCACCTTCACACATATCTCCTATCTTATCCAAGGGTATCTCTGGCACCGTCCTATGTGATCCTACCTGGGAATGAGGTTTCACTATCGTTGGTACTAGTTTGGCGACATGTTCCCATAATTCAGGTCTAACCTTGAGTAGCTCTTCTAACTTGAGATTGCACTGCACTTTAGTGTTTTTCACTACCTCTGTGTTCCTAGGTAAGACTGAGTCCTCATTTCGTACCATGACCGTGGGTGCTCTCATACAAGTAGACTTAGCCTCCCATGGGCCTGTGAAGTGGGGTAGTTCTTGTAAAGAATTAGACTCGAAGTCTAATCTTTTTTGAGATTGGGCACTCTCCTGCTCTCCATAAATGGAAGGAAGGTCTTGTGGGAATTGATCGTGTGTGTCATCCACCAGCTCAATGGGAGGAGGATCTTCACTCTCTTTAGCCCATTTCTCTTCTTGAATCTCTCGCAAGAATTCTGGTGTGTATTGATTCATAGAAGAAGAGGTGTCTGGCTCCGTAGAGTTAGGCACGTAGGCCTCAGGCACATAGGCTTTCTGGGTAGGAAGACCTGCTCTTTCACTAGCCTTGTCATGGTGTTGAGGGGCGAGTTCCTTTTGTGATTGTGCCATTAGATTCTCTATTCTTTCTAGGGAGGGGGGGTTGTCTGGTTCAGTGGAATTGGGCACATAAGCTTTCGGTGGGGGATGGGACATGTTTTTGCTTGCTTTATCTCTTTCTTGATTTTTTTCTTCCTTGGCAGATCTTGCAATTATGCCCTCTAACTTCTCTAGAAGTCCATCCAAGTGTAATTGTGTCTTGGCTGAGCCCGAGTAATTGAAAAGGCGACTGGCTTCAAACATAGTCTGAGCCAATGCGACCATTTTTGCGCAAAGCTTTGTTCTTTCTATCTCTAGGTCAGCTCTAGGGTAGCACTTGTCATGATCCGTTACATTTGGCCCTTCTTGGATTCTGGCCTGATATGCTTTAAGCATCATGTCTATGTCTTTAGGAGTGGGATGAGCTAATACTGATCCTCCTCGGGGTGGTGGGTGGGTTACGTGGGGTGTATTAGAGGGTGGAGGGATGGAGGATGGTGGATTGGCGAGTAAAGGGAGAGGTGGTGGAGGGTTGGTGTGAGAGTGGTTTTGAGATGCGAGTTCACTTATCTTTGCTTTGGTTTCTCTCAAGCTTTCTTCAAGTTCGCTCATCTTTTTTGCCCATTGCCTTTTCATTCTTTCACGACTATCCTTCCAGGCTCTAGTCCTCTTTTTGTTTATACTCTCTGTTTCACTCACCTCGGGGCTTTTTTCCTGACCAACACCTTGGTTTTGTTGTAGTGCTTGGGCTCCCGTGATTACTTGCACAGGTGCAATGGAAGTCACACTCCCTGTGGAGTCTACAACTAACCCAACAACATTGATAGGAGTGATTTTAGGCATGTTATTAGGGTTCTTTGGGCAATCTCGTAGGAGATGCTCTTTTCTGCAGTCTTGACAGAAACCCTGAATTGTTACTGGTTGAGGTTGTGTAGGGGCAGGCAGTGGACAATCACGTATAAGGTGATCTCCCTGACATCTGAAGCATGGTCCTCTAGGAAATGGGGGTCGTACATGCCTAGGTTGAGGTCTAGAGTTGGGGTTTGTGTACATGACATTGGCATACTCAGGCTCCCCACTATTTTCACTTGGGTCCTCATAATAGTATGACTCGTTATGCTCGGGTGACTGCATGTAGTATGCCTGTGGGCTATCAATATGTGTGGAGTCAAAACTATGGTCACTTGGATCACTGTCTGATAGCAATGGGGTGACTGGAACTATGGCTCTGTTCGGATTTTCTTCAGCAGATGCATATTTCACTGGGATCACATTGGTTGGAGTAGGGGGTTGTTGCACTAGGACTGGTTGAGGTCTCTGCTGCCCTTGATAAGGTGGCTGATAAGTTTGCTGTGGCCTGTTGTATTGTTGTGGTGGGTACTGATTCTGGTATCTATCCTGTTGTGGATATGGCTGAGGGTAATTTTGCCTAACAGTTTGTTTGTTATATGGGCAGTCTTGTGCAGTGTGGTTGGTGTACCTGCGCTCTATGGTGCAGTACTGGCTACTAGGATTCGCCTGGGGTTGGGCCATAATGGGACATACATTTGCCATATGGTCACCGCCACAAGTGTAACACCGTTTAACTGGGGCAAATCTCAGAATTTGTTTGCTAGAGACACCTAGTTTTTGAGCTACCTTCTCTGCAAGTTCCTCAATGGATGTGGATTGACCAGATGTGAGGCTACTAGAGCTATCAGAATCCTTATTGATTTTTGATAGTTCTAATTCCTCACCTAGATTGTCCTCAATGTCTATGCACATGCGCACGCACTCTTCTATCGTTCTGGGGTCCTTCAGATACACATATGACCTGAGCTTGGTGCTCAACAATCCATCTAAGAACAAGGCCACTTGTTTGGCTGGTGTGGGTAACTTCGGCATCGGGCATCTCTCCAGGTACTGCCTAAATCTTCTTCCAGCTAGTCTGACCGTCTCTTGAGGTGTTTGTTTGAAGCTATGAATTAGTGAGGAAGTATTGTGCCTGATTCCACTCTTAGAAAACTCAATGATAAATGCCTCTAAGAGCTGGTCTATGTTTCTTAAATGCCTCTCGTTCAGTGGTTGAAACCACGTAAGGGCAGTGTTCCTAAGGGTTAGACCAAAAGCATTATATTGTGTGAATAGGTCCTCTACCTGTTCAGCTTTCAATACTTGCCGAAATTCTGCCACATGGTCATAAGGGTCTCCAGTGCCATCGAAGTAATTCTTCATGGACTTCACCAGTTGAGTTGGTCGCAGGGTCCTAGTGTGTTCTCTCGGTCTTGGCAAAGGGAAATCGTCATCATTCCTTTGATTCCATGGGGTTCTATGTCCCTCAAGTCCCACTCTATTCCTTTACGTTCCCGTTCTTTCTCTTCCCAGGGAGTTGGCAAAACTTACCTCAGGTTTGTCTCTACTTCTATCTCTTTGAGCTCCATGAGCTTGGGAGGTCCCAGCTCCTTGGTGACCAAAGGACACATTAGACCTTGGTTGGGGAAAAACAAATTCACCCTTCCATGTGTAGGCATGTCTGCCATGCTCAATGACCATGAAGATTCTCTCTGATGCATTGTCTAGGTAGGTTACTTGGCCTGGGCTATCAGGGTCTTTAAACTCATAGATTGTGAGGGCACTCACTTCCTGAGGTTGAGCAGATTTATATCTCCAAAAAGCCTCATCGGTTTCTCGGTTTAAAAGCAGATCTATGCTTTTATTATCCTGTGGAATCCACTCTGGAGTCATGATTCTGGTCAAGACAGATTTACCCCGGGGAGTTCTCGGCCTTTCCTTGTTCTATATCACCCATGTCGGTCTCTGCAATCACATTTCCAAACTCGTCTGTTCTATCAGGAAGAGTGGTGACTACATAAATAGTCCCCTCTTTATCCAGGTATGCTCCATTCTCGAACTTGACTACTGGGTGTTCTAGTCCATAGGGTTGATCGGGGTTCTTAATCTGGACCACAGATCTTCTCAGTCCGTCTTGGTAGATGCGAGCACCTAGACGATTCGTCCTGATGTATTCCAATTGAGTCTTGTAAGGTCCCTCTGGCTTTTCTAGATAAGCCACCCCTGAACTACCTACTGGTCTCTCCATGTGATAGGACATCTCAGAATCACTTGTTTCTGATCTGGGAGTGTATGGGTAATCACTCAACTGCTGGGCCCAAGACCTGGCAGTGTGATTGACACTAGCTTCAGAAGATCTGAGGCTTTGTCTGTCTCGGCCTAAGTGTCTGCCTGATCTAAGGTTCATATGCCTGATTTATCTACCCCCTTGGACCCAAGCACACTCTCGTTGCAGGTTAATTTGCACCAATCACTTTGTTCTTTTGAGTTGAATATTATGTTTATGATTTTGTCTGAAATCACGTCGTCAGGAGTACTTAAGTGAATTTCGAACTTGATAAGTGATCGACTCCAGTTTACCCTTTGTCCCTTAGGGTTTTCGCACTTAAGACCTATTTAATTCTTGCACTTGGTTGATTAATTCTCTTGGACTTGATTCGTGCCTAACGTTGCCCTAATTAATTACCACACCTAAGTCGTACTTAGCCTAGGCTAGGAATTGACAAAGGAGGGTTGAGAGATCTTCCAACCTCAATTAGCTGGTTGACCAGACTGCTACACAAGCCCAGGAAGCCTTCTCCCAAGCTTGGTACTCACCCTTGCTAGCTTGCTTTGGATTGCCTTGAGTGCACACAATGTTCCTGCAAAAGCTCACCAGTCAGTATAGCTCTATTACC
The DNA here is from genome assembly GCA_020310875.1 of Ceratopteris richardii. Taxonomy (NCBI): domain Eukaryota; kingdom Viridiplantae; phylum Streptophyta; class Polypodiopsida; order Polypodiales; family Pteridaceae; genus Ceratopteris; species Ceratopteris richardii. The sequence continues at coordinate 61,845,461 of CM035436.1, forward strand.
ACAAGTAATTGAAAGACACACATCAATATTTGCAGTCCCCCCTGGAGTAACTCACTGTACCCCCTCAATCTTAGGACCATCTAGTCTCACCTAAAGGCCAACTTGAAAATACATGTTCTAAAACTCCACGTATGATTCTACAAAAAACCAGTCGACCTCCACATAGGATTTTCAACAAGCTTTCCAACGAGACCAAAATCTCATCAATCGGAGTTCGTATGGTGAAGTTATGACCCTTCAGGAACTTAGGGGTCCAAACAGGCTCTCAGGGTTCAGGAAATTCCTCCCTGGTTTTCAAGTCTTTTGCCCACTCCTAAGGCTCTTATATCCTCCCAATGTGTCCAAGATTAAGCCCAAAGATACCTTAATTCAGTCAATTAAATTACTCTAAATTTTCATGCGTTAAGCCCATGTATCGCGATAGGTCGGGTCGAAGTGTCGCGATAGCTCGTGAGTGTCGCGATAGCTCGTGAGTGTCACGATAGCTCGTGAGTGTCGCGATAGCTCGTGAGGTGTCACGATAGGTCGTGAGGTGTCGCGATAGCTCGTGAGGTGTCGCGATAGGTCGTGAGGTGTCACGATACTCCCAAGTGTCGCGATAGGTCGTGAGGTGTCGCGATAGGTCGTGAGGTGTCGCGATAGGTGGTGAGGTGTCGCGATAGGTCGTGAGGTGTCGCGATAGCTCGTGAGGTGTCGCGATAGGTCGTGAGGTGTCGCGATACTCCCAAGTGTCGCGATAGCTTGTGAGGTGTCGTGATAGGTTGTGAGGTGTCGCGATAGGTCGTGAGGTGTCACGATACTCCCAAGTGTCGCGATAGCTCGTGAGGTGTCGCGATAGGTCGTGAGGTGTCGCGATAGCTCGTGAGGTGTCGCGATAGCTCGTGAGGTGTCGCGATACTCCCAAGTGTCACGATAGCTCGTGAGGTGTCGCGATAGGTCGTGAGGTGTCGCGATACTCCCAAGTGTCGCGATAGGTCGTGAGTGTCGCGATACCTCGAGGTGTCGCGATAGCCCGGGATATGGTGAATTTTTCTGTTCTGTCTAGTGATCCTGAGAGCTCTAGGCCTGCGCAGTGTCGTGGTGCACTCAGAATCGTGATTGGGTGAAGTTTTCGGAGAGTCGCGATAGCTCGAGCTCGACGCCTCGGGGACTGTGTAGACAGATTCCGTACCTGCTGAGCTTGCTGGAGATGATGATGGAGCTGCAACCTGCAAGAAACATGCAAAAACACACAAAACAAGAACACACACGCTAGCTCTCTCTCAAACTCGCACACAACAAATGAGGGGAATGACAAGGAAGAGGGAATATGTAGTGGAGAAGGAGGTGGAGGTGGAGATGGAGATGGAGGTGGAGATGGAGATGGAGATGGAGAAAAATCAGAAATTTACCTACTACTTACCATTCCAACGCGTCCTCTCTACGTCTTACCATCACACGCTCGTCCTCAAAGCTCGAATCCCCGGCAACGGCGCCAAAATTTGGTGTAGCTCAGTAATGAGTAGCACCTCCTTTAATGTCAATCCGGGAAGACATGAGGATGGTATGAAGACCTCGAGCAAGTGAAGGCACAAATGTGTGAGTGAGAAGCACACTAACATGCACACACATACACACACACGCACACACTGCAAGAACAAAGAGAGTAAGACAATGGAATCACTTCTATTGCAACAAAGTTCTCATACAAGCTCAAAACTACAAAAAGCTCGCCCAAAAATGAGCTCTCTAGCTCTATTTATAGTTTTTGACTAGCTTTGGCCCTGTCCAGACCTAGTGTCCGGCCTAGTTAAAAATTAGGTTCCAGGGCTTATTTGAGGGCTCAAAAGAGGTCTAAAAAATACGAAAATCGGTAGGCAACTACTTCTAAGGCTCCTCAAGCTCAAGGACTCCTCGGCTTGTACAAAATGGAGCTACAAAAAGGTGAAAATGGTATTTACAGGGGTTTTTAGTGATGAGAATCACTTTTAAATGGTGTAAGGGTTTTGAAAAAAATAAAGGGTTGCCTTAGTGCTAGATCTGCTTGTATGCTCGTACTTGCCTCTTCTCGTATACTGCCAACAGTGACCAACATGAGTTCAAAAATTTTAAGGCACATTTGGGCCATGACATCTGGTACATTTTTGAACCGGACCCCCCAATGCCGAATCGTCGAAATCATATAGCCGATGGTAGGTTGGCCTTTAGGTGGTGCTAAGTAGACATAATCGAGCCATTTCTCACATCCTTTGGTTGTCAACACAGTTTTTGTGTATTCCGGACATGACCTTCTTTGAAAGACAGGGCAGTAGCATGGGTTGTATTTGATATACAAAGGCATGTTATTCCATGTCCTTACCATCTCAGGGTAGGTTTCAAGCAGACGAATCCTCCACGTAGGTTGATGTATATTTCCCTGCTTTGCACTTGCTGGGATGTCGTTCGGTGCAAACTGTGTAGCCGAGGTTGGTTCTTTTGAGGTGTGGTGCTTTATTTCAGCATTGTAATCCGCCATTAAGACACAGAAAGGAACATACAAATCGTCGGATGTGCCGATCCACCTATGATGGGAGAGGTTTCTAAAGTAATCCGATTTTATGACTACCTCTTCCAAACGTGACATAGACGCTATCTGAACTGCCACTCTGTCATCATGGGTTGTGGCCACTTTCTCTAACCTCTGCATCCATTCAGGAGCCTCGATCTCGATGGTGTCCATGCCCTCTTCTGTTTGCTTGCCCCCTGGTGCCGGCATGGGAACGTATGGGTCTTCGAAGGTTTCCTCTATTTCAATTGGCACTAAGTCTTCACGCTCGGGCTCTACGAGGGGAGAAGGTTGACGCTTGTATTGCATGACTTTACTTCGTAATTCTTCTAGTTCTGCTCTGAGTTTTTCGACTTCTTCAGACGTGTCAACTGTGGTTGTGACTTTGCTTGGTGACTCTTGTTGGGTTGCCAGCTGCTTTAATAGGTCATCTCTTTCTCTTTCTAATGCTGCATGGGATTCAAGGAGATTCTACTTGTGCTCATGGAAGTGTATGTGTCCGTGCGTGATGTATAAGAATGGGCATCAGATGTTCGAGTGAGTGAAACATTTTGTACCGGGTGTGGCCTCGGTGTAGCTATTTGAGCCCGCAAGCAAGCCTTAGGCACCCAGATTTGTCGTGATTGTGGGCTAGCCATCATCGACTTCTTGGGCACCCAAATAGACTTTACTTTCGTAGAAGAATTTATGAAAGACTTCTTATTAGTGTCGTGTTGTTGAGTACTAATAAGAGGTTTTGGCCGTGGGGTTGGCGTGGTCACAACAGGGTGTTCGCCTTTCCGCACCCACACTTGTTTCAACGGCTGAGACATTCTGCTTCGCACGTTTTTTTGGCCTCCAGTATAGGTAGTACTCTGCTCCTTCTGTATTTGATCTACCTTTGGTTGCTGCATCCCTCTGGCCTTTGGAAAAGAAGGGAGTGCCGTCTTATCCTTGACTCCATTGTTGAGACAATCCTCTTTCTGCATCATACAGTTTTGGACAAAAATAGCATTGTCAACTTCATTTGCGCCCCTGGAAGGACCAGGAGTTCGTGCCTTACCTAATTCCTTGAGTGCCTCATTTTCCAATTCAACTGTAATTCGACTATGATTTACCCATACCTGAAGAAGTCCACTCCTTAGGTTTAGGTTGATTGCATGATCATAGATCCAGTCCTGACCCAAGACAAGAGGCTCAGTGAGGTCCTCATCTTGACACACTAGTACTTTGACTGTCATTACTTCATCTTGAATGTAGAGGGGAAGTTCCAACTCGCCCATGCAAGGGGTTTCCACACCTCCCAATCCTATGAGATATGCTTCTATAAGATTGACGGTTGATTCCAACTTTTGACAGTACGAAAATTTAACAGCACTAGTGGATGCACCTGAGTCAATCAAGGCTCTTACAGTCCTTGCACCCTTTCCTTGTCCTATCTCTAAGGTTATAAAAGGACGCCGATCAATTATCCTATGAGAGCTGATACCTGAAACTTCACACATAGCCACATGATATCCTTGATCTGCATATGCATATGTCCTAGGTTGCTCTCTACCCTGTCTTCTCAACTTCATTCTCCGGATACATTCCAATGCTTCTGCTTGAGCTTCTTCTTGAATTCATCTTTCTTCTTCTTTGCGTTTCTTAGCAGTGTTGAGTCAACTTAGCATCTCTTCTGTCAGAGGTTCCTGATATAACTTGACTCTGCATCCGCTTATGTAGCTCGGGAGAATATCCCCTTCTAATGTGGCTAGTTGCACTGCTCCACTTGTTGAGATTCTATTAATGATCATGGGTCCGTAGCCTCTTTTCTCTAGTTTTCTCGCATGTTGTTTCAAAGTGTAGACTAGTACTAGGTCGCCTACCTTCAAACCTTTATCCTTAACGTGGGCATCAAAGTATGCCTTCTGTCGTTTCTTAGTTGCATATATCCCTGCAGCCGCCCTCAGTCTTGTTTCTCCTAATTGTTCAAGGTCAAAAAGTTTAGAGGAGAGTTCATGACCCGTCCATTCATGCTCTTGTGCTACTTTCAATGTAGGTATTAAGAAGTCCAACGGTAGCACTGCATTTTGGCCAAATACCATCTGAAAGGGGGTGGCTTGGAGTACCGCTTTGTAGGCGACTCGGTATGCCCAAACAGCATGGTGTAGCTGTTTGTCCCAATCAGAGCGTTTATTGTTCACTAATTTTGTCAGTACATTGCATAAGATCTTATTGGTGCTCTCAGCCTGGCCATTAGCTTGAGGGTGATAAGGGGGCAGACTTCTTATGTACTACCAAGAATTCTTGGAGCAGATTTTCAATAACTTCATTCAAGAAGTGAGTGCCTCTGTCACTGACTAGCTCTATGGGTAACCCGTATCTGGTGAACACATTCTCAAATAAGAACTTAGTTGTTGTTTGAGCATCGTTCTTCGTGGTGGCTTTTACCTCTACCCATTTGGTTAGATAGTCCATGGCAACGATGATATACTCAGCATGGGAACCCTTAGCTGGGGGATTAATAGGACCTACAAAGTCTATTCCCTACTTAGAGAATGCATGTCCACCTATCATAGGTTTCAGTGGCATCTCATCTTTGCGTATAGGACACTGAGTTCTCTGGCAAACATCACACCTTTTCACATAGGTATGTGCATCCATGTGAAGGGTAGGCCACCAGAAGCCCGCAGATAGTATTGCCTTGATCACCCGATCTGGTCCAAAATGTCCTCCTGCTACACCTTGGTGAGCTGCTTCCAAGATCTTGAGGTATTCACTCTCATGGACACATAGTCTCAGGTAACCATCTTTACCACGCTTGTATAGATTATCACCAATGAGTGTGTAATCCAGGGCTTCTTGTTCTAAACTCCTATTCCTAGCCAGAGTCATGTCTAGAGGGAATGTTTTCGTCCTCAAGAAGGATACTAGTGGTTCACTCCAATCTGGCACTATGGACACTTGATAAAGAGTGGCATGTTCCACAGGTGGTTTAGTGCAGCAGATTGGGCATTCCTTGCACAACTTCTGGACATCAGCTTCCATAGTCAGCCAATGCACTCCGAGTCTCTTTAGTGTCTGTAGGGTTCGTGGCTTTAAGTAATGTTGCTCTAATGCACCTACATGTGCTAATTGCAACCATTTAGCGTACTCATCCTCTTCCACACAACAAGCCAAGATCCCTTGATCTGTGTGCTTGTACATACTACCTGCCATGATGTGATACTTTTGGGCTTTTACTACCTCTCTATCATGTGTATTTATTACTGGGTGGTTAGGCCCGTACGTCAATACTGGCACTAATGGCTTAGCCCACTACGGCACCACTTCCAAATTAAACAAGTAAGCATCAGGAAGGTCATCTGACACTCCTTGTGGGGCTTCTCTAGATGTGAGCCTAGAGAGATGGTCTGCTCTCAAGTGAGTCTTCCCTTTCCTTACCACAACCTTGAAATCATATTCCATTAGCAAGAGAAACCATCTTACTAATCTTCCTGTATTGCATGGCTTGTTCACGAGATATAGCAGTGCCTGATGGTCAGTAAAAAATTTAAACTTATTTGTAAGCAAGTAATGTCTAAACTTTTTAACTGCATATACCATGCCTAGTCCTTCTCTCTCCGTAGTGGTATAATTTCGTTCAGCTGCATTCAATTGTCTACTAGCATAGGCAATTGGAAGATCCATATTACCTTCACAGGTAGGCTGCGCGAGTACACACCCAATAGCATAATTGGATGCATCAACGTGAACATGGAAGGGCTTATTCCAATCTGGTGTGGTCAAGATTGGTGCTGAACATAATCGCCATTTAAGCTCATTGAAGGAATTCTCACATTCATTAGTCCACTCAAAGTTAGCAAAAGTCCATACAGAGGCTTTGCTATGATGGCATACATGTGTATAAACCGTCGGTAATAACCACAATGCCCCATGAAAGCTTGTACTTCCTTGACATTCTTTGGCCTAGGTAGCTTCGCTATGGCTCTCACTTTCTCTTCATCAGTGGATATGCCATTCTTTGACACTATGTGTCCTAGAATCTTGCCTTGCCTGACCATAAAAACACACTTTTCTGGGTTTAGGCAGACTTGATATTCTCTACATTTGTCAAAGATTTGTCTGAGTTCAGGAATATGGGTTTGTCTAATGTTGGAATGAGCACAAAGATGATCATCAACATAGACTTCCAAGTTCTTCCTTAGGAACTCTTTAAATACATGGCACATCAGCCTCTTGAAGGTAGCTGGGGCATTGGTAAGCCCAAATGGCATTACTCTAAAGGCAGAAATGCCCCATTCAGTGGCAAAAGCCGTTTTATGCTGATCTTCTGGAGCTATGGCTACTTGATTGTAGCCCGAAAATCCATCAAGGAAGCTGTACACTTCCTTACTTGCTACTCTTTCTAAGAGATGCTCTGTGATAGGAAGCGGATAGTTATCTCGAATTGTGGTTGCATTGACCTTCTTTAAGTTAATGCATACACGCAGCTTTCCATTTTTCTTGGGCACCACTACGATGGGGGATACCCACTCAGTGTGCTCAATTTCATAGATGAATCCAGCTTCAACCAGTCTATCTATCTCCTCTTTGATCTTAGCAGCATAATTATCATTATATGTGTATGGCTTTTGCTTAGAAGGTTTGGCATCTGAGGTCATGGGGATAGTGTGTGAGCATATGTCAGGGTCCACGCCTTTCAAATCCTTGTAACTCCAAGCGAATACATCTCTGTATTCTCTTAGCAAGGCTATCAATTCGTGCTCTTCGTCTTTCGTCAGGTCATGGCCTATGTACATGCATCTCTCTTCTCCTTCTTCCACTGCTACCACTATTTTCTTGGTGGTTTCTTTGTTATCATAGGCCTGCCCCGATTGCGCCTCTCGTTTAGGCATTCTGATCATGACTCTCCTGTCATCTATCTCGTACTTCTTGAAATTATCAGGGACCTCAAACAAAGATTCTTCCTCTTCTGGTGTGACTTCTCTCTTCTTTCTTTTCTTTCCTTCTTCCTTCGGGGTCACATGTGTGGCTAACCTTACATCATTTGTAAGCTCTCCATGCCTCTGGGGTTGAAATTCTACTTCATAGAAGTATTCTTCATCTGATGCAAAAGGTGGGTCCATAATGATTGACTCTAGATCGGAGTCACTTGCATCATCAAATGCATCAGGGCTAGGTTCACACTCTTCTTACACTGCCTCCCCCATGATTGGCTCTATGGAGAAGACTGAAATGTCATAGCCATCTTCATCACAGTGAGGTGTCCATTGTTCTTCATTGATGGCTACATCCATTGTTGCTAGGATTTCTGCCCAGCCGTGGGGTTCAAATTCTTCGTCAGGAAAGACTACGGGTGCATAGGCTGGGTCTTGAATTGATCTGTGTGTTTCTTTTGCACCTATCTCTCTGGCTACTTTGCACATCCATAAGTGGGTGTCTTCATGCATCCATGAGGATCCTGGTCCTATGGAATGCACCGATTCCGTATCATCCTTGGCTCTATGGAGGGGATTCCATTGGATAGGAGGGACATCTCTATGAGAGTAATCTTTGAGATTCACTTTGGTCGTAACACCTAAGTGTTGCAGGTACAAGGAATTGGTTCCCCAGTCCTGTACCACTTGCAACTATCGCATAAAGGGTCGTCCCAAGATCATTTCATAGGCATGATTTTTGCTAAAATCACATATAGCAAATGTATGCTCGAACTCAACACCACATGTGGTGAGAGTTATTCCTTCTAAAAGCCCTAAGGATCTCTCTATGTGACCATCAGCCATGTGCAATTTCATCCTCGTGGGCCTGAGTGCTGGCTTGCCCCAACGCTTCCATAGGGAAGTGGTAGCAATTGCAACTCCTGCGCCTGAGTCTAGAATGGCCTTGGTGGTGTATCCTTGATGGGTGATAGGAAGATATGTGTTTCCCTCTTTGCCCTCACTCATGTCTCCTATCTTGTCCAAGGGTATTTCTGGCACTGTTCTCTGGGATCCTACCTGGGAACGAGGTTTTGCTATCTCTGGTACTTGTTTGGCTACATGTTTCCATAGCTCTGGCCTTACTTTGAGTAGCTCTTCTAAGGTGAGGTTGCACTGTACTTTAGTGTTTTTCACTACCTCTGTGTTCGTAGGTATGACTGAGTCCTCATTTCGTACCATGACTGTGGGTGCTCTCATACAAGTAGACTTAGCTTCCCATGGACCTGTGAAGTGGGGTAATTCTTGTAGAGAGTTAGACTCAAAGTCTAATCTTTCCTGAGATTGGGTGCTCTCCTGCTCCTCATAAATGGATGGGATGTCTTGTGGGAATTGGTCGTGTGCATCATCCACAAGTTCAATAGGAGGAGGGACTTCACTTTCTTTAGCCCATTTGTCTTCTTGAATCTCTCGTAGAAATTCGGGTGTGAACCGATTCATAGAAGATGATGTGTCTGGATCCGTAGAGTTAGGCACATAGGCTTCCTGGGCAGGAAGACCTACTCTTTCACTTGCCTTGTCCTTGTGTTGAGAGGGGGGTCCTTTTCAGATTGTGCAATCAGCCTCTCTATTCTTTCTAACAGTCCTTCAAAGTGCAACTGCCTTAGCTGAACTAGAGATGTTAAAGAGGCGACTGGCTTCAAACATGGTTTGAGCCAGCTCCACCATTTTAGCACAGATTTTGGTCTAGGGTAGCACTTTTCATGATCAGTTACGTTTGGCCCTACTTGGATTCTGGTCTGATATGCTTTGAGCATCATGTTTAGGTCCTCGGGAGTGGGATCTGCTAGGACTGATCCTACTCTAGGGGGTGGTGGGATTAGGTGAGGCGGGTTGGAAGGTGGCGGGTCGGATGGAGTTGGCTTTGCCCATTGTCTTTTCATTCTTTCACGACTATCTCTCCAAGCTCTAGTCCTCTTCTTTGTCATGCTCTCCGTTTCACTAACATCTGGGCTCTTTTCTTGGCCTACGCTTTGGTTCTGTTGCAAGGCTTGGGCCCTAGTGATCACTTGCACTGGTGTAGTGGACGTCACACTTCCTGTGGAGTCTACAACTAACCCTACGACATTGATAGGAGTGATTTTTGGCATATTATTAGGATTCTTTGGGCAGTCTCGTAAAAGATGCTCCTTCCCACACTCCTGGCAGTAGCCCTGGATCGTCACTGACTGGGGTTGTGTAGGTGGAGGTAAGGGACAATCACGAATGAGATGATCTCCTTGACATATGTAGCATGGTCCTCTAGGGAATGGGGGTCTTACTTGCCTAGGTTGAGGTCTAGCGTTGGGGTTTGCGTACATGACATTAGCATACTCTGGCTCCCAAATAGGTTCACTTGGTTCCTCACTGTAGTAGGACTCACCATGTTCAAGAGACCGCATGTAGTAAGCCTAGGGACTATCAACATGCGTAGAATCAAAGCTATGGTCACTGGGATCACTTTCTAAAATTAATGGTGTTACTGGGACTATAGCTCTATTCAGGTTTTCTTCTGCAGAAGCATACTTTACCGGAATCACATTAGTAGGAGCAGGTGATTGTTGCGCTAGCACTGGCTGGGGTCTCAGTTGGGCCTGATATTGCGGTTGGTAATTTTGGTGGGGCCTAGTATACTGTTGTGGTGGGTATTGACTCTAGTATCTGCCTTGTTGAGGGTATGGTTGAGGGTGGGTTTGCCTAACAGCTTGCTTATTGTATGGACAGTCTTGTGCGGTGTGATTTGTGTATCTTTGTTCTATGGTGCAGTACTGGCTACTAGGATTTACTTGGGGTTGAGCCATAATGGGACATACATTCGCCATATGGTCACCTCCACAAGTATAGCATCTTTTCACAGGGGCAAATCTTGGGATCTGTTTGCTAGTGACACCTAATTTCTGAGCTACTTTCTCTGCTAATTCCTCAATAGATGTGGATTGTGTGGAAGAGAGGCTAGAAGAGCTATCAGTATCTTTATAGATTTTTGAAAGCTCTAATTCCTCCCCTAGGTTATCCTCGATGTCAATGCACATGCGTACGCATTCTTCTATGGTCCTAGGGTCCTTCAAGTACACATATGATCTCAATTTGGTACTTAGCAATCCATCCAAGAATAAAGCCACTTGCTTAGCTAGTGTGGGTAACTTAGGGACATGGCATCTCTCTAGGTATTGCTTAAATCTTCTTCCGGCAAGTCTCACGATTTCTTGAGGGGTTTGCTTGAAGCTGTGAATCAGCGAGGAAGTGTTATGTCTTATGCCACTTTTAGAGAATTCGATAATGAATGCCTCTAGAAGTTGGTTTATGCTCCTGAAATTCATCTCATTTAGTGGCTGAAACCATGTCAGGGCAGTGTTCCTAAGGGTAAGACCAAAGGCATTGTACTGTGTGAACAGATCTTCAACTTGTTCAGCTCTCAAGACTTGCCTAAACTCAGCCACATGGTCGTATGGATCTCCAATGCCATCGAAGTAGTTCTTCATGGACTTAACTAGCGGAGTCGGTCTCAAAGTCCTTCTGTGCTCTCTAGGTCTTGGTAGAGGGAACTCATCCGCATTTCTTTGATTCCTTGGAGCTCTAAGTACCTCAGGTTCCACTCTATTTGTTTCCGTTCTCGTTCTTTCTCTGCCCCCTGGGTTGGCAAAGCTTACTTCTGGCCTATCTCTACTTCTGTCTCTTTGAGCTCCATGAGCTTGGGATGCTCCAACTCTCGGGTGACCATAGGACACGTTCGATCTAGGTTGGGGAAAAACGAATTCACCCTTCCAAGTATAAGCATGTCTGTCATGTTCTGTAACCACAAAGATCCTCTCTGAAGCGTGATCTAAGTAGGTTACTCTGCCTGGGATATCAGGATCTTTGAACTCATAGATCATGATTGACCCTACATCATTTGGCCTATTTGATTTATACCTCCAAAAGGCTTCATCTATCTCTTGGTTTAGGAGCAGATCTATGCTCTTATTATCCTGGGGAATCCACTCGGGATTGAGGATTCTAGTAAGAACAGACTTCCCTCGAGGGGTCCTGGGCTCTCCTACTACGTTCCCTTGCTCTAGGTCACCTATGTCCGCCTCAGGGATCACATTCCCGAATTCATCTGTCCTGTCTGGGTGACTAGTGACCACATATATGGTTCCTTCTTTGTCCAAGTATGCTCCATTTTCAAACTTGAAAGCTGGGTGTTCTAGTCCAATGGATTGGTCAGGATTTTTAATCTGGACCACTGATCTTCCTAGGCCGTCCTCATAGATGCTTGCACCTAATCGGTTGGTCCTAAGGTATTCCAGTTGTGTCTTGTAGGGGCCTTCCACCCTATACAAATATGGCACACCTGAACTCCCCGCAGGTCTCTCCATACCTTGAGACATCTCTGATTCACTAGTCTCAGAGCTAGGGTAATGCGAGTGGTGGCTCAACTGCTGGGCCCAAGACCTAGCAGTATGATTAATGCTGGCCTCCGAAGACCTAAGACTTTGTCTATCTCTTACTAGATGTCGTCCTGATCTAAGGTTCATATGCCTATTTAAATAGCCCAATTTTGGCCCAAAGTACAACCTCGTTGCCGATCAATTGGTGTCAGTCACTTGATTCTTTTTTAGTGTGTTATCGTGTTTATGATCTTGTCTGATATCGCGTCGTCAGGCATATTTGAGTTAATTTTCCGCACTTAAGTTGATCGTCCCACATTAAGTTCTTTTCCTTTAAAGTTCTCGGTCACACACAGGTTATCTCTTGAACTTGATTTCTTAGATATTCTTTGACTTGTCACGTGCCTATCGTTGTCTTGACTTACTCCTAACACTACTCGAACTTAGCCTAAGCTAAGAATTGACAAAGGGAGTTGAGAATATTCTGACCTTACTTGTTGATCCCTTGCTTTATGATGCTCAAGAACCTGGTTCTCAAGCTTGCAAAGAAACCCTTGCTTTGGATGCTCTCAATTGCTCTCAATGGACCTGTGAAAGTCCCAAAATTTAGCTCAAGACTTAAATTTAAATGACAGACAGATCACGTTCATGCATGTAATTTGGGTATCAATTATGTCCCCTGCCTCTATTGCAAACAGTTCTAGAGATCCCTTGGTTTTGTTCCCCCTAGGTATGGTATTTGATACACAGGATTTTTCTCAAGACACACTTGTAGGGACCTCACAAATCACTAATTGCTAGACCAATGTGCCCAAAAACTATCCCCAAAACTTGGAATAAAACCCTAAATTTTTTTTTGGGCCGAAAAGCCTGTCAATTGCGATTGACAGAGGTGTCCATCGGGGCCTGTCGGTCGCGATCGACACGTCAATCGCGATCAACAGAGTCGATCGTGGGTCCTGTCAATCGCGATCGATGGTGTCAATCGCGATTGACACGTTTTCCGGGATTTTCGTCGTAAATTCAGTCGATCGGGCCTATGTCCGTCGCGATGGACACGTGGCAACGCGAGAAATTCAGTCAGTCGTCGAAATTCAGTCGGTCGCGATCGACGGTGTCAATCGTGACTGACAGGGGTGTCGGTCGTGGTTGTCGATCGCGATCGACGGTGTCAATCGTGATTGACAGGGTCAGTCGATCGTCTTTGTCGGTCGCGATCGACAGATCTATCGCTCGCGATTGATAGGGGTTGTCGGTCGTGGGTGTCAGTCACGATCGACTGTATCAATCGCGATTGACAGAGGAACTCGGAATTTTTTAACTGTTTTCAGTGATTTAGAATGTGCTCATCATGTAGATTATGGTGGTGCACTTTGTTTTACCAAATGGGCAATTTTTCTGTCGATCGCGATCGACAGACTTCGGCGACACAGAGACAGTTTCGTGATGTTTCGTACCTGCGCGGAGTGCTGGAGATGATGATGCAACAAGTACCTGCAAGAAAGCTCAAAAAACATGCAAAAACAACGCACACAATCTCTCGCTCTCTCTCACAAGTGGAATGAAGGAAATGAGGTGGAGAAGGTGATATGATCAAAAACTGAAATTTTTTCGCGATGATGGAGATGGAGATCGGATATGGTGAGGATGATGATGGTGATGATGGTGTTGCGGTAAAAAAGAGAAAAATAAGAAAAGTAAAGAAATTACCTACAACGCCAACGTCTCAAATCTATGTCTTACCATCACACGCTCGTCCTCAAAGCTCGATCCCCGGCAACGGCACCAAAATTTGGTGTAGCTCAGTGATGAGTAGCACCTCCTTTAATGTCAATCCGGGAAGACGTGAGGATGGTATGATGACTGTTGGGTATGATGCCCAAGTGGGCATTAGTACAATTGTGTAGATAATACAATCAGAGCCCATCACACATTCTAGTGAGTGTGCAAGAGATTGGGGGTTGGATCACCCCCTCCCATGGTCTCTCTCTCTGTCTCTGTGTTCTCTCCCTCGTCCTCTCTCCATCCATCCGCTGCACCAACACATTGGTATCAGAGCGCAGGTGCTCAAGAGAGCAAGAGAGCAATCGCTAAATGGAGCGATGACTGGACTGAGGGAATCCCGAGCATGGTTGGAACCTGCGTCTGGAAAGCGTGAATTGCACCATAGAATAGCACGCTGAATTAGACTGTGGAAACCCGTGAATCACGCACTGAAGCGCTGCAAGGTTGAGGAGCAAGCCGTGAGAGTCCGGGAGCACAAGAGGCGTTTGAAGTCCTGTACGGGCTGTGAGACATCGTTGGACAAACAAAGCACTGGGCAGAGTAATTCATGAGGCCTGCTGAATCGAAGGTTGGGAACACCCGTGAACTCAACGCTAGCAACATCCCTGAGGCCTGAATCACAAGGCGTGGAGATAGGCCGAGGATAAGGCTCGGGGGCTGATCCCATGAGGCCTGAAACGGGCTGGAGTGCAACGCTAATGCAAAGGTGACGGTTGATCGTGTAGCAGCAGCGAGAATCCAGTGGCGCACCTAGAGAGAGATCCAAGCTCTGCTCCCCACGTATGCTTGGTGCGCACGATGGCTATGCTATGCTGATGTCGGGGAATGTACAGTTGTATGGACGCACAATGTGGGGATGTATAAATTCTGTTCGATAATCCTCAGAATAACGGGCTGTGAAGAAAAAAGAAGGCGTGGCTGGAATCCGACTGTAGCAGTGCTGAACCAGAGTAGCAGGCTGAGCAAGGCATGAAGGAAAAGAGCATGCGGGTCAGCTTGATACTGTGTGTGTAGTACATGAACAGCCAGATCGTGAGTCTCCCATTTTGAGGAGGAGAAGGAGCAGCAGCAAAAGTAATACCATGCCATGATCTTATGATAGCTCGAGTACAACTGGGGCATGTACACTGCGATTGAAGTGCATAGATTGAAGTGCACAACAAATTGTGTGCAAGAAAATCTTCTTGGCGTCCTTGTTGTTAGATGATTTTGCCATTGATGTCATCTATCTCTTGTTCATCGTTCTAGAACAAAGAGCTTGGTCTCTCATTGCCTTATGAGTTAATGTCGGTATATGCTCATGTATGCCTCTTGATGCCGGACATTACTTCCTCTCCGGACTTGTGATTTTGACAGGTGATTGTCAGAGAGGATTTATGAGCATTGATGCCAGACATGTCGACTACATGCCGATTTGATGTCATATGAGTTTTGACATCACCCGCCGATCTCAGTTTGCCACAAAGTCACAGTCTACTTTGAGGTTTTGGCACGCTCCGGACGCAACCGTGCGGTCCGTTTCTCAGGATTTCGACTCCTGAATTTTTTGCGCGCAACAGGCAGCCACCTGCCAGTTTTGGCGGACAGGTACTTCCCGCCTCCGGCTGACACAGGTTTTTGACACCAAGGTTATTTGGCATTGTGTATTTGTCCGTAGACTTATTTCGGACACCGTGGTCTATGGTAGACCAAGTTTATGCCTATTGATGCCTTCCGGCTTGGAGCTGAGACACAGTGGTTATTGATCGCTCTTGCATTTTGCTATTGCCGTTGAGGCATTGTTACTCAATTTTTGGGGCTTTGTTGTCTATGTATCCGTGAGCTGTGATGCTCTGACAGCACTGTGGATAGCCCTATGTATTGGTTTTGTGGCATGTACATTTGATAGAGTCATTGGATTGCAGCCGTTGTGAGAGGGTCGAGTGTGAGGTTTTGTTGAGCTAGCAGATTCTCGAATGTTGAGATCCGTTCGGTGATACAGGTGATTTGGAGCGATCCCTCGAGCACCCCCTTCTTTCGACGTCACATGTATTGACTTGGATCAGTTTTTTGGCTGCAGTGACATCAATCTTTGCCACACATGCATATTTATGGCAGTCATTATGACTCGTGAGTTGGTTTTATGCGTTAGTTATTTTGGATGAGATGTCGAAATACAAACAAAATGCTGCCGAATTTTTCAGAAATTCTCACACTTAGCTTCCAGGATTGTCAGTGAAGTGATCTCACTTTCTTTGGTTGATTGATTGAGTTTCGAGGCCAGTTTACAGCCGAAACTTTGCCGGATTTCAGTCAGATTACAGCCATACTTTCTTGGTGCATACACTTTGGTCAGAAACAGAGTTCTTGCCAATTTTATACACTCTTTTGGATTGACTTACGAGCCACTGTACAAAGGAGACTCTGCCTAAATTTTTCGAAATTTCGAGATCAATTAGCATTGCTCTAATGGCGTCTAAAGACAAAGAGGTCTACGACATTCGCAAATTTGATGGCACCAATTTTGCATTATGGAAAGAGCAAATGCAGGATGTCTTGGTACAGAAGAAGCAGTGCCTTCCTATTCTCTATGAAGACAGAACTGAGGATATGAATATGACTCAGCTTGAGTGGGAGGAGCTAGATGCTATGGCAAGATCGACGGTTCGCCTACACCTTGTAGAATCAGTTTACTTCACAGTTTTGGAATGTCCTACGGCCCATTCAACATGGACAAAGCTTTGCAACACTTATGAGAAGAATTCAGCTAGAAACAAAGTCTTCTTGATGAGGCAGCTTTACAGTCTTCGTATGAAAGAGTCTGCCAGTGTTGCCGCTCATTTGAATGAATTCGACTCCTTGTTCGCACAGATACGGGCACAACAGTTGAATGTTGATGATGAGATGAAGGCAATACACTTGCTTTGTTCCCTACCTTCATCGTGGGAGACCTTCTGCACAGCCATAAGTAATTCTGCTCCAAATGGAACACTAGTTTACAATGATGTTTCCAGCACTTTGCTGTCAGAAGAGACTTGTCGGAAGACCATGGGAAGTTCAAAACATGGCGAGGCCCACTATGTGCAAAGAGATAACCGTTCAAATCAGCGTTCAGGACGTTCAAAGCATAGGGATTCTGCTAATGATCGTGGTAAGAAGGGCAATAATCGTGACCGCTCAAAGTCAAAAGGCAAGAAAGACATTCAGTGTCACTATTGTGAGAAGTATGGTCATATAAAGAAAGATTGCTACTCATGGAAGCGTGAAAAGGGGAAATAGAAGTCAGCAGCTGATGCTAACAATGTCAAAGAGACCAAAAGCTCAGTAAAAATTCAAGAGATCAATATGGTTTCACATCAAGACGAGCAAGAGATTCAGCTTGCAGAATGTACAGATACATTCTTTGATGCCGAGCAATCTGATTCACTTGAAGGCAACTTGACAGCTGAGATTCTAGTCAGTGTTGAGGTTTCTCACACATGAGTTTTGGACTCAGGAGCATCTCTTCATGTGACACCACACAGGGATTGGTTTACACGCTATGAAGAGGCAGCAGGGTCAGTCACACTTGGTGATAGCTACACTTGTGACGTAATAGGCATTGGGGACATTGTCATGGTTCTTGGGAATGGTACCAAGCTTATGCTACAGAATGTTTGCCATGTGCCATGCATGACTAGGAATCTGATTTCAGTTGGCAAGCTTGATGATCTTGGCTATAAGGTCAGTTTTGATAACCAGTCTTGGCGGATTACCAAGAGCAGCTTGGTTATTGCCAATGGAGCCAAAGTTGGATCTCTTTACCCTTTGTATGTTTCTCTCAGAAACAGTGTTTTGTCAGTGACCGAGCTTCCCAGTGTTGCTATGTGGCATAGCCGGCTTGGTCATATGTCCAATAAAGGAATGGAAACACTTTCACGTTCGGGCTACTTACCGTCTCTTTCATTTTCTGATTTCCCGTTTTGTGAGCATTATCAGTATGGAAAACAGACACGAGTTTCAAGGAATGTACACTTCCAGAAAGATAGACAGCCCTTGGATTTGATTCACAGTGATGTGTGTGGCCCCATGCCGACTTGGAGTCTTGGTGGCGCATCATACTTCATTACATTCATCGACGATGCAACTCGTGAAGTTTGGGCATATGCAATGAAGTCTAAAGATGAGACATTTCCACACTTTAAGAGGTTTATCGCTCTTGTGGAAACTCAGTCTGGCAAGAAGGTCAAAGCCTTACGCTCAGACAATGGTGGCGAGTACATTGCCAAGGATTTTACAGACTTCTGTATTGCAAGGGGAATTAGACGTGAGTTCATTGCTCCGTATACTCCTACCCAAAATGGTGTTGCAGAAAGGATGAACAGACAATTCAAGAAAGGATTTTGTCCATGCTTTCACAAGCAAATCTGACACAAGGGTTTTGGGCTAAATCCCTGTACACAGCAGTCTATCTCATAAACAGATCTCCTAATGCTACATTGGAGTTCAAGGTTCCTGACGAGTTATGGACAGGACACAGGTTATCCTATGACAGACTCAGGACATTTGGCTGTGAAGCTTATGTCCATGTGCCAAGGAAGCTACGTACTAATCTTGATCCGAGATCACGAAAATGCATCTTTGTAGGCTATGGATTGGGTGGTCAGTTTGGTTATCGCCTATGGGATCCTGAGAGTCGATCCATACTCTGTAGCAGTGATGTGGTCTTCAATGAGACCAAGATGCATAAACAGCCAGTCAAGGAGGTTGAGTATCGAAAGGTCATGTTCAATGATGTTACACCTCCTGTGCAAAGATCAAATGAGCCAAATATTTCGCAAGTGAATGCTCCTGTTGATAGAGCTACTGAGCAAGCTAGCACGAGTCAGTTGAGAATATCCCAAAGGGTCCCACATCCGCCTGACCGCTATGTTCCAGGGGTTGATTTTGTTTTGCTCACTGACAGTGGAGAACCATCTTGTTACAAAGAGGCCATGCTAGCCAATGATAAGACTCAGTGGGAACTTGCGATGAAGGCTGAAATAGCCAGCATACACAAAAATCACACATGGGAACTTGTTTCATTGCCAAAAGGAAAGAAAGCTTTACCATGCAAATGGGTGTACAAGATCAAGCAGGGATCTGGCAATGTGCAGCCTACATATAAGGCCAGATTGGTAGCCAAAGGATTCAAGCAGCAGTATGGCATAGATTTTGAAGAAATCTTTTCTCCCGTTATCAAGATGACAACATTGAGACTTATGCTTGGATTGGTTGCCAAAGAGGATCTTGAGCTCACACAAATGGATGTCAAGACAGCTTTCTTACATGGTGACCTCGATGATGAGATTTACCTTATGCAACCTGAAGGGTTTGCACATCCTGGCAAGGAACACTTGGTTTGCAAGCTACGTAAGAGTCTTTATGGACTGACACAGGCAAATAGGCAATGGTATCAGAAGTTTGATACATTTATGCGTTCCCTTGAATTCAATCGTAGTAATGAGGATCCCTGTCTCCATGTCAAGAAGCCTAGAGACGGACAGCTTATTATGCTTATTCTATATGTAGATGACATGCTTATAGCTGGTCATTCAAAGATGGACATTGCTGACTTGAAGCAGAAGCTAAAATCTACCTTTGACATGAAGGATTTGGGCAATGCTAACCATATACTTGGTATGCGCATTACTAGAGACCGTCAGAAGGGTTTGCTATACATGTCTCAGAAAGAGTATGTGCACAAAGTTCTTGAGCGCTTCAATATGCAGAAGGGGAAGTCACTGAGTACTCCATTACTTGCCTATGTGAAGCTTAGCAAGAAAGATTGTCCAGAATCGTCAGAGGATAAAGCTATGATTGGGAAAACAATGTCTCATTGGTTGGAAGTTGGTCCAGTATTAAAGGATAAGTATAGTCGTGTATTAATCCTCCTACAAGTGAATGCGATCAGTAGTGTGGATAGGTCAATAGCCTCTCAAACGCATTGCCTGGGTTCAAAACCCGTCGACGGCAGCGCATGCATATAATATATTTTTAGCAATTTAAATTCTTGAAAAGCAAGAACGAACACGGACGACGATAAGGTTTTTTCGTGATGCGTTTTTTCTATCGTAGAAGCTTTTTCGAGATCGCTACGATTATGGAGCTTTTGGAGAAGCTTTTGGAGGACAATCAGCTACTATATAAACACATGCTTGGCTTATTGTTTAGCATCCTTCACCTAGTGTTCAACACAAGCCTTGGTGCTTGGACCTCAATAGAGGTGGTGTTTCTTCTAGCACATGGGGCAGCCATGGTGCTAACTTGAAGCATGTTGAGGAGCGGCTATGGAGTTCTTCTTGGAGATGAAGAGTGTGCTCACACTCTTGCTCATGGAGAGGAGGTTATCTCTTGTTCATGGAAAGAGGACTTGGATATATTCAGCTTGATGGTGAGAATCGGCCATCTACATGGTGTATTTGAAGATTGTCTTCTACATGAAGATTTCGGGCTACTTCAAAGACATTGGATGGTGATTAACATAAGATTTACATCTTATGTTAAGATTCAGGTACATATTCTCTTTATGCATACAGGTACTACTTGAAGTTTATGGAGGCCGTGGCATCCATATCAAGAGGAGTCCTATTTGGCATAGGTACAAGAGAATCATTACGTATATGCTTTATGCATATTTGGATGAGGTGTTTGAGAAGGTGTGTTCACATGAGTTTGAGGATTTTCGACATCAAACTTGTTAGCATTCTTTGCTACTTTTTAAGTTGTGATCTTTTCATACACGTATCTGACTTAGGGTCTTCCATAGCCTAAGGTTAGATGAGGGTTTGTTGATTATCAGTTTCACACTGATCCTTCCTCTTTTAGTCACTCATATTCACTCTTCTATAACCTATAAGGTCACACATCTCATGTATATTCAGATTTCTATCCATACATCCGAATATGTTTGTTACATTTGTACATTCACTCATCCATCTATTTCTCTTCACATAGAGTGGTTGAGAGTTTTGCTCCCACATTGTACATTGAACATTGGTATATATGATAGTGTGAGTAAGCCTTGGCTTACGTAACACTTTACACATGTTGTCTAGTCTCTCTCTATCTTTGTCTCATCATTTGGTATTAGAGCACTAAGGTTTTGGTATTAGAACTTTAGGTCTTTGGCATCAATGCATTCAGGCTCATTCATATTCCCAAGTTTTCCAGTCTTCCAGGTTTACAACATATGATTTAAGGGCATCTTCTAAGACATGACCTGCAAATGATAATCTGATAGTAGAAATTGATACCTATGATTTGATGTTGATATGATTCCTTCATCTTCTCTAAACCATTGTTCTTCCTTGAATTTGAAGTAGCCTTCTCTTCATCAAGTCTTGGTCTTCAAATAATACTTTTGTAAAGTATTTGCATACTTTTCCAAAAATATTCGGCTTCTAACAGATCATCAACTTCATACTCCACACTAATGAATACACATGTGACTGAATTGTCTAATTCTCAAATCTCTACTCATCTAGATTAAGTGTGTATGTCAAATGTCAAATATTAGAAGATGCCCTTAAATCATATGTTGTAAACCTGGAAGACTGGAAAACCTGGGAATATGAATGAGCATGAATGCATTGATGCCAAAGACCTAAAGTTCTATTACCAAAACCTTAGTGCTCTGATACCAAATGTTGAGACAAAGATAGAGAGAGACTAGACAACATGTGTAAAGTGTTATGTAAGCCAAGGCTTACTCACACTATCATATATACCAATGTTCAATGTACAATGTGGGAGCAAAACTCTCAACCACTCTATGTGAAGAGAAATAGATGGATGAGTGAATGTACAAATGTAACAAACATATTCAGATGTATGGACAGAAATCTGAATATACATGAGATGTAGGTTATAGAAGAGTGAATATGAGTGATTGAAAGAGGAAGGATCAATGTGAAACTGATAATCAACAAACCCTCATCTAACCTTAGGCTATGGAAGACCCTAAGGTTAGATGAGGGTTTGTTGATTATCAGTATTCAGATTTTTGTCGATACATCTGAATATATTTGTTACATTTCTACATTCACTCATCCATCTATTTCTCTTCACATAGAGTGGTTGAGAGTTTTGTTCCCACATTGTACATTCAACATTCGTATATATGATAATGTGAGTAAGCCTTGGCTTACGTAACACTTTACACATGTTGTCTAGTCTCTCTCTATCTTTGTCTCAACATTTGGTAGCAGAGCACTAAGGTTTTGGTATTAGAACTTTGGGTCTTTGGCATCAATGCATTCACGCTCACAATTAGACAATTCAGTCACATGTGTATTCATCAGTGTGGAGTACGAAGTCGATGATCTGTTGAGCCGAATATTTTTGGAAAAGTATGCAAATACTTTACAAAAGTATTATTTGAAGACCAAGACTTGATGAAGAGAAGGCTACTTCAAATTCAAGGAAGAACAATGGTTTAGAGAAGATGAAGGAATCATATCAACATCAAATCATAGGTATCAATTTCTACTATGAGATTATCATTTGCAGGTCATGTCTTAGAAGAGCAGTTACGAAGAGATTTGAAGGATTCAAGGAATTCTTTTATACACTTTCAGTCTTTCGAAAGTTAAAGCATTAGCTACATCAAAACAGGTATCTAGAGGTTTTTCTAGAGATTTTTGAGAGATCTCTTTTATGACAAGAAAAGCTTATCTGAGAAGACAAATTCGGAGATGGGATGAGTTTTTTGTTTTCAGCCAATTTTGTGTTGTAAGTTGGTTGGATATCAAGGCACAAATGTGATCTAGAGAGGTAACTCTAGAAAGGAAATTCATCATTCAGACAAAAGGTTGGTGAATTTAGTCGTTTCAGACATTTGAAGCAAAATTTTGATTCAAAGATATGAGGAGATGATAAAACATGATTCTATATTCACTTCCATTTGTATACCATGTTTGTTTTATCTATTACTCTTAGTACTAGAGGAAGAGAAAGAATTCATTTGAAGAATTCAAGAGTGTTTGCTACTTCAAGATGAAGAGAACAAAAGGTATGGAAGAGAAGTTTGAAGATGTTAACATCATCATCAGGTGGAAGAAAGATGCAGAAAAAGAAAGTCCATCATTTCAAAAAAAAAAAGTAAGGCTTCCTTTTCTCATATTTTTCATATACTTTCCTATTTTATCCTCTACATCCAAAGACAAGTCTACGAGAACATCTTGTTTAAAGAAGAAGCAGTTTCTTGTTTTGCATTACACTTGTTCATGATTTAGTAGATTTGACAAAGAATTGCATTGAGAGAAAGAAAAGCAGCAGATATATGGTTTGACTCATATATGTATGAGTTATGTTTTAGTTGAATCTTTTTAAGCAGGCAGCTGATATGTTCCCTCAAAGAATTCTTGGGAGTGTCAATATAGAGCTACTTGGTATATGACAAGTTGCAAAGAAGTATATTTCTTCTTTATCTAACTCTTGAGGTAAAAGAGTTTTTTGTAGCAGATGTTGAAGACTTGGGTTGAGGTTTTGTGTTTGGAAAGGTTACCTCATATTCAGTATTTTTAGAAAACTTCAAAAAATTCAGATTTGTTGATGTACAAGTCAATGGAGAATCTACTTTCAGTGATTGTCTAGACTTTTGGATAAATGCTTGTATTCAAAAAGGTGCTCCATCAGATCCTATCACTTGATTGTGAAGTGGAGTTAGCCAAAAGAAAATCAAGCAAGTACTATCACATTTCACCCGTGTAGAATATGAAAGTTATGAAGTATCAACTTGCAGCTTTTGGAGTTCTCAAGGTGAGAAGTTTGTCCACTTATATTTCAAGTAGGAGTTGCACATTCTAGGGAAGGATTTGTTTGAAGAAAAGTTTTACAAAATTTGTAAGAAGCATGGACACTTAGAGACATTCAGGTAACAAATCAAACATTCAGTCATGAAGGTTTGATGAGAGCAGATTCTACACAAGAGCGATCATTAATCTTGGATGATCTCGTATGATCTTGTAAGATCTTGGATAGATCTTGTATGATCTTGGATGATCTTGAAGGTCTTGAAGATCTTGAGTATTTATGAGTCAGTTGTCTATCCTTTGTTTGTGTAAGGTTCTTAGCATTGGAGGAAGTAAGTCAAAGATTCAGATTCTGTCATATTAGTGTTGCGGAGAGATAGAAGAAGATACTTGTTATATTGCAGAAGGTTATGCATCCTAAAATGCTTTCAGAAAGGTTTTTATTGAATTAGCTAACCTTATTCTAGATTTTGGGAAGCTGAGGAATGACAGGGAAAGCTATTGGCATGTGCACAATGCTAATAAAAAGGGTTTAGAGATTTTTTTCCAGATACAAGTATTGATCACTGAAGATTAGATTTATGAAGAAGGACGTCCAAGATTTCATAAAGTCTTATATACTTTAAAGAATATTGGATACTAGTGTTAAGTCATCCAGGGGGATGATGAAACATGAAGACTTATTTTCAGCCATATATGTAAAAGAATGCAAAATCATACACCTACAGATATTCCTATTTCAGGTATTCCTATATTTCCTTCATCAGTTTCTCTTTATGTTCCAGCTTTGAAAGAAGAAGGAAGCAGGAGAATGTCTAGAGAAAGTTCTTGTAAGGATGTTCGTGTTCAGGAGAAGGTTCGAGAGTTCTATTGAAGAGAAGCTTGATATTTCAGAGAGGTATGTTTGAGAAGTGTGCACATATATGTTTATACCACATTCTTAAGGAAAGAGATATGAAAGACTTACGGAGTGAACAAGGATGAAGACATGATGACATCATAGATTTTTTTATGAGACTCATGAGTTGATTTCAGTTGATTTCAATTGAGTTGAGTTGACTTGCTTGAGTACAGTCAGAGATCAACCAGCGGTGTTCATAATACACTAAGTTGTGAGTTGACAGTCACAAGTTCCAGGATTCAGTTCTTGATTTTGTTTAGTGTATTTACATGACACAGCAGAAGTACCTTGAGAAAGCTTTTGTAAGGTAAATGCAAATATATGGATCCTAGTGTATGTTTTCAGGTTTTTGAAAACAGGAGATAGCAGGTTCAGAGACAGTTCATGCTATATTTGTTGTCAAGCAATGATTGATTGATGAGTACACTATTGGATATCTAACTTGCATATTTTCTTAGGTATTATGGTTCATATTCAGCAAGTTCAGGTTTTTTGAAGGAAGAAGACCTTTGGAGCGCAGGTTTGAAGGTTAGTTTGGGAGTACAAGCTTAAGCTTGTGATAGTTTGCAGCTTGTGATAGGTTGCAGATCTAGTTTAGTTAGTACCAATTTGACATTGCAGGGGGGATTGTTGGAAAACAATGTCTATTGGTTGGAAGTTGGTACAGTATTACAAGATAAGTATATTGTATTAGTCTTCCTACAAGTGAACGCGATCGGAAGTGTGCATAGGTCGATAGCCTCTCAAACGCATGGTCTGGGTTCAAAACCCGTCGAAGGCTACGCGTGCATATAATATATTTTTAGCAATTTAAATTCTTGAAAAACAAGAACAAACATGGACGACGGTAAGGTTTTTTCATGATGTGTTTTTTCTATCGTAGAAGCTTTTTCGAGATCGCTATGATTATGGAGCTTTTGGAGGACAATCAACTACTATATAAACACATGCTTGGCTTATTGTTTAGCATCCTTCACCTAGTGTTCAACACAAGCCTTGGTGCTTGGACCTCAATAGAGGTGGTGTTTCTTCTAGCGCATGGGGTAGCCATGGTGCTAACTTGAAGCATGTTGAGGAGCTGCTATGGAATTCTTCTTGGAGATGAAGAGTGTGCTTGCACTCTTGCTCATGGAGAGGAGGTTATCTCTTGTTCATGGAAAGAGGACTTGGATATTAGCAGCTTGATGGTGAGGATCGGCCATCTACATGGTGTATTTGAAGATTGTCTTCTACATGAAGATTTCGGACTACTCCAAAGACATTGGATGGTGGTTAACATAAGATTTACATCTTATGTTAAGATTCAGGTACATATTCTCTTTATGCATACAGGTACTACTTGAAGTTTATGGAGGTCGTGGCGTCCATATCAGGAGGATTCCTATTCGGCATAGGTACAAGAGAATCATTACGTATATGCTTCATGCATATTTGGATGAGGTGTTTGAGAAGGTGTGTTCACATGAGTTTGAGAATTTTCGGCAGCAAACTTGTTAGCATTTTTTGCTACTTTTTAAGTATGTGATCTTTTCACACACGTATCTGACTTAGGGTCTTCCATACCCTAAGGTTAGATGAGGGTTTGTTGATTATCAGTTTCACACTCCTTCCTCTTTTAGTCACTCATATTCACTCTTCTATAACCTATAAGGTCACACATCTCATGTATATTCAGATTTCTGTCTGTACATCTGAATATGTTTGTTATATTTGTACATTCACTCATCCATCTGTTTCTCTTCACATAGAGTGGTTGAG
The DNA here is from genome assembly GCA_020310875.1 of Ceratopteris richardii. Taxonomy (NCBI): domain Eukaryota; kingdom Viridiplantae; phylum Streptophyta; class Polypodiopsida; order Polypodiales; family Pteridaceae; genus Ceratopteris; species Ceratopteris richardii. The sequence continues at coordinate 61,871,470 of CM035436.1, forward strand.
AGTTTTGCTCCCACATTGTACATTGAACATTGGTATATATGATAGTGTGGGTAAGCCTTGGATTACGTAACACTTTACACATGTTGTCTAGTCTCTCTCTATCTTTGTCTCATCATTTGTATGATTAAATGTGGTATGTTCATGTTTTGTCAATATTGAAAGATTGCTAGATTCTATGTTGTATATGCTGGACCTGTGATATGAGCTATGGGCCTACCTCATTTCCAACAAACGCCCATTCTTCTTCCTGCACAAGATTATCAGACTCTATTTTCGATGTAGAGGCCTCTACAACAACCACTTCGGTCTCTTTCTTCTTTGCCTCTTTAGCAACCAGTTTTGGACAGTTCTTTATGATATGATCATTTCCTTTACAGTACTTGCAAAACAATTTTTGCTTTTCTGATTTCTTCTCATCTTTGTCTTCCTTCTTCGAATGTGTAGCATTTGCAGATTTCTACTTGCTAGTAGATGCTCCATTTACCTTTGCCCTTCTGACTAGCTAGGAAAGCTTGATCTGCAACATTCATGATGGACTTGTTTTACCTAGACTGATCTTCCTACAACAGAATAGAGACTAACTCCTCAAATGGCAAGGCATTTGGATTGCCTTTCATCATCAAATGAAGAGTAGAAGCAAAACTCTGATATGAATCAAGAAGACCATTCAGAATGGTCTGCACAAGTGAGCTATCTAGTATAACTTCATTAGCAGAAATCAAGTGTTCTTTCAAATCCTTGACCTTTGTCAAAAAACTTTCCATAGAATCACCTTCGTTCATGTGCTCACTCTCCAACCGTTTTTGGAGGTAAGCAACACGAGCCTCATTCCTAGCCTAGTACAATTTGGTAAGTGTATTCCAAGTATCCTTAGTTGTTATGCAAGAGCGAATGTGAGGAATAATGGCATGTCTGATAGACAAAGCTATCAATGCATGTGCCTGAGAATCTCTACCATCCAAACAAATTTGCTCTACATTAGGTGCAATGGAAACTGCAACACGAATAGGAATCTGCAGAATATCACCATCTTCGACACCATCTCCATCAGCTCCAGCACCTGTATTTGTTTTACCTATATTCACAAGTGTAACAGAACCTCTTTCAACAATGTACACAATATTCCACAATCCTTTTGCAACCAATACATGTTGCACCATATAAGCCCATAACGGGTAGTTGGTACCATCCAACTTATCCTCAACAATCAACATACAGAATACATCACAACTTTCGGCCATGGCCAGTGACTAAAATACCTTGATGTGAAAAATTGATTGTATCTCAAAAAGTTGAACAGTATTTCCCAAATGAATTCTAGTAAAATTGTAGCGCACTTTGAGATGTTTATACTGGCAAACCGAAACTGGTATATACCTTTGGCACAAAAAGACAAAATAGTCTGCACAAGGACTATGATATTGTGTCGGAGTCCAAAACGAGCTCAGATCGTGATGATTTCGGCACCACAAAGAGAAGAAGTTTTGATCTTTGAAACATCCTGAGTATGCTCACCCAAATTCATGTGATTTTGAGACTACAACCGGAGGAGTGTCGATGACGCCCTAGATGAAGTGGCGACCTGCTCTGATACCAATTGTTGGAGTTAGACGTCTATGGAAGCACGCAAACAGTACAAGGAATAAGAAGAAGCTTGGAGCACAATACACAATACTGAATGTATTACCACTAGAATGTACAAAGATAAGTAGCCCATTAGGGCAATAGGCATATATACAAGCCGAGGGAAAAAACCTCCTAAAGAGGGCAAAAAGTTCCACGGTGGTCCTAGAGTGTTCACACACATCACTACCTAAATATACCAACATCTCTCTCATATTTTCATGCAAATGAGGGCCATTTCCAACAAATAGAACATAAAAAGAGCTTGTATTACGTGAGTCTTTGCTATTTGGAATACTATTTCACCTCCTTTTGCTTCTAGAAGCTGTCTAACTCCTTTGAAAGCTTCTCCACTTTACTTCTCAAGCTTTTGTAAGGTTAACTAATATTGTAGTGAAGATTTTGATGAAGAAAATTAATTACGTTACCTTGTAAGTTGAGGCGTCTCAAAAAAATCTTTGATCTCCAAGCACTTCAAGCATTAATCCTCCTTAAAGACAACTCAAATCTACATTTGCTTCAATGACATAGGCAAACATCCCCAACAATCGCCCAAAAAGGTGTTTATTGTAGGCTTGTAGGGCATGGATCAAAATGGTTGATTGGAAGCATCTTAATCCTCAATCCAAGTAGCTACTCAGAGGCATGGAAATCAAGAGGAGTATCCTAAAGTTGGAGAGAAATGGAAGAAGAAGAAGAGTGAAAAGTAAGAATCTTTATGTCTATAGACTTTTGACATCACTATCTCCTTGAACATTAGAGATACCTCCCATTGTCCCATATCAAAATGACAAGCATAAGTCAACGAAGAAAAGAGAATTTGAAGTTCTTGAGCACTTCAAGAAATTTGAACTCAAGGAAAAAAAGTTGCTTCAATATCAAGAGAGAAAATAGGAAGGGAGAATGCTACGATAACAAGAGAAATACTAAGAAAGTGGTCATAGAAATTGAAGACAATGAAGAAAGATCCTCATATATTGCAAATGATTTGTCAATTTTTGAAAAAGAAGATCTCATTCACCTCCTCTATGAGTATAAAGATGTCTTTTGTTGGACCTATAAGGAAGAAGTTGTTCCATACATTTGCGCACATTGGATACCTATGGCACCTAATGCTCAATCATCCAAATAGATACCCCACACATACAACGAGACCTAATCTTCCAAAATCAAGGGAGAAATTGACAAACTATTATTTGTTAGTTTCATATATGAAATCAAACACATAGAATGGGTCTCTCCCATGTTTGTATTAATCTCGAGAAATTGATTACATGCACGATCAAGGATAGCTATCAATTTCCATTGTAGATCATCTATGGGTAGAGGATAAGGAAATGTACTTCTTAGATGGTTTCTTGGGTTATAATCAAGTGCATATCACACTAGACCTTTATCAACATAAGATCACCATTACAATAGAATGGGCTTTATATGTTTTTCATGTGCTATATCTTCAAGGATTTCTTTGAAAATGCCCAGAAGTGTATCTTGATTAATTATTTTTTCATTCCGATGAACGTAAAGATCCAGAACTTGGGAATATTTTTTTATAAATGATGCTTATAGAAAGTGTGCTTAAATCCTGAAAAATGTTTTTTCATGGTCTGAAAAGATAAATTCTTTGGGATTCCATCTCAGTAACATGAAGAAAAAGTCAAAGCAATAGTAGAGCTACTAAGACTATGGAATGCAAAAGAAGTCTTAGCTTTTATGGGACAATGTGGGTATTACTAGAGTTTCATACACATGTATGCAAACATTGTTAATTTGATGTATGGTCTAATAAAGAATTTTGAGTGAATGGAAGAGTGTGAGAACTCTTTCCAAGAACTCAAAAGATGTCCCATATGAACATGTATAGTAAATGCCCTAGATTGGAACAAGCAGTTCCATATCCATGTTGAGACTCCTAGTTTTGCGATGGGATGCATCTTAGCACAACCTCTTGGTGAGGGTAACATGGATTAATGAGCAGTAACGACCAACCAAAAGGATTATGTGAGAATATATGTGCTCACACCAATAAGTATATCAAGGAGTAAATCGACCACATTATAGTTGACAAAACAAAAAGGCAGAAAATTTTGCCAAAGTCTCCTCTGGAAAATGAGCATATGGACATGTTAAAAACTCATAAAATTAGAAGCACTAACATATAACATACATAGTGAATCACTAACTCCATTGCACATAATCAGTTAATCGAAATGAGCCAACTAGGCTTATCGAGCACTTATGAGCAGCTAGCATACATCTCCTATGGCGAGGTTGGGTAAATCTTCCACCTACATCACCAAAGAGACCTCGATATCTAGATGTCTCCAAATTAAAAAAGCCTCACCACCACCCTCTTTATCGATGTCAAAGCTTGTCAGGCCACTAGAATATTATTTAGAAGAATAATTGTAATTCGAAAAGTCACGCACTAAAAGGGTGTCACGCAAACATTGTAACATTTTCCTGGTTAATAGAAGCAATGTGGGGGAAGAAACGATAGACGCATCGCCAGACTATCTTGTCTGGGCGATCGACTGGCGTTGATTATGTTGCATATTATTCAAACACTGATGTCGTGTGTGTTGTTAAAGATTCAATATTGAATGAATAAGGTATTGTGTTAACATTTCATTAAGTCTTGAATGAAGCGCGATTATAACAGTAATAACAAATGAATAGTAGAAGTCTTGCATACGTGGTTACGGTGATGGTTAAGAAATTGTTTTTGCGCTCGGAGCATAGTTGAATCTGCTATAATTGTTTGGAGTTAATCAATGGAGTTAATTGTCGGAAGTTAAACAAGGGTTTGGGAAAATATGTAAAGGGCCTCTGAATTATTAGACCCCTGACCATCCCAAGAACCCACGTGTAGAATTAAACATTAACAACTTTAACACTAGCGTCAGCCATGGTGCATGGGGTAGCCATTCGGCACATAGACTAGGAGTTGAGAAAGAATCCAATGATATATGCATGTAACACGTTCCAGAAAATCGTACCCAAAGTACAGAAGGGATCAGCATCCCTGGAAAATTCCTAGCGCATTGGGAACACCTCTGGGTAGTAGTGGTGATGGACAATCGTCGGAAGGAAAGCGAGAAATCTGGGCTAGTGGAGTACCACCTCAGCATTTCCTTGTGCAAGGATTACAAGGTATACCAGAAGTGCAACCAACCCCATCTAACGAAAGTAAGGTTAGTGAAGTAAGCACTGGTTTCGGTGATAGTGTGGAAATTTTCGATAGCAGTTTGTGGAATTTCTATGGCACCTCGGATAATTATGGGGTCAATTTGCCAAATTTTGGTGAAAGTTCTACTCTCGGTTCTGATTTTGAGGGAACTAGTGTATTGTTGGATGAAATTTTTGGTGAAAAGCTCACTTTAGAGGCCAGCTACGAGGAAGGGCAGTTGGGTGTAGGCATTTGAGAACGACTTAATAATATCCGATTACCAGAGAACATGCAAGACAATGGGACAACACAGCAGCAATTAGGTTTAACTGGTTCAAATCATTCGGCATTAACATTTCCTCTTGGTTTAAACATCATGAGTGGTTTGCAATAGCAACAACACCAACAACAATAGCAGCAGCAACATCAACAGTAGCAGCAACATCAAAACAGCAGCAGCAGCATCAGGCCATACCACCATGATCGATACCCGCAAGAGTTACATATACAAAATTTGGAGGCTTTCCTGGTGATGATCCAAATGCACATGTGAGAACTTTTGAAATTAATTATGTTGTACTCAACTATCCAGCAGATCCAGCATATAAGGCTATAGTGTTCCAATCTACGTTGGTTAATGACGCTGCTCGATGGTTAACTTAATATGACATTAACCATTTTGGTCAGTACGATGATGTTAAGGATGGCTTCTTACAACGATTCTGGTTGAAGAAAAATGCGGCTGAGATCTTTGACTATCTGCAAAATAATAGACAAAAACCACACCAAAATGTGCAAAAGTATGCAACTTTATTTTGTACTCATCTACGGCAACTACCGTTGGTGCATGCTAACCTGCCGGATGATGTGATTACCCAGTGGTTTATTAATGGATTAAACCCTCAACTTAAACAAGTAATGATCTTACAATGTGTGGGTGGTATGACTCTGGATGCGATTATAACCATGCATTACAGTTGGAACATAAAGTGGGTGGGTTCGCTGAAGATTTGGACTGGCTGAAGGCGACTAAGGGAACGAGTGAGGATCCCTTGAAACAAGTGTATTGTACAAAATGTAAGAACCCAAAACACACTGCTTTTGCTTGTGCACTAAATCAAATGTATTGCGCTATTTGTAATACAGCGAATCACTCGACCGAAATGTATCCATACAATGCTAAAGTACAGGGCCGGACAACCATAAATGCTATAATACAGGAGCAGGAACAACAGCTTGCCCACTATGTACCACCGCATTTGAGGAATACTCCCTATCAAAATTATAAAACCTACAGGGGAACGCAAGCGAACAACTTGGGCCAGACCCGGTGGAACTCCGGTCAATCAAGTGAAGGAACATCTCTGCCACCACCTAGATGCCATTTCTATGGTGAGATTGGACATATCTACAGATATTGTAAGGAGGCGGACGAGTATGATAAACGAAGAAAAGAACGACAACATCCAATGGCCAACATGGTATATATTTTAGCAGTAGATACTCAAGTGGTAGTAGTAAACACGGCCCGGCAAGAAATTACAATCATATGCTGAAATTTTTGAGCCTGGCATTCGAGAACAATAGAGAGTTTTTACCAAAGCTAGTGCGTGGGCCAGTCAAGAACCAATAGTTTTTCCCGATCCAGTAGCGATGGTACAACAAAGAGCACCGAATCCACCACCGCAAAAATCGAGTCCGGTGAAAGTGCCGCCGAAGAGTCCACCAAATTCGGTAAGGGGTACATCGCATTTTGACTCTGTGTGGAATATTATATTGCAAGCCTCCATTACAATACCATTGGGGCAATTGTTAGCCTTGGTTTCGGGTGTACGACAACAATTTCAACAACAACTTTGTCCACTATCTTCGTGTACATCTGCTACGGCCACTATTAGTCCAGAAACTGATTCTACGGTGGACCATGTTGTTCCTTTAATTATGGTATGGTATAGAAACCATAAAATCACTCAAGTGTTAATTGATGGAGGCTCCGATGTGAATATTGCAACAGCCACCCTTTGTAAACGATTAGGATGGACTCAGATTGAACATGTTCAGTTTTTTGTGAGGATGGCGGATAAGTCTAGGGTCTATCTAGTGGGTTTGGTAAATGATATACCCATTACTCTTCAAGGAGAAGTGTTCAAAATGACTTTTGTTGTTCTAGAATTACCTGACTCAACTCTGGACTACAACTTGCTGTTTGGGAGGCCCTAGCTGAAACAAGCCAAAGTATTGCAAGCAAGATTGGTCAGCACACGAACTTATTTTCAAAAGTAACCACCGGAAGTATGTAGCCCCATTGGACGAGATGAAGCTATGTGACCTCCATGCTCGACCCTACGTAGCCAAAACCTGTGCATATGTTGGATGGACTTTTCAATGATGAAGAAGAAGCTTTTCTCAATGCTAACCAGGATTTGCTTGCCTTGGGAACAGTCGACTTACAAGCAGTTGCAGATAATTGGAATCTGATCGTTTCTTTGGTAGTTCCGGTTACAGAAGAAGGGGACCTAGCTATGGATCAAGCTGTGAATGCCTAGAGTTTCCACCATTTATTATAGTCACTTGAGGATATACCCATGCCATGACAGTTTTATGTACTGGAAGATCAACTTATCACCTACGATCTGGGAAATGAGGATACATCACGACCGGTCAAGATTAAGGCGGGGTTACCGGAAATTTTTCAAAATGATCTACTACAATTGTTGACAGAGTTCTAAGATGTATTTGCATGGGACTATCGAGATATGAAAGGGTTGGACCCTCGCATCTATCAACACCGTGTGATGCTCAAGTCGAATGCACGTCCAATCAAGCAACCTAGTAATCACATAAACCCTAATTATGCTACTCAAGTGGAAGCGAAATTGGATCGCTTGCTAAAATTAGGTTTCATCGTTCCCATTGAGCATGCGGAATGGATTTCACCTATTGTTATCATCCCAAAGAAAAATAAGCAGTTGTGTATCTGTGTGGATTACCGAAAATTAAATGCGACGATTGTACCGAATCCCTTCCCACTTCCCTTTTTGGATACAATGCTTGATGATGTTGCCGGACAAGAAATGTATTCCTTTTTGGATGGTTACAGTGGCTATAATCAGGTGCGCATGGATAAAATGGATATACTGAAGACTGCGTTTATTGCAAATTTGGGTGTATATGCATGTACAATGATGTGGTTCGATCTTCGTAATGCCCCTAGTACCTTCCAACGATGCATGGAAGAAAATTTTTCCCCCTACTTAACCACCTTTATGCCAGTGTATCTGGACGATTTTTCATTATCCGAGGACACATCATCTCACCTCTATCACTTACGGTGCTTCTTTTCTAAGTGTCGAGAATTTTGGTTGTGCTTAAATCCCAACAAGTCGGTCTTTTTGGTTTCTTGTGGAAAATTACTTTGCCATATTATTTCACAACAAGGCATTCAAGTGGATCCAGATAAGGTGCAGGCCATGTTGCATGCACCTGCTCCTACGACACCAAAGGAAGTTATGTGATTCCTTGGCCAAATACGCTGGCATGGATGGCATCTTCGGTGGCTCGCACATTTAGCCATACCCCTGAATCGGTTGATCACTAGCAATCCCTAACAGTTTGTGTGGACTGAGGAGTTCCAAATTGCCTTTGAGCGATTGAAAAAACTCTTAACCCATGCTCCTATATTGCAAGCGCCAAACTGGCAGCTTCCGTTCCATGTCTTTGTGGATGCATCAGATAGTGCCATCGGTAGTGTTCTCATGCAACAACAGGATAAGTGGTTCCATCCTATCTATTATGCTAGTTGATGATTAGCTGCTGCTGAATAAAATTATTCCTTCACTGAGCGTGAATGTTTGGGCTTGGTTTATTCGGCGAAGAAATTTTGGCACTATTTTCTGGGATGCCAATTTACCTTTCATGTGGATCATGCTGCTCTAGTTTACCTTGTCCGTCAACAACATTTAGGGGGTAGATTAGCCAGGTGGGTGTTGTTACTGCAAGAATTTAATTATGTGGTTGTCCATCATCCAGGGTCAGCACATGCACTAGCTGATTTCTTATCTCAGCTTGATTCCAGTGAATTTTCCATTGGAATTGATGATACTACCCCTGCTATCTATGCAATTGATTCGGTCCAAGATGATGGTCAGGAGCTCCTGGTGGCACCTTCATATTATGACACTCTTCTGACCTTTCTCACCAGTGGAAGCGCCTCGACTAATACGTCTACTTTGGCTCATCATAAATTGGCAATGTATAGTCGACGGTTTCGAATCATTGTAGGACAGTTGTATTACATTGATCCCTCTGGTGCACTATTACGGTGTATCCCACACCATGAAGTTCCTTCGGTTATTGATATGGCTCATCCTACTCTTTCCGGTGGTCATTTTTTGATCAGTCTCACTTACCGAAAAAACACACAGTGGCTTATGGTGGCCCACTATGCAGCGTGATATTGCTGCTTATGTTAAAATGTGTGATGCTTGCCAACGATCGAGGCATCCTTTACAACGGCATCATTTTCCACTGCAGCTTGTCTCTCCCCTGGAACCTTTCCAAAAGTGGGGCTTGGATTTCATTGGTCCCATTACACCTCCGGCTATGATTACTAATCATCAATATATACTTACTTGCACGGATTATGCTACTCGCTGGGCCGAAGCTTGGGCTTTACGGTCCGCAACTGCGTCGGTGGTGATCAAATGTTTGATGACTGATGTGTTCCCTCGGTTCGGTCTTTCCTTAGAGATTGTTTCAGATCAGGGCACACATTTTGTTAATTCCTTGCTACAAGCGCTTGCTCGCACCTTGCAGATTGTTCATAAATTTAGCTCTTCGTATTATCCTCGTGCCAATGGTCTTGCTGAAAGTACCAATAATTTGGGATCAATTCCTTCCTTCAGTCTTGTGGGCATACCATACTACTTACAAAGTGGCTACAGTGAATACGCCTTTCAAATTGGCATATGGGCTGGAGGCCATTGCACCCATGGAGTTGGTGGTACCTAGCCTCAAGGTGGCATTGGATCATAAGCTCTTCCCGGAGGAATCCTTTCCTTTCCGGTTGGATGTGTTGCGGTCCTTGGACGAACAACACTGGGAAAGTTTTCTAATGCTGCAAGAAGTCCAACTGTGACAAGCAAATACACATGATCGGTTTCTCTACACTCCTGTTTTAACCAAAGGACAATTAGTTTTGTTCTATAATGCTAAGTCTAATCGTTTCGCGGGCAAGTTCAAACTTTGATGGTTTGGTCCTTACCGTATTGAATTGCAGGTTCGACCTGCTACATTCCGGTTATCCACTTTAATGGGTACCCTTCTCCCTAAATCGATAAATGGATCGAAGCTTCGTCCCTATTATCCCACACATTCTTCATCTTGATGATTTATTATTATTTTTATTCTTTGCCCGATTTATGTCGACGTCCCTTTCCAGTCCGCGTGTTCCGATTGACCAACTGACCATAACATTCCCATTTTATTACCTAACCATGAGTAGCTGCCGCACTATGTGTCTAAGATTGTGTTAATTGGTGCATGTCGTCATTATGTCTGCATATTCCCAACACCGGGTGATGATTATGTTTCTTCCCGCATTTCCATTCGGTATTTTTACTTAATCACGTTCTTCTCCCTCTTTCTCGCTATTGTGTTTTTGCGAGTTTGAGTGTTCTGTGTTATCTCTTGTATTCGTGCTCTCTTGCTCGCCATGGAAGCTTTGGCCAATATTGCTACCTTCCGTGCTGGCCTTGCTCCAAAATTGAGCAAGTTTTTGTGCACCCGCAGGCTTTTGGCATTCGCCGAACTGCCCTAGCATTTGGTTGAATGTCATCCATTCTTTGCACAGATCATCTCTGCTATAGCCGATACTCCTGCAACAGAAACATGTTGGCTGCTTACATGTCTTAACCCGCGTGTTGTCGTCACCCTAAACACCATCGGTGAGGGATTCCATCTCCCTCAGGAGGGTAGTGTAGATGGGCCTCTCTTGCCGATGACGACCATGAAACAGCTCTTCCCCCATCATTCTTCCAATGAATTTGCCATTCTCTGTCGCCCTGAACTGGAGCGCTCAACACTACAGTTTCCTGTAGATGCACAACCTCCAAAAACGCACATATGGCATTTCCCGACCATTTTATTCCATGATCGATGCCGCTGCACGTGAAGCAGTTAATTTTGCTTTGTTTTTCTTCCGGCGTATTCACCTAGAATGTCAGGCAGTTTCTAGACATTTGGTGAAGAGCGATATCCCTCGGACCCGATTACCTCATCTGCTGACATTCCTCCTCCCGGCGATTCAAACTGCGCAACCTCCTCCCATGAATACTCTTCTCTTCCATGAAGAATCCGTGCAAGTGATGAAGGTCGACGACGATGATCTCTTGCAGTTTTTTAAGGGGAAGCATCGCAAATTGAGCCCCTCCCATAGCCAAGTTCATCCGTCCTCAACCGTCAAGTTGCAGGATACCACCTCTTCCGCACAGATTCTCTCTGCTCCACCATCCCCTAAGGATCAAGCCGCTCCCGACATTGTAATGGAAGATGTCCATCCTGGTGATACGGTCGTGCATCCATCGCCTCATTCACAGGAACAAGCGGTCGACACGGTCACAGAGGTTGTGCAACTTGTAGTGAAAGTGCAACCTGAGGAGGTGATTGTGCAATCGAATATCCTGCCTCTTACGATAACCACTCTTGCCCTGCTATCTTCACCACAAAACCCACCTCTTCCTCTTTCTCCCTCCAAGGTGTCTTTGCTGCCTAGCCATCCTCCTTCATCGTGTCATTCCGTAGCCCATCCTCTCCCTTCCTCTCCCGATTACTCACCTCCTTCATCTTCTACCATAGTTTCAGCTAATCCCTCTCGGCCAATCTCCACCTCCATTGTCCCTGACTCATTGGCCCAACAAGCACAGATAGGCAATTACCGTATTCATCTTTCCAACCATCTCCCTCACCACCTACAAGTCACTCAAAAATCCCTATGAATGGAGTATCAATCCAAGGTGGATATCCTTGAAACGGACATTGCACCACTCCAGGAAGAGGTGCTAGCAGCTAAAGCAAAAGCCAACTCACTACAAGAACAATTTTAGATTCTCCAAGAACAATTGAATGAGAAGAATGCCATCATTGCAGCTCGCGATGATGAGATCAAACAATTGATTCAGACAGTGACTGATAAGGAGGATGCCATGAAGGCTTTGGGTAATCTACTAGAGACCACGTGCACTGAGTTTGTTATGGTTGACCAGAAGGGTCAAGAGATGGCTGAGTTAGCCTTACAAGCAGAAACGAAATTAAAGAAAGTTACAGAAGAGCTCTTTCAGAAAAGCCGATCCATGGAAGAGGAAATAGGTTGAAATCTTCAGCTAAAGAAGGATGTTCATGCCATCTAGAAAGAAAGGCAAGATTTCTATAAAACCATGTAGTTCCAGTCCCAAGATCTCGAACGAAGAAAGAAACAACTGGGTGTCTAGCAGGAGCAATTATCTCGCATTGATGCAGAGATTGCCAAAATGAAGTTACGACATGATGCTGTGCTCGCTAATGACTTTTATATCCAAGAAGCTTTTTTGCAAAATCAAGCCGACGTATTACTCTCTCAAGTGATCGCTTCTAGCTCCGTGCGGACTGATGCACACCTGGTTGAACCTCAAATTTTGAAGGAGATGTTAAAACCCCTCAAGCAGAAAATCTCACGCACCTTTAAATTAGCTAGATCCATGTATATCCAAGGAATCATTGATGATTCCTCAATCTTGTAATTTTCCCTGCTAGGTTCAAGTCCACCGTGTGTGCTAGTGTCAGGCCGTCGAAATATTATTTAGAAGAATAATTATCATTAGAAAAGTCGTGCACTAAAAGGGTTTCATGCAAATGTTGTAATGTTTTCCTGGTTAATAGAAGCAATGTGGGGGAAGAAACGACAGATGCGTCGCCAGACTGTCTTGTCTGGGCGATCGGCTGGCATTGATTTTGTCGTATATTATTCAAACCGTGATGTCGTGTGTGTTGTTAAAGATTTAGTATTGAATGAATAAGGTTCTGCGTTAACATTTCATTACGTCGTGAATGAAGCGCAATTATAACAGTAATAACAAATGAATAGTAGAAGTTATGCGTACATGGTTATGGTGATGGTTAAGAAATTGTTTTTGCACTAGGAGCGTAGTTGAATATGTTGTAATTGTTCGGAGTTAATCAATGAAGTTGATTGTCGAAAGTTAAACAGTGATTTGGGAAAATACATAAAGGGTATCTAAATTATCAAACCCCTGACCATCCCAAGAACCCACGTGTAGAATTAAACATTAACAACTTTAACAAGCTTTTATGCAAAGAAAAAATATAATCGCTATATCAATGGCCATATGAACATACATGTGTGCATAGTGTGTATGTGCTCAATTTATGTAGTAAAATGGAACTAAAAGGATGAATTCATAGCCCCAACACTAGCCAAAAACTCTTGGAAGTGTCCATCAACTCTGCTACTTAGGCTCAAAAACCTGCATAAACTTGTGGTGTCTTCTCCCAGCACACATGAAAACCTTTCAAGTAATCTGAAGATTTACTGGTGTGGCTACAAACATGGCCCTAAAGCTGAATATCCATTCTTAGAGATGTACAAGGAACACTCTTCTTTATGTTGTTGAACCTATGTAAAGAGAACTATGCATGAAAGTACTCCAAAATAGCTCCAAGAATCACCCCAAAAATGATTCAAAACAGGCCTTGAAAGCAAAGAATGAAGCTTTGAGGGCCCAAAACATGTTCAAGGTAATGTGAACCTTAGTCTTTCTCCCTCTTCAAACACCACAAGGGTGTAGCTTATGTTGGAGTTAGACGTCTGCGGAAGCACCCGAACAACACAAGGAAGAAGAAGAAGCTTGGAGCACAACACACAATACTAAATGTATTACCACTACAATGTACAAAGATAAGTAGCCCGCTAGGGAAATCGGCATATATAAAAGCCAGGAAAAAAAACCTCCTAAAGATGGAAGGCAATAGGTGTATATACAGGACGAGAAAAAAAACCTCCTAAAGATGGAAGGCAATAGGTGTATATACAGGACGAGAAAAAAAACCTCCTAAAGAGGTAAAAAAGTGTCTGACGGTCCTAGAGTGTTCACACACATCACTACCTAAATATATCAACAAATCCCCCCTGGGAGTGATGCGGTGAACAGGGAGCCGGCACTCATGGATAAGGAAGTGCCAAGCTATGTGGAATCAATCAAAAGGAAGTAAGCCCAAAGCTTTGTGGAAAGCTTCAAACTTCCCCCTAGGCAGAGCCTTCGTAAAAAGGTCTCCAATGTTCTCTTGTGTGGGCACATACGCCAAGCTCATCTCCCCAGCAGAGAACCTCTCCCTCACATAATGATAATGCACCTCAATGTGCTTAGTGCACGCATGGAACACAAGGTTCCTCGCAACTGCCAATGCGCTCTGGCTATCAGTGAAGATGGTGGTGGCAAAAGACTAACCAATACCCAAATCAGCCATAAGGCATCTGAGCCACACACACTTAATAGTCACTACGAAAGTTGCCCTATACTCAGCCTCACAACTGGAAGTGGCCACAGTAGGCTGCTTCTTGCTCAACCAAGATATACATGAGCTACCAAGCATGAAGCAAAAACCATTGGTGGGACACACGAGTGTCATAGCAACCAGCCCAATCACTGTAAGAAAATGCATGCAAATCTGGCAATAGTAACCTGCCCTTGATATAAAGCAATCCAAGTAGCCAGGTACCACCCAAGTGGTGAAAGATGCACTTAACCACCTGCCAATGCTTGAAACCTAGGCAATGCATAAACCTGCTCATCTGTGAGATAGCAAACTGAATATTGGGCTGAGTAATGCATAAGTAAATCAAGCATCCAACAGCCTGCTGATAGAGAAAAACATCAAATGCATCTCAAGCATCATGAAGACTCAATCATAAACATGTCTCAATAGGAGAGGCCATAAGCTTACAGTCTTCAAGGCCAAAACACTACAATAATGTGTCAATATATTTCGTTTGACACAAAGCCATTCCACCATCAATTTGGATAAATTGAATGCCCAAATAGTGGTGCAAATGCCTCAAATCAAACATCTCAAAAGAGGCATGCAAATCAACCTTAAAATCAGCAATATGCATGTCATGAGGACTAGTGAGGAGCATGTTAGCATGCTTAACATATAAGGTGCTTTCAGCTGGAATGTTCTCAAAACCATGTGCAATCAGATAGGCATGTATCTTTTCATACCAAGCACGCAATGCTTGCTTTAAACCATACAATGCCTTCTTTAACCTACACACCTAGTTTTCATGCCCTTTCTGCACAAAGCCACGCGGCTAAAAAACATACACTTCTTCACACAAGTCACCATTCTGAATTGTTGTTTTAATGTCCAACTGATGTACATTCCAACCATCATGAGCTCCAAGTGCACAGACGCTACAAACACTAGTCATTCGACAAGTAGGAGCAAAGGTTTCATCAAAATCAATGCCTCTTTCCTACGCATAACCCTTTGCAATAAGCCTAGCCTTATACTTGTCAATTGTTCCATCAAATTTACATTTCAGCTTGTATAGCCACTTAGTGCCAATGGCCTTCTTGCCAGGAGGCAAGTCACATAAAGACTAGGTACCATTTTTCATGATAGCATCATATTGAGATTGCATTGTAGCCATCCAATGTTCATAATTTTGTGGTTCACCAAACAAAACAGGTTCAATCTCATCACAGAGACTAGAGGCAGCCATAGCATAGAAATCTAATGCAAAAGAGGCACTATGAGAGCCTAAACGAGTATGATATGATAGAGGTGCATCTAATTTGCTATCATGCAAAGTCTGCACCAGCCATTTTGGCATAGTTTTTGCATGCTCAATATCAACTCTATCATCAACAAGTGCATCATGTAAATCTACATCAGAAATGGAATGATCTGCATCATCACATGAAACCTATAAAGGGTGAGAATTTTCCTCACTGCACTAGACTGACCACCTGTAAAAAGAGGTAGCAAAGTATCATACATGTCTTTGGAGCTAACAGATGTCTCCTTAGTACATGAAAGTAACGGCTAAATAACATCTACCACAAAAACAACATCAGGGCTAACCAAAATGTGTTTAGTTTGTGGATGATACAAACGATAGCCTTTACTTTTATAACTATATCCAATAAAAATACATTTTACTTCCTTATCATCCAATTTTCTATGACGTCATTCAGGCACTAATGCATAATAGGATAAGAGGAGTTGTTGGCGCATGTAACAATATTCCCTATAGGGGCAAGCTTGAGTGAAGAGAAGAAACTGCGCCGTGAGGTAATATGTTTGGTCGCCACACTATCAAAGTACCAAACATTTGATTCTACTGCAGACATGCATTGCTCATGAGAAGATGGGTCAAACTGAAAACAATAGTAAACACCCATTCTTCATCCTGCACAAGATTAGCAGACTCTGTTTTTTGTGTAGAGGCCTCTACAACAACTATTCTGGCCTCTTTCTTCTTTGCCTCTTAAGCGGCTAGTTTTGGACAGCTCTTAATGACATGATCATTTGCTTTACAGTATTTGCAAAACAATTTCTACTTTTCTGATTTCTTCTCATCTTTGTCTTCCTTCTTCGAATGTGCAGCATTTGCATATTTTTGCTTACTAGTAGAAGAGCTCCATTTACCTTTGCCCATCTGACTAGCCAGGAAAGCTTGATCTCCAACATGCATAATAGACTTTTTCTGCCTAGACTAGTCTTCCTGCAACGAAATAGAAACTAACTCTTCAAATGTTAAGGCATTTGGATTGCCTTTCATAATCAAACGAAGAGTAGAAGAAAAACTCTTATATGAGTCGGGAAGACCATTCAGAATAGCCTGCACAAGTGAAGTGTCAGGAAGGACTTCATCTGCAGAAATCAATTGTTCCTTCAAATCCTTGATCTTTGTTTTGAAAATTGTCCATAGAGTCACCTTCATTCATGTGCTCACTCTCCAACTGTTTTCGGAGGTAAGCAACACGAGCCTCATTCCTAGCCTGGTACAATGTGGTAAGTGTATCCCAAGCATCCTTAGTTGTTGTGTAAGAGCGAATGTGAGGAATAATGGCAAGTCTGATAGACAAAGCTATCAATGCATGTGCTTGAGCATCTCTGTCATCCCAACAAATTTGCTTTGCAGTAGGTGCAACAGAAACAACAGCATGAACATGAATCTGCAGAATATCACCATCTTCGACACCATCTGCATGAGCTTCAGTACCTATATTTGTAGTACCTGTATTCGCAGGTGTAATAAGATGTCTTTCAACACCCTGTACAATATTTCATAGTCCTTTTGTGACCAATACATGATGCATCATATAAGCACATAATGGGTAATTCATATAATCAAGTTATCCTCAACAACCAACATACAAAATACATCACTGCTTTCAGCCATGGCCACTTACTAAAATACCCTGATGCAAAAAAATGACTATATCTAAAAAAGTTGAACAAAAGTACCTTGACGAGTTCTGCTAAATCTGTAGTAGACTTCGAGATGCTTATACTAGTGAACCGAAACTGGTATATACCTGTAATAGGCCTCTTTTCTAGTGAAATAATTCATTTTGAACTTTCTGAATTTCATTGTGGGTATAATGCTTAGAATGAATAATTAGGTCATTTTATACATGTAGGAAAAATTTTGGGTTGACAAGTTTCATATTCTCTCTCTAGACCTTATTCACATCATGTTTTCCAGTGGAATTTTGAAGGTGAAGATGAAAGAATTAAGGAAAACTCTGTATGAGAGAAAGATAGAGCAAGTATAAGAGAATAAATGTGCTTGTGTGGTTTTTTTGTGAATCATGTTTTAAATACCTAGTTCAGGGTCCTACACTTAGTTCATTGTAAGAAAATGCCTTGATTTTACTCTCTCTCTCTAGAATTTTGAAACTTACAGGGCTCAAAAGTGGCATTTGGAGGTGGATTTGGACCTTGGACCTCTCTAACACTATCGTGCAGATCACAAAACCCAATAAAAGTGTCTCTCACAAGCTTAAGCTAATTCCTCACCATTTTTGAGTTATGGGGCTTTGAAAAGTGCCGTTTTCCAACACTTAAAAAAAACGAGGGCTTATCTAATTCTATTCGAATCCATGATTATGATGCTCACGGGTCACCATGTCTAATTATGGATAGTTTTGGATATGTGTTTTTGGTGTTTTTCTCCTATTTTTGACAGGTACGCTAAAGAAAGAAAGCACACTATGATCGCATGGATTTTTGCGAAAGTTTTGGAGAAACTCGACTT
Organism: Ceratopteris richardii; assembly: GCA_020310875.1. NCBI lineage: Eukaryota > Viridiplantae > Streptophyta > Polypodiopsida > Polypodiales > Pteridaceae > Ceratopteris > Ceratopteris richardii. The sequence goes on from CM035436.1 coordinate 61,889,583, forward strand.
TTTCTAAATTTGGTGGATCGCACACTTCTTTGGAAGGGCAGCGATCAAACTCTGATATAGGGAGACCTACACATCAACACAGGAGACACACAGAAATCTGAGAATTACCTTGTGATTGAGAGTGAGAGTGAGTGAGAGTGTGATTGAGAGTGCAAGTGTGAATGCGATTGTGATAGCTCGGGGGTGGTCGGGAGGTAGAGGCATCATCAAGAAGCTATTCTCCAAAGCTATTGTAACCATTGATTCACATCTATAATATCAGAATTCTTCCTTCTCTGCATCATATTTGTTTCTACTCTTCTGCATCGGATTTTCTCTTACCTTGAGCAATCTTTGCATTCTTCTCTCCTCTGTTATTTTTGAGTGATTGAAAGATTGTGATTGGGGATAGATTGTGATTGAGGAAATGCTACAATATCTTTGGCACAAAAAGAGGAAATAGCATACGTAAGCACTAGGATAATGCGTTCAGAGGCAGAAACGAGCTCATATCATGATTTCGGAAAATTTCGTGTGATTCTGAGATTGCAACGTGAGAGGTGTCGACGATGCCCTAGATGAAGCGGCGACCTTCTCTGATACCAATTGTTGGAGTTAGATGTTTACGAAAGCACATGAACAGCGCAAGGAAGAAGAAAAAGCTTGGAGCACAACACACAATACTGAATGTATTACCACTACAATGTACAAAGATAAGTAGCCCATTAAGGCAATAGACATATATACAATCCGGGGAAAAAAAAACCTCCTAAAGAGGGAAAAAAGTGCCCCGGTGGTCCTAGAGTGTTCACACACACCACTACCTAAATATATCAACAGCTTAGTGGCAAGAGATTGTCGGTTAATGAAGCTCTAAGGTGGACAGTACTAGGATTGGTGACCTCTCAGGAAGTATCGGGAACCTCCGACTTCCTTGATCATTGAGGTCCTCCCTATCGTGCAACCAACGGTGGCAACAGTGACTTTGGTGACTCGAATGACAAGGGGTACGCCACACACCTTAGTCATTTTGAAAATATTGTCGGATACTATATTTTGCCAACTATTTTGTATTAGCTGACTATGTTTATCTATACCCACTCCATTGTAAAAGCTATATAACCATGGCTATGTGAAGCTCTAAATAGCATTTGTACACTAGTGAGACCTTCATCTAGAGTTCGTCTAGATCGCCATCTAAGCTGCATATTCGAATCGCACGGGTAGACAACACCATCTTTGTAGCTACATTGCTCTTGGCAAGTTTGTGCCTCTTTCTACCTGCATTTTTTCCAACTATTTGTTGATCTATTCCATTGTGCTATTATTTCTTACATTTCCTACTTCTAGCATCTAAAAATGATCCATCTTGTGATGAAACTCTTAAAAACATGCTAGCCTTTTCCTCACTAGGCTCATAATTGAAATTTGACATATCCAATCAAACTTTGGAAACCAAGAAAACAACCAAAATGTCCCAAGAACCACTTTGAAATCAAGCCGATAACTTTCAAGCACCTGCAAATGTTTGATTTCCATACTTAGAAAATTCTCACGAAATCTGCATATGTCAAAAACATGCTTCTTAAGTAGATTGATTAGTAGGAAGTGAAATCATATTGTTTGGACATGAAATGGTGAAGTTATGCATCTCAAGCGATTAGGTAGAGGTCCTAGAAAAAATCTTTGGAGTGTTATAAAAAATTCAAATCTTCGAAAGCTAAATATTTTTGTATAGATACAAATGACTCTTCTTGCTCTTCGAAAGATCCATCATACATCCAAACAGAGCTCGAATGAGAGAGATATGGCCAAAAATCCATCAGCACTAATACATGTAATCTCTAAGAGACGACTAAATGAAAATAGTGGAAGGGGTACTTTGAGGAGTCCAAACTCTCCTCCTACTCTACATTTTTTGGGATCTCTTGACTCTACATAGGAGTCCATACATCATGTTACATATATACATGGGGTTCCCTATAATTCCCTACCCAATTGACCTAGTTTTCCCTCTCCCAAAACATGAATTTATCAAAAACGGCTACCCAATTGACCTAGGTTCCCAAAACGTGAATTTATCAAAGATGACTCCTAGAAATTTCATAAAATGATGGAAGGGAGTTTTCTGGTGATAAAAATTTCTTCGTTCCTTGAAACCTCTGAATATTTAATGAAGCCTTATGATAAGCCATGTTATATCCTCTATGTATGTCCCCTTTTCCTCCTTCAAAGCCTCATTTTAGACTTTCATAGAAACCCTCGAAAATGGAGTTTTCATGTTGAAAAGCATACATACCTGAAATAGTAAAGTGGTAGCTCATTGTATTCTCCTCCCTTCCTCTCAATGCACTATTAAGTGGCATGTGGCAAACATGCCCATGCATCCTTTCAAGGGATGATTCACTGCTATGATATGATGTGATGTGACATTTTGCTTCCTCGCTTCTGAATTAGATTGACCAAAGTTGAGAAAGCACACCATACCTAATGGCCTTAAGCCAAACTGAGTTGAGAGAAGCCACAAGGGTATTTTTGTAGGCTTTCAAGGACTCACTGGTGAAACAATTGAGACCATCTCCCATAAGAGTCATTGAGTTTGCTACAAGAAAGAGGCTCAAGCTATTCATCTCTGTTAAGGGGGATCTACCAAGCTCTTACTTGCAAAATGCATGCTACAAATTCTCTCTGCCAATCAAACAATTGAGAAAAGAAGGCGAGAAACTCTTTGAAGTTGTTAATAATGAAATCATGACCCTTGAGCTCAGCGGCACACTTGATCCCTTTACTATTGAGCATCTTAGGAGCTCCTTTGTTTTTTTCCCTTCATAGCTTTCACATTTCTTTGGAAATTTTGTCAACCTTCCCGACCTACCACTCCAAGTAAAGTTGAAGCCTTTTGCAATTGGTTTTTTCAAGTCTCAATTTGCACAATGATGAGGAATGCGATTAGAGGCGAGACCCTCTGAAAGATCTGGAAAGAGATGTGTGTGGCCAATTTTGGAAGACCTCCTAAAGAATGGTCGACAGAAAAATCAATTTTCCTTTCAGGAAAAAGAATTTCCAATTGTAAGAAACCCCTGCCTTTTAGACATCATAGAGTATTTTTCCTCGCGAAAAACAAGATCAAGAGCAAATGGGCCCCACATGAAGGGGACGAGAGGATGATCAAACTTCTTTGTAAATCTCTCTAGCGATATAACCCCTACTTTGTGGGATTCGGGGGGTCCCATGGGTACTAAGCCTATTCTCTTGTACAGTTGTTTTTTCTATTAATTTAAGTCTGGGAGAGTAGGCTGTTGCCGAACTTCCAATTTATTAAAAATAAAAGTCCCAATTTGCTTCTAATTTCGGTGAGACCCAATTGAAGATTCAACTTCCCATTACTGACTTCCTTTTTGAGCTTCATGAGCCTTCTCAAGAGTTTTCCTCTTCTTTCTCTCTTGATCTTTTGGATATCCTTGTGAACCTTTTGTTTTTGCATTTTCTAACTATTATCATCCAATAATGAGTGAGGGAGGAGCACGACTGAAAAGCCTCATGCCAAATGTTCTCAATTTCACTTCGCAATGAGGGGAATGCAAAAATATATAAGCACTCTTCTTGTGGCACTGACATATGATCTAATGGCATTTGCATCACCATGCTCAAAACATAAACTCTATGAAAAATATTAAATGTTGTAAGTGAACATACACAAGGATACCAATCAAGTTTGTACAAAGGATTTAGTCTTCTAAGGTCTCATCGAAATGAAGCCTTAGCTTTGCATTTTGCTCCCTAGGTCTTTCAAAGATATGGAAATTCCCATGCCCAATTTTTCCCACACGTTTAGGAAATACTTTCTCATTTTGTTACCACTTCAACATAAAGGAAATGAATAAAGGTCTTTTAGATTTGACATATCTTAATCAAGTTTAGCAGCTTCATTACATAATCTCTTATGAAAAGAAGAGTTATAGTCACATCATTGACTAATGTTTCACATACAAAGTTGCTCTACAACTATGGTTTGGGTTTATTTATCCATAATCTAATTTCTTATTTTAGCCCAATTATATGTCTACAGCACAAAGCAATTTCAGCTAGTAGACATTTGAACATTGGATTAAACTTCATCTTCACCTTTTGAATAAAACATGTAGTCAATTGCCTTCCTTTCATGCGGCAAGAATGGTAGCTCTTAAGTATCATGTCTATTTATAGTGTCCATCTCTTCATTTATTTTGTAAGCTCCCATTCCTTCTTTCCAACTTCTTTGAAACATGGCTCAATTTTTTGAACCACTCTTATTACGTAAACATAACAATTTTAGACAAAAAATGTGCACCTCAATCTCTCCACAAGATACCACATTTGAGATTATCTTCTTCCTCTTAAATCATTGTTTGGGCACCTCTTGAAGTTTTCATTATCTTTCGTTTGGTATGTCCCCCTCTTGATCTAAACTTTCATAGCTACTTAAAAGATATGCGAACATGCCAAGATTTATAATGTATCTACCCATCTTTTCTTATCTTCCTTCTATTTTTATTACAAGTCTAACAACGCTTAAAGTCACTACAATTGATGAAGCGTCCTTTTATGTGGGATGCGCCTATAAAATGTAAAGCGTAAATATTCTCCTTCATCTTTACGACATGGTCATTGTCAAACATGCCACATACTTTTCTTTATGTTGTTCAATTCATACATCAGCTATCTTTTCATAAACTTTGTGCCTCTATTAGATAGCTACTCCAATAAATCCCAAAAATCACTTTGAGCCTCTCACATTTTATGTGATTAATCATGGTATTTATCATGGGCAAGGGTTCAAAACCTGTGAAGTGTTGTTGTGGACACCTCCCTACCTGATGGGTAGGCTGAAATGTAGGCTCAAGTCCTGTGGAGTTAGGCCTTCAAGCACTGGTCATTGCAACCTTCTGACGATGTAGACTACTTTTCTAGCCTTTGCGCCCATCTAAACCAGGATATGTGTTAGGTCTTAAGAGTCGTCCCCTCCCAAGTTCAACCCTACTGTCTCACTCTAAACTTCCACAAGCAGTAATTGGTCTTCTAAATAGTCTCGCTCCCAATAGCATAACTATTTTCAATCATGTCCAAGCACGCTCGATGGGCTGGTCTAGACTGCTGCCTCCGCGGTGGGGGGCAAGGGTTCAAAACCTGTGAAGTGTTGTTGTGGGCACCTCCCTACCTGATGGGTAGGCCGCAATGTAGGCTCAAGACCTGTGGACTTTGGCCTTCAAGCACTGGTCATTGCAATCTTCAGACCATGTAGACTATGCTTCTGGCCTTCGGATCCATCTAAACCAGGATATGTGTTAGGTCTTAAGAGCCATCCCTTCCCAAGTTCAACCCTAGTGAGCCTTCAGGCTCTATAATCTTGGTCATGCCAAACATCTAACCCCTGCTATGTGAGATATGAGAGGTCCCATGGGCACTAAGCCTACCTTCACTTGTATTTTCAATTAATTTCAAGCTATCCAAGGAGATTAGACCTCAAGCCAAACTTCCATTAAAAAAATCAAAACCTATTTTCAATTGTTTTTTACAAACACCACAAAAACGACACACTGTGCTCATGGCCTTCATCCACAATAGAGATTTACTCGAAAGATCTCAGATGTTATAGATCGACATTATAAAATATACACTGAAATTCTAAACCATGAACGTGCAAAAGATGTAAAATATACACTTTTCTATGCAGCAAAGAGAATAATCATCAAGACCGTCAATCAAACTGATGAAAATCAACAAAGATGGCTCCTTATCCAGATGAGTTACATATTGAACTGGACATTCCAAAATACATATATTTGCTTATGCTTGTATGATTGTTTCAATTTAATATCCTTTTACTTTCCTTGACGGATCTCTTGGAAAGATGGAATATGATGTTGTGCGACTAATTTGTTAGCATTGAAATTAAACCTTGAAGTATTAATAGACAGTAGACCCTGAGAGCAAACACTCACAGTTGATGGTGTGGACATTGAAATTGAATGTTAATGTGTCAATAAACTCAGAGGACGAATGGATGATGACAAGGTTTGAATGAGACCAAGATAAACTTGGAACTGTATGCCTAACAAGACAATAATACGAGGCATATGGAGAAGAGAATAAGCATTGTGCTCATTCACAATCATTTCCTTTATTGTAATTCAAAAAAATGACTCATAAAACGGATTAGGAGTTGGGTAAAGCAATTATTTCACATTATTATTCTTCATGATAAAACCAACACGAGCACAAATAAAGATATTGAGGATGTCTGGCCAACAATAGAACCTCCGTTCCAGTATTAAAATTGGAAAAAAAATGGAGAGATTTAATGATCAAGTGTTGTTACATAAGAAACTTGGATAGGTATACCTAGATAAATATGAATAAAATAAGCACAAGTTCAGTGATGAACTGCTAGGTTTGGATGAAATGGCTGAGGCATTCCAAAAAGCCTAAGCAGTGAACCAATGGATAGTTACAGAGGTGATTGATTGTCAACTTTACATACACACACAAGCAACACAAGTGGACAAATGTGGAAATCTGCCCTCACAATTGGAAGGGACAGAAGAACAGGCTTTCCAAGCCTGTTGGGAAATTGTGTAGTCCATATGACCATCAAACCAACTTCTAAAGACGATAAAACTTCAAAATATGGAATAGTCACAATATCTGGACTAGGATCCAGGAAAACCCAAAATTGAGGGAAGTGCACATCATTGCAATGTACATTGGTCACAAACCAGTTGAAAGTAAATCATGGAGAGTGATTATTCCTATCACAATCCCGTTGCCATTTACCACTGGCAAAAATGTAACAGGAGAGGGAGGCCCCTCCATCTTCTCCATGGCATCAACAGCCATTGCATCTGGACATATGGACCTTGGAGACCTGCAATAACATTGTCATTGCTTTTCAATAGAATACAATGGATAAATCATAAAACATTGAATCTGATACTGTCCAATAAAGACCTTACCTGTTACATATTTTTCCAACTGTGAGATGAAAAATTCTCTCCCCATAAGATTTCAGTGTTCTGCGTAGATCACCATCAGTAAAAGTGCCAAGAAGATGGTAATCTTCATCTACAACAATCAAACATCCACAGCCTTTGCTTGTCAATTCCGGAAGTTGTTCCATCATAAGGTCATTCTCTCTACAAATGGGCACTTCATGTCCTTTTCTCATGACATCCTGAACCTACAGCAAGACCAAATCTCTTAAATAAAGAAGATGAATTCCCTTATCAATACCTGTTACTTAATTGTAACCCCAGAACAAACGCACCTCAAAATCAATAAATTCAGACAGTCGACTACTGCAATCAGCAACTTACAGTGAAGGATTCCTTTCTCTTTTTGTTGAACAAGGAACTCTATGGATAAACAACATTTAACTCATCTCTTAGGATAATATTTAATGTCAAAGACTTCATCACATCACTTAAAGACAACATGTGGTTTACTACAGTAAAAAGTGTGCAGCATTGTTATCGACATCACCCTCAAGCTGCAACTGCCTAACTATAAAGGAGCAAAAATAAAGGGTGCTTTGTGGAGTTCTCATGGTACCTTTAGGATAACAATTGCCTGCATACTTTGGGCATTGAAAACTGACAAATTTGGCACAAGGACGTACAAGATGGCTTGTCATCAGAGGAACCAAAGTATTGTAATTATATCACTGATCAGGGAGTTTACTCAACTTCCTTTGGACTCCCCAAGAATGCATTTTAACTTGCCTTAATTCATCCATGGAAAACATTTAGAGCTTCAAAAATTTAGAGTGATTTCCAGCATACATCAACTTTTAGCTATCAGCACTCATCAGACTGTTACATCTTAGTTAATGGATTTTGATGAACAGTAAATAAAAAGAATATCTACGATCAATTGGACCAAATTCAACCTAGAACTGGATATTGAAAGCATTCAGAGTTTGTCCTAGTTGACAGGGCCCACAGATACTTTAGCCCTTAGATTATGCCTGGTGTAGAGTTATCTGCTACAGAAAGGATGGAATAAAAACAGATCATAATCCAAATAAAACTAAGCAAATGACTCCACCAAATCGATCACATAAGTTCATGTTATGTTGTGTGAATTGAACACAAAAACAGATAATAAATTCAACACAAAACCAGTTAATAAATTCTACATAGAACCAAAGAATAAATGTAGGAAATTTAGACCTACTTAATAAAATCTAGTCAAATCTAGTCCAACTTTGTCAGGCCCATGAGAGTCACTGTCGTTCCACATGTAAGTGGCAGCTCTCAGAAGCAATTGCCTCTGTGCGATAGAAGGATGCCATATAGCACCTTCTATGCATAAGGCATAACAGCACCTTAAAGGTGAAAGTGTCAGCTCATAGAAGAAACGAGTAAATTTTGGTCCGACCCCCATGCAGCTATCACAATTAGTTTCATGAAACTAAACCTATGAATACTCATGCACTGTTGTGATCTCATTTCTGAAAACGTGAGTACTTTTACATTGTCATCAACGATGCCACCAGCATTTAATATTCACGTAAAGTAGCCACATGAAAAATGAAGTCAAACTGTTCCACCCTTTGAGCACTCAGACGGTCTAATTTTTGGGGTTTCCGGATGGAGCAGTTCTTAGGCAAAAATTTTGACCATGTATAAATTGAACCATGGGCTCAAGTAATATCCACCAGCTCGGGGGTCGTTTTTCCTGCATTACTAAAAAAATTGTGTTTACCTTGAGAATAAGACGCTTTCCAATTCGTCCAGCGGGATGATTCAGGGCATATTGCTCTTTGGTCATGTTCTTTGCTTGCATAAGGGCAATGGCGACGGTGTCTCCAAAAAGCATTTGGATAGTCGTAGAGGTAACAGGAGCAAGATCGAAAGGGCATAGTTCCCGTTCCAATGGCAGATAGACGTGCATGTCACAAACCTGCCCAAGATTGGACCCCTTGAGGCAAGTAACACCCACAAGATAAGCTCCTTTTGCACGTGCGCAGGGAACTAGACGAAGAAGCTCCTCTGTAGCACCACTCTTGCTCAGAAGAACCACCACGTCATGGGATCCCACTATTCCAATGTCACCGTGGAGCGCATCTGTTGGATTCAAAAATGCAGCTTTTGTACCCGTCGAAACTAGGGTCTGAGAGATCTTCTGCGCAACGAATCCGCTCTTTCCGACACCCGAGAAGAAAATAGAGCCTTTTGCATGAAAGCACAGGCGAGTGAAAGCGTGCACTTGAGTGTAGTCCAGGTGGGTGAAGAAGAAATCGAGAAACTTCTGTTGCTCGCCAAAGAGGTCCTTGAGCTGCGAGATGCCGAATGTGGCCTCTGTGTCTGGGAGGCAGGGGGAGGAATGCACTTGAGAAAGAAGCAGATCTGGTGGTAGTTGCGTCGGGAGAGTTCCCATCTCTTAATTCGACCTCTGCAACATCTCCCTCACGCCATAGCTACGGAGAGGTTATACTTTATACCTCGAGTGCCACAAGCAGCTTTCCGCAATCTGCGTTCCAAGATGCTCGGATGAAAATAACGAGAGCACTTCAATTTTCACTCGCTTTTCTGAAGGAAAGGTTTCATTCCAACGGAGATGGTGAACATGTCTGAATCTCTGTTCACATGAATGATAAAAACAGAACATAACGACTAAAGTTAAAATAGAGCTAGAGTAAAACAACTTGGGTAAGAACATCATTGAGAGACGTTCATTGGATCAATGTAGAGCCAAAGGCTCACCTGATGCTTTTATAGGTTCTCTTTTATAGGCACCTTTTCTTAGAAAGTTTTGTTGGTAAACATTCTAAGATGAATGTTGGAGTTCAAGGTCTATGGAAGCACAAGAAAAGCAAAAGGATGGGTGCCTCTACCTTACGAGGTCGGGTGTGTGTCTTTTCAATTCATTGTACTCTCAAAAAAAAAAGGGGAACAGAAAAAGGAAGAAGATGAAGCTTGGAGAACAACATAATACTAAATATATTACCAAGTGAATGTACAAAGATAAGTGATCCATTACGGTTATGGGCGTATATACAAGTAAGAGGGAAAAAAGTGCCCAGGCAATCCTAACTGTGTTCACACATATCATTACCAAAATATATCAACCAATGTCCCCTCAGAGTGATGTGGTGGACAAGGAATTGGCACTCATGTATAAGGAGGTTCCAAGCTATGTGAAATGAAATCAACCCACAGAAGCAAGTAAGCCCAAAGCTTTGTGAAAAGCTTCAACCTTCTCCCTACACAAAGCCTTTGTGAAAAAGTTTGCAAGATGATCTCTCCATTAGAGAGTCTCTCTCTGACATAATGATAGTGCACCTCAATGTGGGCACTTAAGTCAAGCTTATCTCTCCATCAAAGAGTCTCTCTCTGACATAATGATAGTGCACCTCAATGTGCTTTGTGTGATCATGGAACATAAGGTTCCTCACAATTGTCAATGTTCACTGACTGTTAGTAAAGATGATGGTGATAAAAAAATCACCAACACCAAAATCATCCAGAAGGCATCTGAGCCACACACACTCAACAATCTTTGTGAAAGCTTTCCTATACCCAACCTCATAACTAGAAATGTTCACAATAGCATCATATTTTGATTGCATATCAGCCATCCAACTTTCTTAATTTTGTGCTTCAATAAAATAAACAAGCTCATTCTCATCAATGGGAGTAAAAGGGTGAAATAATGAATGAATGGAAGGGTGGGAAGGTGGGCAAAGGGAAAAATGAGGCCCAAATAGTGGAAATGATAGCTAAAGAGGCTTCTCACAATGAGGAGAGCCACACCACCAAACTCAAACCCCACCACCACCAAGACTTTCAAAAACATCGCCAAGAACTCCACCTAATGCTTTCACACCATGTATAGAGTACATGCATAAAAGAAAAATGGAAAGAAGAGTGTACTCACAAAATGAATGAGTGTGAGAGACTCAAAGTGAGTAGACTAAGAAATGGATAAATTCACATGGATTAGAAATGAGTTTGCCAAAAGCATGGAGTAGGATCTACAAGCTTCTAACCAAGTTCAAAGTGGGGGAGAGGCCCTTCTTATATAGAGTTGGGGGAGGTTGTCCAAAGTACATCATATGTGGAATAATTCCTCCTGACGCAGAATGAATACAAGGGTAGAAGCAAATGGCAAGGTCCCTAAATACAATGAGATACAACTAAAATAATATGAAAATGGAGTGTCTCCTAGATACAAAATGGAGATACACTCATGTGGATACAAACAAAAATGAGGTAGAGGAAATCATGTCGTCAATAGTTCAGATTCCGAAACGAGCACAAATCAAAATTTTGATGCCACACAACGAAGCTTTTTTTAACTCATTTTTGCCTTGAGTATGCTCACCAATTTTTGTGTGATTCTCATATTGTGATCGAAGGGTTATCGATGATGCCCCAGAGAAAGCGATGAATTGCTCTAATACCAATTGTTGGAGTTTGATTTATACGGAAGCACATGAACAACACAAGGAAGAAGAAGAAGCTTGGAGAAGAACACAACACTAAATGTAATATCAAGTGAATGTACAGAGATAAGTGATCCATTAGGGTTATAGGCATATATACAAGTTGGGGGAAACACCTCCTAAAGAGGGAAAAAGTGCCTAATGTATTTGGTCTTAGAATAATAGACCAAATTCTTAGCTTATGTGATTTCATTTTCATTCTTAGATAAAATTTAAAAATATTGTGCCAAATTCCCAGCTTCATAAACAATTAAGAAAGCTCAAGTGCTTGAATGATTCAATTGGTACAACGTGCTCTCCTTTAATAGAATTAGTTGTGCATTCTTAAGACCAACACAAAGAGATCACATCTCAAGCTTGAGTAAGTGAAGAGATCGCATTTCCTAAAAAGTTTGAATATGTACGGTAGGTTTTTAGTTATTGTACATTCGATATAGTTAAATTTTGCACGTGTGCTAATTCATGCATCACTCATATATCACAACGTCATTTTTTATAATGTTCAATGCTTGTTTTTATTGATATATTTTGGTGGTGATGTGTGTGAACACATTTCGGATCGCGTTGGAATTTTTTTTCCTCTCTTTAGAGGGTTTTTCCCTCTAGCTTGTATATATGCATATAACCCTAATGGATCACTTATCTTTGTACATTCTTCTAGTAATACATTCATTATTGTGTTATGCACCAAGCTTCTTCTTCTTCCTTGTGTTGTTTGTGTGCCTCCGTAGACATCAAATTCCAACAATTGGTATCAGAGCAAATCACCACTTCATCTAGGGTGTCGTCAACACCCCTCCAATCCTAGTCTCAAAATCGCACAAAAATTGGTGAGCATTCTCGGGCTGGTTAAGAGTTCAAAAAAAAATTATTGTGTGGCATCTAATTTTTTATCTGATCTCATTTTGACCTCCTAACGCACTATCGCAATGATTGTCCAAGAAATTTCATCCTTTTGTGTGAAACATATGCACAGGTTTTGTTTCTCTAGTATAAGGACCTGAAAATCTGCTACAAGTCTGGTAGAGCTCGAGGGGGTGTTTCTGTTCAACTTTTTTAAATACAATCATTTTTTCACATCAAGATATTTACTCATTGGCCATGGTTGAAAGCAATGATGTATTTAGTATGTTGGCTATTGAGGACAAGTTGGATGGTACTAATTACCCATTATGGGCATATATGATGTGTCATATATTGGTAAAAAGGGTTGTGGAATATTGTGTAGGGTATTGGAAAACGTCCGACTACACCTGTGAATACACTTATGAAGGTGATGCAAATGGCATTTGTGGGGCATCGTAAATCGGTCTTGCGCGGGGAAAGCAAAATGTTGCATACATATTCGTAGTGGTTTTGAAAGCTCAGGTGTGATCGCTGAAATCTCCTCCCACTTAGTGACGTCCCCACGTTTCATAGGGTCTAGAACTAATCTTTCTCGCTCTGTGGGCGTGTGGGTTCCATGAATCTTGATGGCAGCTCGAATTAGATCTTTAGAAAGATAGAATCGTTTATATGGTGGATCGTTCACTAAAGATGGCAAAATAAATGTTCCTGGCAAATCTTTGTTCTCTGAAGCTATCAGTGTTGTGACCAAATAATAACATCTGTAGAAGTCAGGTTTAGGCAGAGGATCACTGAAGTACTCTGTGAATCCTGCTCTTGCCCAAACATGCGTTAAATCTTCTGTGTTCTAGAGCCCTTCGAACTCTCTTGAGAAGAACTGATATTTGCCCCAGGTACGGTCATCAAAAGTTAAATTAGCCTCAAATATAAACTCAGCATCTGCCAATGGTCTTGCTAGCCCTTGAAACCAGTGAGAATTACGATGAATCTTCTCAGTATATCCTATAGGAGGATCGTCAATTGGCATGGGTCCTGGAAAACCTTGAAACTCTGGCGGTGGAGCCGTCGGATGGGATTCTGCGAGTAAAATACCGATAGGTGCTACAGGTGCGCTGGGGCCTGCTTCTGATGGTCCTTCTTCGGTTTGCATGATGATAGATGTGCTAATGGAAAAGATCTGCTACAAAAGATTAGCACATTAGTATGGAAATTAATTATGATCCCATTAAGGTGAGACCGCAATCCCTTTCCATAGTTGATGTGTAACCCGTGTAGCCAAGTGTTGTGCTGTGATTGATGCAATGCTTCTTGCAGAACTAGTGCAGTTCTCTAGACACCTACATGCGTTCAGATGATACATACTTTTCTTGATGAGGTATTATTACAAGTGATGTTGGGTTATAGTGTGTGGATTTATACAAGGTTCGGTCATGAATGAGTTATTACATGGTTGTAGATTAGTCGGGGTGGGAGTTATGTTAGACAATGGGTTAGGAGAAGACTTCTGGATACGTTTTGGTATCCACTTCCTAAGAGTTTGTGATCGGGTGATAGGTCTCTGCGTAGGGACAAAAGATGATATAGGATTTGGTGGTATGGAGGGTTGAAAAGCTTTTCGAGGGGTGTATTTTACATGGCTTGAAGGTTGAGCTATAATACATGGTTTGGGTACCCAAATTTGCGTGGGTGTGGGTCGATTCATCAGGTACTTCTTGGCGATCCAAATTTGTCGAATGGTCGAACTTGTAGAAGAAGGTCGAGGGGATGTTGAATACTGATTCTGCTTCTGCCTTGACTTCTTCTTGTCATTATCTACATTGTTGAAATTTGTAGGTGCTTTCTGTTCTTTTGGCACCCATATTTGTCTTTTGCCGCTTGCTTTCTGTTGTTGAGACTGCTTTCCTCTTTGCGTCGTCTGATGTTGCCGTTGGTCTGGGTTCCTTCGTTGTGGTTGACTCTTTTGTGGTTGAGATTGAGAGGTCGGATGGACACTCTGCTTTGGAAAAGAAGGGAGGTCCAACACTTGCGTGACCTGCCCATTAGGAAGTGCTCCGTTTCGTATCTTTAATCTAGGCCAATCCGCAGTAAGTGTGGAAGGATGGGCACCGCAGGGTGTTTTGCCCATGTGTCCGCTGATGCAACCCACCTGATCGGTGATTGTGTCCATCTGTCCGTGGATTGTACCCATTTGACCCATCTGTTGGGTGGTTACCCCTTCTAGTTTGCAGGAAGCCCAAGGGAAAATCTCTTGACGTCCTTATGATTGACAATTGTCCATCGCCAAGCCCGCATGGGTTGGTGTAGACGTAACGTGACTGATCTGACCAAAGATCTTCCGGTCTTCCGTCGCATGCATTTCATAGGGTCTATGGCTACACACCTCAGTCGGAATGCCATTAGGGAAGTCAAGCAGTATCACTCGCTTCTGATCTAAGGTTCCAATCTGTAAGGAGCCTTGTCTAAGATTTAGGTCCACTGAGTGATCATATAGCCAATCTTGGCCAAGGATTAGGGGATCTATCAGGTCGTCATCATGGCACACTAGTAGCTTTGCTGTCATAGTCACTTCGTTTATGAGGATAGGAAGATCCACCTCACCCATGCAAGGGGTTTCCATGCCTCCTAGCCCTATGAGGTATGCCTCAATTGGCCGCATTTCTATTCCTGAGTCCTTATAGTGGGACCATCTAATCGCACTAGTCGCAGCACCTGAATCAATTAAAGCCCTGAGCTCTTGGCAAGGGTTGCCGTGCTCTAGCCTAACGGTAATGAATGGTCTCCTGTCCACTATGCTAGGGTGAGTGGTTGACTTTACTTGGCACATGGCCATAGGGTATCTGGGTGTTGTTTCGAGATGGTTATAATGTTCTCTCCCTAGTCCTTGTCTTCTTAACTTCATGCGCTTAATGCGTTCTATAGCTTCTACCTGAGCTTTCGCTCGTATTCTATTTTCTTCCTCCTTACGCTTCTTTGCCAACGTGAGTCGTCTAAGCATATCCTCAGTAAGAGGTTCCTGGTATAACTTGACTCTACAGCCACTAATGTAATTGGGCATTATATCTCCTTCTAGGGTGGCTAATTGTACGGCTCCACTTGTCGAGAGTCTCTTAATGATCATAGGTCCATAACCTCGCTTCTCTAACTTCCGTGCGTGCTGTTTCAGCGTATATACTAGAACTAAATCTCCTTCTTTCAAGCCTTTATCTTTCACATGTGCATCAAAATATGCTTTCTATCGCTTCTTTGCTGCGTATATTCCTGTTGCTTCTTTCAGCCTGGTTTCTCCTAATCGTTCCAAGTCCATTATTCTCGCTGATAATTCATGGCCTGTCCACTGATGTTCTTGTGCAACCTTAAGGGTCGGTATCAAGAAGTCCAAAGGAAGCACAACATTCTGACCAAAAACCATCTGAAAGGGAGTTGCATTGAGTACGGTCTTGTAGGCCACTCGATATGCCCAAACAGCGTGGTGTAACTGTTTGTCTCAATCTGAACGTTTGTTGTTCACGAGTTTCGTCAGTACGTTACAAAGGATCTTATTAGTGCTTTCAGCCTGACCATTGGCCTGAGGATGATATGGTGCGAATTTCTTGTGAATCACCATAAAATCCTGTAACAAATATTCAATGACTTGGTTTAGAAAGTGAGTTCCTCGATCGCTCACTAACTCTATAGGCAATCCATATCTCGTAAAGACATTTTCAAATAAGAATTTTGCAGTCGTGTGTGCATCATTCTTTTTTGTGGCTTTTGTCTCTACCCATTTGGTGAGATAATCTGTGGCAACAATAATGTATTCAGCATGTGTACCTTTTGCAGGGGGGTTAATGGGTCCTACAAAGTCTATGCCCCACTTAGAAAATGCACGTCCGCCCATCATGGGTTTCAATGGCATTTCATCTCTGCGAGTAGGAAACTGAGTTCTTTGGCACACATCACATCTCTTTACATAGGTATGTGCATCCATGTGAAGAGTGGGCCACCATAATCCTGCAAAGAGGATGGCTTTGATTATCCTATCTGGTCCAAAGTGACCTCCTGCAACACCTTGGTGGGCAGTCTCTAGTATGCTTAGATAATCGCTTTCATGAACACACTGTCTTAGGTATCCATCTCGTCCTCGTTTGTATAGATTATCGCCAATAAGTGAATAATCTTGAGCTTCCTTCTCTAGACTGCGTTGTCGCACTAAGGTCATTCCTTGAAGGAATGTGTTCGTCCTCAAGTATGTCACTAAAGGTTCACTCTAGTCTGGTGTGAGAGACACGTGATACAATGTAGCATGTTCTACTGGTGGTCTTTCACAACAAACATGGCATTCTTTACACAACTTGTAGACATCTGCTTCCATCGTGGGCCAGTATACTCCTAGTCTATGCAGAGTCTGTAATGTACGATGTTTTGAGTGATGTTGCATCAATGCACCTACATGTGCTAATTGCAACCAATTCGCATGTTCTGATTCATCTACACAACAAGCAAGAATCTTTTGATTATCCTATTTATATATGCTTCCTGCTATGATTTGATATCTTTGAGATTTGGTAATCTCTCCTTCCTTGATCCTTATCCTAGGATTCTTGGGTCCATACGTGAGAATAGGGACTATCGGCTTAGCCCATTCTGGTGCTATCTCAAGGTTAAACAAATATGCATTTGGTAATTCATCCACTACTCCTTGAGGAGCTTCTCCTGAGGTTAATCTTGAAAGGTGGTCAGCTCTGAGATGTGTCTTTCCCTTCCTGACTACCACTTCAAAATCATACTCCATGAGTAATAGAAACCAACGTATTAGTCGTCCTGTGTTACATGGCTTGTTGACTAAATACAATAGGGCTTGATGATCAGTAAAGAATTTGAACTTGTTTGCCAACAAATAGTGCCTGAATTTTTTTACCGCGTAGATCATTCCTAATCCTTCTCGTTCCGTAGTGGTGTAATTTCTTTCTGCTACGTTCAATTGTCTGCTCGCGTAAGCTATGGGGAGATCTATGTTACCTTCACTCGTGGGTTGTGCTAACACACATCCTATGGCATAATTGGATGCATCCACATGTACATGGAATGGCTTACTCCAATCTGGGGTTGTCAATATAGGTGTTGAGCACAAACGTCGTTTAAGTTCATTGAATGAACTCTCACATTCATCTGTCCATTCAAAATTGGTTAAAAGAGAGTACAAGGGCTTGGCTATGATTGCATACATGTGTATGAATCTCCTGTAATAACCGCAATGGCCCATAAATGCCTGTACCTCCTTTACGTTAGTTGGTCTAGGTAGTTCTGCAATCACCTTCACCTTTTCTTCATCCGTAGAAATTCCATTCTTTGACACAATGTGTCCTAGAATTTTGCCTTGTCTGACCATGAAAACACATTTTTCTGGGTTCAAACAAACCTGATATTCTCGACATTTGTCAAATACTTGTCTAAGTTCTGGGATATGTGTCTGTCTCATATTAGAATGTGTGCATAAGTCATCGACATAAGCTTCCAAATTCTTGCATAAGAATTCCTTGAAAACATGACACATGAGTCGCTGGAAAGTGGCGGGTGCATTTGTTAAGCCAAAAGGCATTACACGAAATGCAAATATGCCCCATTCTGTGGCAAAAGCCGTCTTGTGTTGGTCTTCTGGAGCAATGGCTACTTGATTATAGCCGGAAAAACCATCAAGAAAGCTGTAAACTTCCTTGCCCGCAACTCTTTCCAATAAGTGTTCTGTGATAGGAAGAGGATAACTGTCTCTAATTGTGGCGGCATTAACTTTTTTAAGGTTAATACACACACGCAATTTTCCATTTTTCTTGGGCACTACCACAATGGGGGATACCCATTCGGTATGCTCAATTTCATAAATGAATCCTGCTTCTATCAAGCGATCTATCTCCTCTTTAATCTTCACAGCGTAATTATCATTGTACGTATACAGTTTCTGTTTTGTCGGTTTTGCATCTGGAGTCATAGGGATTCTATGAGAACATATGTCTGGATCTACTCCTTTCAAATCTTTGTAACTCCAAGCAAACACATCTCTATATTCGCGCAATAGGGCAACTAATTCTTCTTCTTCTTCCTTCGTCAAATCATGCCCTATGTAGGTACATTTTTCTTCCTCTCCTTCTATGGCAACTATGATTTTCTTGGTTTTCTCTCGGTTATCATATACTTCTCCAATGTCAGCTTTTCTGTTCGGCAACCGTACCATGATTCGTCTGTCTTCTATTTCATATTTCTTGAAGTTCTGGGGTACTTCAAATAAGGATTCTTCTTCTTCTGACATGGTTTCTTTCTTCTTTCTTTTCTTGCCTTCACTCTTGCTAGTCACTTGAGTGGCTATTCTCACATCATTCATAACTTCTTCGTTGTTGAGGGTGAGTCTCTACTTCGTAAAAATATTCTTCTTCTGATGCAAAGGGCGGGTCCATGATAATTGATTCTAAATCAAAGTCACTTGCATCCTCAAATGCATCAGTGTTAGGTTCACATTCTTCTAAAACTGAATCACACATGATTGGTTCTATCGTAAAAACTGAAATATCATAGCCATCCTCGTCACAGTGGGGTGTCCATTGTTCTTCATTGATGGCTACGTCCATGGTTGCTAGGATTTCTGCCCAGCCATGGGGTTCGAATTCTTTGTCTGGAAATACTATAGGTGCGTAAGCTGGGTCTTGAAGGGTTCTTGGATGTTGTTCTGCACCTAAGGTCCTGGCTTCTAACCTTTCTTCCTCTTGTTTTGCAACTTTACACATCCATAGATGAGTGTCCTCGTGCAACCATGAGGGGTCTGACTCCAAAGAGTGTACTGATTCTGTTTCTACTGGTGTCTTATGGATGGTATTCCATTGTATTGGGGGTACATCTCGATGTGAATAGTCTTTAAGATTGACTTTAGTAGTCACTCCTAAATGTTGCAAGTACAAAGAATTAGTTCCCCAATCTTGTACAATTTGCAACTGACGCATGAATGGTCGTCCCAATATCATCTCATAAGCATGATTTTTCGCAAAGTCACAAATGGCAAAAGTATGCTCAAACTCCACACCACAAGTGGTGAGAGATATGCCTTCTAGTAAGCCTAATGGTTTTTCTATGTGTCCGTCAGCCATTTGTAGCTTCATCCTGGTAGGTCTGAGTGCTGGCTTACCCCAACGTTTCCATAGAGCGGTGGTAGCTATGGCTACTCCGGCTCCTGAATCTAAGATGGCTTTCGTGGTGTAGCCCTGATGGGTTATGGGAAGATAAGTGTTACCTTTCTCTCCTTCACTTACATCTCCGATCTTTTCTACGGGTATCTCTGGTACCTTTTGGTGTGTTCCTATCAGAGAGGAAGTTGTAGCAAGCTCAGGAAATTGATTTGCTACATGCTTCCACAATTCTGGTTTTACCTTTAACAATTCCTCTAGAGTGAGATTACACTGTACTTTGGTATTCTTGATTACTTCCGTGTTTCTAGGGATTACTGATTCGTCATTCCTCACTATTATCGTGGGTGCTCTCATACTAATAGACTTTGCTTCCCAAGGTCCTGTGAACTGAGGTAATTCTTGTAAAGAATTGGATTCAAAACCTGTGTGTTCACTCAGTTGTTCTTCCTCTACATCATCGTAAATAGAGGGAATGTCTTGGGGAAATTGTTCCTACAAGTCATCTATTTCTTGAATAGGAGGATGGGTTCCTTGTTCTTTTCTCCACTTTTCTTCTTGGATTTCTCTCAAAAATTCATGTGAGTACCTATGTATGGAAGACAGGTTGTCTTGACTTTCTATATTGGGTACTTGAAACAGGGATGGTGCATTCCTTTCCTGTGTCTCTGGGACAATAGGGTTCCTATGCTGATCCTTTTTCTCTTTGCTTTCTATCAAGTATTCAAGCCTCTCCATCAGTCCTTGAAAGTGTAATTCAGGTTTTGCCATGTTATTCCAATTAAGATATCTAGAGGCTTCGAACAAAGCTTGTGCTAATTCTACCATCTTCATGCACAGTTTAGTCCTCTCAATTTCTAGATCAGCTCGAGGGTAGTTTTTGCTCATTTCAGCTACTTGAGGTCCCTCTTTTAATCTAGCCTGATATGCGCGAAACATCATGTCTAGGTTTTCTGGTATGGGTTCCGCTAAAATTGATCCTGATTTCTGAGCTAGGTTTTCTTGATTCAATTCCTGTGAAGTCAATTCTAGGATTTTGGCTCTCGATTCCTTGAGACTTCCTTCTAGTTCTGTTATCCTCTTACTCCACTTTCTCTTAATTCTTTCTCTAGAATCTTTCCAAGATTTCATTTTTTTACTACTAGATTCTGCAACTTCACTATTTCCGGTTGTTTTCTCCTAATTAAGCTGTTGGTTCTGTAAGAGCGCCTGGGCTCTTGTTATAGCTTGGATAGGCACGTATTAGGGTTGGATCCATCTGCGTTGTTTACAATGCCTATCACGTTGATCGGTGTCACTTTTGAAGTGTTAACTGGGTTCTTAGGAAAATCTTTGATTATGTGCTCTTTGCCACAATCGACGCAAAAGCCTTGTATGTTATAATATTGAGATTGTCCTTCCATCGGAGGATGTGGACAATCCTTTATGAAATGGTCTCCTTGGCACCTAAAGCATGGTCCTCTAGGGCCCTGTGGTCTCTGCTGTCTTAATTGGGGCCGTGGGTTTGGGTTTGTATACATCACATGAGCATAATCTGGCTCCCAACTAGGTTCCACTGGTGGACTATCATAATGATATGTCTCCACATGTTCAAGTGACTCCGTGTAATAAGCGGGTGGACTATCTACATGAGTAGAGTCAAAACTGTTTGAGTTCGGATCACTCTCTGTGATCAAAGGTGAAGAAGGCACTAAGGCCCTACTTAGGTTCTCTTCTGCAGCAGCGTATTTCATTGAGATGACATTCGCTGGTGGGGGTGGCTGCTGAGCCAAAACAGGTTGAGGTCTCTGTTGAGCCTGGTATGGGTAGTTTTGAGGAGGCCTATAGTAATAAGGCTGAGCATTGTATTCGCCTTGATACCTACCTGGCTGCTGGTATGCTTGCGGGTAGTTGTCTTACTGCTTGTTTGTTGTATGGGCAGTCCTGAGCTGTGTGATTTGTGTATCTTCTCTCAATTGTATAGTATTGGCCATTAGAGTTGGCTTGTAGTTGTGTCGCATTAGGACACACATTTGCCAAATGATTTCCACCACAAGTGTAACAACGTACGTTAGTTGTTAACTTAGGCATCTGTTTACTAGAAACTCCTAGTTTCTGGGCCACTTTTTCTGCTAGGTCCTCTATCGAGTTAGACAATTTTGTGGATGCTAGAGATGAACAGTCTGAGTCCTTATAGACCTTTGAGAGTTCCAACTCGTCTCCTAAGTTGTCCTCAATGTCTATACATATTCTTACACACTGCTCTAGCGTTCTGGTTTCCTTTAGGTACACATAGGAGTGTAGTTTAGAGCTCAACAAGCCGTCTAGAAACAATGACACTTGTTTGGCCTGTGAGGGTAGCTCTTGCATTGGACATCTTTCAACATATTGTCTAAACCTACGTCCTGCGAGTCTAACTGTTTCTTGAGGGGTCTGTTTGAAGCTATGAATCAACGAAGATGTGTCATGTCTGATTCCACTTTTAGAGAATTCAGTGATGAATGACTCTAAAAAGTGATGGATGTCTCTAAATTGCCTTTGTTGCAAAGGTTGGAACCAAGTTAAAGCTGTGTTCTTTAACGTTAGTCCAAATGCGTTGTATTGCGTGAACATGTCTTCGACTTGTTCTGCTCTTAGTACTTGCTTGAATTCTACAACATGATCATAGGGATCTCCTATCCCATCAAAGTAATTTTTCATTGATTTTACTAATTGAGTGGGTCTCAGTATTCTTGCATGTTCACGTGGTCTAGGTAGAGGAAAATCATCTCTACCACCTGGTATTCCATGTTCCCTTTGTCTATTAGCTCTATTAGTGTCCATGGTTGTTCTATCTCTCCCTATGGGGTGATTAAAACTTACTTCCGGTCTCTCTTTATTTCTCTCTCTTTGATTACTATGGGCTGTGGATGTTCCTGCCCCTTGTTGGCTCGCATTTACGTTTGCTCGAGATGGAGGGAATACTAAATCACCTCTCCATGTGTATGTATTTCTAGCATGGTCAGGCACCACAAAGACTCTTTCTGAAGTCTCATCCAGGTATACAACCTTTCCAAGTGTATCTGGGTCCTTGAATTCATAAATTGTGATGATGCCTATCTCACTAGGATGTTCCTTTCTGTACCTCCAAAATGCTTCATCTGTTTCTTTATTTACAAACAACTCTATACTTCTGTTGTCATGAGGGATCCATTCTGGGATTAGTACTCGTGTCAGTACAGATTTCCCTCTAGGCATCCTAGGTTCTTCTAATGGTTCTTTTCCTTGTGATTTTGCTTCCGTCTCTAATTGAATTACGCCAAACTCATTGGTATTGTTTGGCTGCGTACTTAAGGTATACATCGTTCCTTCCTTGTCTATGTACGCGTCTCTCTCAAATTTTACCACTGGACGTACCAATCCAATGGGTTGATCGGGGTTGTGCATTTGCACCACTTGTCTTCTCAAACCATCCTCATAGATGCGAGCACCTAATCGGTTGGTTCGCAGAAACTCCAATTGAGTCCTATAGGGTCCTTCTAGTCTTTCTAAGTATGCTACATTCGACCCTCCTTCTGGTCTTTCTGTGCTAAATGCCATTTCTGATTCACTCGTATCTGAGCTCTCGTAGGGATAACTAGTGTTCAATTGTTGAGCCCACGATCGTGCAATAGTTCTTACACTTGCCTCTGATGATCTAAGGCTTCGTCAGTCTGACTTACCTATATGTTTGCCCGATCTAAGGTTCATGAATTTTCTTCCTTGCACGCTCAGTACACACTCAGATCGTCAAAGATTCTTTGTTATTACTTTTTTTATTCTTTTTAAATTTCCTTAGATTCTTGTCCAATTGTATGCGTCAGGAATTCGACTTTCTGTGGTACTTCTGAGTTCTCGTTCCGTCAAACTTATGTTCTTTCCTTTAGGTTTTCGTATCACACACCCTTACTTTTAGTCTTAGACTTGATAAATTTAATTCTCTTGAACTCGGTGCATTCCTATCATCATTAATCTACAAAAGCTACCGTTTAGCCTAAGCTAAGAATTGACTGAGGGGGTTGAGTAATCTTCCAACCTCGAGTCAGCTTTTCTGGTTGCTCTGATGCCCAAGAAGCCGCGCTTCCCAAGCTTTATGCCCTTCACTGCCTTGCCTTGAATGCCTTTGATTGCCCTTGCTAGACCTAGAAAAATTCAATATTAGACTAATATCACAAATGGATGACCAAGCACTTGAGAATATACACCCTTAGAGTCCCTTAACCTTTGGCAAAATTTTCTTCCAAAGCCCCCTTTCTTTCCTAGTCCCACAGATGGTCAACCTCAAAATGGCTTATCTAAAAATAGACATATCCTTTAAGAAAAAAACAGTTGAGGTCACGTAGTACTCGTCAAGAGCTTTCTAACGAGCTATTAAGCTCAAAAAACGGACTTCGGATGAGAAAGATATGAGCGTTCAGGCCCTCGGGGGTAAAAACTGACAAACAGGTTTTTCTTCAAATATGAGCTAAGGGGTCTCCTATGAGTCTAATCACCCAAAAATTTCCCAAAAATAGCCCCAAAATTGGCCAAAAATTCAAACCCTAAAATTTGCATTTGGGGTGGACAATCGCGATGGTCTGAGATGATCGCGATGGTCTGGGACCGTCGCGATGGTCTAGGCGAACTGTCGCGATGGTCTGAAGTGCACGGTCGCGATGGTCTAAATGTGAGCAATCACGATGGTCGGGGTGAGGCGTTGCGATGGTCCAACTGAGTGAACAATCACGATGGCATCAGTCAACGGTCAACGTGAACAATCGCGATGGTCTGAAGTGAACCGTCGCGATGGCGTGGCTAGTGAGCAATCGTGATGGTTCAAAATTTGAGCTGTCGCGATGGTGTAAGGGTCTCGTCGCGATGGCGTGGCTAGTGAGCAATCGTGATGGTCTAACTTGCCACGTGGCACTATCGAGGCGATGGCATGGGCCAATCACGATGGTGTGGGGTCGACGGGATCGTCATGATGGTCAGCGAACCGTCTCGATGGTTCAAGTGAACCGTCGCGATGGCGTGAGACCGTCGCGATGATCCGGCCGAGCCGTCGCGATGGCGTGAGCCAATCGCGATGGTGTGACACAATCGCGATGGTCTGAGATCGTCGCGATGGTCCACCAAAATGTGAATTTTTGAAATGTGTCTGTGGATTCGTAGATGCGCAAGGGTCGCCTACACGCCGGTGTGGTCGCCTTCCTCAAATTCCGAACTTTGCAGACCATTGCGATGGTCTGACACAGTCGGCAATTTCTGACAGAGAATACCTTTCTTACCTTTTTGCAGCTTTCCTGATGCACTGGAGCTCTGTACCTGCAAGAAAACTCAAGAAAACAAAGGTACACACAAGCACAAAAGCTCACTCTCACTCTCTCGCATGCACAAATGAGGGGAAATGAGGAGAATGGGTGGATATGGTGAATTTTCTGATTTTTTTGGAGATGAAGATGATGATGCGATGATGAAGATGGAGTGTGGGGGAGGTGAAAAACACTAAAAACTAAGTAAAAACAACAACAAAAACTGAAATTTTTACCTTCCAACGCCACTTCTTGCTATACTCTTACCATCACACATTCGTCCTAGACTCAATCCCTGGCAACGGCGCCAAATTTGGTGTTGCTCTAGCACAATGGTGAGAACCACGTTAAGAAGCTCCACCTCCTTAATGTCAATCCGTGGAAGAGATAGGAGTGATATGAAGATCGTGAATGTGAAATGAAGTGAGAGTGAAGGTGAGAAGCATAGAGATGCACACACATACACATACACTACGAAGAGACAAGCAAGACACAATGGAAGGTGAGAAATTAACTCTATTACTCAAGAACACTCTTACAAGCTCAAAATAGCTCTAAGCTCACACTAACCAACCTCAAAAATGAGCTCTCTAGCTCTTTTTATAGTTTCTAGACTAGTTTTGACCGGTTTCACATTTAGTGACCGGCATAGTTAAAAAATAGGTCATAGATGCTATTTGAAGGGGTAAACGGTGTCTAAAAATAACCAAAATTGATACGCTCATGCTACCTAAGTTCCTTAAGCTCGAGGACTCCTCGGCTTGCACAAAATGGAGCTAGAAATTAAGAAAAGGGTTTTTCTATGTTACATATGTTACAATAGTGATAAAAATCACTGTTGGAGGTTTTTGAAAAGTATTTTAAAACATAATTCTTTTGAAAAAAGATCCGACTGACTCCCTGCTCCGCCTTTACATGCTTCCGCATCTTCTGTGCCTCTAGCTACTGCCAACAATGTAGTTTGGAGATCCCCTTCCAACTCTATATAGGGAGGGCCTCTCACCCTATGTATAGTTAAAAGTTTGAGGAGCCTACTCCATGCTCTTGGCAAGCTCACTCTAATCCATGTGAGCTTTTTCATTTCATGGTCTACTCACTTTTGAGTCACACACTCTTGTTGGGTGTGTGTAGAAGTGCGAGAGACACACGAGAAGCACACACAAGGAGCACAAATGCATCAAGACACACAGAGAAGACGATGGCTGGAATAGCTCTCTCTATTGACAATGAACTGAACCGAAGTAAGAGCTGAATAATATCCCTGAGTACAAAGTAACACCACATATGAGAGTATCAAGTATGTGGTAACATGGGGAGAAAACCTCTATCTAGTACTAGAGTAAAAAGTGCCCATGTATAGGGAAAAGTTTCACATCAAAGCTACTCGAGGAACACATAAGTGTAACAAACCCCCCCCCCCCCCCCCCGGAGCGAATGATGTGAACACATACAGGGAGTGACAGATCAGCCCCCACAAGGTAATAAGCCTAAAGCTTTGAGAAAAGCTTCAAACTTTTCCCATGGAAGAGCTTTGGTGAATATGTCTGCCACATTATCTTGTGTAGGCACATATACCAAATCAATATCTCCTGCATGAAGGCGCTCTCTCACATAGTGATAATGCACCTCAATATGTTTGGTCCGTGCATGAAACACTGGGTTTCATGCAACAACCAAAGCACTTTGACTATCAGTAAGAATATGCGTAGCAGCATCAATCTCCATGCAAAGATCCATCAATAGGCATCTCAGCCATATACACTCCACTGTATCTATGAAAACTGCCCTATACTCAGCTTCACAATTCGATGTTGCCACTGTAGGTTACTTCTTACTCAACCAAGATATGCATGAGTCTCCAAGGAAAAAACAATTACCACTAGTGGACATGCGAGTATCATAACAACCAGCCCAATCACTATCTGTAAAAGCATGCAAGCATGGCTGAATATCTCTTCCATAAAAGGGACCTAAGCTCAAAGTGCCTATGAGATATCTAAACACACGTTTTATTGCTTGCCAATGCTTAGTGCTAGGGCTATGCATGAATCGACTCAACTGGGAAACTGCATATTGTATATCCAGCCTTGTGTTGCATGCATATATAAGACATCCCACAGCTTGCTGATAAAGAGAAGTGTCAAATGCATCATTGGAATCCTCAACTAAGAACTTGAATCCTATCTCAACTAGTGTGGAAACTGGCTTGCAATCCTCAATGTCAAAATGCTGAAGTAGTTTTTCAACATAATTTTCTTGATGCATAACAATTCCCCCCTCAACGGATACAAACTGGATGCCAAGATAGTAGCTCAAAAGACCAAGATAAGTGACATCAAAACTATGCTACAAATCAGCCATAAGAATGTCAAGTTTTGCATCACATGACCCAGTCAAGAGTATGTCATCGACATAAAGAACAAGCACTATAAGATCAGCCCCATTTTTGCGTACATAAAGTGTGCTTTCAATCGGACTACATGTGAAGCCAAGAGCAATCAAGTGCTTATGTATTTTGTCATATCATGCACGTGGAGCTTGCTTGAGACCATACAAGGCTTTATGCAAGCTACAAACCATATGCTCTTTCCCCTTTATAGCAGATCCAAGAGGTTGCTTCACATAGACCTCTTCTTGCAAATCACCATTCAAGAAGGTTGTGTTTATGTCCAATTGATGCACTTTCCAACCCTGATGGGCAGCCAATGCAACCACGGTATGAATGGTAGTCCTGCGTAAAGTAGGTGCAAAAGTTTCCTCATAGTCAATGCCATATTGTTGCGCATATCCTTCGGCAACCAATCTAGCTTTGTAGTGATCAATGCTACCATCAGATTTTCTCTTAGTCTTGTAAACCCACTTTGTACCAATGATATTCTTTCCTTTTGGCAATTCACATAACTCCCAAGTACCATTCCTATGTATGGAATCCATTTATGATTGCATAGCACTAATCCATTGTGGATCGTCACATGCATCTTCAAAAGAAAGTGGCTCTTCATTACATGTTGTAGCAATAAGAGAATAATCCACAAAATTACTTGATGCATGGTGAGAGCTTGATCTTGTTCTACCAAGTAAAGGTGCACTCAATTTGTTGTCTTGCAAAGTTTGTTTCAGCTACTTTGGGATAGTTTGTGCACTCTTGATAGACATGTGTGCGTGGGCTGAATTTCATGCTCATTTTCAGCCATATTTTGACGCAAATGTTCAGCCATATGTGTCTAGAAATTTCTAGCAGTTTTGATATTTTATGGCTGAAATTTTTCAGCCATGTTTGCTTGGAAATTATCTGCTTTTTAGCTCTATTTTGCTGGAATTTTTCAGCCCTTTGAGCCTTAGTTGGCTGGTCTACATGGCCATAGTCAAGTGCACCATTTTGGAACAAAGGCATGAGTGTATCGAACACATCTTGTGAGCTAACTGTTGGCTGATTTTTGCATTCAAGGAGAGGGAAAAGTGAATTTTTAGCAAATACCACATCTCGACTCACAATAATTGTGTTCCTCAATGGACGATACAAATGATATCCCTTACTTTCAACACTATAACCAACAAATATAAATTTCTTTGCCTTGTCATCAAGTTTGTGACGTTGTTGTGATGACACAAGAGCATATGCCAAACAACCAAACACACGCATATGACTAACCATAGGCTTATGACCATTCCAAGCCTCATAAGGAGTGATGACTCTCAATGATTTTGTAGGGCAACGATTCAACACATAATTTGCACACATGACCGCTTCCTCCAAAACTTATCAGGAAGATGCTTTCCTTTAACCATACATCGTGCCATAAGAAGTGGTCTATTTTTATGCTCGGCAAGACCATTTTGTTGAGGTGGGCACCGTACATTGGTGTGAAATATCTCTTTCACAAAGAAAAGCATTAAAATCATGTGACATGTATTGACCACCCTGATCCGTGCATAGAGTCAAAAGCTTTTGTGAAGAAAAATTTTCATCCATAGCTAAAAATGCTTTGAAGCAAGAAAACACCTCATTCTTTGCTTTCATAGGATACACTCATGTATGGCGAGTAACATCATCAATGAAGGTAACAAAATATACATGCTTCCCAAAAGATGGAGTCTTGATGGTACCACATACATTGCTATGAACAAGTTCCAATTTTCTTGTAGGGTGTGTATGACTATCTTTTGGAAAAGAAGCACGATGCATTTTTCCAAGAATGCAACCTTCACATGCATGCTTTTCAATGGAATCAAGTGTAGGTAAACCAATAACCATGTCCTTCTTTTGCAAGTAAAGCAAACTATTGAAGTTCAAGTGACCAAAACGAGCATGCCAAAGCTCCATTTCAACCATGGAAGAAGTATGAGCAACCAAGGCATTCGAGACATCCCTCTTGTATGTATCCATGCGATACAAACCATTACATAATGTACCAGACATCAGGATAACATCACCATTGTTGAAATCATGAACCATACACTTATCATCAACAAAGTGTACACGAAATCCAGCTTTGGCAATCAACGGAACGGAAATTAAGTTATTCTTGATATCGAGCACATACAATGCATTTTTCAAGAGAATCACACCTCCATTTGCAGCCGTAAGTTCAATTTCTCCTACTCCAATGATAGGATAAGAGGCATTGTTTGCACACGCCACATGTCCTCCTTTGGGTGCATCTTTCAAAGAGGCAAAACATCTTTTTCATGATGTTATGTGCTTTGAAACACCACTATCAAAGAACCAATATGAATCAGTCTCACTCACAACCATACATTTAGAATGCAAAGAAGCATCATAATGACATGTAACAACACAGGCCCAAAAGTCTTGAGCCATGTTAGCTTCATCATTCTTTACATTTGCTGAATTTTCAACAATAGACATGCCAGATTCCTTCTTCTTTTCATTGTGTTTAGCAAGCTTTCTACAATCATCAATAGTATGACCAACCTTTCGACAATATTTGCATCTCTTCTTCTTTTGCAAATCTGCATAATTAGAGGAATAAGTGGAAGAGGAAGGTTGAGGCTTTGGTTTTGATGAACCCAAAGCTGAACCATACTTGCTTTTCCCCTTTTGTGAGATAGCAAGTACTTGTGTTCCCTCAATCAAACCGCTCCTATTCACTCTAGATTGCTCTTCTTGCAAAAGAAGAGACACAACCTCATCAAATGCATACATATTAGTATTTCCTTTTGCAACCAAACGAAGTGTAGTAGCAAAGCTTTGAAAAGATTCTGATAATCCTTTAAACAATGTAGAAATGAGTGATGCATCCGGAATAATCCCATCTATGTTTGCCAATTGCTCTTTCAAGTCCTTGATACGTGTGTCATACACATCCACGGACTCATTTTTAGCCATACATACATCCTCAAGTTGCTTCCTCAAGTATGCAACACGTGCTTCATTACGCACAACATACAAAGAAGCAAGAGTGTCCCATGCCTGTTGTGATGTAGAACATGATCAAATGTGTGGAACTATATGATGCTTCAGAGAAAGCACAATCAATGTATGAGCTTGAGCATCTTTTCCATCCCATATAAGCTACTCTTGTGTAGGTGGAGAAGGAGAAACCACTATACTTGAAGAAGAAGCTCCATATGTGACAGTAGATTGTGAAGTAGAAGAACCTACGGGTCTTCGATCTACATGTGCCACTATGTTCCAAAGTTGTTTAGCAACAAAAACATGCTTCATCATGTAAGACCACATCGGATAGTTGGTCCCATCTAACTTATCTTCAGCTTGAAGCATGCCAAACAAGTCGTTGCTGCTCACCATTTAACTAAAGAACAAGAATGTGGAAAAATCTTCACTTCGATGAAAGCTGAAATGAATGCTGAAATTTTAGCTCACAAACCATCACTCTGATTGTGATTCTGATTGCACAAATGGCTTTGAAATGGGAGTAAAACACAAGGGCACCTGGTGGATATGTTTCTTTGCTGTTGAAATTCATTGTTCTATGCTCTGAAGTCGATTTGCACTGTTAAAAGTGCGCACGCACCGCAACACGAAAAACCAAAACTTGAGAAGGAGTTGAACCTATTGTGATACCACTATTGGGTGTGTGTAGAAGTGTGAGAGACACACAAGAAGCACACACAAGGAGCACAAATGCAGCAAGACACACGGAGAAGACAATGGCTAGAATAGCTCTCTCTATTGACGATGAACTAAACCAAAGTAAGAGCTGAATAATATCCCTAAGTACAAAGTACCACCACATATGAGAGTATCAAGTATGTGGTAACATGGGGAAAAAACCTCTAGCTAGCACTAGAGTAAAAAGTACCCATGTATAGAGAAAAGGTTCACATCAAAGCTACTCGAGGAACACATAAGTGTAACGACTCTTTCATTATTTGTGAGTACACTCTTCTTTTCATTTTGCTTCCACGTATGTACTCTCTACATTTTGGGCAAAATGCAACACTCTTCCTTTCCTAAAGACGGTTCAGTTCAATCTTCCCATACATAGCTTGTTCATAGTGATGCTCAAGCGACCTTTACTTCGTGACTTTCATTGATGATTTCACTAGGCATGCATGGGTGTATCCATTAAAAGAATCAACGTATTCAAAGGAGAAGAAGAATAGCAAAAGCAAGCAACAATTAAATGAAGAAGAAGGTACAACTAGCCAAGCCAACTTCCTAAGAGGAAGAGGAGGTGGCAAAGGAAGAGGAAGAGGCAAAAGCAATAAAGATGGAGCCAAAGCTTGCTCGATTTGTGGTAAGACAAATCATTTATCTCATGATTGTTGGCATAATAATCAGAATAATGGAGGATATAGCTAGAACTTTAATTCAAGAGGAAGAGGTGGTAGAAATCAAAGAGGTAATTTCAAAAGTAGAGGTAGTAGAGGTTACTTTGGAAGAAATGCAGGTAGAGGTTTCCAAAGTCAATGCTATAGCAATACCTACTACAATTATGCTTCAGACCAGAAGGAAGATTCAACCTTGATTATGAATGCAACTTGTGAAAGACAAAGTGAAGATCAAAGAGTCTGTCTACATTGACTCAGGGTGTAGCAATCACCTGAGTGGTAACAAGCTTTGATGACTGATTTGGAGAATAAGTTAACTAATCATGTAGTTCAAACAGGTGATAATACAAAGCACAATGTGAAGTCAATTGGATCGGTGAAGGCCAAGGATGGGAGCACTCTTCTGAGTAAGGTCTTGTATGTTCTACAATTCCAAAGAATCTGATAAGTGTAGGGCAAATTGTTGAAAAAGGTTATGAAGTAAGGTTCACTAATGATGGAGTTTTTGTGGAAGACCCTAGCAATGGGTATAAACAAATTGTTTCAGGGAAGAAAAAAGGAAGGCTATTCACATTGAAGGTTCAAGGCAATGTTGGTCATGCCTTGTTCACTTATGGAGGACATAAGATTTCTGAGTTAGATCTTTGGCATAAAAGTTTTGGACATTTCAATGAAAGAGGTATTAAGGATATGGTTAACAATGCTTCAGTGCTTGGATTACCTAATGTTGCAGGTCAACATATGACATACAAATGTGAGGCATGTCAATTAGGTAAGGCTCATAAGCAATCATATACCAAGCATGGTTTCATGTACTCAGAGAAGCTTGAGTTGGTATACACAGATGTGTGGGGACCATCAAAGGATTTTAGTATTAATGGTTCAAGATATTATGTCATTTATGTTGATGATGCTACCAGGTGGATCACTATATATGTGATCAAAGATAAATCAGAGGTATTCAATACATTTAAACATTATCATGTATATGCAGAAAGAATCACAGGTCAAAAGTTGAAGAGACTAAGGTCAGATGGAGGGGGAGAGTATTTCTCTAATGAGTTCAGTGATTACTTATGGAATGCATGTATAAAAAGGGAAGTTATTTGCAGGTACTCTCCTCAACAAAATGGTGTAGCAGAAAGGAGAAATAGAACTCTTGTTGAGTTTGCAAGATCAATGATGAAGGAGAAAAATTGTCTCAATTATTTGTGGGTTGAGGCTGTAAATACAGCTACATATTTGGTTAATAGGTTACCATGTAAAGCTTTGCAGGATATGACACCATATGAAGCTTGGTGGGGTAAAAGACCTACCTTAGATCATTGCAAAGTATTTGGATGTTTGGCTTATGCATATGTGCCATCTCAGTTGAGACATAAATTGGAACCTAAAGCTGAAAAGTATGTGTTCATTGGATATGATGATAAGCAGATGGGTCATAGGTTGTGGCGTCCATCCACAAAGCAATTCCTTGTGTCAAAGGATGTTACATTTGATGAGCAAGGTACTTGGTATGCAGGTACAATCAATAATCATGCGTGATGAAGAAGTTTTGAATCAGAAGAAAGGTAAATCAAAAGTTCATATATTTGATGAAGAAGAGAACAATGAAGTACAAATTGAAGTTGAAGAAAGGCCAAGGTTTGACCCAGAATGTGATGAACCAAAAAAATCAAGAAGTGGAGAACTCAAAAGGTCATCAAGACACAAATGGCAACCTACAAGGTATAGCTATGACACTTCTTTTTTGACTACTAAAGATTATGCTTATATGGTGAAAGTAGAAGAAGACCCTTCTACATATGAAGAGGCAAAAGGTAAGGAAAATTGGGAGAAAGCTATGCAGGAAGAATATGATGCATTGATGGAGAATGAGACATGGGATTTGGTTCCAAAACCAAATAGTCAGATCATTGGATGAAAATGGGTCTACAAGACAAAGAGGTATGCAGATGGAAGTGTGTTTAGGTATAAAGCTAGACTTGTTGTGAAAGCGTATGCTCATACATATGGTATAGATTATGATGAGACCTATAGTCCTGTGGCAAAGATGACAACCATAAGGACACTCATAGCCATTGCTGCATGTAAAGGTTGGAAATTATGTCAATTAGATGTGAAGAATGCTTTTCTTAATGGTTATATTTCAGATGATGTTTTCATGGAGCAACCAAAAGGGTTCAGAGACAAAAGGTACTCAGAATATGTATGTAAGCTCAAGAGAGCTTTGTATGGTTTGAAACAAGCCCCAAGGGCATGGAATTATAGACTTATCAAGTTCTTGAAGGAACTTGGTTTCCAAGTGTCTAAAGCAGATAGTAGCTTGCTTGTCAAAGCAAGTGATGATGGGTTCATTTACATGTGCATATATGTTGATGAAATAATTCTTACAGGTACAGATGAGAAGGGCATACAAAGTCTCAAGAAGCAAATGGAGAAAGAGTTCAAGATTAGTGACTTAGGAGACTTGTCATACTTCTTGGGCATGGAGGTCTCATATACTCAACATGGAGTATATGTAACTCAATAAAGGTATTTGAAGAACTTGTTAATCAAGTTTAAAATGGAAGATTGTAGGGTAGCACCTACGCCAATGGAGGTGAATCACAAATTGAGCAGACATGGAGGAGAAGAATTCAAGGATATGAAGTTATATCAAAGTTTGGTTGGTAGTCTAATCTATGCTACTTTAACTAGGCCTGATTTGTCATATGCAGTTGGAGTGTTGTCTCAATTCATGCATTGTCCTAGGAAAGAACATTGGGTTGCAGGACAAAGAGTGTTGAGATATATTAAGGGTACACTCAAGGAGGGTTTGTATTATGGTTTTGCATCAGATACAAACATCAAGATATATAGTGATACAGATTGGGCAGGTAATCCTGATTATAGGAGATCAACCTATGGGTACTTGTGTTATGTGGGAGATAAGCTAATCTCTTTGTGTTCTAAGAAGCAACATACATTTGCTTTATCATCTACAGAAGTAGAGTATAAAGTTATGGTTGAAGCTGCAAAGGAAGTCATATGGTTGAAGACTCTCATGAAGAGTTTTGACATCATTCAGAGTACACCCACTATTCATGGAGATAATATGAGTTCATTGTATCTAGCTGCTAACCCTATTTTTCATGCCAGAACTAAACACGTTGAGATTCAATATCACTTCTTAAGAGAGAAGGTGATTGACAAGGAGATTGAAGTCATAAATACTTCAACAAAAGATCAGATTGCAAATATGTTAACTAAAAGCTTGGATGGACCAAAGCTACAAAGATTTAAAGACATGGCAGGTATAAAGAAGATAGAGAAAACCTCAATTGATGATTGAGGGGGAGCTGTTGGTGCAACTCAACCATCAATTGATGTCTTGGACAAAGGGTTGAAGTCAAAAGATGATTAAAAGACCAACAAATGAAGCTCGAAGATAGTGCATATTCAGGAAATGAAGACTTGTATACATATGTACATTAAACTTGTAGTTAGCTCACTTATACTTTTGTTATGGTCATGAGCTTGTACATATATGCCTATATATACAAGTAGAAAGTCAGGGCATGTATGAGAGAGTATGAGATATGAAGAATTATAAGTTGTAAGAGTCATTAGACACTTTAGAAGTGTAGTGAAGATCTCTTATCATTATGATGTAAAATTTTTCTGAGTAAAGGAAAACTTGCGCCCAATAATTTGTTGAGTACTCCTTTTGTGTTTATCATCTTGTGAAATGCTTTTGTACAACTCTAAGTCTACAGTTGAGTGACCTTTGTACAAGTTTTCAGATCCTAATTGTGATCAAGTGGAGAGAATTGAGAGTAGGAACATTTACATGTATAAATGTGAAGATTGAAGCAGGCGCAAATTCGATGCTAAAGTTTTGGTCAGTTCTCCTTCCACAGTGTAAAGTTTTGAGCAACCAAGCACTCATTCTTTAATTTGGAAGGTAAGCTACTCATGGTTAAAAATGTTTGAATAAATGGGTTGTAGTTTGTGAGAACTATGTCTTAGAAGTTGTAGGTGTCAAAGTCGACTGTAGAAAAGTATAGTTTTAGACATAGGTGAACTATTTGGATCATATCTCAAGATGTACTAAATATTTTGAGATGTTTTAACTTGGAGAGGGTGTGCAATTTTTAGATGACATCTCATACAAAGTTTCATTAGAAACTTTACACAATTGATCAGTCAGTGAGTGAGTTATGTGCAATAGACTTTTTTGTGTAGTGACTTTCTTCATAGTTAGTGCAAAGATTGATAATTTGGCACTAGTCCTTCAAAATTGGTTGAGGTTTTGATTTATTCTTCATATAGAGGTGCTTTAACATCAAGGATAGCTTGTTCTTTTGGAGATTAACACTCTCCATCAGTTCTCTCATCAACAAATGCATCATGTAAATATGCATAAAAAATGGAATGATCTGCATCATCACGTGAAGCTTGTAAAGACTAAGAAATTGCCTCATTTGGACTAGCACTATACTTTCCACCTATGAAAGGAGGTAGAAAAGTGTTATACACATCTTTGGAGCTAATTGATGTCTCCTTAGTACATGAAAGTAATGGTTGAATAGAATCTT
The DNA here is from genome assembly GCA_020310875.1 of Ceratopteris richardii. Classification (NCBI taxonomy): domain Eukaryota; kingdom Viridiplantae; phylum Streptophyta; class Polypodiopsida; order Polypodiales; family Pteridaceae; genus Ceratopteris; species Ceratopteris richardii. The sequence goes on from CM035436.1 coordinate 61,925,668, forward strand.
CCACAAAAACAACATCACGGCTAACCAAAATGCATTTAGTATGTGGATAATATAGACGATAGCCTTTGCTTTCAATATTGTACCAACAAAAATACATTTCAATGCTTTATCATCCAATTTCTTACATTGTTGTTCATGCACTAATGCATATGCTAGATAGTCAAAGACACATAGGTGAGCAATAGATGGCTTGCGACCATGCCAAGCCTCATATGGAGTGATAGATTGTAATGCTTTAGTGGGACACCTGTTAAGTACATAAGCTACACACATAACAACCTCAAGCCAAAAACTATGTGGTAAAGCCTAACTTTTGAGCATACATCTCGCCATCTCCATGAGTGACCTATTCTTCCTTTCAGCAACTCCATTCTATTGAGGTGTATACAAGAATGTACATTAATGTTTTAGCCCACATACAACAAGAAATGCATTAAAATCAGAAGGCATATATTCCCCCCCTCGATCAGAACAGAGGGTGCCCATTTTACATGTTGACAAATTTTCAACCAAAACTAGAAACTGTTTGAAGCACATAAACATTTCAGACTTTGTTTTTAGTGGATATACCCATGCACGCCTAGAAAAATCATCAATGAAAATCACAAAGTAAAGATAGTTCCCAAAAGAAGGTGTTTGCATAGGACCACAAACATCACTATGAACAGGCTGCAATTTCCAAGTAGCTCGTATTGAACCATCTTTTGGGAAGGAGGAGCACTACATTTTGCCAAAAATATAGCCTTCACATACATGTTTACCAGCTGCCTCAAGTTTGGGCAGAGAGGACACCATTTTAGATTTCTATGGGCATAGTAAACTAGCAAAATTCAAATTACAAAAGTGTGCATGCCAAATCTTTGCATATGACATAGCCTGATAATCATGTATTGTACATGCTGAATCATTCATAGATTTTTAATAGTCTATGAGCTTATACAACACACGAGATAAAATGCCAAAAGTAATAATGACATCACCATTTGATAGATCATGAACTATACATATGTCATCAACAAATTTCACAACCAAGCCGATCTTGGCTAATGCTAAAACTGATAATAGAATTTTCTTGATCCCTGGTAGAAATAAAGCATCTGACAATGTAAAAGAACTACCATCAACAATAGTCAAAATGATCTCACCAACTCCCATAACAGGATAAGAGGAGTTGTTGGCCCATGTGACAATATTCCTTGTGGGGGGATCCTCAAGTGAAATGAAGAAACTACACTGTGAGGTAATATGTTTGGTTGCCCCACTATCAAAGTACCAAACATCTAAGTCTATTACATACATACACTATTCATGAGAAGATGGGTCATTATTGCAAACAATAGTAAATGCCCATTCCTCATTTTTAACAAGATTAGGAGACTTTGTTTTGGGTATAGAGGCCTCTGCAACAACCATTTTAGCCTCTTTCTTCTTTGCCTCTTTCGCAACCAATTTGGACAACCCTTATGACATGATCATTTCCTTTAGAGTATTTGCAAAACAATCTCTACTTTTCTGTTTTCTTCTCATCTTTGTAATTATTCTTTGATTGTACAAAATTAGCAAATTTTCGCCTACTAGTAGATGAGCTCCACTGACCTTTGCCCTTCTAAATAGCCAGGAAATCTTGATGTGCAACACGCATAATGGTTCTATTCTACCTAGATTGATCTTCCTACAATAGAACAAAGACTAAATCCTCAAATTTAAAGGCATTTGGGTTGCCTTTCATCATCAATCAAAGAGAAGATGCAAGACTCTGATATGAATCAAGAAGATCATTTAGAACAATCTGCACAAGTGAGCCGTCAAGCAAGGCTTCATCAGCAAAAGTCCATTGCCCTTTCAATCTTTGATCTTTGTCAAAAAACTATCCATGGAATATCCTTCATTCATGTGCTCATTCTCCAAATGTTTTCCAAGGTAAGCAACACGAGCCTAATTCCTTGCTTGGTATAAAGTGCCAAGTGTATCCCAAGCATCATTTGTTGTTTCACAAAAGCAAATGTGAGGAATAACGGCACGTTTGACAGACAATGCTATCAATACATGTGCATGAGCATCTCTTCCATCCCAATGAGGTTGCTCTATAGTAGGTGCAACAGGAACCACAACACGAATAGGAACCTGAAGAATATCACCGTCTTCAACCCCATCTGCACGAGTAACTATATTTGCAGGTGTAATAGGACATTTTTCAACACCCTGCACAATATTCCATAGTCCTTTTGCAACCAATAAATGATGCATCATATAAGCCCACAATGGGTAATCGGTAGAATCCAACTTATCCTCAATAGCCAACATATAGAATACATAACTGCTTTCAGCCATGGCCACTAAATAAAATACCCTAATGCAAAAAAATGATTGTATCTCAAAATTTGAACAGAACTACCCTGTCTAGTTCTGTTAAACTTGTAGCAAACTTTGAGGCGCTTATACTGGCGAACCAAAACTTGTATAAATGTTTGGCACAAAAAGATGAATTTCTCGCACAGGCGCTACGATAATGCATTGGGAGGCTGAAACGAGCTCATATCGTGATTTCAACATCCCAAAGCAAAGCAGTTTTGAATTCCTAATCACCTTGAGTATGCTCATCAATTTTTGTGCGATTCTGAGACTGTGACCAGAGGGCTATCAATGACACCCAAGATGAAGTAGTGACCTGCCTTGATACCAATTGTTGGAGTTTGAGGTCTACAAAAGCACATGAGCAACACAAAGGAAGAAGAAGAAGAAGCTTGGAGCACAACACACAATATTGAATGTATTACCAAGAGAATGTACAAGGATAAGTGAACCTTTAGGGTTATAGGCATATATGCAAGCTGAGAGAAAAAAACCTTCTAAAGAGGGAAAAAAGTGCCATGGTGGTCCTAGTGTGTTCACACACATAACTACTGAAATATATCAACATCATCATGGCATCAAAAATCTCAGGAACATCCAGTGGAACTAGGTCTAATGCTAGTGTTCTTAAGAGGAGCTATAACTTGCAAGGCAAAGACCATTTTGAGATAAAAAAATTTGATGGCACAAAATTTGCTCTATGGAAGAATCAGATTAAAGATGTGCTGATTCAGAGGAGATAGTGGAAGCCAATAAATGGAATCTCAAAGAAGCATGTTGATATGGATGATTATGATTGGGATGATTTGGATGAAATAGGCAAATCTACCATTCGATTGCACCTGGTAGATAATTTTACTTTACAATATTAGACTATGAAAGTGTAGAGGAGCTTTGGAAGAAGTTATGCAAGACATATGAAAAAGAAAGGACATCAAATAAAGTGCATTTGATGATAAATTTATATGACCTTCACATGAAGAACACAAATAGTGTTGTTGCTCATCTAAATGAGTTTGATGCTATATTCTCCTGATTGTAGGGTCATAAAATTGAGATGGATAATGAAATGAAACTAGACTTATTATTACAAACCTTGCCATCATCATGGGATACGTTTTGCACAGCTATTAGCAATAGTGCACCTGGTGGTAAACTGGTCTATGATGGCATATGTGGAGAACTCTTACGTGAGGAGATTTGTAGAAAATCTATGGTTGGCATTCAGAGTGGAGATGCATATAATGTTTGTGATTCTCACCAAGGAAAGAATCAACAACATGGCACGAGCAAGAAAAAGGAAAAGAATGGTCAATGGAATAAGAGTAGAAGTAAATCAAGGAAGAGGGATATTGAATGCCATTATTGTCATAAGAAAGGACACATGAAGAAAGACTACTATGCATCAAACAATGCTAAAGGAAAAGGACAGAATGTTGATGGGCATGTTAAACAACTACCTACACCATCTACTTTGATTGTGAAGATTGAAGAAATCAATGCTATTTCTGATGATGCTGATGTGTTGACACTTGATAGTACTATGCCTACTGAGGCTCTTATGGTTGATTCTCTTTCCCACACGTGGCTACTAGATTCTAGTGTTTCTTTTCATGTGATATCACATAGAGAATGGTTCTCTATTTATGTAGCCAAGTCTCTTGGTACTATGAGACTTGGTGACTCTTACTAGTGTGATGTTGTTGGGATTGGAGATTTGATTGTGCATTTCATTGATGGTTCAAAATTTACCATGCATAATGTATGCCATGTACTTCAGTTATCACGTAGTTTGATGTCAGATGCTCAACTTGATGACCTTGGTTACAAGGTGGTTTTCTATGCTCAACCCTTTCCCACATCAAAGGGGTAGCTCATGTATATCTTGGTTGAGCAAGAAGCAGCCTACTGTGGCCAGTTCCAGTTGTGAGTCTTAGTATAGGGCAGCTTTCATAGCTACAGTTGAGTGTGTCTGGCTCAGACGCCTTATGGCTACTGATTTGGGTGTTGGTCAGTCTTCTGCCACCACCATCTTCACTAACAGCCAGAGCGCATTGGCAGTTGCAAGGAACCCTGTGTTCCATGCTCACACTAAGCACATTGAGGTGCATTATCATTATGTCAGGGAGAGGTTCTTTGTTGGGGAGATCAGCTTGGCATATGTGCCCACACAGGAGAACATTGTAGACATTTTCATGAAGGCTCTACCTAGGGAGAAGTTTGAAGCTTTTCGCAAAGCTTTGGGCTTACTTCCTTTTGTGGAGTGATTTCCACATAGCTTGGCACTTCCTTATACATGAGTGCCAGCTACTTGTTTACCACATCACTCCCAGGGGGGATTTGTTGATATATTTAGGTAGTGATGTGTGTGAAGACTCTAGGACCACCAGGGCACTTTTTTCCCTCTTTAGGAGGTTTTTTTCCCCCAGCTTGTATATACGCCTATTGCCCTAAACACCATCACGGCTGACCAAAATGCATTTAGTCTATGGATGATACAGTCGAAAGCCTTTGCTTTCAGAACTATACCCAACAAAAATACATTTTACTACTTTATCATCCAATTTCCTGTGATGTTGTTCAGGCACTAATGCATATGCCAGACAACCAAAAACATGCAGATGAGCAATAGATGACTTGCGACCATGCCAAGCCTCATATGGAGTGATAGACTGCAACGCTTTAGTGGGACACCTGTTAAGTACATATGCTGCACACATGACAACCTCAAGCCAAAAACTATATGGTAAGGTCTGACTCTTGACCATACACCTCGCCATCTCCATGAGTGACCTGCTCTTCTGTTCAGCAAATCCATTCTGTTGCTGTGTATATGGCATTGTACATTGATGTTTTATCCCATATTCAACCAAAAATGCATTAAAGTTTAGAAGACATATATTCCCCCCCTCTATCAAAATGGAGGGTGCCCATTTTACATGTTGACAGATTTTCAACCAAAACCAAAAACTATTTGAAGCATATGAACACTTCAAACTTTGCTTTCAATGGATATACCCATGCATGCCTGAAAAAATCATCAATCAAATTCACGAAGTAAAGATAGTTTCCAAAAGAGGGTGTCTGCTAAGGACCATAGACATCACTATGAACAAGCTACAATTTCTAAGTAGCTCGAATTGAACCATCTTTTGGAAAGGAGGAACGCTGCATTTTGCCCAAAATATAAGCTTCACAGACATGTTTTCTAGGTGCCTCAAGTTTGGGCAAAGAGGACACCATTTCAGATTTTTGTAGGCATAGCAATCTAGCGAAATTCAGATGACCAAAGCGTGCATGCCAAAGCTTTGCATCTGACATAGCCTGAGAATCATGTACTGCACATGTTGAATCATTCATAGATTTTTCATAGCCTATGAGCTTATACAGCCCACGACATAAAATGCCAGAAGCAATAATCATGTATCCATTTGACAGATCATTAATTTTACATCTATCATAAACAAATTTCACAACCAAGCCAATCTTGGCTAATGCAAAAACCGATAACAAATTTTTCTTGATCCTGGCACAAATACAACATCCGATAAAGTGAATGAACTACCATCAACAATAGTCAAAATGATCTTACCAACTCCCATGATAGGATAAGAGGAGTTATTGGCACATGTGACAGTATTCCTTGTAGGGAAGGCTTAAGTGAAGTGAAGAAAGTGCGCTACGAGGTAATATGTTTAGTTGCCCCACTATCAAAGTACCAAACATCTGAGTCTACTGCAAACATACATTGTTCAGGAGAAGATGGGTCAAAACTGCAAGCAGTAGTAAACACCCATTCTTCATTCTGCTCAAGATTAGTAGACCCTGTTTTTGGTGTAGAGGCCTTTGCAACAACCATTCCAGTCTCTTTTTTCTTTGCCTCTTTTGCAGCCAATTTTGGATAGTTCTTTGCAACATTTGCAGATTTTTGCTTACTAGTAGATGAGCTCCATTTAGCTTTGCCCTTCTGAATAGCCAGGGAAGCTTGATCTGCAACATGCATAATGGACGTGTTCTGCCTAGAATGATCATCCTGTAATAGAACAGAGACTAAGTCCTCAAATGACAAGGCATTTGGATTGCCTTTCATCATCAAACAAAGAGTAGAAGCAAAACTCTTATATGAATCAAGAAGACCATTCAAAATGGTCTACACAAGTGAGCTATCTGGTATAACTTCATCAGCAGAAATCAATTGTTCCTCCAATTCTTTGATCTTTATTAGAAAATTATCCATAGAATCACCTTCATTCATATGCTTACCCTCCAACTATTTTCGGAGCTAAGCAACATGAGCCTCATTCCTAGTCTGGTACAATGTGGTAAGTGTATACCAAGCATCCTTAGCTAATCTGCAAGAGCGAATGTGAGGAATAATGGCACGTTTGATAGACAAGGCTTCAACGCATGTGCTTGAGCATCTCTGTGCAGTAGATGCAACAAAAACCGCAGCACAAATAGGAATCTAAAGAATATCTACATCTTCAATGCCATTTGCATCAGCTTCAATACTTGTACTTATAGGTGTAATAGGATGTTTTTCAACACCCTGCACAAAGTTCCACAGTCTTTTTGCAACCAATAGATGTCACACATATAAGCCCACAATGGGTAATTGGTACCATCCAACTTATCCTCAATAACCAACATAAGGAATACATCACTACTTTCAGCCATGTTAGTACCCTGATGCAGAAAAATGATTGTATGTGGAAAAGTTGAACAGAAGTACTCGAACGAGTTTTGCTAAACTTGTAGTAGACTTTGAGACGCTTATATTGGCAAATTGAAACTTGTATATATCTTTGGCAACAAAAGACAAAATAGCCTACACAAGCACTACAATAGTGCGTTTGGAGGCCAAAACGAGCTCAGATCATGATTTCAGTATGACAAAGCGAAGCAATTTTTATCTCCTAATCACCCTGAGTATGCTCACCAAGTTTCGTGCGATTCTGAGACTACGACCGGAGGGGTGTCGACGATGCCCTAGATGAAGCGACGACTTGCTCTGATACCAATTGTTGGAGTTAGATATCTGCGGAAGCACGTGAATAGTACAAGGAAGAAGAAGAAGCTTGGAGCAAAACACACAATACTGAATGTATTACCATTAGAAATGTACAAAGGTAAGTAACCTATTAGGGCTAGAGGCATATATACAAGCCGAGGGAAAAAACCTCTTAAAGAGGGAAAAAAGTGCCCTTGCAGTCCTAGTGTGTTCACACACATCACTACCTAAATATACCAACAGGGCTCATATGAACTTTATTACGTGGACCTACTCTTTCATGGTTTGCACCTATCCTTGAGAAAAATATGGAAATTTTGTATGTTTTCAGGGCCTTCATTGGAGAGTTTGAATATTCTTATAGAGACACAAATTTTTTGCGTGTTGGTGAAACAAAGCGAAGGATGCTATATCAAGGAAATTTTTCAACATCTATCTATGCATCAAAGTTTGATAAAATCATTTGTGACCTCACCTGGCATGAGAGTTGTTGTAGACCTCCTTTCTTGAAGCCTAACTAGCACTAAGTGGTGTAGATCAACTTTAAAAATGTCAGTCCAAGTATTTTTACCTATTCAAGTGTATGGTGACATGTCTCATAAAGCTATGGATTCCACACACATGATCAAAAAGAAGATCAACCTACATACACACTTAGAAGCAATGCACATAAAAATGCTTAATTTAGGAGGGTATGGGGTTAGGACACCTTAAGCACACCATAGAAGCTCCAAATGAAAAAAGAGATGGAAAGAGACGAGCTCAAGATGAGAGATGCATAAAGTTCTCTTGCAAATGAATGAAAAGTCCTTACGAAATTAGGGTTTCTAACTTTTATATTTAAAAGCATGACCCTTTTGACATGCATTTTTGGACAAAATTTACTTAAATATTGGTGCGATTGCTTATAGATTCTTAAAAAAAGTTCCAAACATACTAGAAAAAATCATAAAGAGTGGGAGATCACTCTTGAGCTTAAGGAATTCTTGGTCTTTACAAAAGTGGAGTGGTTCTACAAGTAAACGCTTTAAAATAAGTCAAAAGGTACATAAAACGAACAATAATGTAGGCATATGTGGTAGTTAGTGTCTCTTGATCCCAACTCTATTTTCTTTGAAGTCTTCTTATTGCTTGTACTCTCTCCAAGGGATATGGCATTCACTTCATGGCCCAAATGAATAATTTGGTGGGCCCCTTTTATCCTTTCACCTTTGCTTCATAAATTTTCTTCACATCTACCTCTTTTCTTTACATATGCAAACAACTTCCCCTCCTAAACCTTTTTGTCCTTGATAAGGCTATTGTGGAGCTCAGGGGAACTATAATGATCCTATTTGTCTCAAATTTCAGGATCTAGATTGTAGTGCTTTTTTGCCAAGTATATAAGATGGCTCTACCATAAGAAGGCATGCCTCCCCCATTGGATTGGTATGAGATTAGTAGTATCTATGTCCATGTGTATGCCATTGAATTTGTTTCTATGGCTATGAGATAACTTAAAAAAATATTTTGAATGCTTATCAAAGAATCTTGTATGAAATACCTCTTCAAAGGTAACCATATGGTGGTTGTCCAAAAATGGAATTCTAACATGCAATGAGGCATTTTAAAGGTGGATTTTGGCTGAAGTTAAAAATTAGTGGTGTGATCTTGTAATGAAACCCTAGCAAGTTGACAATGATCATAGGATCGATAGGGGATGTGGTGAGAAATACTTTAACATTTTCTAGGATTTCGAATTACATTTGACAAGTAGGATCTGGTATGGTCCCTATCTCATCCTTCCAAAAAGCTATTGTAGTACTCATATACTCAAGAGTTATTGCATTGTCCTTCAAATCTATCATATATGGGTAGTTAAGCCAATATTTGGTGGTGTATTGTTGCGCTCGCATGATGTCAATGACCAAACATATTAATTTGTAGCATAGTTTCTTCAGTTCACTTCAGTCTACCCATATAGGGAATACTGTCACATGTGCTAACAACTCCTCTTATCTTGTGATGGGATTTGGTAACATCATTTTGAATACTATGAATGGCAGTTCTTCCACATTGTCAAATGCTTTATATGTGCAAGGGATCAAGGAAAATTTGTTGTCAGTTTCAACATGTGCAAGATAAATCCATGATCATGAATGATGAGAACAAGAGAAAATCATTCACATGAATCGATTTCAAAATGAAGAATGGTCCAAAAAAATCTTAGCCAAGATTGGCTAGGCTGTAAAATTTGTTAATGACATATGTATAGTTCATGATATCTCAAATGGCAATGTTATTATTCATTTTGGAATTTTATGTTGTGGGGTTGTATAAGCTCATAGTATATGCAAAATGTGTTAATGATTCAACATGTGCAGTTCAAGATTCTCAAGCTATCTCAGATGCAAAGCTTTGACATGCACGCTTTGATCATCTAAATTTTTATAGTTTGCTATGCCCACAGGAATATGAAATGGTGTCCTCTCTACCCAAAATTGAGGCACCTTGTAAACATGTCTATGAAGATTGCATTTTTGGTAAAATGCAATGTTCCTCCTTCCCAAAAGATGGTTCAATTTGAGCTTCTCATAAATTGAAGCTTGTTCATAGTGATATTTGTGGTCCTATGCAGACACCTTACTTTGGGAACTACCTCTACTTCATGTTTTTTATTGACAATATCTTTAGGAATGCATGGATGTGTTGGGGATTCAAGGGTCATGTGACCTTACCTCTAGATTCATATACATATATCATTTATAGAGCATTGTGTTGCAGAGCAAAGGAGCATAAGAGTAGAGTCCCAAAATTTTCAAAATGATGGGCCTATTTTTTCTTTTTCGAGGTCTTCAAGAATTCCCTCAAGCCATGTAAATGCACTAGAGGAGTCCTCTAGTTGCATAATCCCAAGCTGTTGTAAAATATCCCTTGTAAAATAGTAGGAGATTAGTCTTTTAGTGAATAAAGTGCCGGTCTCTTGTGTGAAAGGACCAAACTTAGGGCACATGTATATAAGTCACTTTGTGACTCTTTGTAGAAACTTTTTGCCATTGTGAAGAAGGAGCTCTTCTGAAATTTCGAATTTGCCTCTTCTTTGCAGATTTTGATCTTCATTTTGGTCTTGAATGTGTGTGTGTTGCTTGATATGCAGGTGTATGACTGTTGTCTACCCCTTCCCCTTGATTTGGAGCAGCTGTAGTGTGTGTGTGAGCTTGTAGGAGTTGTGGCGTGAGTGTGGGTGCTTCCCGCCATTCACCATTTTGGCCATAACTTGAAGCAGAGTTGTCAAAATTGAGTGCAACCACTTCCAATAGGTGTGTCTCGGCGAGAGCTTCGAAACGAGTACCCTATTGCCTATATCCGGAGTTCGGAGCTGGGAGAAATCCTTGAATTTCTGAAAACTGCTGTAAGAGGCTCAGCGGCAAACACTTTCAGCATTTCAGTGAGTGTGAGAGGTAGTTAGTCTTTTCTCATGCATGCTAGCTTGACCACTTCATTTTCCATCACGTGTGCACACGTCTTCATACACTTGGTACGTCGTTCTATCGGATTGACAATTAGATGTGTGTTAAGTACCCACTATACGCACTTGTGTGGCAATTGAGGTACAATCTCATTGGCACAAGTCCTTGAGTCTTCTTGGCTCAAGTACACACGTTTTTTGGCGTCGTTGCCGGGGAACACTCAACCAAGGTGCCTTCGTGATGGTTATAGATCGAGTGTGATAGAATCGTACTTGTAGAAGTGAATTTGTTCTGTGGCAATTAGTCAATCACTTCAGCACTTGTTACTTCGCATCTTAGAGGTGTGTGTGATAAGTTTTAGGTTTAGGGTTAGGAGGAAGGGAGAGAAGGAGGAGTTAGGGTTAGGTTAGAAGAAGAGGAGTAGTGAGGAGAGGAGAAGTAGGAGTAGACAAAAATCACCAAAAAAATCCCCAAAATCACTAAGAAAATTAGCAAAATTCAAATTCTGTCAAAAAAAGTATAAAAACCAAAAAAATTTGGCTCATTTGACACTTCACTGTATTCTGGTATCGTCTGCTAGCAGCGACCGGTATCGCGAGTGAAGTATCGTGGCTTTCAGGCTGTCAAAGCAAGGGTTTGAGTTCCAGGTGCAAGCAGAGCAATACACTGGTAAGACTTCACAAAGAACCTTGGCCAAAAACTCTCTAAACATGCATAAACACGTTATTAAGGGCATGCGCAGTATCGCGGGGGGGAAAAACTGATATCATTATAGTCTCTTTGTGTGACACAGTGACCTAGGAGTGAAGAGGGGTGTAAGGAGAGCAAGGGGGTGCAAAAAACTTGGAATTTCCTTGCACTTTGGCTTGAGTATCGCGATCGGTTTAGGTTTGGTATCGCGATACCAAAACTCCCTTGTATCGCGATACTCGCCGAAGTATCGTATCGCTTGATACCTGTCTTGGTATCGCGATACCACATTGGTATCGTGACCCTGAGTTGGTATCGCGATCTTACCTTGCTAAGTTGGTATCGTATCGTGTCACTTGGCATTTGGTATCGCGACACCACTCCGGTATCGTATCGCTGCTCACCTGGATAGTATCACGATACCGTCATAAGTATCGTATCGTCTGGGTACCGTGGTATCGTATCGAGTGAATCGTGGTATCGTATCGCCTTGCATATTCGTATCGTATCGTTGACCCCACCAGTATCGTATCGCCATATTCCCTAGTGAAGCATCGCGATACCATACCTAGTATCGTATCGTGCAAGCCCGTGGTATCGTATCGCCGCTTGCCATAGTATCGTATCGTCCCTGTAACAAGGATAGTGTCGCGATACTAAAATTGTATCGTGTCGGGAAGGATTCTGGTATCGTATTGTGTGGATGTTCAGTATCGTGTCGGGAAGGATTCTGGTATCGTATCGTGTGGATGTTCAGTATTGTATCGCGTATTGCATCCAATATCGTATCGTTTGAACTGCTAGTATCGTATCGCGGCCAAGGCAGTATCGCCTAGTGTGGTATCGTCTAGAAACGGTATCGACCAGATTGACTTTAGTAGTTTTTGGTAGACAATCAGAGGCATTAGAAGAGCCACTCAGGGAGAATCTCTGGGATTTCTAGAGAGACTTAGGTGAGTGAATGAACTTGAGGTCAGGAAGAGTGCTAAGTAGCCAAAGAAGTGTCATATCTTCTGTGGGAAGTGCTGCTCAGGTCAGTCATCACTCCACCTACTCAGAGACTTCTAGTGATTCATAGGAGGAACTACCCATGGCTTCTGAAGACATGCAGGGTCCAACACAGAATAGGAATTTCATGACTACTGTTGAAGGAGAGTACCGTACCTCCTTATAGTATGTGTCCACCAATGCCCAGGAGATCCCCATCTACTTGGATGGCTTAAATAGATCTGTGGCTAGGATGGTAACTTCCCGGAATGCCACAATTGTACCCCGACCGACTGTCAAGTACGAGGGAGGTGCCTATGTAGACAAAATTGGTCATATCTACATTGTGACTGAATTTCCTGAGAGGATCAATGAAAGGGGAGAGTTTACGGATCCAGACAACTCCGAAAGAACACACCCTGAAGAGTTTGTGACCACCCCTAGGGGCAGGTCTCAAGTATCACGGGTCTTGAGAGGAGATTTGATACCTCAAGACAACTACCTGTTGGAAGTCTATATGATCCACGAAGCAGACCTATTGCTTCAAACCGACTTACCTGTTCCAGGAAGAGAAGAAAGCCCCATGACATTCTATGAGTTGAAAGACCCAGATGACGAAACTAGACTCACTTACTTGGATAAGGATCAAAGGAGATATTGGCCTGTGAGTGCCCTAGACAGGGCTCGGCTGAGATATATGGGCGCACCTGTATTTCCTCAGAGAGATCAGGCAACTACCTCACAAAATCCTTTTGGAAATCAACAAGAGACGGAACATACCACATCAGGACAGACCAGCCAACGAAGTGTGCCCAACCGTACTCATGTACAGTTTGCAACTCCAGGAGTGCACACACACAATCAAGCCCACGCAAGGATAGGGAACCATTACCGACCACCGGTCAGACCACGACCACCAGTAGGAGGATAGCCAGGAATACCTCCATTACGACCAGCTGCCCCAGTCTTCCCTGTAATGCCCAGACCGCCTGAACCAATGAGAAGATTGAGACCAATCCAAGTAGCTAAATGCATGAGAAACCATTATGATGGATTAGGGAAACCATATGATCATATCGCCGAATTTAAACAAGTTCTAAGAGCGGAGCAAGTAGAGGACTTCTTTGTGCAGTATGAGTCTTTTGGGCTCACCCTCACATGGGCAGCTCTAACTTGGTTCCAACCTTTAGATCCCAATCAATTTGAAAACATGGAACAATTCTTTCAAGAATTCATTGGAGAATTCACAAAGAGAGGGATTAAACACAATTCTGCATCTTTAATCCATAGCTTTAAACAAAACCCTAATGAAACTGTGAAGACTGCTGCCCGAAGATTCAATCAATATGTGGATAGATGCCTAGTAGCTGAGAGACCCACTCAACAAAAGATGATTTCATTATTTTTAGATGGGCTCTCTAACGGAACCCTAAGAACCCTAGTGTATGTGAAAAGGCTACAAACATTAAGTGAGTGTCTTCAAGAGTGCATTGACTTGGAAGATAACCTTGCCGAGGACCTCAAAGGTACGACCGACCTCACTAAATCAGAAGACTTAAGAAGCACTGTCATGTCCAACTCCAGTAACATGGAAGAACTAGCTGAACTATTAGCAAAGAAACTAGGAGTCCAGGGGCAAAGAGCTTACCAAAATCCAGCTCAAAGAGTGCCTATGTTACGGAGATGTAACTTATGTGGAGGAGAGCACCCCACACACTTGTGTGCCAGAGGAGGGGCCGGTGCACAACCTATGTATCCATACCACAGACAGCAACAACAAGGGACTTCTTGGTATTGTCACATAGAACAAAAATATACCAACCACACTACTGAGAACTGTCCTTTTAATAGGCAAGCACGTCCTTTTCAACCGCCACAGTATAGACCCTATGGATATCCGCCTAGGGAACCAGGTAGAGAGATACCAAATACAACCCATACCCCGCACCAGCAGAAGCATCACGGCCATACGAGCAAGCACCGTATCCACCACCACAACCAGTGCTAGGACCCCAACTGTCAAAACCTCAACAAGTAATATCTGTAAAGTATGCTCAACCAGAAGAAAACTTAGAAAGAGCGATAGTTCCAGCATCGACAATGACCAACATAGAATCAACAAACCTAGGATATGAACATCCAACAGGAGAGTACTACCCATATGAAGCCAACGCGACGGGATATGAAACGGCATATGATGCTGCTTATTATGGATATGAGGACTATGATCATATTTATGGAACAGAGACCACCACCTTAATGTATACGGCTCCTAAAGCACAACCAACCGTGAGACCATCTATTAGACCACCTATGCAGAGAGGACCATGCTATAGATGTGGAGGAGACCATCTCATTAGAGAATGCCCTCGACCTTACAACCCTCCACCACCTAGAATCTGGGAAGGATATTGCAGTGATTGCGGAAAAGAACATCTTTTTAGAGATTGCCCTAAGAATCCTGCAAAAACTCAAGATACTGCACCAATTAATGTGATTGAGGTCATAGAAGGATCTAGAAGTGATAAGGAGTACACCGTACCACTAAAGGCTATTACTAGAACTCAAGCAAAACAACAAAAGGGAAAACAACCGGAAGAGAAACCAGAGAACAATAAAACAGTAGGCTCTAAAATTCAGGTAGTTGAGGATTCTGAGAACCCATGTGAGAATTCCCAAAACACAAAAGTACAAAAATGGAAAGAAAGACAAGAAAAACTCAAAGAAAAATGGGCAAGAAATAAGAGCCAAGACAGTAAAAAACAAACTAAGGGCTTTAAAGAGCATAAAGGACAAAAAACGCATAAGGAGATCCCTGAACCACCACGAATTAGCTCAGAGAAAGAGAAGCCAGGATCAATTCTAGCTGACCCAAAGCCAGAGGATTTGGACATGTGGTTGAAAGCTTACCAAGCTAGAATCAAAATGGGCCCAAATATAGAGCAACATGAAAAACTCTATCCTCAAGGGGAATTAGAAAAAGAAAGATTGGCAATATGTCAGAAACTCATCGAAGTAGCACAAGCAACTCTAGAAAAGACAATCCCAATTTTACCAGAAACAAGGATCGCATAGGGTCTATACGAAGAATGCATCCAACCCAAGGATAAGGAACCTAGAAGGGAAGATGATCAAGGTGAACAAATAAAAGCACAAGAGGAACAGGTATCCATGATACCAGACCTAGATGCTGATTGGCCAAAAGACTTCTGGAATAGAATTAGAGAGGAGCAATGGAAAAAGAATGGAATCAGTCCACCTCCTTTTGATGAAATAGATGGGGAAGATTGTCAACCCCATCTTAACCTGGAGGAAGCATATGAGGAAGTATCAAGATTTGATAGAGGTAGAGAGGAAGCCCTGAGCATTTCAACATTGCCTAACTACATGGGAGAATACGAAAGAGAATCTATAATAATACGAGCACCCACAGTGCATGGGAAGGAAAAAGGAAACTCAGAAGAGAGTTCACACAATCTAACAGAACTTAAGAAAACAAAGGTGCAATGCAAATTGACGGTGTCAACTTAAACCACAACTATGGAGACAGTTAGCAGATCAATTAGAACCACCACCAGAAAAAGGGGAAACAAAAGGAAAGGAAAAGGAAAACCAATCCGCAATACAAATTCCCGTTGATAAAGTGGGGGAATTTAGTGAAGGAGATGAAGGTAACACATGCTTACCTGTCACCCACAATGGGTACATGACCAAGGCCATTCTAGACACGGGAGCCGGGGTAGGGATTGCCACCAAGGAGATATGGGAAAAGTGGGGAAAACTTGCATTGCGACCCACTCGCATGAAACTCCAACTAGCAGACGGTCATGTGGAAAGACCCTTGGGAATATTGGAACGAATCAAACTAACCACCTGTGGGGTAGAGTTTGAACACACATTAGCTATTTGTAAGTTCGAGAAAGCAAACAACTACGAAATGATATTAGGGCGACCCTTCATGAGACAAATGCGGGTTGTACAAGATTGGGGCAGAGATTCATTATATCTACAACATCAAGGAAACACCACCAAGATAAATTTGCACACGTTTGCTTATCGAGATGTCCCTCCATTACAATGGAATCCAGTCCACAAAGAAGAAGATGACCTATCCATTCACAGTGCTGGATCAAGTGATCAATCTTGGATGCATGAAGATGCCCAGTTATGGATGTGCAAGGAAGCAAAGAAGGAGGAGTATAAAAAACAACTGTGGCCGATAGGACACCCTAACTATCAATCAGTATAGGACCCAACTTACATGCCTCAAATTTTTCCTGATGAGATTTTTGAGCCACATGGATGGATGGAAATTTTGGCAACTCTAGATGTATGCGTAAACGAGGAAGTTTTGACGATGAATGAATGCATAGATGAGGAAGGCTATGATGTAAACTTCTATATGGTTGTTCTTCAAGAAGTAGAAGAAGGGGAAATCCTGGAAAAAGAATGGAAAGAGGAGTATGAAAGCATAGAGATGGAACCAGAATTTGATTCCGAAGAAAGCTACTTAAATACTATTCAGAACCAGAAGGAACAGGAACCAACAAAGATCTTAGCAATTCAAACTGCTACGGCAATACACAGGCAGGAGGAAGACATGAGTAAGGTAGGGCCGGACCCAGATCTTTTTGAAGTTCCTGAACACTTTAAAAAATATGAAGTAGAGGAAAGAAAAGTAGCTATTCAAATGCCTAGACGAGAGGCACGAGACGGAGAAGCGTATGACAACAAGGAACAAACAAAAAAAATTGTTGTAACAGTTGAGGAGGGAGAAGAAAGATGCACATATATTGGTAAAGATGTATCTGAAGAGGAGGAAGAGGAACTCATACACCTTATCCGAGAGTACCAAGATGTATTCGCATGGACCTACAAGGATCTCAAAGGTGTAGAACCCACTATTTGTTCCCATCGAATACCAATAACAGCAGATGCAAAACCCTCCAAACAACGTCCTTATACATACAATGAAGTCTATGCAGCAAAGATTAAGGAAGAAATAGACAAACTACTAGCGGCAAGATTCATATATGAGATAGAACATACCGAGTGGGTATCGCCATTAGTAGTAGTGCCTAAGAAAAATGGAAAATTGAGAGTGTGCATAAATTTGAAGAAGGTGAATGCAGCCACTATACGTGACAGCTACCCACTACCTATCACGGACCATTTATTAGAAAGAGTAGCAGGTAAGGAGGTCTATAGTTTCCTAGATGGATTCTCCGGATACAATCAGGTAGCTATTGCGACTGAGGATCAACATAAGATGGCATTTGCCACCGAGTGGGGAGTGTATGCATTCAGAGTGATGCCTTTTGGACTCACTAATGCACTGGCTACCTTCCAACAATTGATGTGTCACGTTTTCAAGGAATTTTTGAAAAAAAGCATGGAAGTATATGTAGATAACCTCTGCACGTACTCTAATCAAAGATGCGATCACATACCCGAACTGAGGAAGATATTCAACAAATGCAGGCAGTATAGAGTCTGCTTAAACCCAGAAAAATGTGTCTTCATGGTAAGACAAGGGAAAATTCTAGGACACATAGTCTCGAGAAATGGAATATCTACGGATGAGGACAAGATTAAAGTCATCTTAGACTTACCAAGACCCAAGAATGCAAAGGAAGTGCAAGCCTTTATGGGACATTGTGGATACTACCGTAGGTTCATTCACATGTATGCCATGATAGCAAAACCCTTGTATGGTCTCTTGACTCAATTTACTTGGACAGAAGAGTGCGAGAAGGCATTCACCGAGTTGAAAAAGAGACTTAGTACAGCCCCAATTCTGAAATCACCAAACTGGAGCAAGCCTTTTCATATTCATGTGGATGCTTCTAACTATGCCATTGGATGTATCCTAGCCCAACCAGCTGACGAAGGCAAGCTCGATCATCCAATTGCCTATGTGAGTAGACAACTGAATCAAGCGGAAAGAAATTATACCACTACTGAACGAGAAGGCTTAGGGATGGTCTATGCAGTGAAGAAATTCAGACACTACCTTTTAGCAAACAAGTTCAAATTCTTCATAGACCATCAAGCTTTGTTGTATTTAGTCAATAAGCCTTGTAACATGGGAAGGTTGGTACGATGGTTCTTACTACTCATGGAGTTTGATTTTGAAGTAATAGTGAAAAAAGGAAACACACATGTGAGAGCAGACCACCTTTCTAGGCTAACACACGGAGAGCCACCAAGTGGAGTGACCGACGATCTACCAGATGCTTATTTGTTTAATCTAGAAGTTTGCCCAAAGTGAGCAGAAAAAATGATCCCTATACTCACCCATGGCCCTCAACACTCAATCAACAGGAATAGCAAAAAAGAAATTCTTCAATCAAGGAACTTACACATCGTTGCAGGAAGTGTGTACTACAAGGAACCCAATGGTGTGTTACTCAGATGTGTCGAGGAGGATGAACAAAAGCAACTGATCAAGCAAGCACACGTGAACAAATGGAGAACACACCAAGGGACTCATGGAACAATACAAGAACTAAAAAGATTAGGAGTGTACTGGCCTGACTTACCAAAGAATGTTCACGACCATGTAAGCAATTGTGCAGAATGCCAAGAGATGATCCCTGAAGATCATGTGTCTCTACCTTTTTCGACCATAGCGCCCAATTAGAGTAAGACATTAGTACAATTTCTCAAAACGAAAGAGCATGAGATAGGAGCTAGTTTAGCAAGAAAGCGATCCTTAGAGGAAATGAGCAAGGATTATACACTCATGGGCAAACAATTGTTTAGACGAGGGAAAGATAACCAACTCAGATTATGTGTGCATGAAGGAGAATATTTACCCATATTAGAGATGGCACATGCAGGTGCCGTAGGAGGTCATTTTTCGGCTGAAAGAACTGTCAAAATGATTCTCTTTGCGGGATTGTGGTGGCCAACTCTACATATGGATGCTGAAACATATGTACGAAGTTGTGAGACTTGTCAGAGAACTAAATACCCAATTCGGAGAGATGACATGCCATTAAGACCCATGATATGCGCGAGAGCCTTCACAAAATGGGGTATTGACTTCATAGGTCCTATCAATCCACCTGCCAAAGGATCCCATGCGGAGTACATCATAGTAGCCACGTATTACTTGACCAAATGGGTAGAAGCAAAAGCCACTAGAAAGAACGATGCTCAAACCACTGCCAAGTTTCTCTTCGAGCATATTTTCACCCATTTTGGATTACCCATCGAGATTGTGAGTGATCGGGGAACGCACTTCCTCAACGAAGTAATCGAGTCTTTAATGAATGAGTTTTTAGTGATTCATAAAAAATCAGCCCCATACCATCCCCAAGCCAATGGACAAGCAGAGAGTTCCAACAAGGTACTGTGTACAGTATTGACAAAGATTGTCAATAATGGAAGGTCAGATTGGGACAAACAATTGCATCATGCAATTTGGGCCTTCCGGGTTGCATATAAAACGGCTATTGGAACCACACCATTTAACTTAGTGTATGGGCAAAATGCAATTTTGCCAATTGACTTTTTAGTACCAACACTGAAAGTGGCCCAACAATACGAGTGGAACGGACATGAACTATCCCAACAACTAGACCAAATCGAGAAGTTACATGAGACTAGGTTACAAGCAGTGGCAGGAATTTATGCAACAAAAAGAAGACAAAAAGCATATTATGATGCACATATAAAAGACAAAGGACTTAAAGAAGGTAACTTAGTCTTAGTGTACACCCTAAAACAACATGCCAAGAAATTACAAAAACGCGGATATGGACCGTTGCTCATAAATCGAATCTCGACTGGTGGAGCAGTCAATCTAGCAACCCTAGATGGCGACATTCTTCCTAACTACATCAGTGGATGTAGAGTGAGACGATTCATGGAACCTTTGACCGATCAAATGCTAGCATGATTACTAGGTGCCCAAAATAGGAAGAAGGAAGAGGAGCGAATTAGAGAGGAAGCTCGACAAGAAGCATTGGAACACATTAGGAAACGGAAAGAATGGGTTAGACAACGAGATGAACGCTATCTCCAAGGAGAAGAGCCTATCCCTATGGCAAATTACCAAGTCGATAATCATGATACAACGGGTGTGTGCAAAACGCAACCTTACCTAAACCTAGGGATTGGCAAGACAGAGTACAAGTTGATAGATGCATTGATAGACTCAGGAGCAGGACTTAGCTGCATGCGAGATAGAATAGCAAAAGATTTGCAATTAAATTTGAATCCCACAAAAGCCCGATTGATCGGAATTGGAGGTCACACCCTAGAATGTATTGGAACGACAAATGTATCCCTCCACCTAGGCAATTCCTCCATGGAACAAAAAGTCTTAGTGTGCAAAAATGAGGATTTAATAGAAGACTTAATTCTAGGACAAGACTGGATTATTGAGAATGAAGTGTGTATCCATCTAGCTCAAGGCTACATTTCGGCAAAGATAGGGCATAAGGAGATTTTCAGCCTATTAGAAGTAAAACCTCTAATTCGAACACAGATGATCACAAGCCCTGAGAGTTGTCCGGAAACGACATTAGAAGGTAATTCGGCTACTCAAATATCAGAAATCAACCTAGAAGCAGCAGACACATCAAGTTCAACAATGCCAGAAGAAGAACCGGAATCAACACATTCCGTCCGGGCAAAGCCGACAATGAAAGAAATTTACTCTATCGAAGCCACTCGACGAGCCAAAAGATCGCAACATGGGAAAACCACTTGCAGATACTCATATGTAGGACGACCAAACTACAAATGGGTACGCAAGGATCAGATAAAGAGCCTGGCGAAGTCAGAACCCAATCTTGAAAAGGACGCAAGGATCACAAAGTCAACTACATCTAAATCCTCACCAAAAGGACTATTGCACATATGGATCCCCAAACCATTGATGGAAGCCCAAAGATCGCGACAGCAGATATGGATTCCTAAAAAGGTAACACAAACAGCTAGACAGGCTACAAGGACTCAGGAAGATGCAGTACATCAGACAAGGCGAATGACAAAACTACATAAGAGTCATCCAAGAAACCGGAAAAGCAATGCCAATATCACTCGGACACTGGAGAACGCAAAGAGAACACATGAAGCCGGACGGATCAAAAAAACAAAACGACCTCTCTTAGTGGTCACGAAATGGATCTAGAAACCTAAGCAACCACGAGGATTGGACGAGCGAAGAAACAAATATTTCCATTGCACTCATGAAGTCTCTAATGCACCTCAAGTATGCATAATAGGGCCACATTACAGGGCCAAGCATTTGGCACATGATGTACATTACAAAACTAGTGGCGCACATTCTCCAAGAGAGATTAGATCTTAGCTTCACTTTGATAGGAATGGACTTACTATGTACATAAATAAATGCTTCGACTATACTAATGATTGTCTTCTTTCAGGAAAAGTTATAAAAACGGTGGTAAGAGATCTCACTCAATGATGGGAAACGGAGTTAAATACATCAATAGTCACTACGATGCATTGAACAGATACATACTTTCCTTTGACACTAACGCACTTTTCGCTACAAGTGCAGATGGCTTTTGAGGATTCTGAAGCAACAGTACAAGAGGAGGTGCAGGAATTTCCTCCCCAAAGTCTCACGAAAGCAAAGGGACACTGGTTTAGAGATGAGCAAGGAATTCACAAGTATTTTGAATTACCCATCTATAAACCTAATTTCCAAAGATGCACGCAAGTCATGAACACCCTACAGCCTGCACTACATGATCCACTGGTGCCAGAAGCCAGAGTTATGGATAAAGGAGGAGAATGGGTAATTATTCAATTCACACATGAATTGATCAAGGAAGCATTTGGATGGGAAAAGGACGGTGTCACAACGATAAAAGAAGAAAGTCGTGGAGCAAAGACACGCACTTTTGTTGACATTAACAGAGTTGATATAGAAGAGGAAGTCAGACAAATTCATCAACATTTCTGCTTCCCCAACATGAATCGATACACGGCACCACAGAAAATTTATTGTCCAGCTACTCTCCCATGCCATTAAGCAAATCGGGAATCAAATCAATTTGACACCATATATCCAGGAAAGACTGTTCGAGGCTAAAAAGCAATGGAATAATAAGAAGTTTCTAAATGGCAGTGTGGCCTTGACTATCTTGATTTACCACCCTTTGGGCATAAGAGAGCATTTGCAAGAAATGCCATCTTCAAATGATATGGCTAGGTATGTCAAAGTCTCCACTGTGCCAAAAAAGAAAAAAGGAGCAAAAATCGTGGAAGTGGCAGAAACTAGCTTTGAACCCAAAATGAGAGGCACGAAGAGGACGCACCAACAACCAAAAGGATACATGTACTCCCAAAAACTACTATTGAAGGACAGAAGCAAATAACGGAAGAAGACTTAGCTAAAGCCCTGGAAGAGACTCATCAGTACACAGGAGGGCAAATCAATCTTCCAGTACAAGGTCATCATTATCAGCAGCCAGAACAAGCAAGAGAAACAAAGAGCAAACTCACAAAAGTCCATAGATATTGGGAAATAGGCCTAGATAACTCTAGTTCTGGATCGGACGGCCAAGAGGAGCCCAATACTTCGTTATTGGATGTAGATATTCAAAGCGAATCAAAAGATGACGGACAATGGGAGGAATTGAATGAAGTGAACTATAACGAAGAACAAAAAGACCTCAAGCAGGAGGATCACACAACGAAGGTTGACCAAAGTACCAGAAGCAAGGAAGCAAAAATGGAAGGTCAGCATACTTTAAAACTTAATGAAAGTTCCAACATTCAAATCAAGGAGGCCACACCACCTCGAAATGTATCCATGAAGATACCCAAGAAGGAGACGCAAGAAGATAGAACAGAAGAAGAGGAACTGTTCACGCCCATTAGAGTTGTGGCAGAGCCTTCATCCATGGATGTTACATTTCAAGGGAGTGCCACTAAAACTATTGATGTGGATAAAGACGAAGAACAACAACAAGTCCAACTACAGATCATACAACCACACAACGAAACGATCCACGTAGACAAAGGAAAAGATGTACAAACATGAGAAATCCCGGATATACCTAAGACATGGCTGAATGTGGATATCGCTCAGCTCAAGCCTGTGGTGCAAGATATGCTTATAACAGCACTAGACACACAGAAACTAATGCTTGACGTTGACGAGGATTATGACCAAGCCATGCGGGAGAAGAAGGATCTTGAAAATTGGGGTAAGAATCTTTCCACCGAGTTATCAACTGAAAAGGAACGAGTTTTGAGGCAAGAAAAGGAACTTCAAGAAGTCAAAACACAATACAGCATACTGGAGGCGGCAAATACAAATCTGAAAGAACAGGTCCAGGAACTCTCAAAGAAGTTAGAAGTGAATGAGGCTGAAAAAACACGAATGAGTGCACGAAGCAAAATCCTAGAATCTCAGCTCAAAGTGTACATGGAGGAAGCGGAAAGCTTAAGACAACGCAACAAGGAACTTATGACTGCACTTCTAAGCGATCAACCGGCTGAAATGCAAGCCCAACCAGAACAGAATATCAAAGAATTGGAGGAAAAAGTTGCTAAGTATGAAGATGCACTAACAGAGGAAAGAGCTACCGTAGCTGAATGGGAACGCAGATACATGGAAGACACTGCAGCTCTACGAGCTAAATGGAAAAAAGCAGAAAACAGATACCTATTACATTGTAAAGAAGATGCCGATCAGCTCGCCATTGTAGTTGAAGAAATAGAAAAAAATAAATCAACAATTTTGCAGGCTCAAGAAGAAATCAAGCAAAAGAAAGAGATGATAAAACAGCTACAGGATCAATTAGAACAAACGAAACACGAGGGGACACCAGTAGTTCCGAAGTCCGCAGAGGCTACTGTGGAGAATGAGGTACGTCCTCTCTCTCCCCCCTCATATCATTCACCGATAAGGGCGGAAAAGGAGGTTCGATTTGAACCTAACACTCGAGAAATTGCAGAACTGAGCCGACCAGAACGAGCACTACTGGTGTCCCAACTCACTGCTGAGTTTGAAGATCAGATCATAAAGATCATGAAGGAAGCTCAAATCGACAATAAACAATTAGAGCAAATTTTGAAACCATTCAATGTACCATACAGTCTACTTAAAGAACAAACGCGGCATTATATAAGGTCTACGGCAAATAAAGATCCGGATAACAACCTCCGATTCAGTCATGATACCTTCACATATACACAGGAAGAATTTGAGAAGGCAGATCCCGTTTGGAGAAGGAAAATTTTGGAAAAGAATCCTACACTGCGGGTACAATGGGAAGCATCACCATATGAGCTTCAAGTAAATCCATCTTTTTGTCTTGTGCCCCACAGACGCTCTTGGACGCAATTTTGGGAAGGCCAGCGCCAGGGTAGCATTAATAGTCAGTGGCTCAATTATCCACCCAACCACTATTACCTAGTCCGCCACATAATTACTTACCGACCGAGGAATACATGGTAAAATCTATGGAATTTTGGATTGCCAGATATGCTACAGTACCAGATTTAGCGGTAAAAATGACAAATAAAATATTCAGCATGATGCTTACGGTGCTCAAAGTGTTCCAACATGCCAAATATACCTTTTTGAATTTCATCGGTATTACACAAGGATCGGAAGCACTCATTTTTTATTTATCCACTATTCCCAGCCGACTAACTATCATGGCATATTATTCTCGCTTAATGTTTTTGCCTTCGACATATATGCAAACTTTCGAAGAAGCATTTTTCACTGGCTTCTTTGAAATTGATTCAGAAATCTTCGTCAAAATGAATTCCAACTTGAACGCGCGACTGGTTGCCTATGAAACAAGTTTCTTTGCTGATCATAGACAGGCGCCAGAAGACGGAGTAAAGTCTCAGCAATGGAAGGAATTCATGCTGTGTCACGCGAATCTGCTAAATCAAAGAGAGCAACAGGCCATACAAACATACACACGTCGCCACAAAAAGCCTGTCGAGGATGAAAGAGTTCAGGAGGAGGGACGTGTGGAAGGGGAATCAAGCAAGAAAAGAAGAAGAAGACGATCAAAGTCAAAAACAACTCAATAAAGAATGAAGATCATGATAACAAAAGAACCACCCTCTGCCCAAAGCCCCGCAGGGGCACGCATCAGGCAACAACGCGAATCATCCAGGTCCTGCGCGGTGAAAGAAAGAAAACAGGCTCAAAGCAATACAACGGGGTCACATGTTTGCAACCAGGACAAATCAGAGTACTACAAGCAAGACATAGGTCACTGGTGGCGTGCGTGGCAACCCAACTGAATACAGCAACCTAGATATGTGATATACGGAATACCAAGGGGCAAAACAAAAGCAAAGGACATAGATCGGACAAAATAACAAATTCTCTAACGGTCCTTATTGCTTCTCCGACCACTGGGTGCGTGTATTCAGAACTCTTAAAGTAAGCCAAAGACAGAAGTAAAGGACAAACCTCGGATAAGATACCCAATTGTCTAACGGTCCTTATTGCTTCTCCGACCACTGGATGTGTGCACTCAAAAGACTTAAACAAGCAGCCAACAAGAAGCTAAAGCCTGTCAAGGGACGACAGAGACAAAGAGGAGGAGAGTGTTGCAGAGCAAAGGAGCATAAGAGTAGAGTCCCAAAATTTTCAAAATGATGGGCCTATTTTTTCTTTTTCGAGGTCTTCAAGAATTCCCTCAAACCATGTAAATGCACTAGAGGAGTCCTCTAGTTGCATAATCCCAAGTTGTTGTAAAATATCCCTTGTAAAATAGTAGGAGATTAGTCTTTTAGTGAATAAAGTGCCGGTCTCTTGTGTGAAAGGACCAAACTTAGGGCACATGTATATAAGTCACTTTGTGACTCTTTGTAGAAACTTTTTGCCATTGTGAAGAAGGAGCTCTTCTGAAATTTCGAATTTGCCTCTTCCTTGCAGATTTTGATCTTCATTTTGGTCTTGAATGTGTGTGTGTTGCTTGATATGCAGGTGTATGACTATTGTCTACCCCTTCCCCTTGATTTGGGGCAGTTGTAGTGTGTGTGTGAGCTTGTAGGAGTTGTGGCGTGAGTGTGGGTGATTCCCACCATTCACCATTTTGGCCATAACTTGAATCAGAGTTGTCAGAATTGAGTGAAACCACTTCCAGTAGGTGTGTCTTGGCGAGAGCTTCGAAATGAGTACCCTATTGATTATATTCGGAGTTCGGAGCTGGGAGAAATCCTTGAATTTCTGAAAACTGCTGTAAGAGGCTCAGCGGCAAACACTTTCAGCATTTCAGTGAGTGTGAGAGGTAGTTAGTCTTTTCTCATGCATGCTAGCTTGACCACTTCATTTTCCATCACGTGTGCACACGTCTTCATACACTTGGTACGTCGTTCTATCGGATTGACAATTAGATGTGTGTTAAGTACCCACTATACGCACTTGTGTGGCAATTGAGGTACAGTCTCATTGGCACAAGTCCTTGAGTCTTCTTGGCTCAAGTACACACATTGCCTCATAGAGATCATTATGTGGGTTTTGAGGCTCCCATGCACATGTGCACATCTCTTCTCTCCTCTCTCTCGCTCCATCTCCTCCTTTCTCTTCTTGTTCAACACACCAAAGCCCTTCATTGGTATCAGAGCTTGTTGAAGGCTGGCATGAAGAATCTCAATGGAAATTTAGGGTAGAAGGGATGAATGTACAAGTTGGCACTCTCTTGATAGCTGCTCAGTATTTTGGCCATAACTCAAGCTAGGAGCTCAAATTTTTGTGATTAAAAGTTTTGTGTGTAGCTAAGACAAAAATCTATTTAAACCTTGTAGGAGGGTGCAAAATCTGATTTGGAGTTTTATATCATTGAAAATTAAAAAAACTCAGACATCTATAGAAGACAAATCTACACTCACTTGAATAGCAAGTTAGTTTTTTGGTTGTGACTTGAGTTTTAGAGGTCAGATTGAAGCAATTCAAGTTGTTGATGCTCACATCAAAGACAATTAATTACAAGAATTCGGCTTAGTCTTGGTATATACAAAGTAAGAAGTAAAGAAGCTTCAAAAGATAGGTTATGGACCATTGGTAATCCATAGGATTTCCCTTAGTGGTCTCATACAACAAACTAGACAAGAAGTTCAACAAGAAGCCCTATAACATATTAATAAGGGATAACTGATGCAATAAAGATCTGCCAAGTACATAGATGAACAACAAGATTTTCCTATGTAAATGTGTGAGGTTAAAGATTCTTCCAAAAGAGTCATTGATCGACGACTATATATATGGGCTTCTTTAGGACATTGTTCTATCTCACTATCAAAGATTCTCGTAGACACTAGTGCTATTTCCATTCCATTTCCATTATATTTCTATTTTATATTATATCCTTTGTATTTGGGTACCTTGCCATTTGCTTCTACGAGTTGTATTCACTATCCTTTCAAGAGAAGTATCCCACATGAGATGTACTTTGGAGAGCCCCTCCCAAATCTATATAAGGAGGGCCTCTCCCCCCCTTTGTACTTGGTTGGAAGCTTGAGGAAACTGCTCCATACTCTAGGCAAGCTCATTTATAATCCACATGAGTTTACCCATTTCATGGTCTACTCATTTTGAGTCTCACACACTCTATGTTTTGTGAGTACACTCTTCTTTTCATTTTGCTTCTACGCGTGTCTCTCTACATGGTATGAGAGTTGTAGGTGGAGGTCTTGGTGGTTCTTTTGGTGGTGATTTTGGAGGTGGTGATGATGTGTGGAAATGTTCTTTTGGTGGTGAAGTTTTCATCATCATCTTCATGCTTTGATAGAATTTTGAATGTTATTTGCCCTCCCACCCACCCTTTCTACCACTCTTTCCCATCCTCCCACTCTTGCTCTTCATGATTGTGAACATGCTTCATGGTCTTCTAACATTATTTATGACATTTATGATGCATTTCCACATTTTCTAGTGCTTATAAGCACTCTTTTGCATTCATTTTGCTAACACTATTCCCAAATGTGTTGATGCATCCCATATCTTTGAAGTGTTTATAAACACTTTGGTGATTATTCATGCTCTTCGATCTATACACAACACATGCTTTTAGCGTGATTGTAGGGTGAGCACGCATTGTCAATTTGTACTCTTCAGATTTTAGTCGCTGCTAGTTTCCAAAGTCCCCTTCGTTCTCTCATGTGGTGTTTCCATTCTGAAGTTGCTACTCCGTTAGAAAGCATGCTTCTATATTGTTGATTGTTTTCAACATTTTTGGTGC
Organism: Ceratopteris richardii; assembly: GCA_020310875.1. Taxonomy (NCBI): domain Eukaryota; kingdom Viridiplantae; phylum Streptophyta; class Polypodiopsida; order Polypodiales; family Pteridaceae; genus Ceratopteris; species Ceratopteris richardii. Next base: position 61,954,362 of record CM035436.1, read on the forward strand.
AACAAAGTGTTGTTAATTTTCGGCCTGCTAAACGACTAGTTACAAGGCTTGGGCTTCCATAATCCGTTGTGGCACAAGGCAGATTGACAGAGGACGAAAGCTCCAACACTTTAGCAGCATCGGATTAGGAGGGTGCCATCGTTGAAATCAACATTCAGAGGACTCTCTTCGCATCTCACAATGAGAGTGAGAACTCAATAATCGCTCCATAACTGATCCTCAAGGGGTACGACACACAATCTTTGAAGCCTCCCTCTCTATAAGATCTGACATCTCCTGCGACAAGAGCTAGCGACGCTCTGTTTCTATTAAGACATTGAAGCCTGAAGTGGTGTGGATGGCAGAGTAGTAGTGCTTGGCTAGGAAAAAGAGATGTATCATGTCGAAGCAGGAGTCGCTGGAGTGGATGCAGAGCTAAGAAGCTTAAGTGAGGAATCCTTAACAAATGAGCAGATGGTAATGGAGTCGAAGTTGTGAGGACTCAACCCATAGTAAAAGCCCGAAGCATCCAATCAACATGCACAAGTGCCCGTACCCAAATATCTCTCTCGCGCACAACTTCACAAGCAAAGATAGTCATACACTAGTACCTTTACTCTGAGTAGCTCCAACGACTTCAGATGGCGCTATTCTGACAAAGCTAGTGTCTCCAATCTCTATTGCACCCGAGAGAGAGATAAGGAGGGCACATGCATATTCTTTGGGTGACCGGATTACACTTTTTGGGTGACCGAACGGAGCAATAGGGGCACATATAAGTTCGATCTGATAAGCTCCGGTGATCGGAATTCACTACAAGAAATATGGGGGCATAGCGACGCATGCATAGACAGACACATAGAGACATACACACATATATATGCATACACACACATAGAGACACATACACGCACTATATATATATATATATATATATATATATATTTATTTATTTATTTATCTATATATTTTTCATTTCAGTTATGTCTTGAATTGTGTGTATGGTATTCAGTAATAAAGAGTTTTGTTCTATTGATTGTTATTATTGTTTATATTAAGCATGTGTTTTAATACTTTAATTATATAATTCATTCATATGTGTGTACGTAAGTGTATATGTATGTGTGTATATATATATGTATGTGCATGTGTATGTGTGTATATATGTATGTATGTGCATGTGCATGTGTAAGTGTATATGTGTGTATATGAGTATATGAGTATGTGCATGTGCATGTGTATGTGGGTGTATATGTATGTGCATGTATATGTGTAACTCTATGTGTATATGTGTGTATGTGCATGTATATGTGTATATGTATGTATGTGCATGTGTGTGTGCATGTGTATATGTGTGTGTACATATGTGCATATATATGTGTATATATGTATGTATATGCATGTGTATATTTATGAAACATGCATGTGAATGTGCATGCATGTGGATGTGCATATACATGTATTTACGTATATGTTAATGTGTGTATGTGTATATATATATATATGCAATAATGCATGCATGTAAGTCCTTTTATGTGGTTGTAGAAATGTTTGTGCATACATGTGTATGTGTGTGTATATCTAAGTGTATGTGCACATGTATTTGTGTGTATATATGTGTGTGTATGTGCATGTGTATGTGTGAACATGCATCTTCATCATGTATAAATGTATATGTGCATATCAATAAGTGTGAGCATGCTATCTAATGAAAATAACACAATTCAAATGATATACAAAGAATAGAAATTGTACTTACAATGGTTAGCCATACTTTTTGCTTGGTTAGCTTCTTGAATAATCTGCAATAAAGAGAGAGAAGAGAGAGAGAGAGAGAAAGAGAGAGAGAGAGAGAGAGAAAGAGAGAGAGAAAGAGAGAGAGAGAGAGAGAGAGAGAGAGAGAGAGAGAAAGAGAGAGAGACGAGAGAGAGAGAGAATTCAAAGAGAGAAAGATGTAGAAAGAGAGAAAGACGTAGAAAGAGAGAAACAGAGACAGAGAGAGACAATAAGATAGAGCTTAGGCAAAACAACAATTCTGAATATACTTGTTTCAGTTCGTAAGCGCAGCGCAATTGGGAACGTTGGAGAGCTCTTCGATCAGATGCGTGAAAATGCCGATCGAAGAGCCTCCAATGTTTTAATTTTTTTCATCAACAGACCGTCGTGTAAGCGATGGTAACGCGTCGTAAAGACCACTAGAATTGGTGCCGCATAAGCGACATTTCTTAGTGTCACTTATGCGATGCAAAAGTCTCGCTTATGTGATGCTTTTTAAAACCGTCGCTTTAGTGACGCTTTTTGCGAGCGTCGCACACCCCGTCGCGTCACACGTCGAAAAAAATGTTGTTTGGATCGTCGTTTAATCGACGGTTCGCATGTGATGCTCATTGTGATGCATTTTGCAATTTTATAGTGATGAAATTGTGTCACCTTAACTGTCACTATGCGCCGGTATTCCTTGTAGTGATTATGAGCACATGTAGGACAGTCACCTAACTTCCGATGACTGGTATTAGGGGCACATGAACTATTTTCACTTGGCATTTCGTAGTAAAAAATTTACAATGAATTGCCCATATTTGATCTTTAAGATTGTGTGAATTTGAATAATTATACAAGATTGTATCAATTGTTAGAAGCAAGGAGACTCATCACAACATCTACATGCCTTTTTTTTATTGATGAAATTCATTGTTTCATGGGAGACTCATCAGAACATCCAAACACCCTTTTTTATTGATGAAACTCATTGTTCATGTTTGATATTTTCCATTGTAAGTATAGTTATTATATTTATTTTTAAAGTTAAATCATACTATGTACATTGGTCAACAGAATGTGATTGTACATATTTTAACGCAAGAAGGAGCTTAAACTCCTTACAGGTGAAACCGATTCTGAACTTTATGAAGTGTACATTACAATACAAAGCCTTCTCTAAATGTTTTTCCCATTTTGTGTGCTTTCAATTTTGCAAAGTCAAAGAATTGATAATGACTAAAAAAGAACCCTGGATCCTTGCATAACGCAGAAGACAATGTGTTCGTTATAATTCCTAAGTTTTAAAATCAGGAATGCTCCATCGGCCGTCACGAATCCCTATGGGAAACATTAAAAAATGGCATTGTTAAATATATAAAAAAAATTATCTTTCGGGTGACCCGAACGGACTGGCATCAGTCCGTTCGGGTCACGCTTTGCTTAACATTACATGTAGGATGGAGAATGTACACATCTGCGGATGATGTGGCAAAAAAGTTTTTTTTCACTATACTTTGGGTGGCCGAAGTATGCATGTGCCCCTCGTAAGAGAGAATTGACTCTTTGTACGAGCTTTTGCATTATTGAAGCAGACATCCTAAAGATATATTGCACCAGATCTCCTCTCTATAGCTTAGAACCGACCCCTCATAGGCAACTCTTCACGTAGCCAGTCCCTATCCATTGTGTGCACCATTTCTCTCTCGTGGAGAGAGAGAGAGAGAGAGAAAGAGAGAGAAACGAAGAACCATGTGTGATATCCTACAGGCTACAATCTCTTCTAGACTGAATCATTTCTTCTTGCAGGAATCTCCCTGGCTGGGGTGGATTGCCCTATGGAGTACAAAAATATAGATATTGAAGAGCATAAATGTTTTAAATCTGGAATCAGAAGTTGGGATTGGTTCTTCAACTCGGGTGAGCTTGTTTCTGATGAAAATATTCTGGAGCTAACTCATCTCTCTCCTGTCTGTTTACAGCTTATTCTAGAAAGGAAGAACCTTTTGAAGTCGAAGATGGACAAGTGCAGAATTGACAACATCCAACTGGAAAATGTGGCTAAAGACATGTGGAATTGCTTCAAACTCAACAGGGGCTCAATTTCCAGTTTGCTTCCCAAACTCAACTCCAGATGGTGTAGCAGGTGGTCTACAAAACAATGGAGATATCGTTTTACTGCCATATGGGCCTTCCCTTACAACATTAAACATTCCTTCTTGGAATGGTTGATCTTGCATAATGGTCTGTGGACAGGAAACAGGGCAAAGAGAGTAAATATGAACAATGGAATATGTTCACTGTGTAGTAGGGAAGAGGATTTGGCCCACCTTTTCATCAATTGTTGGCATGTTAAGTCCTTCTGGCAGCTGCTAGACCCCATCTTATGTGTAAAGAATCTCCCTCCTCTTGGCTTCAAAGAGATCATCCTGGGAAGTTGTAACTCTCTTGATCTGGTTCTGTGGAACTTGTGGAGGGGGCACATACTGTGGCACATATGGATCAGTAGGAATCAAAATGTCTTCAACAGTGGAAAGAAAAATTTCCTCTGCTCTCTTAGGCATACTCTGTACACGACTGGCCTACAGAGTCTTCAGTCTATTAAATGTATCTCTCAAGACCCTGAAGTGTCCTTTAAATCCCTTCCTCCTAATAAATGGAGAGAATATTTATTATCCTACTATTCTAGGGATAGGTTTATCATGGTCTAGAATCTGTAATTTTCCCATGGACTGTTGTTGTGGGATCACTGCTTCCCTGTAAGTGTAATTTTTTCCATTAATTTACTCTCTTTTTCTATTGTTTCAAAAAAAAAGAGAGAGAGACTGAACGAGATGTCTGAGGTCTCTTAGTATGCCGCCTCACTCATGAGCTACCTCTCTCCTCTGATTGCCTACTCAGAGTCAGAAGCCAGAGCTTCACGTGATTACAAAGCTTCAGGAAATCTACGCGGAATTAATTTGTCTACTAAGTATTTGAGCGTGCAACTACACTTCTGGCCCCACGATAGAGTACACAGAGCTCTTCAGAATGAGCTATAGTGTCAGACCTTTCATGCCAGCTTATTCGGTCCTCTTAGCAGGTGACATGTGAGATCTTGGCAATGAATGTCTGTAGCATCAATGTGCCAAAATTGATATCACTAAACTTCAGGGGTCTGTCTGACCCGTCAAGAGCTTCGATTCTTGGCCAGTGGTTCAAAGACAAGTGCTTCAGCCTTGACTTTATTTGCTTACAAGAGATTAAAATCGACGAAGATCTCCAGAAACGGCTTAAATGCATTTCTTCGAACCACCTTTGGTTCTCCACTTCTCACCCTAGGGGGACGGGGGGTGCTTCTATCGGTATTAGTCACTCCTTGTTTGGCAATGTGACCTCGACTTTTGAAGGTCAGAATCATCGTTGGATTGCTGCCTCTATCGGGTTCCCTTTCCAATTCACTGTGGTCTCAATTTATGCCCCTAATGGAGAAGTAGATAGAATGGATACTTGGGCTTCCCTCGACTCCCTCTCACATAATGTTCTGATTTGTGGGGACTTCAACATGGTTGAGTTTCCTGAGGACCGATGGAATAACAAAGGAAAAATTATTGACGGTCAGGAGAAAGAGATATGGGATAAAATCAAGCTCCATCTCGACGTGGTCGAGGTGAAAGACATGAAGGGGTTCTCCTCGTCAAATCTCCAATCGGGGGACTCTTTGAGGAAAGCAAGACTCGATAGATGTTACATCGATTAGAACACCATCCTTCAGTGGGGTATTCCTTTGATTTCCCAACACATGGACCTGACTATCTCGGACCACTACCCGATTACTCTGTCTTTCAAATCGATTCCCATGTTCAAGAAAGCCCCTTGGTTTCATGCTTGTCAGACATCGTTTTCCCTCCCCTCTGCCCACCAAGAAATTTCTGAGGTATGGGTGGAAGCCTTTGCTTACTGTAATGAACCGGCTAAGTGTTGGAGAAGCGCGGTGGAAAGGACTCGAAAAATTCTAATCAGGACTCAAAAGGCTATAAGAGATATCCAAAAAAAAGAAGAGAAACGGTGTATCGAAGGCTATCACGGCTTGAAGAAGAGGTGAACAAAGGCAAGTTACATTGTCAACAAGGTCTTTTGAAAATCAGGGGAAGACTAAGATTAGAGGAGGAGGTTCAAAGGAAAAATCTTCAAATTTTCTTCAAAGACTGGTGGGCGGGGAAGGCTGACAAACCATCGAAGGAGATGTGTAACATCCTCAAAAGGAAACAAGCTAGGGAATCCATCCCCCTATTGGTCGATAACAATGGAACCGAATGCTGCACGAAAGTGGAGAATAGATCTATCATCGTCGAGCACTTTACCAATCTTCTCGGGGTCTCGACTCCTCCTGCTCCCCACAGGCGCGACTCCATGGCAACCATCTCAAGGGTTGCTCAAACTAGAATCCCACAGAACTTGATTGCTCTACTGGATGCTAACATCTCCGAGAATGAAATTATGGAGGTTATTGATGCCCTTCCCAATGGGAAAAGTCCGGTTTTGTCCGGATGGCCTCACCAATGAGTTTTTCAAGTCCTTCAAACATGAGGTGGCCACCCCACTACGTCTCGTGTGGTAAGAGGCTCTCTCATTCGGTGCCCTCCCTGAGTGTCTTAATAATGACGTCATCAAGTTAATCCACAAAAGGGGAGATAGGAACAAAATTGAAAACTAGCGTCCGATACCATGCTCCAAACTAGATACAAGATAATTGCAAAAGTTATCGCCAACAAAATCTCTTGTCATTTAAAGTCATGGCTGTGTGATGACCAGAAAGGTTTTATCAAAGGTAGATCTATACTTGAAGCTATTGTCGATATTTGGGAAGGCCTTGCTTTTGCTGAGGAGTCTGCTCAAGATCTGGTATTCATTAAGATCGACTTCGACAAAGCGTATGATAGACTGGAATGGGAATTTATTCTTCAATCATTGAAAGACCTTGGATGCAGCCAAAAGTTCACAAACATGGTTTCCACTCTTCTTGGAAATGCCTCAACTAGAATAAATATCAACGATAAGCTCTCTGAGCCCATTCGTTAAAAAGATCAATTAGGCAAGGCTGCCCTCTAGATCCATTACTATTCGCTATCGCCTCAAATGGACTTAGTTGCCTATTAAAGCATCACATGGACGTTGGCAATCTCAAGGGTCTTTCCTTACCTCTAAATCACGGCCAAATGATTGCGAGACTTTTTGCTGATGACATGAATGCCTTTGTGCATAATGATATAAATAGCATTGAGGTGTTTTGGTGGTGCCTCGACACCTTTTGTGTGGCATCAGGCTATAAAATCAACCATGCTAAAACTGCTTTTAGAGCAATCAACATACCTACTCCCCAATTGTTGGTGGATCAAGGGTGTCAAGTTATCCCTAGCGGTCAAGTCTTCAGTCTCCTTGGCATTCCGATGGGATTCGATATCTCAATGGACCAACACTAGAACTAGGTGCTATCCAAGATGGATAGCAAGCTGAATCATTCGAAAGGTATGCAAGTCAACTTGGCAGGGCGTGCTATGGTTGTTAACACATTTATGTTGTCTACAATTATTTACTTTATCTCGTGTTGGAGACCTAAGGAGAAAGACTTGGCCAAAGTGGAAAGAATCTGCAGAAACTTCCTTTGGACTGGGGACCCCAACAGGAGGGGGATTCCCAAAATCAAATGGGAAACTTGCATTAGCCCTAAAGACTCAAGGGGCTTGGGAATTTTGGATATTGTTGGGTTGGCTAACAAGCTGGCAACAAAGTGTCTTATCAAGGCTTGGAGCAATAGGGAGTCCTCTTTGGCTAAATTGATCTTCAGAAACACAGAAGACCTTACCTTAGTTGGCCATCCTGGTTGGAAGGACATAGGGATTCTCACTCTTTTGTTCTCCCCCCACCCGTGTCCCCGAAAGGCTCTAGCCTCGTGTGTTCCTTATGGAAGAATTGGAACAAGGCCAAACAGTTCATCAGAATCAGTGATGAGTGAAAGTGGGCAGCTGGGATAAGACAAAATGACGCTATTTGGTTCCCGATCAGTAGCATTAGGGGGGTGAAGTCTTGGAACCTCCAAACTGCAAAGCGGTTATGGAACAAGGGGTTCAAACAGTGGAAACAACTCTGGAAACAAGAGACCATCCAGTGGATTAGGTTCGAAGAATTGGATCCGAGACTTAGAATTACCTTTGAGGAATGGACTCTTCTTCAAAGCAGGAGTTTAGCATGGGACCGCTCAACTACCCGCCTTCTTTGCGGTCAAGATCTTCCTTGCCTAGAGGACCTCAAATGGAGCAATGGTAAGAAGCTATCCAAAACCCCCAACTTCAAAGAGGATTCAGATGTTCACCACACTCTTAACAAGAGATGGTGCCTCTCTTGGAGCCATACTCCTCCCCTGCTATGTGGGATTTGGGGGGTCCCATGGGCACTAGTCCCATTCACTTGTAACTTTTTTTCTTTATTTTAATTAAAGTCTGGGAGATTAGGCTAAGGCTGAACTTCCTTTTATTTAAAAAAAAAAATTGACATACCAACTCATCTTTCAAATTAATTTGACATAAGCGATTATGTATTTAGATATTAGCGCATGGGAGTTATCCTGAATTTAGGATTCTTCTAGAAATGCACCCACATCGTGCCAATAACTAGCCATGATCATCTCTCTTAATCTCCCCTTTATCAAAATGTAAGGTGGCCGTGCCTTCCCTAGGGTCAAGCAAAAGATAACCACGATAATTAAAAAGAACTCTCATGATCGAATGAATGGAGTTATCTTATCTTGGACAAAATCTATTGGAACGATCAACACATGGTATACACATTTAGCACTCACTTTGGTAAGGGCCATACACCCTCAGTGTGAAGCCTTCCCTTATATCACTCCAATAGTTTAACCCACTCCACTTGTGCCACTCAATACTCATATTTGTAATCTCTCTCATTAAAGGCTATTTTGCACTTTCAAAAGGGATTAAACCATAACATCCACCACATTATAAGGCTTTTATTTGTATCTCTACAGGTTCTAAGCCCTCTCTCCAAAGGGATACTCCATTCGGCACTAAGTGCCAACTTTGTAACTTCAAAATATAAGATGAAGATCTTGTGTGTGTGTGTGTGTAGCCTGGGAGGCTCTCTAAGCCAGTGTGCCTTTGTTTGTGCAACGGGCTACTTTAAGCCCCCCAAGGTGTCTCTCTTACATTATCCAAGGTAGGGCTATTCTAAGCCCCCCTCTCTCCAAGGTGTCTATTTCAATTTTTGTGCAAGTGTAGGACCATTCGAAGCCCCCCTCTCCCCAAGGATTTCCAATGTGGTGTCAAGCCCTTCAATTGCTTTCCAAAGTTTGCGATTATTTTCAAGTTATTTGTTAGCACACAAAGTGTCTTTGAAAGTGTTTTTAAAAACTTGACACTCACTCTTGCAAAGAGTTCAAGTTCACCCAAACTTTGTAATGTCTAAGAGTGAAGCTAACACCTCATCTATGGCCAATTTTTTACCTTCCTTCACCCATATTCATGCCCAAGGATGAAAGATTAAATGGGCAAAACTATAATCTTTGGAAAGATGTAATGAGAGCATATTTGTACACCTCTCCTTCACGATGTAGTAGATGGGTCCGAATCAGAACCCAATAAGGCCAACAACCTAGAATCTTGGCATATATGGAATGTTAAAGATAAAAGGGCATTAGGCCAGCTCCTACTTGCCTATGATGAATTGACCAAAGGGCACATCACGTCATGTAAAACATCCAAGGAAGCCTGGGATAATTTGGCGGCCCTATACAAAAGATAAAACACCCTCGAAGATCTATGCTTTAGAAGCAGAATTCCATAACCTAACTATTCGGCTGCAAGATACAATCACAAAAGTCATAGCTCACTTTGAAGACTACCAACGCAAGTTAGCACTTTGTGGCCAGCAAATTTCCAATGAGGATATGGCCATCAGGCTACTTAACAAACTACCTCAATTGTATGAGACCTTTGTAATGACCTTGTACAATCGAGGGCAAGCACTCACTTGGGAAGAAGTTAGGAGACTGTTGCTTCTTCATGACTCTTGGCAACAGACCCAAGTTACCCAAGAAACAACCATGAAGGCTAAAGCCACCTCCAACAAACATAAAGGGCAAAAAGGTGATCAAAAATCAAAGGAGAAAAGTAAGAAGAAGTTCACTTGCAATTTTTGTGGCAAGCCTGGCCACATCAAGAAATATTGCTTCAAGAAAAAGAACAAGGACAAGTCTAAGTCTAATTCAAAGAGCTAACATCATTCTCACTACACAAGTGAAGATCTATTTCTACCAATTGAACACAAAGCACTTGTGGCAACCACTCCCAAGAAAGAATGGATTTTTGATAGTGGTGCTTCATCCCACATGTGCCATGACAAAGATGATTTTCATGAGTTTGAAGAGCACAAAGGTCAAGTGTATCTTGGAGACAACAAGTGCATTGAAATTCAAGGAAGAGGAAAAGTTCAAGTCATCAACTCTGAAGGCGAGACCAAGTCACTCAAAGATGTTCTTTATGTACCAAGCCTTTGTAAAAACCTTCTCTCAGTGAAGGCCATCACAAAGTGTAACATGACGGTTCAATTTGATCACAACAAAGTACAACTCATCGATCATGAATCAAATGAAGTGATAGCTCAAGGCTATGAAGAAAAGGTCTCTACAATCTTTCAAGTTTTATGGCCAAAGATTCAAGTCTTAGCTTGTGGCATTGTAGTTTTGGACATACCTCTTGCTTAGTTAAGATCTCTTCCAATCATCTTGTCAAAAGGTCTACCCAGGATCGCACAAGTGGAATTGAATTGCAAAGCATGTGCCAAGCAAACAATTGCCCCTTTGCCTAAAGAAGCATCCATTTCTGCAAATAAACCCTTAGCATTAGTTCATGCTGACATTTGTGGACCTATGTGTACACCTGCTCTAAGTGGTTCAATCTACTTCTTCCTGATAGTAGATGACTTCACTAGATACACATGGGTTTATTGACTCAAGCATAAACAAGATGTCCTTTTCAAGTTTAAGGAGTGGACACAAATAGTTCAAGAAGACTTTCCAAGTTCGTTGAAGATCATCCGATCAGATGGAGACAGTAGTTTTGTCAACCACAACTTCTCCAAGTACTTGAAGCAACATGGAATCAAGTATCAAGACAAGCAAGATACTCAACAAGGTATTGCCTTACAAAAGAGTCAAAGTGTGATCTAGATGGCCAAGGTTATGCTTAGTCAAAAGCAACTTCCACTAAAGTTTTGGGGTGAAGCAATGCATATAGCAATTCATATTTAGAACAGAGGATTTTCAGATGTCTTGAAGAGCAAAACACCATTTGAGGCTTACTTCAAAAGAATCAAAGTGTGAGTTATTTCCGCATCTTTGGTAGTGATGCCTAGTTCCAAGGCCATGGTGATGATCATCCTAAGCATAGGGTACAGTGAGCAACAGAAGGCATACAAACTCTACGACCCAAAGAGTCACTCAGTTATAGTAACCAAAGATTGCACCTTTGATGAATACTCTAAGTATTCATCCCTTTTGGATTCTCCCATTTCAGGTTCAGAGGGGGATCACTCCAGTTTTGAACAATCATACTATGTGGAGCATGCTCTCTTTGTACACGACTTTTTAGATCATGATATAGTTTTGGAGCAAGATGAATCAGAGACACCATCTCCACTTATACCTCAGATGGCTACACTTCATATTGTACCATCGAAGGTTTATATTTCCCCTCATATTCAATTGGGCATTACTCCAGGATCAATTACTCATCAGTTTCCGTCCCTATCTTCAAGAATCCACTTGCCTCGTCTCTAATAGCATTCTGGGCATGTACTTTTCCATTCATGGAGTCCAACATCTTTTCATTTTCCATAGGATACTCATGCATCTACTTGGATTCATCACTCAGTTGGGTACTTTTCTGAGCCAGCTTCTTGGTTCAGAGGGGGCTTCCATGGTCCTACCAACACACATCAGGGGTTTGTACACTTCATGGAAGAATACAACATACAAATGTACTTCCATGTGACTCCTATGTACCACATGGAGTCATCCTACCTATCCTGCATGGAGGTGATCTTGTCCAGTGAGATCTTGTTCGATTCTTGTATCTGGTTGGTGGCGTACCTCTAGAGCATCCGCTTGATCCATTTGGTGGACATATTATGGAGTACCTGCAATCCCGCATGGTCGACTTGGAGGCTATGGATTTCCAGATGGAGACTTCCTATGTGGTGCTCATGTTGCTACTGATACATTCTTGGTGGACCTATGAAGTGATCACCTTGGCATCTATAGCACAATCCTCTAGGTGCTTGGGGTCTTAATTGTCTACATTGGGGCCTAGAGTTAGGGTTTGCATACATAACATTAGCATATTCTGGCGCCAAACTAGCTTCGCTTGGGTCTTCACAATAACAATGAGAAGGCTTGTTGGATCTGTGGATTGAGTAATCATTTGGCTCATGATTGTTGGTACAATCAGCAAGGATCAAATCAAAATCAAAATAACAATAGCAGAGGCAGAGGTGGAAGATATCAAAGTAAGTTTCAAAGAGGTAGACAAAGTCAAAGAGGAGGCTATGGTAGAGGTGGATGAAGAAGTTGGCGACAGAATCAATCCTACAACACCACCTACTACAATTATGCAAATGAAACACAGAATGAAGGTCATACATCATTGATGATGCACTCAATTAGCACAACAGATAAAGAAGATCTAAAGGTATTTTACATTGACTCTGGATGTTCTAATCATTTGTCAGGAAACATAGAATTGATGTCAGAATTGGAAAAAGGCATTTCTAGTCATATAGTTCAAACAGGTGATAATACAAGACATAGTGTACATTCAATTGGAAAAGTAAAATGCAAGAGTGGAGCAGATTTGCTAACCAATGTTTTGTATGTTCCCACAATACCTAAAAACTTGATTAGTGTGGGATAGATAGTTGAAAAAGGTTTTCAAGTCAGGTTTACAAATGAAGGAGTATTTGTTGAAGATCGAGAGAAAGGATATAATCAAATTGTCTGTGGTAAGAAAGAAGGTAGACTCTTTACTTTAAGAGTGCAAGGGAACATTGGTCAAGCTTTGTTTACACATGGTGAAGGAGTGATTACAGAACTTGATCTCTGGCATAAGAGATTAGGTCATTTCAATGAAAGAGGAATTAAAGCTATGGTTGCAAATCAGTCTATTCTAGGATTACCAAATGTGCAGAGTCAACATATGGTTTATAAATGTGAAGCATGTCAAATGGGAAAAGCACACAAGTTACCATTTCAGAAGAAAGGATTCAAACATGATGAATTACTAGAGCTCATTCATACAGATGTATGGGGACCAAAAAAAGAAGGATCTATCAGTGGCTCAAGGTATTATGTTATTTTCATTGATGATGCTACAAGATGGATAACTTTATATGTTTTGAAGGAAAGATCAGAAGTGTTTGGAGCCTTCAATCATTTTCATGCATATGCAGAGAGAGTCACAAGTCAAAAGCTTAAGAGACTGAGGTCTGATGGAGGGGGAGAATACTTCTCCCAAGAGTTCAATGATTATCTTTGGAATGCAGGTACTAAGAGAGAAATGACCTATAGGTATACACCACAACAAAATGGTGTAGCAGAAAGAAGAAATAGGACTTTGGTTGAGTTTGCTAGAGCTATGCTAAAGCAGAAGAATTGTCCAAATTAACTTTGGGCTGAGGCTATAAATATAGCTACATATCTTGTGAATAGATTACCATGTGCAGCTCTAAATGGAATGAATCCATATGAAGCTTGGTGGGGTAAGAAACTAACACTAGATCATTGTAAAATGTTTGGATCAATTGCATATGCTTATGTGCCATCACAACTTAGACATAAGCTTGAACCAAAGGTAGAAAAATATGTGTTCATTGGTTATGATGAAAAGCAGATGGGTTACAGGTTGTGGAATCCTCTAACCAAACAATTTCTTGTTTCTAGAGATGTTACATTTGATGAGCAAAAAAGTTGGTATGTAGATCAAAGTCATACAGTTGAAGAATTTGAAGAAGAGGTAAGAAGATATGAGAAAGAAAATCAATTGTGCAGGTGAATAGAGATGAAGACTATATGCAAGCAAGTACATCCATAAGTGGATTAACAAGGAGAAATGAAGAAGCTCCTATATTTGATGAAGAGGCGTATCCAGACACATATGAAGAATGTGAACCAAGGAGGACAACTAGGACAAGAAGACAACCAGAAAGATATTCTTATGATACTTCTTAAATAACTCAAAAGAATTATGCTTACATGGTCAAAGATGATGAAGAACCTCAAAACTATGATGAAGCTAAAGGTACGAAACAATGGGAAGAAGCAATTAAGAGTTCAATGCACTAGAGGAGAACAAGACATGGGAACTTGTTCCTACACCAAATGGTAAGAAAGTAATTGGAAATAAATGGGTTTATAAAGTGAGGAAGCTTGCAAATGGAAGTATAGCCAGATACAAAGCTAGACTGGTGGTGAAAGGCTATGCCCAAACCTATGGCATAGATTATGATGAGACATTCAATCCTGTAGCTAAGATGGCAACTATAAGGACAATCATTGCTATTGCAGCTTCAAAAGGATGGACTCTAAGTCAACTAGATATAAAGAATGCATTCTTGAATGGATACATATCAGATGAGGTATACATGGAACAGCCTCAAGGGTTTATAGATTCCAGGTATCCAAATTTTGTTTGCACGTTGAGAAGAGCACTCTATGGATTGAAGCAAGCTCCAAGAGCATGGTGAAGTATCTCAATGATCTTGGATATCAAAGTTCAAAAGTAGATCCAAGTCTACTCATCAAAAGAACAGAGGAAGGTACAATCTACATTTGTATTTATGTAGATGACATTATAATCACAGGCACTTCAGATGAAGGAATCAAGGAGGTAAAGAGATTACTTGAGAAAGCGTTCAAGATCAGTGATCTAGGGAAGTTATCATACTTTCTTGGAATGGAAGTCACTTATACAGATCATGACATATATGTATCATAAGAAAGGTATCTTCTAAACCTGTTGAAGAAGTTTGGTATGGAAAATTATAGAGAAGCTTCAACTCCACTGGAAGTCAACCACAAGCTCAATAAATATGATGGTGCAAAATATAAAGATATGAGGAAGTATCAATATCTTGTGGGTAGTTTGATTTATGCTACACTAACAAGACCTGATCTTAGTTATGCACTGGGAGTGTTGTCACAATTCATGCATTGTCCAAAGGACCCACATTGGATTGCAGGTCAAAGAGTTCTCAGATATATCAAAGGAACTATAAAGGAAGGATTATATTATCCGTTTACTTCATATTTGAAGTTGAGAGCCTATAGTGATTCAGACTGGGCAGGTAATCAAGATGACAGAAGATCAACTCATGGTTACATGATATATATTGGTGATAAGCTTGTAAGTTGGTGTTCAAAGAAACAACATACAATAGCATTGTCATCAACTGAAGCTGAGTACAAAGGACTTGTGGAAGCAGCTAAGGAGGTCATATGGATGCAGACATTGTTCAAAAGCTTGGGCATTGATCAAGGTATACCTACAATACATGGAGATAATATGAGTTCACTTTATTCCAGTATTTCATGCAAGAACAAAACATATAGAGATACAATATCATTTCTTAAGAGAAAAGGTAATGGAGAAAGAAATTGAAATGGAGTACATTTCTACAAAAGATCAGATAGCATAATGCAAGAGAACAAGGATTACGACCACCGCATGCTAGAGAGATGACTCTCCTCCCAACCAAATGCCTCTATATATAGCTCTCTCCAGGGGACTGCCTTCTTGGGCAGGTGGATACTAACCATCCAAGTGTCAGCCATGTAACTACATGTGCGCCAAGTGTCCCAGTTAACTCGAGTTAACTCAAGTGGATGCTTCTGGAAGGCTCTAGAGCTCTTTGGGCAAAACACTCTCCCCATGTACCCCATGGGGGTTGAACCCAAGACCTCCTCCCTCACATCCTTGAGACTTAACCACTAAGCTAAGTGGATCACTTGTTCACAAGAGCACAAGACCTCCTAGTAAGTCTAAACTCGAGATCTTTGGTCATACACACGGATGACCAAACGGTGTCCGATTTCAGATCTGTCTGAACCGGCTAGACCCTTGGATCATAGACTTACTTTATTACATTCTTCCCCCCTTGGAAAAGATTTTCGTCCTCGAAAATAGAGCTATATACATACTGTAGGCAACCCCCGAGCCTCATGTTCTAAAACTGGAAGAACATGGTCATGTTCTAGAACTGGAAGAACATGTCTCATCTCTGTGGTGGCATCCTTGCCCAAATGATTCAAAACACTATCTGGTTTTGTACTTTGATGAACGGGACAAAGTACAAACTAGTGAAGAATAATGAGGGTGGATCTAATGACATCCCTGGCTAATTCACAGTTTCTGGATGTGCGATCTAGGCACAAACATGTGAACTAGGTGGATTCAAATTACTAGTCCATTTCTAGGCATAACTGGTGCATGGGCTTAGTAATGAAGGTGGGATTCTTATCCCTCGCAAGACTTTGAGAATTCTTGATTCACTTGAATTTGTTTTGGAGAACTTGAAGTTTGGTTGTCCCATACATCTAACTTTAGATGTTTGTACAATGGTTTACTTTTATCTAACAGTTACTTGATTTTTTCACCCGACTAGAGGACTACTTTGTCTCAATGAGTTGAAAAAATCCTATGTAAACTGTAGGAGAAAGTTTACCATTTCGGTGGAATCAACCATACTAACTTCACCAATTCAAATTCAAAATGAAAATTGTCCAACTTAGGACACTTTTCTCAAAGACTTTTAACTGAAAGTTCTTGGGAATTGTCAATCTGATGAGCAATTCCTAACTTCCCTATTCTAGAGTATACTGGACTCCAGGAAATCATTTATGCTATAACTTGAAGCAAACTCAAATGAATAAGTCCACTTAGACTTATCATCTTTTGAAGATTGAAAAGGTTCTTGTACATAACATCTATCTAGGATGTTCAAGTTAGTTATTTTATTCTAACCGGCTAACCCTGGTCTTTTGCAAAAGGAATCAGATACAATATCTGAGTCAATTTCAAAAGATTTGGAAAGCGGAAAGAAATAACTAAGACTTTGTACAACCAATTCAAACTTCGAATATACATAAACTTGCTATGAGTCAAAGGCTAGTTGACTCAGGACTTTAACTTTTCAAAGATCTATTTCAACAAGATATTGAAGCATTGTCTTTATCTTTAAGAGAAATAAGCTAGTTTCTCAAAAAGATTCAAAGCAAATCAAAAACATCATCCAACCACAAGATACTAGTGTGGTAACCAACATCAGTGTGTCGACCCATTGAGGTTATGTTGATGAGTTTTGTATTCAAATAATGCTTCACTTGAGACTAAGTTCAGGTCATATTCAATCTTTTTGACTCCTAATCGTGAATGCAATTCTTGTGCATTTCTTTGAGTCAAAAGAGTGAATTTTTCAAGTTACATTAGGAACTTGATGCTTGACTTAGTCAATTAAATCTTTAGTTGAAAAGATCAACTCAAAATCAAAGTCCAACTTCTTTCAGAAATTTACCAAATATTTCTGATCAATAACACTTAGGCTTGAAGTGTTCTAAGAAGATCTTGGAAGTTACTTACTTCATATCTTCAGTTTCCTTGATCTTGAAGTATCTTGAGATTCTTCTTAAATTTTAAACTCCTTCTTGGAAGTTTTAATTCCCTTGAAGATCAAACCTAACTTCAAGATTCCAAATGAAGACTCAAAGATAATCATCATCTCACGGTCCGATGTCCCATACCATCTTTCCTACATCAATCTGAGTATAAAATCTGGTGTCCCATACCACCCTATTTTATACTCACATTGATGTGTGAGTGAATTTTATCCTAAAGTCTACAACATCTCTAGATAGAGAACCTTCTAGCTTTAATTCTTGACAAGAATTTTGCAATTTCAGGCACTATCTCTATCTTGATATTCTAGGTTTTAATCCCTTGACATGATCGTTTCACGATCTTGTGCTTAACCTTGGAAACTTGAAAACCTTTAATAGAATATCTCCAATCCTTTTTTTTTTTTTTTGCTAAGGTTTTCAAATGAAAACCAATCAGAATTCCAAGTTCTTGAATTTCTGAAATTCAAGTTCAATTGGTTATCCTTGACCAATTTTGTAGCGACAAGAGCTTTTGACTTCTTGTCTTTAGATTCCTTTCTACTAATGCTTTTTAGGTACCTATCCTGGCCAGGAATTTTATAGGAATCTCTCTACTGCATAAGTCTGAGCATCCGCTCATGCTTTCTGGATTTGTATAAAAAATCCCTTTAAGGATAGGCAAACACTTATGTTTTACCTTCCACAGACTTAAGTACCGTCTTCACGGTTGCAGACTACATACTTGGAATTACTTCACTCTGTTCAGACTTAGAACAGCTTACTTTTTTTCACAATTTTCCATTGGATAAATGGAACTTGAGTGAATCATTCCTAATGGAATTTTTACTGCCAATACTTGGGCAATCTATAGAGTAGTTCTAGTCGCACATTCTTGGACAATCATGGCCAAGTTTGATCAATTCTGGTTGATACTTGCGACAAAAATAAAGACTTAGTCTTTATCTTTAAGATCTCTTAGATTATCTTAAGCTTCTTTGCTTACCTGCAGGATTTTAGAGATCTTTCCCTCAACTTAAGTCCAAGCATTTTCTAATGCTTTTCAGATTCCAAAGCTAAGAATCTTTGATATACCTTAAGGTTATATCACTTATTTGGACTTAAATACCAAAACTAGTGGTTAGGGATTTGCTGGGAACTACTTGCTATAAAACTTCTCTTGAAAGATGCTAGTCTCACATCTGGGGAGATTTTTCTTTCAAGAACTTTTTTGATTCCTACCAAGGAATCAAGTAATACTAAGCTAGTGATTCACCTTGGAATCTTTTGCTTTCCAATCTAATGATTCATCTTGGAATCTTCTGCTTTCCATTCTAATGATTCATCTTGGAATCTTCTCCTTTACTGGAAAGATCTTCAAATGGAATTCTAGACTTTTGGATAAGACCAGACTTAAGGCTTTGCTTGTCCAAGACAATTCTCAATTAACTAATGAAATAGTTAGTTGAACTCTTTCACTTGCTTATCTTTAGGAAATAGCTTAATTTCCAAAGATTACTTTGCTTGGGTCTCTTGTTTAAGCTTTTCTTATCTTAAAGACCACCAATGCATACTTTTCTTATCTTTAGAAAAGTGCTTTAATAAAGTCTCCATGTTTGAAAACTTTGCACAAGCAAATAATGCTTGGAATTGTTTACTTAATCTTATAAAAGATATTCTTGATTTTTATAAGATTCAAGGCTTTACCACTTGAAGCTTATCTTTTAGGAAAGAACTTGTTTCCTAAATTGTCTTTAGGAAATATCGAGATTTCCTAAGATATATCTGTTTTAGAAATGAAAATAATTTGAATCATTTCATTAATTGTCATGACTTTAGGAAATTACTTGATACCTAAAGATCAATTAATATTTATCTTGGTTTCTGTTTTTAAGCCTTGAGTTAGCTTAAATAGAATCAAGCAATTTCCTTGAAAAGTTTCCGCGTCAATTGAAGACCTTGCATCATGCCTTGAGATGCATTTCTGGAAACTAACATCTATGAACACTAGAGTTCTAGGGATTCTAGAAGTTCAATACTTCTAAAAATATTTTGGAACTTACAAGTTTCAACAGAAACTTTCTTACTTGGATCCATGATCATAAACATCCAAAAACAACTAAATTCTTGATAGTTGCTAAGAATATCTAGGTTTCTTCCCAAACTTAGACTGAGCATGCATGTTGGAAAGTAGCTCTATTTACTTTCAACATGCTTTCTTTTTCTCAAGACTCCTACTAAGTGGTACCTATGTATCACTTTTTTGGGACAAAAATAGACTAGATACTTAGTTGCATGATAGTCAAGATCCTTGCAACTAGGTAATTTTCTATTTTTTCCACCTAGCTAAGTCAAGTTAGAAAAAGAAAGAAATGAAAATATATGTATTCAGCTACTTACCAAAAGATCATGTGTATGCTCATGCATCTACTTGCATGCAAATGCATGTTTATGTATGCAAATGCCCATTCTTGGGTGCAAATGCATGTGAGTTCATGCAAGTGTAATGAACTTAAGCAAATCTTGAGCTTATTAGGTATGCAAACAAGCATCCATGCAAAAACAACCTGCTTGCTATTCTGGCAAAAGGTATTTATTCAAGTGCGTGAACTGGAGAACTAGCTACCTTTCCCAAGCAAGTGTGAACTTGATGTGCATAAAACATTCTTTTATGCACAAATAATCTTTTCATGAATGGAAATAGAAATTTCAATTGCATACCTAAAACTGAAAAGTACTTTACATACTTTTGTGTCATTTCAATATTGTTTAGTCCTCTAATTAGCTGTCATATTGAGATAATCATAATTGGACTATGCTTTTAGTCCTAATTAATGCATCCTAAATAAAAGCATTAATTCGAGCAAACAAATATCAAAATGAAAACATAACTTGGAAAATACTTAGCTCCACATAGAGCTACGTCCTTCCCTTGATCCTTTGGAAAAGCTTCTCTCTAAAGACTTTTGGTCCGAATTCAAAGTTGGTTTGACTTTGATCACCAAAGACCTCCGGATCTTCACTCCACAGCTCCACTTCCATCAAACTTTTCCCAAAACTTTGGCAGTCTTCGGATTTGCTCACCAAAGACATGTAATCGGATTCGGTTGGGGTAATCAGCAGCTCAAAAAGAAGTCATAATACAAGTGTAGCGCATATAATGCCCTGATCTCCTCTGAGAGGTCCAGAGTTCGAAACCCGAATACTACTGTGATCTAGGGATCCGATTAGACACTTAAGTTGTGTCCTGGGGAATGAAAACAAACAAAGCCGCTCAGTGCCTTGGTTGCATTGAAATTCTTCCAACTCTGCCGCCTGAGTTCGAATCTTGGACTGGGCGGCCTGAAGATCAGAGGTAATGTTTCTTTTCTACTTCCAATTGAGAGCTTCTGCAGCGTCTGATTTAGAATGGAATTTTTTTGCAGCTGTGATATCTCACGAATGGCGCTCAGTCGTCCTGGATAGAAGAATGTTCTCTGGAAGGATGTATCAAGGTTCAAAACCCGAATGCTGCAGTGTGAAGATCCTAGCTTACGATTCTTTTGCGCTCCTTGAGGAGATCTTCTACAGTGCTGAACTCAAATCAATAATAGCTGTGCCAAATTGGAGACGCGAATTGCGCCTCACATGGCGGCTAGATGTGCTCCCTTCGCAGCTAAAGGGCAAGAGATCGAATCCCCCCGCCGGCTATGTATGAAGACTTTTTCCTTCTTTCAATCTCTGCTCGAGATTATATTGATGCGCTTGTTTCAAGCTTAACGTCACACAATAACTCTGCTTCTTGGATAAGAGAAGCAGGTCGTCTGTGGGAGATCACAGGATCAAAACCCGTGATCTACAAAGAGCGCGCATAATCATTTTGGCTAATCAAACCAATAACAATGACTGCAAACGGCGAGGAGTACTTCGAAAGAGATAAATAAATGCTACAGTAATGCAATTTCGTCGCAGCTCTTGCAGAAGGATGCGGAGGCATTCGCGCCTCGGATCTTCAATCATTCGAACTACTGGCTATGGTTCCCATCACCATCTGAGATTCATGATGGTTATGGTAAGACGAAGATGAATATCAGTTGGCAGCCACGGTAATACGAAGACGAAGATGAGTTGGCAGCGTGGGTAGCGCGTCACAATTTCACACTATCCACCATGGTTCGAATCCTCTGAGCGGCAACGCGTACCCATCATGAAGTAATCACATACCGCTGCTGTGATCTTTGCCTCTTCATTTTGTCACCATGGATATGCATGCACGCAAACCAAGAAAGAAGAAGAGATGCATGTATAAGAGAGAACGATATGCAAAACTTCGATCAGCAAGATTCGATGAGAACTTATGAAGGTGATGATGTCCCCCAAGGTCACCATGAGAGCTTGGCTCTGATACCAATGCAAGAGAACAAAGATTACGACCACCACATGCTAGAGAGATGACTCTCCTCCCAACCAAATGCCTCTATATATAGCTCTCTCCAGGGAACTGCCTTCTTGGGCAGGTGGATACTAACCATCCAAGTGTCAGCCATGTAACTACATGTGCGCCAAGTGTCCCAGTTAACTCGAGTTAACTCAAGTGGATGCTTCTAGAAGTCTCTAGAGCTCTTTGGGCAAAACACTCTCCCCATGTACCCCATGGGGGTTGAACCCAAGACCTCCTCCTTCACATCCTTGAGACTTAACCACTAAGCTAAGTGGATCACTTGTTCACAAGAGCACAAGACCTCCTAGTAAGTCTAAACTCGAGATCTTTGGTCATACACACGGATGACCAAACGGTGTCCGATTTCAGATCTATCTGAACCGGCTAGACCCTTGGATCATAGACTTACTTTATTACACATACATAATGACAAAGAACTTGGATGCTGTGAAGACCAGCAGATTCAAAAGCATGGCAGGAGTAAAAGAAAAGAAGATGATATGAAGAAACAGAGAATGTCAAATAGTGATTGAGGGGGAGCTGTTGGAGAAACAATCACTAATTGGACATAAATTTGAAGGTCAAAGCTTTAGAAGAAAACCACATGCCTATGTGAAGGGACAAATTCACAAGTGTATTATATTTGTAAAGTTAGTTCACTTTAGTTCTAGAAGTTTTTGAAAGTCACGAGATTGAGAAAAACTATATAAGTTAGTTTGTTTCAACTAATGCGATGTGGTAGAGAGTGAGAGAATGTCAATAGGAGTTCATTTTGTATGACTGAGTATAGTCGGGCTTCTTTGAGTGAGAAAGCACCTGTAAGCTTCTGAGTTTTTCATAGCTATTAGAAGAACTGAGTAAAGTTCTGTGTATGAGACTCTCTCCATCATCTCCATGCTTGCCTACTGTGTGATGAATTCAAAAGTTCAAGTTTTCCAAGCAACTCGATGTTTGTGGAGCAACTCGATGCCTAGCATCGAGTTTCAGCATAAAGTCGATATCTGGCATCGACTTCCCACATAAAAGTGGTCTTGATCATATCTGTGTTAAATGCGCCTATTTCAGGAACAAAAAAAGTGGCTGAAAAAGCACAAAGTCGATGCTTGGCATCGACTTTTGGTTGCAAGTCGATGCTAAGCATCAAATTTTCATTTTTAGACAGTCATTTTTACTAAAGGAGGCAAAATTTCTAATTTTGGAAAGTCATATAGGGCAATCTTGTGAAGGCCATAACTTGAGTTCTAGAGATCCATTTCTTGCAAATAATAGCTTGTTCGAAAGCTCTACTCTTCTAGTTTCATGCATCAAAAGATCTTGGAGAAATAATATATGTGATAAGAGAAATAAACAAAAGAGTAAAGGTATGTCATTATAGTGACTAGGAATTTTTGAAGAAGTAAAGTTCTTGGTTTTGGCTATCATTTCTCAAAGTTTGTAGTCGCAATGAGCTAATGGTGACCATAGAGGTTGTCTAGTGTCACATTAATTCATTTCTTGTGATGTTTCACACATCAACAGTGGTCTCCTCCACAGGTATAACACCGTTTCACTGGGGCAAATCTAGGTATTTGTTTGAAAGAGACTCCTAATTTCTGAGCTACCTTCTCTGTAAGTTCCTCAATAGATGTGGATTGTTTGGAGGTGACTCTAGTAGAACTATTTGAATCTTTATTAGATCTTTGAAAGCTCTAGTTCTCCCCTTGATTATCCTCAATTTATATGCACATGTGTACACACTCTTCTATGGTTCTAAGGTCCTTCAAGTACATATAAGATATCAATTTGGTACTTAACAATCCATCTAAAGAATAAAGCCACTTGTTTGGTTGGAGTGGGTAACTTTGCATCTCTCTAGGTATTGTCTGAACCTTCTTCCTGCAAGTCTAATTGTTTCTTGAGGTTTCTTTTTGAAGCTATGTATCAGCGAGGAAGTATTGTGCCTAATGTCACTCTTAGAAAACTCCGTGATGAAGGCTTCTAGCAGTTGGTCTATGTTTCTGAATTGCCCCTCATGTAGTGGTTGAAACCACGTATGAGCAGTGTTCTTGAGTGTTAGACCAAAAGCATTGTAATGTGTGAATAGGTCATCAACTTGCTCAGCTCTCAATACTTGTCTAAATTCTACCACATGATCATAAGGGTCTTCTGTACCATCAAAATAATTCTTCATAGACTTGACCAATTGTGTAGGCCTTAAGGTTCTTGTGTGTTCTCTAGGTCTTGGCAGAGGGAATTCACGTGCATTTCTTTGATTTCTTAGGTATCTACATCTCTCATTCTCCTTCTATCCGTCTCTGTTCTCCTTCTTTCTCTTCTTATTGGTTTAGCAAAGATTACCTCGGGTCTATCTCTACTCCTATCTCTCTGAGTTCCATGTTCTTGAGATGTTCCAGCTCCTTGGTGACCATAAGAGACATTAGATCTTGGTTGCGGAAAAACAAATTCACCCTTCCAAGTGTAGGCATGCCTACCATGCTCCGAGACCACAAAGACCCTTTCTGAAGTATTGTCCAAGTAGGTCACCTTACCTGGGGTATCAAGATCTTTGAATTCATATATTGTAAGCATTCCCACTTCATTAGGTTGTTCTAGTTTATACCTCCAAAAAGCCTTGTCGGTCTCTCGGTTTAAGAACAAATCTATGCTCTTATTGTCCTGGGGAACCCATTCTGGAGTGATTAGTCTAGTCAGGACTGATTTGCCTCGAGGGGTCTTTGGCTCTCTTCCTAAGTTTCCCTGCTCAATGTCAACTATTTCAGCCTCTAATATTATATTGCCAAATTTGTATGTCCTATCTAGTTGGGTGGTGACCACATTCATGGTCCCTTCTTTATCTATGTATGCACCATTTTTGAATTTGACGACTGGATGTTCTAGTCCAATGGGTTGATCTGGGTTTTTAATATCGAGAGTAGATCTTCTTAGGCCATCCTCATAGATGCGAGCACCTAATCGGTTGGTCCTGATGTATTCCACTTGAGTCTTGTAAGGTCCTTCTAGTTGGTACGCCATTCCTGAGCCACCTATGGGTCTTTCCATGCTAAATGACATCTCAGAGTCACTCTTTTCTAAACTTAGAGTGTATGGGTAATCACTCAATTGCTAGGCCCAAGACCTAGCAATATGATTGACACTAGCTTCAGAAGATCTGATGCTTTGTCTATCCTGTCCTAGATATCTTCCTGACCTAAGGTTCATAAGCCTTGGTAGTTATCCCAATTTTTCCTAGTACAACCTCATTGCAGAGTCCTTTTATATTAGTCCCTTGTTCTTTTTAATTTCCTTAGGATGTCACGTCTTGTCCAATGGTTTCGGTCGTGAGGAACACTTAATTTTATCACACTTGAAGTTTGATCGCTTGATTTATTTACTTTCACTTTAGAGTTTGTCGCAGAACTAAATTATTTATGCTTGCACTTGAGAAATTAGGGCTCTTGTACTTGATCGTGCTTAAGGTTGCCCAAATTAATTAAAACCTCTATCCGTACTTAGCCTAGCTAGGAATTGACAGAGCGGGTTGAGAATGATCCAAGCTCAAGTTGCTTATCCCTTGCTCATGCTTGAGTGCTCAAGACAATCGTTCTCAAGCTTGCAGTACTCTCGTGCTTTGGACACCCTTCGATGCTCTCAATGGACCTGTAAAAGTCCCAAAGTTAGCTCAAGATTTAAATCCACTGACACAACATACCATTTTCATTCATGTAACTCAAGATCCAATTTTCCCTTATCTTTTTGAAAATTTTCCTTAGAGATCTTTCAACTTACTTGCCCCTCTGGAAGGTCAACTTCCAATGAGCTCAAGATCACTCCAAATGGGTATGAAGAAGTTATGTCAATTCACAGTTCTGGGATTAAAATAGGGTTAAAACATGCTAATAGGCAAACAAGATTTCTCGAATTATTTGTGTAGGGGCCTCACAATGCTCTAATTGCTTGGAAGTTATGCTCAAAATTGACCAAAATCTGAAAAATAAAAAACCCTAAAAATTTGGCCAAATTTTCGTATCAATCATGATTGACATGGCTATCAATCGCGATGGACAGAGCTGTTCATCATGGCCTATCAATCCCAATGGACGGGTCCATCGCGATTGATGGTGTTGGTCACGATTGATGGTGTCAATCACGATGGACAGAATTCTTTGGGTTTTTTCATAAATACCTATCAATCGTGGGCCTATGAGTCGGGATAGATAAGTTTCTCATCGAAATCGAGTGTCAATTGTGATTTTTTTATCGGTCGCGATGAACAAAGTGTCTGTCATGATGGACACCTGTTTGTCACGATTGACACCTGTCAATCACAATGGACAGGTAGTCTGTCGTAGGCTATCAATCGTGATGGATTGGTTTTTTCGGATTTTTGCGCTTCCTTGTGTCAATTAGGCCTTATACGTCGCAATGGACCAGTCGAATGCAAGTGCCAATCGTGATTTTTTAGTCAATCATGATGGACAGCGGTGTCTGTCATGATGGATGCTGTCAATCACGATTGATGGGCTATTCTATTTGTCGGTGTTCGTCGATCGCGATGGACAGGCAGTCCATCGTGATGGGCGCGGTCGATCACATTGATGGTGTCAATTGCAATGGACATAAATATTGCAATTCTTTTAGAAGTTTTTATGGATTTGTGATGTGCAAAGTCCCTAGATTATGTTTGTGCAGTTAGTTTTACCAAAAAGTTGATTTTCGTGATTGATAGAGCTCAACGCCTTAGGACCGGTCCAAACATTTTCCGTACCTGCACAAGCTGCTGGAGATGATGATATGGCCAACACCTACAAGAAATGCTCCAAAACACACAAAGATAGAACGCACAATAGCTCTATCTCGCTCTCTCTCACAAGTGAAATGAGGGAAATGAGGTGGGGAAGGTGATATGACCAAAAAAACTAAAAATTTCACGAAGGTGGAGATGGAGGTGGGAGATGGTGAGGATGATGATGGTGAACTAAGAAAGAGAAATTAAGGAAAAGTAGAGAAATTACCTATGACTCCAATGTCACAACTCTACATCTTACCATCACACGCTCATCCTCGAAGCTCTCTCCTCGGCAATGGTGCCAAATTTGGTGTCGCTCTAGCACAATGGAAAGTACCATGTGAGGAGATCCACCTCATAATTGCCAATCCATGGAGATGTGAGGACTAGTATGACGATTGTGAGCAAGTGAAGGCACAAAGTGCGTGAGTGAGAAGCACACAAACATGCACACACACACAAGGCAAGACAAAGAGTGGAACAATGGAATCTTCTATTAGCAAGCTCCAAGAAAGTATACAAAGCTCAAAACTAGCTTCAATCTCCAACTAGCTAACCCCCAAAAAATGAGCTCTCTGGCTCTTTTTATAGTTTTTGACTAGGTTTTGGCCCTGTCTAGACCTAGTGTCCAGCCTAGTTAAAAATTAGGTTCCTAGGCTATTTTAGAGGCTCAAACGAGCTCTAAAAATCATGAAAATTGGTACATAGATACTTCTAATACTCCTCAAGCTTGAGGACTCCTTGACTTTCACAAATGGAGTAGGAATAATGGAAAATGGTATTTACAATGGTATGAAGCGACTAAAATCACTATTTGAGAAATATTTCTCCATGAAAATTTATGTGGCCTACTTGCTGGATTTGTGTTGACTACTTTGCCTACTTAATCCTGCTTGGCTTTCCCTTTGTTCTGACTCACTTCGTTGGCTTCCCTGTCTCGTAAGGCCCTGACTACCCTGACTCCTACCAACACCGAAGGCAAAAACTATGCCACAACAACTGGTGCAAACTTTATGTGATAGCAAATTAGATGCACCTATGTCATATCATACTTGTTCTGGCTCTCATAGTGCTTCTTTTGCATCAGATTTCTATGCTATGGCTACCTCGATTATTTGTGATGAGAATGAGTCAATTGCGTTTGATGAAGCACAAAATTCTAAAAATTGGATGGTTACTATGCAATCAGAATATGATGCTATCATGAAAAATGGTACTTGGTCTTTATGTGACTTGCATCTTGGCAAGAAGGCCATTTGCACTAAGTGGGTATACAAGCTAAAGCATAAGCTTGATGGAACACTTGACAAATAAAATATATTGACACATTATTGCACCATTTTGGTCTTGAAGACTATAAACCTATTGCCACTCCTATGGAGACAAGTTTACGATTGAGTCATCATGATGCTCAAGATGCTTTTGATGTTGTTCTCTATCAGCAGGCTATTGGATGCTTGATTTACTTATGCATTACTCGGCCAGATATTTAGTTGGTCATCTCACAGATGAGCAGGCTTATGCATTGCCCAAGAGTCAAACATTGGTAGGTGGTTAAGTGCATCTTTTGCTACTTGAGTGGTACCTGGCTACTTGGATTGTTTTATCCCAAGAGGGGATCACTACTGCCAAATCTACATGCTTTTTTTGATTTTGAATGGGCTGATTGCTATGACACTCATGTGTCTACTAGTAGATTTTGCTTCATGGTTGGTAGCTCATGTATATCTTGGTTGAGTAAGAAGCAGCCTACTATGGACTTGTGAGGCTGAGTAAAGTGCAACTTTCATAACGACTTTTGAGTGTGTGTGGCTCACATACCTTATGGCTAATTTGGGTGTTGGTCAGTCTTCTGCCACTACCATCTTCACTGACAGTCAAAGCGCATTGGTAGTTTCGAGGAACCTTGTGTTCCATGCTTGCACTAAGCACATTGAGGTGCACTATCATTATGTCAGGTTGAGGTCCTCTATTGGAGAGATCAGTTTGGCATATGTGCCCACATAGGAGAACATTACATACCTTTTCACAAAGGCTCTGCCTAGGGAGACGTGTGAAGATTTCCGCAAAGCTTTGGGTTTACTTCCTTCTGTGGATCGATTCCACATAGCTTGGCACTTCCTTATACATGAGTGCTAGCTCCTTGTTCACCGCATCACTCCCAAGGGGTATTTGTTGATATATTTAGGTAGTGATGTGTGTGAACACTCTAGGATTGTCAGGGTACTTATTTCCCTCTTTAGAAGGTTTTTTTCCCCCGGCTTGTATATACATGGATTACCCTAATGGGCTACTTATCATTTTACATTCCCTTGGTAATACATTCAATATTGTGTCTTGTGCTCCAAGCTTCTTCTTCTTCCTTGTGTTGTTTGCGTGCTTCCGCAGACCTCAAACTCCAATAGTGTTCAAGTCATTAACACCTTGCATTCAACAATTGATAACCCTCAGTACTAGAAGCACAAATTAGTGACTTGAGAATCAAGTTAGGAAAAATTAGGTTTACTCATGAACTAATCAAAGATGCATTTGGATGGATTAAGGATGGCATTGTGGACTTGAAGGATGAAAATCATGAAGCTAAGAAGCAATCCTTTCAGGATATCAATGGCATGGATAGAGGAAGAAGTGTGTTTGCTGCATCAACACTTTTGTTTTCCTAGCATGCCACTATACAACACCCCAAAAGATTATAGCTCAACTTTTGTCTCATGTTGTGAAACAAGTCGGGAATCAGGCCAGCCTGACTACATATGTACAAGAAAGATTGTCCGAGGCAAAAAAGTTGGGAATTAAGAAGTTTCTGAGCACGATCACACCATTGAGAATCTTGATATATCATGCATTAGAGATTCAAGACCACTTATGGCCTATGCCTTCAATACTTGAAATGGCCAAATATGTGAAATCAACCTCTATTCCTATGAAAAAAAGAGTCATTGCTTTCACTCATGAAGCTAGAACAAGTTCCATGTCAAGAATGAAAGGGTCCAAAAGAGCTATAGACTCTGAGGAAATGGTGGTGACACCTTCTACAAAAAGGACTCATATGGTACCAACATCCACTTCAGCTCGCCATCCTCCTATTCTTGAAGCACAGTTGGAAGAAGCCTTACAAGATGCTCATGCATACATGGAAGGACAAGTTAATCTCAATGTCCAAGGACATCATTACTGCCAAATGATTGAAGGTAAAGGCAAGCAACAAGCATGCAAGAGGCTATCGCATATGTCACATTATAAAGAATTAGGCTTGGAGAACTCAAGCTCTTATTTGGGTTCTCAAAATGAAGAAGATTGATCCATTTTAAATGCTGACCTAAACAAAAAAGTAAATGATGATGGAAGATGGGATGAATTAGATTAGATGATCAATGAGCAAGAGGTAGCCAGTCAACATCAAGAACCTGAGAAGGATGTCGAAGATGAAATAGATGATGAAGTACTATGCACACCAAGGCCATGTATGGATTTCACCACTCAAATTAACCCCACTACTAACTTGCAAATTAAAGAAGTGTCTTTAGATGTTGGAAAAGAGAAGGTCTTTACCAAAGAAGAATCACCACAACAAAAGGATGTTCAAGAACATGCTCAAGAACCTATCATTCTGATTAGGGTTATGGCAGAACCCCCTATCTAGATGTACATGTGTGAGTAGCAACTCTAAAGTAACTCTTGGGAAACAGGCTGATCAAACCAATGTTCACTTACAGATCACAGAACCTTTCAATGAGACCTTACACACAATCAACGACAAGCAAGTAGAAACTGGTGAACCACCAATTACACCTAAGACATGGTTTAATGTGGATGTGGTACAACTAAAACTGGTAGTGAATCATATGTTCCAAAGTGCCATGGACACACAAAAAGAGTTAATCAATGCTGACTGATAATATGAACAAGCACAAGTGGAGAAAAATCAGTTCAAAACATTAAGTGGGCATTTATCAAGTCAAGACCTTGGGGTAGTTCGAGAAAGTAAAAGGAGAGCTAGCAAGAGAATTAAGCAAAATTGATGCACTAGTGATTGAACATGTTACCTAGAAATCAAAAGTCAAAGAGATTAGTCAAGAATGTGATAGAACGAAACAAGAGAATGCAGAACTCCAAAGCAAATATTCATAGTGTGAATCTAAGAAGGTACACATTTGCATATCTATCAATAACACCTACCAGATTCACTCTCATGGCATACTATTCGTGATTAATGTTTTTGCCCAATCCATACAAACCTTTTAAGAAGCTTTCTTCACTAGCTTTTTTGAAGTCGATTCCAAGATTTTTTTGAAGATGTCTACCAATTTAAATGCCAAATTAGTATCTTATGATCCATATTTCCTTTTTGACCATTGCCAAGCACCACATGATGGTGTGAAGTCAGAACAATGAAAGCAATTCATGTTATGAGAAGCCAATCTAATCAATGCCACAAAACAAAAAGTCTATCAAACTTACACACGCCACCATCAAAAGCCTGTGGAGGATGATAGAGTTCAAGAGGAGGGATGTGTTGAGGGAGAAATAAGCAAAAGAAAAAGACAAAGAAAATCAAAGAAAAAGGTAATAAATACCTAGAGCCCTGTAAGGTCACAAATCATGCCAAAAAGAGATTTAAGGAAAGAAAAGACACAGGTTGAATAGATGAAGCAGGCCCCAATGGATCTAAGTAAAGAATAATGAATGAGGAAACTGAAGCATCAGTGAGAGAGGAATAAGTTGTCAAGAGGCAAAGAAAAAAAAGCAAACCTCATCCAATTGTTGGAGATAGACGTCTGCGGAAGCACGCGAACAGCACAAGGAAGAAGAAGAAGCTTGGAGAACAACACACAAGACTGAATGTATTACTAGAGAATGTACAAAGATCAATAGCCCATTAGGGCAATAGGCGTATATACAAGCCGGGGGAAAAAAACCTCCTAAAGAGGGAAAAAAGTGCCCCGACAGTCCTAGAGTGTTCACACACATCACTACCTAAATATATCAACAAATCCCCCCTGGGAGTGATGCGGTGAACAAGGAGCTGGCACTCATGTATAAGGAAGTGCCAAGCTATGTGGAAATCACTCCACAAAAGGAAGTAAGCCCAAAGCTTTGCGGAAAGCTTCAAACTTCTCCCTAGGCAGAGCCTTCGTGAAAAGGTCTGCAATGTTCTCCTGCGTGGGCACATATGCCAAGCTGATCTCCCCAGCAGAGAACCTCTCCCTGACATAGTGATAATGCACCTCAATGTGCTTAGTGCGAGCATGGAACATAGGGTTCCTCGCAACTGCCAATCCGCTTTGACTGTCAGTGAAGATGGTGGTGGCAGAAGACTGACCAACACCCAAATCAGCCATAAGGCGTCTGAGCCACACACACTCAACAGTCGCTGTGAAAACTGCCCTATACTCAGCCTCACAACTGGAAGTGGCCACAGTAGGCTGCTTCTTGCTCAACCAAGATATACATGAGCTACCAAGCATGAAGCAAAAACCACTGGTGGACACACGAGTATCATAGCAACCAGCCCAATCTGAGTCAGAAAAAGCATGCAAATCTGGCGGTAGTGATCCCCCCTTGGGATAAAACAACCCAAGTAGCCGAGTACCACTCAAGTAGCGAAAGATGCGCTTAACCGCTTTCCAATGCGTGACTCCTGGGCAATGCATAAACCTGCTCATCTGTGAGACAGCAAACTGAATATCTGGCTGAGTAATGCATAAGTAAATCAAGCATCCAACAGCCTGCTGATAGAGAACAACATCAAATGCATCTCCAGCATCATGAAGACTCAATCGTAAACCTGTCTCCATAGGAGTGGCAATAGGCTTACAGTCTTCAAGGCCAAAACGCTGCAATAATGTGTCAATATATTTCGTTTGACACAAAGCCATTCCACCATCAACGTGCATAAACTGAATGCCCAAATAGTGATGCAAATGCCCCAAATCAGACATCTCAAATGAGGCATGCAAATCAGCCTTAAAATCAGCAATATGTGTCTCAATAGGACCAGTGAGCAGCATGTCATCAACATAGACAACAATGATCAGAAGCACATCATTAGCACGTTTAACATATAAGGTGCTTTCAGTTGGACTGTTCTCAAAACCATGTGCAATCAGATAGGCATGTATCTTCTCATACCAAGCACGTGGTGCTTGCTTTAAACCATATAATGCTTTCTTTAACCTGTAAATCTGGTTTTCATGCCCTTTCTGCACAAAGCCACGGGGCTAAAAAACATACACTTCTTCATGCAAGTCACCATTCAGAAATCTTGTTTTAATGTCCAACTGATGTACATTCCAACCATGATGGGCTGCAAGTGCACAAATGCTCCGAACAGTAGTCATACGGCATGTAGGTGCAAAGGTCTCATCAAAATCAATGCCTCTTTCCTGTGCATAACCTTTTGCAACAAGCCTAGCCTTATACCTGTCAACTATACCATCAGGTTTACGCTTCAGCTTGTATACCCACTTAGTGCCAATGGCCTTCTTGCCAAGAGGCAAGTCACATAAAGACCATGTACCATTCTTCATTATAGCATCATATTCAGATTGCATAGCAGCCATCCAATTTTCCGAATTTTGTGCTTCATCAAAAGAAACAGGCTCATTCTCATCACAAAGACTAGATGCAGCCATAGCATAGCAATCTGATGCAAAGGAGGCACTATGAGAGCCTGAACGAGTATGATATGACAAAGGTGCATCTAATTTGTTGTCACGCAAAGTCTGCACCAGCCGCTGGTACTCCGGGTTGTGGGGTCATTCGAAAAGCGGCGCTCAATATCAGCTCTCTCATCAACAAGTGCATCATGTAAATCTGCATCGGAAATGGAATGATCTGCATCATCATATGAAACTTGCAAAGGCTGAGAAGTTGCCTCATTAGGACTAGCACTAGCCTGTCCACCTGTAAAAAGAGGCATCAAAGTATCATACATGTCTTTGGAGCTAACAGATGTCTCCTTAGTACATGAAAGCAATGGCTGAATAGCATCTTCCACAAAGACAACATCACGGCTAACCAGAATGTGTTTAGTTTGTGGATGATACAGACGATAGCCTTTACTTTCAGAATTGTACCCAACAAAAATACATTTTACTGCCTTATCATCCAATTTTCTACGATGTTTTTCAGGCACTAATGCATATGCCAAACAACCAAAAACACGCAGATGAGCAACAGATGGCTTGCGGTCATGCCAAGCCTCATATGGAGTGATAGACTGCAACGCTTTAGTGGGACACCTGTTCAGTACATATGCTGCACACATGACAGCCTCAAGCCAGAAACTATGTGGTAAAGCCTGACTTTTGACCATGCACCTCGCCATCTCCATGAGTGACCTGTTCTTTCGTTCAGCAACTCCATTCTGTTGAGGTGTATATGGCACTGTACACTGGTGTTTTATGTAATAAAGTAAGTTTGTGATCTAGGGATCCGACTGGTTCAGAAAGATCTGAAATCGGACTCCGTTTGGTCATTCGTTTATGTGGCCAAAGATCTCGAGTCTAGACTTACTGGTAGGTCATTTACTCTTGTAACCAAGTAATCCACTTAGCCTAGTGGTTAAGACTCAAGGGTGTGAAGGACGAGGTCTTGGGTTCAATCCCCATGGGATACATGGGAAGAGTATTTTGCCCAAAGATCTCTAGAACCTTCTAGAAGCATCCATTGGACACTTGGCGCACATGCAGTTACATGGCTGACACTTGGATGATTAGCATTCACCTGCCCAAGAAGGTAGTTCCCTTGAGAGAGCTATATATAGAGGCATTTGGTTGGGAGGAGAGTCATTCATTCATGAGCAATTTCTGTCGCTACGCTGTTGCATTGGTCCACATGATTTGGTCAAGTTGCATGGATCAGTAAAAGGTCACACCATCCGGATAATGGTGGATGACTCTGCTACGCATAATTTTATCAATTATGCGTTAGTAAAAAAACTGGCTCTTCCTCAGGAACCATCGCCTCATAAATACATTGTCTCCATGATGCACGGTCAAGACACCCGTGTTTGGGACACAATGATTTGTAATTTGGAACTAGAAATCCAAGGATTTAAAGACACCTTGGACTTCCAAATAATGAATATGGATCGGGTAGATCTCGTTTTAGGGAGAGAGTGGCTATGGAGTCTAGGTCCTTCATTGACCAGGTGTTATTTTACAAATACTTTGGAATTCCAGCGTGACGGAATTGTGTACAAGATCAAGGGTGAGCATGATGTTCCAAGTATCCCTTTGATATCATACACTGAACTACAGAAACTTGTAAATAATAAAGCCAGGACCCAAGCTTTTCTTGTCCTTGGCACAGATGTAACAGATTCTGATAATATAAATCAAGTTTCTTATGTCTCGTCCTTTATTCCTCGAGAAGTTTATGTTAAATTTAACAATTTAATGAAGGAATTTAAAGATGTGTTCCCTAAGGAACTCCCCTACGGCTTGCCACCCTCTCGTGGAAACATCGATCACAACATAGATCTGTTTCCGGGTACCAAGCCAAAATTTCAAAACCCATACCGCCTCCCCTATGTCCAAAATCAAGAGGTGGAAAATCAAATCCAAGAGTATTTGGATAAAGGATTTATCCGCCCAAGCCAGTCTCCATGGGCAGCACCCATCCTTCTAGTGAAAAAGAAAGATGGAACTATGAGGCTGTGTGTAGATTATAGGGCGTTAAACAATCTTACGATAAAGAACAAGTATCCCATGCCACTAGTCGAAGATCTTTTTGATAGTTTAAAGGGAGCTACAATCTTTTCTAAGATTGATTTACGCCAAGGTTATCATCAGATCAGAATCAAAGTTGATGATATTCCTAAAACAGCCTTTCGAACAAAGTTTGGCCACTACGAGTTTTTAGTGATGCCGTTCGGGTTGACAAACGCACCCGCAACATTTATGACTTTGATGAATCAAGTGCTTAAGCCGTATTTGGGAAAATTTGTTGTAGATTTTCTTGATGATATTCTGATCTACAGTAAAGATCATGAAAGTCACTTAGAGCACTTGAAAAAAGTTTTTCAACTTCTTCGCGATAATAAACTTTACGGTAAAGAGTCAAAATGTGAATTCTTTACCCCAGAAGTAAAGTATTTAGGCCATATTATTTCCGCGGAAGGAATCAAAGTTGACCCTGAAAAGGTCCAAGTGATTCTTGAATGGCATGAGCCCAAGACGGTTCGAGAACTACAAAGTTTTCTCGGATTGGCCGGATATTATCGGAAGTTTGTGGCTGGATATGCCAAGATTGCAGTACCTTTGACGGATCAACTCAAAGGGAAGCATCAAAAGTTAAATTGGAAAGAAGAGCAAGCAAAGAGTTTTCAAGAACTTAAACTTGCTTTAGCATCGGCCCCGGTTCTACAGATCATAGATCCGAACAAGCCTTTCCAATTAGAAACAGATGCAAGTTCATCTGCAGTAGGAGCAGTACTAAGCCAAGATGGTCGACCAATAGCTTTCGAGAGTAGAAAGCTAAGTCCTGCTCAGCAAAACTACTCTACCTATGAGCGAGAGATGTTCGCTATTATAAATGCTCTAAAGAAATGGCGCCATTATCTATATGGATCAAAGCTGACCATAGTTTTTGATCAAGAGAGCATAAAGTGGTTTGCAAACCAACCTGATCTTAGAGGTAGAAAAGCTAGATGGGCCGAACAGTTACAAGAGTTCGATTATGAGCTCAGGTACAGAAAAGGAAAGTTCAATGCAGTGGCAGACGCCCTAAGTCGGATGCCTATGTTGAACAATCTAAGTTTTGTACAAATTCAAAGTGAATTTATTTCAACTTTGAAAGGAAGCTGCAAAGAGGATCCAAGCTTCAGTCAAGCATGGAAAGCAGCTGAACAAGATAAACAAAATGAAGCAAGTACTTCTGAGAGAAAGTTTAAACACTATTCTCTCCAAGATGAATATTTGCTTTATAAAGGTAAGGTTTGTGTCCCAAGTAGAATGGACATACGAAATCAAGTACTTTTCGAATGCCATGATGCTCCAAGTGCAGGACATCCTGGTATTAACCGAACCTATGAGTTAGTGAAAAGACATTTTTATTGGCCTAGTTTGCATCGAGATGTGCAAAACTATGTGTCTAAGTGCCATAAATGTCAAGTCAATAAGTTTGAACGACTTAAAGTTGGAGGATTGCTGCATCCTTTGGAAATTCCCAAAGGAAAGTGGGAAAGTATTTCCATGGATTTCATTTCTGGATTACCCCGCACTCAGAAAGGCTTTGATTCAGTCTGGGTTGTAGTTGATCGATTGACTAAACTTGCTCAGTTTATACCAGTCAAGACTACTTATAAGACTCCAGAACTTGCAAAAATATTTGTAAATCAACTTTATAGACTCTATGGTCTTCCAGTAGACATAGTTTCTGATAGAGATGCTCGATTTACAAGTCATTTTTGGCGAGCAGTCTTTAGTAGACTTGAAACTAAACTAAGTTTAAGTACAGCTGAACATCCCCAGACGGATGGACAGACAGAGAAAGTCAATCAGATTTTGGAAGACATACTCAGAGCTTATGTTACTTCCAAACAGACTGATTGGGAAGATTATCTTCCATTAGCTGAGTTTGCCTATAACAGTGCCAAGAATTCATCAACTGAATTTAGTCCATTCATGTTGATGTACGGTTTCCAGCCTAGATCTCCTTATGAAGTGGGACTTCATAATGAACGAGTTCAAGCAGCTCAAGAGTTTCTTCAAGACATGAACTTTAAGCTCAAGTTAGCTAAAGAAAACTTAAAGAAAGCTCAAGATCGTGCAAAAGCTTATGCCGATCCAAAGCGAAGAGATGTTACTTTTCAGGTTGGCGATCAAGTTTATCTTCGTATTCCTGAAAGATCGGAAAAGTTCAAGACTGGTCAATGCGCCAAGTTGTCGCCTAGATATTGCGGTCCTTTTCCAATCACCAAGAAAGTTGGTTTGTGGGCTTATGAATTACAACTTCCAGATGATAGTTGGATTCATCCAGTGTTCCATGTTAGCCGACTTAGGAAGAGTCTAACAGATTCAGATAATCTAGTTGGACATCAGGTCATACTTCCTATTCCAGTAAATGAAACAGTTCCTCATGAACCTGAAAGGATACTTCGCACCCGAGATAAACGTACAAGAAGCCACTTGTATGAAGAGTGCTTAGTAAAATGGAAGGATGGAACTGAAGAAAATTCAACATGGGAAAAAGTTTCCACAATCCAACGACGTTTTCCAGCTTTCAAGTTTTAAGTTGGTCCCAAATAAAGAAGGTTTTCTACTTTCAAGTTTTTAGTAGATAAACCGATCATGTTCTTCAAGATCTAGAATATGATAAGGTTTTTTACTTTCAAGATCTAAGTAAATAACCTGTTTGAATGAATGCATGTTCTTCAAGTTTTAGAACATGAGGCTCGGGGGTTGCCTATAGTATATATAGCTCTAATTTTCGAGGACGAAAATATTTTCCAAGGGGGGAAGAATGTAATAAAGTAAGTTTGTGATCTAGGGATCCGACTGGTTCAGAAAGATCTGAAATCGGACTCCGTTTGGTCATTCGTTTATGTGGCCAAAGATCTCGAGTCTAGACTTACTGGTAGGTCATTTACTCTTGTAACCAAGTAATCCACTTAGCCTAGTGGTTAAGACTCAAGGGTGTGAAGGACGAGGTCTTGGGTTCAATCCCCATGGGATACATGGGAAGAGTATTTTTCCCAAAGATCTCTAGAACCTTCTAGAAGCATCCATTGGACACTTGGCGCACATGCAGTTACATGGCTGACACTTGGATGATTAGCATTCACCTGCCCAAGAAGGTAGTTCCCTTGAGAGAGCTATATATAGAGGCATTTGGTTGGGAGGAGAGTCATTCATTCATGAGCAATTTCTGTCGCTACGCTGTTGCATTTTATCCCACGTTCAGCCAGAAATGCATTAAAATCTGAAGACATATATTCCCCCCCTCGATCAGAACGGAGGGTGCCCATTTTACATGCTGACAGATTTTCAGCCAAAACCAAAAACTGTTTGAAGCACATGAACACTTCGGACTTTGCTTTGAGTGGATATACCCATGCATGCCTGGAAAAATCATCAATGAAAGTCACGAAGTAAAGGTAATTTCCAAAAGAGGGTGTCTGCATAGGACCACAGACATCACTATGTACAAGCTGCAATTTTTGCGTAGCCCGAACTGAACCATCTTTTGGAAAGGAAGAACACTGCATTTTGCCCAAAATATAGCCTTCACAAACATGTTCTCCAGGTGCCTCAAGTTTGGGCAAAGAGGACACCATTTCAGATTTCTGCAAGCGTAACAAACTAGCAAAATTCAGATGACCAAAGCGTGCATGCCAAAGTTTTGCATCTGACATAGCCTGAGAATCATGAACTGCACATGCCGAATCATTCACAGATCTTTCATAGTCTATGAGCTTATACAACCCACGACATAAAATGCCAGAAGCAATAATCACATCGCCATTTGAGAGATCATGGACTGTACACCTGTCATCAACGAATTTCACAACCAAGCCAATCTTGGCTAATGCAGAAACTGATAATAGGTTCTTTTTGATCCCTGGCACAAATAAAGCATCTGACAAAGTGAAAGAACTACCATCAGTAGTAGTCAGAATGATCTTACCAACTCCCATCACAGGATAAGAGGAGTTATTGGCGCATGTGACAGTATTCCGTGTAGGGGCAGGCTCGAGTGAAGAAAAGAAACTGCGCTGCAAGGTAATATGTTTGGTTGCCCCACTGTCAAAGTACCAAACATCTGAGTCCACTGCAGACATGCACTGCTCATGAGAAGATGGGTCAAAACTGCAAACAGTAGTAAACGCCCATTCTTCTTCCTGCACAAGATTAGCAGACTCTGTTTTTGGTGTAGAGGCTTCTGCAACAACCATTCCAGCCTCCTTTTTCTTTGCCTCTTTTGCAGCCAGTTTTGGACAGTTCTTTATGATATGATCATTGCCTTTATAGTACTTACAGAACAATTTTTGCTTTTCTGATTTCTTCTCATCTTTATCCTGGTTCTTCGATTGTGCAGCATTTGCAGATTTCTGCTTACTAGTAGAAGAGCTCCATTTTCCTTTGCCCTTCTGACTAGCCAGGAAAGCTTGATCTGCAACACGCATAATGGACTTGTTCTGCCTGGACTGATCTTCCTGCAACAGAACAAAGACTAATTCCTCAAATGACAAGGCATTCGGATTACATCAACCGAAGAGTAGAGGCAAAACTCTGATATGCATCAGGAAGACCATTCAGAACGGTCTGCACAAGTGACCTCATCAGCAGAAATCAATTGTTCCTTCAGGTCTTTGATCTTTGTAAGAAAATTGTCCATAGAATCACCTTCATTCATGTGCTCACTCTCCAACTGTTTTCGGAGGTAAGCAACACGAGCCTCATTCCTAGCCTGGTACAAAGTGGTAAGTGTATCCCAAGCATCCTTTGCTGTTCTGCAAGAGCGAATGTGAGGAATAATGGCACGTTTCACAAACAAAGCTATCAATGCATGTGCCTGAGCATCTCTGCCATCCCAACGAATCTTCTCTGCAGTAGGTGCAATAGAAACAACAACATGAACAAGAATATGCGGAATATCATCTTCGACACCATCTTCATCAGCTCCAGCACCTCCAACACCTGTGTTTGTAGTACCTGTAGTCGTAGGTGTAACAGGACGTCTTTCAACACCCTGCACAATGTTCCACAGTCCTTTTGCAACCAGTACATGTCGCATCATATAAGCCCATAATGGGTAGTTGGTACCATCCTCAACTTATCCTCAACAACCAACATACGGAATACATCATTGCTTTCAGCCATGGCCGGTGACTAAAATACCTTGATGTAGAAAACTGACTGTATCTCAAAAAGTTGAATGGAACTACCCAGACCAGTTCTACTAGACCTGTAGCAGACTTTGAGAAACTTAAACTGGCGAACAGAAACTGGTATATACCTTTGGCACAAAAGGACGAAATAGCCTGCACAAGTGCTGCGATAGTGCGTTCGGAGGCCGAAACGAGCTCAGATCGCGATTTCGGCACCACACAGCAAAGCTGTTTTGATCTCGGAAACACCTTGAGTATGCTCACCAAATTTCGTGCGAATCTGAGACTGCAAATGGAGGAGTGTCGACGGTGCCCTAGAAGAAGCGACAACCTGCTCTGACACCAATTGTTGGAGATAGATGTCTGCGGAAGCACGCGAACAGCACAAGGAAGAAGAAGAAGCTTGGAGAACAACACACAAGACTGAATGTATTACTAGAGAATGTACAAAGATCAGTAGCCCATTAGGGCAATAGGCGTATATACAAGCCGGGGGAAAAAAACCTCCTAAAGAGGAAAAAATGTGCCCCGACAGTCCTAGAGTGTTCACACACATCACTACCTAAATATATCAACACCAATCACCAAGGACAAAATGTCATCCAAAGCATGTAGGTGAGGCCAACAAAATTCAAACAACCCTTCTTTAGAAGAATTCTTGAATGCTTCTGAAGGTTATGACAATATCCTTGTATAATAGTAGGAAGCTAGATATTTTTAGAGAAATTTCCGGTCTCTTGTGTGAATGGATGAAATTTAGGGCACATGTATATAAGTCACATGTACATCTTTACAAATGGGTCACTTTGTGACCCATTTGTAAAGATGTTTTGCCATGATTGAGAAAGAACTTTTGAAATTCAGGTTGAGGAAAAGCTTAATCATGTGTTTCATTCAAGGTAACTAACTCTTGATAATGCTTTTGGAATCTAGATGAAAAATAGCATGGATTAAACACTTGAATCACTTGATTTGGTGCAAAATTCAGTTAGATATGATCATTTTTAAGTTTTTGGCTATAAATTCTCAAAAAGTCATGTTTTTTTATCTTAACATTTCTTTCAATATTTGATGATATCATGTAAATTTTTGCTTTATTCTTGTGTGAATGATTAATTTGTACTTTATTCATTAGTCTTTGAGCAACAATCAAGTTAACTCATCTTTGGATCCCAACTACATGCCTCTATATATAGCTCTCTCCAAGGGTATACCTGCTTGGGCATGTGGATTCTAATCATCCAAGTGTCAGCCATGTAACTACATGTGCGCCAAGTGTCCCAATTAACCATAATTAACTCAAGTGGATGCTTCTAGAAGGTTCTAGAGGTCTTTGGGAAAAACACTCTCCCCATGTTTGCCAATGGGGTTGAACCCAAGACCTCCTCCTTCACATCCTTGAGTCTTAACCACTAGGCTAACTGGATCACTTGGTTACAAGAGTAAATGACCTTCTAGTAAGTCTAGACTCAAGGTCTTTGGTCATACGTACGGATGACCAAACGGTGTTCGATTTCAGATCCGTCTGAACCGACAGGACCCTTAGATCATAGACTTACTTTATTACATTGGGATTGTTGCGCTACAATATGAGAATATCATACAACTATGATGTAGATTTTGTGCACTTGACTCAGCTTAAGGATCCTCTTCTAGTGCTTCATGTTCTCTAAAATGGTTGGGACTGAATTCTATTAACCAGTTACCTTATTCAATTAGAGTGATTGAGAAAACTCTACACTTATGAATAGGGTCTCTACTCCCATCCAAAATCTTGTAATGATTTTCAAACATGTGCATATTGTGTCTTGTTCCTCACTGTAGAGGCCCACAAATTATTGTAATGCAACCCAATGATGCATCTCGATGGAGGATCCTTATGATTCTCTCCTCCACTACCTCCATGGATATTGCTTCTTCTTAATGTTGCCATATAAACATCATTGAAAATTGAGGTCTGTGGAGTCTGATAGTGTTTTTTGTCTAGCTTTCATTGTTGGAAGGTCATATTAGTGTATGTAAAATCCCACTTAGCTAATTTTGATAAAAAAAATCATGGGTGAACCTCTCAGAGACTATTATATGATTCTATTATGGAGCTATGTGAGTCAATACTGATGCTAGACTTCAGAGAACTTCAATAAACCTCTTTTGGT
Source organism: Ceratopteris richardii (assembly GCA_020310875.1). Taxonomy (NCBI): domain Eukaryota; kingdom Viridiplantae; phylum Streptophyta; class Polypodiopsida; order Polypodiales; family Pteridaceae; genus Ceratopteris; species Ceratopteris richardii. The sequence goes on from CM035436.1 coordinate 61,996,977, forward strand.
TGCTTAGGATTCTCTCAAGGAATAGCAGGTCTAGTGAATTTTGCAATGGAAATTTGATATTGCACTTGTGCCTCCTTTGGTGTTTGGTATGGTGTGGTTTTGTTTATTCAACAATGCTACTTCACCAAAATCGTTCTATGGCTTACTTGCTTCAATAGGGAGCTGTCACTCTAGCACAATGGTGAGTACCAACGTGAGGAGATACACCTCATAAATGTCAATTCGTGGAGACGTGAGGACTAGTATGAAGACTATGAGCAAGTGAAGGCACAAGTGCATGAGCGAAAGCACACAAGCATGCACACACACACGCGCACAAGGTAAGAACAAAGGGTGGAACAATGGAAGATCTTTGATTGCCAAAGAGCTCTCTTACAAAGCTGAAATCTACCACAAGCTAACCCCAAAAATGAGCTCTCCAGCCCTTTTTATAGTTTTTGAGTGGTTTTGGCCCTGTCCAGACCTAGTGTCCGGCCTAGTTAAAAAATAGGTTCCAGGGCTTATTTGGGGGCTCAAACGGAGTCTAAAAATTATGAAACTCGGTAGGATGGTAGTTCTAATACTCCTCAAGCTCGAGGACTCCTCGGCTTGAACAAAATGGAGTTACAAAAATGGAAAATGGTATTTACAATGGTTTTTAGTGATAATAATCACTATTTTTATAGGGATTTCATCTGAAAATTTGACAGGTGCTTCTTGGAGCTCCCTACTTGCTCCTTCTTCTTGTGTGTCCACTTCCTTGATGCGCTTCCATGCTTTGTCCTTGACCTTGAGCTTCAACACTCCCCCCCCCTCTTGAGTCTGTCGTCCCTGACAGATCCTTGTTGTTGTGGTTGTTCCATGTAGTACATTGAGAGGTAGTGTCCTTTACGTCCAACAAGAGCAATCCATTTTCCCCATGTAGCCTGGTCGTTTGTCTGGTTCTTTACTTTGCCACTGCTAGATCTTGCAGTTTGTAGTTCCTTTGTATTTACCTCTTCCTTGTATTCCATCTTGATGGTGCATTTGTGAGCTATCCAAAACTGCTAGTTGCTCAAAGGAGGTGATTAATGTTGATTATTAGCAACTCTCGATCGTGGGTGGCTTCCTTGCTCTTGTAGTGGTCACCCTGATGTCCTCTGATTCTTCCAAAGATGGCTTTCATAGTTTTCATGCCAAGTACTTGTAACCCATAATGTATGATGGGTAAGTGCATTAGTGCATGGGTTGAACAAAATATGTGCCTTGTGCATGGCCTTGTAATGTGGCCCTATGTATTCGTACTTGGAAAATGCATGGGAAGAAGTATGGTGCAAGAAATGGGGTCTTGAGCTAAGTGCTCAAGGGTATTCTGACGAAGAGGTTTCCTAATCTATCAGGGTTATAGTGTTGTTGAAGCATACATGTCTGATCATGATGAAAGGTCTGTTGATCTTCATCTCGTCGTTTGTACTTCCATCATGGTATTTGACCATTGACTTGTCTTTTTGGTTGATGAACGTCCTTGCTGATGGTTCATCGATGAGTGTCATCGAGCACATGGATTTTTTTTTTTTTTGGGAACAATTACAAAACAATAAGAAGGTGGTTAGGATCAATAAAATATATTACATGTGTCAAGTGTGTCTCATGTGCCTGGAAATTTCAATTGTGTCTATGCACGGCCGTGTAATGTGGCCCTATATTGATGCATACTTTGGAAATGCATGACCTCAATGGTGCAAAAGACAAGGTTATGCCAAAGGCACATGGTTGTTGCACGTCGAGGCTTCTGATGTTACTTGCATAGTTGATGCATTCTTTGTTTGGAGGTGTCGATTGGATCTTGAAATGATGTAATCCTCCTAATTGGAACCCATTTCAGAATAGTATTTGGCCATGTAGAGGTCGCCTCAGGCCACTTCATCTTTGGATGCTTTCCAAACTTTGGTAACCAGTGTGGTTGGCCCTTTGGTTCTGTGGATGTTGCTTGTGCTTTTGGCTTCCAAACCCATATCCTGGATGATTGCCTGCTTATTTTTGTAGAAGGGTTGAGTTTATCTTCTTTTGGTCTTTGTGCTCTGTTCTTACCCTCTGTTGAGGCCTTTTGCATGGTGGGGAGCATAGGCCTTTGTACGTGTAAGAGCTTCTTGGGTACCCACATCTGTAATCGCCCGTGTTGAGCTGTAGCTAATTTTTTAGGCACCCAAATTTGTACCTGATTGTGGTCAGCCTTCATTGATAGCTTCGGTACCCAAATTTGTTGGATTCTTCATGCTTGAGCCTGTCGTAGGTGCTTGGTTCTTCTGTTGTCATGGTCGATCTGGTTGGGTGGGAATCTTTGAGGCAACATCAATGGTGGTACTCCTTTCTTTACCCAGATCTGCGTCATGCCCAAAACTTCTTCCTTCTTGAAGGCTCTTTGTCTATTTGATAGATTGACTGTCTTGCACTGTTTTGCTTGCTTCTGAGGTTGAACTACTGTGGATGCTTTACTCTTTGAAAAAAGAAGAAGGTTCGTCTTGCCTTTGCGACTGTCCTTCCATGATTGTGTCCGTCTGGATCATAGAGCTTTTGACATCTACAACATCTTGTTTGAGAAGATTAGCCTTAGAGGAACGAAGAGAGTGTGTGGTGTCATTGTCAGTGGGCATGCAATTCTCCAATTCTAATGTAATGCATTGTTCATGTACCCAAACTTGAAGAAGTTGACTTCTTAGGTTCAAGTTGATAGCATGGTCGTAAATCCAATCTTGACCCAAGACAAGTGGCTCTGTGAGGTCCTCATCATGACACACTAGCATTTTGACTTTTATTGGAACATCTTGAAGGTAGATAGGAAGTTCCACCTCTCCCAAACAAGGGGTTTCCATGCCTCCTAAACCTATGAGATAGGCTTCTATGGGCTTGATGTTCAATTGCAGGTCTTGGCAGTATGAAAGTCTAACTGCACTAGTTGCTGCTCCTGAGTCAACCAATGCTCTCACAGTCCTTACACTCTTTCCTTGTCCTACTTCTATGGTCACAAAGGGACGCCGGTCAATTATTCGAGAAGTAGTTAGGTCCGATTTTTGGCACATGTCCATGTGATATTTGGGAGCTTTTGTGTTGACATCTAGGCCTAGTCACCGTAACTTATTTCTTCTGATGCGCTCTCTAGCCTCTGCTTGTGCTTCTTCTCTAACCCTTATCTCCTCTTCTTTTCGCTTCTTAGCAGTGTTGAGTCTCATTAGCATTTCCTCTGTAAGAGGTTCTTGATATAGCTTGACTCGGCATCCACTAATATAGTTTGGTAGGATATCACCTTCTAAAGTGGCCAATTGAACCGCACCGCTAGTGGAAATTCGATTAATGATCATGGGTGCGCATCCTTGTTTTTCCAACTTACGGGCATGTTGCTTTAGCGTGTAAACCAGCACTAGATCTCCTTCTTTCAATCCTTTATCCTTTATATGGGCGTCAAAGTATGCCTTTTGCCGTTTCTTTGCAGCATAAATGCCTGCTGCTGCTCGTAGCCTCATCTCACCTAAGCGTTCTAGATCAAAGATCCTAGAAGACAACTCATGCCCATTCCACTCATGCTCTTGTGCTACTCTTAAAGCTGGGATTAGGAAATCTAATGGTAGCACAGCATTCTGTCCGAAGACCATCTGAAATGGGGTGGCATTGACTACCGTTTTGTAGGCAACTCGGTATGCCCAAACAGCATGATGAAGTTGTTTGTCCCAATCAGAGCGTTTATTATTCACCAGTTTTGTCAAGACATTACATAGGATCTTATTCGTGCTCTCGGCTTGTCCGTTAGCTTGGGGATGATAGGGGGCTGAATTCTTATGTATCACCATGAATTCTTGAAGGAGGTTTTCAATGACTTCGTTCAAGAAGTGTGTGCCTCTATCACTTACTAACTCTACGGGTAACCCATATCTGGTGAACACGTTCTCGAATAAAAACTTAGCCGTTGTTTGAGCATCATTCTTTGTTGTGGCTTTTACTTCCACCCACTTTGTAAGGTAGTCTGTGGCTACAATGATGTATTCTGCATGGGAGTTTCTAGCTGGGGGGCTGATAGGACCTACAAAGTCGATACCCCACTTCGAGAATGCACGTCCTCCCATCATAGGCCTCAAAGGCATCTCATCTTTTCTAATCGGATATTGTGCACGTTGGCCGCATGTGTCACACTTCTTCACATAAGTATGTGCATCCATATGAAGAGTGGGCCACCAAAGTCCTGAGAATAGAATGGTCTTAATTACTCGGTCAGGCCCAAAGTGTCCGCCTGCAACACCACTATGTGCAGTTTCTAAGACTTTCAAGTAGTCTGATTCATGAATGCACAATCTTAGATAACCATCTTTTCCTCTTCGGTATAGGTTGTCTCCTACTAATGCATAGTCTTGAGCCTCTTGCGCCATGCTTCTTCTTCTTGCTAGACTAGCCTCATTCGTTAGTGTTCCTGATCTCATAAATTCTACCAATGGAGCGCTCCAATCTGGAATTAATGACACGTGATAAAGAGTGGCATGCTCCACTGGGGGTCTCTTCAGGCACACTGGACAATTCTTAATCCACTCATGTATTTCTTTGTCCATGCTAGGCCAATACACTCCTAAACGTTTTAGGTTCTACAATGTTCGTTGTTTAGAGTAGTGATTTCCTAGCAATCCTTCATGAGCTTGTTGCAACCAACTAGTATGTTCATCATCCTCAACACAACAAGCTAGTACACCCTCGATATCTTGCTTGTACATACTTCCTGCCAATATTTGATATTGCTGTGACCGTACAATTTCTTCTTTGTTTGTTTTTACGTTCTTATTTGCAGGTCAGAAGGTTAGGACAGGTACTAACTTATTTGCCCATTTAGGAACAACTTCTAGATTGAACAAATAAGCGTCAGGTAGTTCATCAGACACTCCTTGCGGTGGCTCTCCTGAAGTGATGCGAGAAAGATGGTCCGCCCTAAGGTGGGTCCTACCTTTCCTGACAACAACTTCAAAGTCGTATTCCATTAGTAAGAGGAACCATCTTACTAAGCGGCCTGTATTGCAAGGTTTATTGACCAAATATAGTAAAGCTTGATGATCAGTAAAAAACTTGAACTTATTGGCTAATAGATAGTGTCTAAACTTCTTCACGGCATATACCATGCCTAAGCCTTCTCTTTCGGTTGTCGTATAGTTTCGTTCAGCCACATTCAATTGCCTACTAGCATATGCTATCGGCAAATCTAGGTTTCCTTCACCTGTGGGTTGTGCTAGCACACATCCTATTGCATGATTGGATGCATCCACATGGACATGGAATGGTTTACTCCAATCAGGTGTGGTCAGTATTGGTGCTGAGCACAAGCGTCTTTTCAGCTCATTGAAGGATTTTTCACATTCATCGTTCCACTCAAAATTTGTCAACAGTCCATAAAGAGGTTTAGCTATGATGGCATACATGTGGATAAACCTACGGTAATATCCACAATGACCCATAAAGGCTTGTACCTCTTTAACATTCCTAGGTCTTGGCAACTCTGTTATGGCTCTTACCTTGTCTTCATTTGTCGATATCCCATTTTTAGAAACAATATGACCTAAGATCTTACCTTGCCGTACCATGAACACACACTTCTTTGGGTTCAAACACACTCGATAATCTCTACACTTGTTGAAGATTTGTATGAGCTCAGGGATGTGGTATCTTCTTACTTGGGAATGAGCACATAAATCATCCACATATACTTCTAAGTTCTTCCGCAAGAACTCTTTGAAGACATGACACATGAGCCTTTGAAATGTTGCAGGTGCATTGGTGAGACCAAATGGCATCACACGAAATGCAAAGATTCCCCATTCTGTGGCGAAAGCCGTTTTGTGTTGATCTTCTGGGGCAATGGCTACTTGATTGTAGCCCGAAAATCCATCAAGGAAGCTATAAACTTCCTTGCCTGCGACACGCTCCAATAAATGTTCGGTGATTGGAAGTGGATAACTATCTCGAATCGTAGCAGCATTAACTTTTTTAAGGTTAACACACACTCGCAATTTTCCATTCTTCTTGGGCACTACTACAATGGGGGACACCCATTCAGTATGCTCAATCTCATATATGAATCCAGCTTCAATCAGCCTGTCAATTTCTTCTTTTATTTTAGCTGCATAAGTGTCATTATATGTGTAGGGCTTTTGTTTGGTGGGTTTGGCATCTGCAGTCATGGGGATCGTATGAGAGCAAATTTTCGGATCCAATCCCTTCAAGTCTCTATAGTGCCACACAAACACGTCTCGATATTCCCTTAATAGAGCTACAAGCTCCACTTCTTCTTTTGCACTTAGGTCATCTCCTATGTACGTACATCGCTCTTCGTTCCCTTCAATGGTCATTACAATTTTTTTGGTCTTTTCTTTATTGTCATATGCTTCTCCTATAATGGCCTCTCTCTTAGGCATTCGTACCAAAATTTTCCTATCCTCAACTTCATATTTCTTGAAATTTTTTGGTACCTCAAACAATGATTCCTCCTCTTCCTGTTTCTCTACTTTTCGTTTCTTTTTCTTTTGACCTCCTTCACTTCCTTCCTTTGAATTTACAGTTTTGATGCTTGTAAGAGGCTCTTCTTCTTTTTGGGTTAAAACTCCTATGTCTTCCAAATAGTGTTCCTCTGAGTCAAAGTAAGTATCCATCACAATGGATTCTAGATCATCGTCACTCTCTTCTTCTTCTATGACCTCACTAGGATCACACTCTTCCAACAAGGGCTCACACATGAACACTGAGATATCATAACCCTCCTCATCACAATGAGGTGTCCATTGTTCTTCATTGACTGCAATGTCCATGGTAGCTAATATTTCTGCCCAACCATGAGGCTCAAATTCCTCATCTGGAAATATCATCGGTGTATAGGCTGGGTCTGTGATTGGTCTATCTCCTGGGGGAGTTCCTTCTTCTCTTGCTTTTAGGCGCTTTTCCTCTTCCTCTGCGACCTTGCACATCCACAAGTGAGTATCTTCATGCAGCCAGGATGGATCAGGTGAACTTCCAGAATGCACAGAGATAGAATCTTCTTTCGCTTTGTGGATAGGATTCCACTGTAGGGGTGGTACATCTCTGAAGGTGTAATCCTTCAAATTGACCTTGGTTGTGACCCCTAAGTGTTGTAAGTACAAGGAGTTGGTTCCCCAATCATGCACTATTTGCAATTGTCGTAGGAAGGGTCTTCCTAGGATCATCTCGTAGACATTATTTTTCTCAAAGTCACATATAGCGAATGTATGTTCAAACTCTACACCACAAGTGGTTAGAGTTATCCCTTCAAGCAATCCTAGAGGTCTTTCAAAATGACCATCTGCCATTTGAAGCTTCATTCTTGTTGGTCTTAATGTGGGTTTGCCCCATCGCTTCCACAAGGAGGTGGTCGCAATAGCAACACCAGCACCTGAATCTACGATTGCTTTGGTTGTGTAACCTTGATAGGTGATTGGAAGATAAGTATTACCTTCTTCACCTTCACTCATGTCCCCTATTTTTTCTAGAGGTATCTCTGGTACTTTCTGCTTAGGGCCTACTTTTGGCATATTGGAATCACGTTCTAGAACTTGATCCTTCACATGATGCCATAGCTCCGGTTTTGCCTTGAGCAGCTCCTCTACAGTAAGATGACATTGAACCTTAGTGTTCTTCACAACATAAGTGTTTCTTGGAATCACTGAGTTTTCATTTCTTACCAATATTGTGGGAGCTCTGATCTGGAGAGATTCAGATTCCCATGGGCCTGTGAAATGAGGCAACTCTTGTAAAGAATTAGATCCAAAATCTAATCTCTCATCCTCTTGTTGCTCTGTTTGATCTCCATAGATAGACGGAATGTCTTGGGGAAATTGATCATGAAGATCATCAATCTCAGGAATAGGAGGGGAGTTACCCTTCTCCTTGGCCCATTTCTCTTCTTGTATTTCCCGCAAGAACTCTTGAGAATACTGTTGAATTGAAGGAGGTATTCTAGCATCCGTGGAATTAGGAACATAAGCTCCCATTGGTGGTGAGCTTCCTCTCTCAATAACTGGTTGAGCCTCTGGAGGTAAAGAAACTTGTGGTTTGTTTACCAACTGCTCTAATCTTTCTAGTAAGCCCTGGAAATGCAAATCCGGTTTGACAGAGTTTGTTTGATTGAACTTTTGACTAGTCTCGAGTATAGCTTGAGCTTGTTCTACCATTTTCATGCACATTTTCATCCGTTCAATCTCTAAATCTGCTCTGGGATAACTCTTGTCTAGGTTTGCTGTTGTTGGCCCTTCTTGAAGGCGAGCCTGGTAGGCCTTGAACATCATGTCCAAGCCTTCTGGGGTTGGATCTGTAAGAACAGACCCTGGTTGTGGGTTATTTACAGTGGGTGGTGGGGTGGGATGAGGTGGAGTGGATGGAGCTTCAGCATGCGAGGGGCTTTGAGATGCAATGTCCTCTATTTTTGTTTTGGCATCTTTTAGGCTTTCTTCTATTTCAGATATCTTTTTGTTCCACTTGCGATTAGCCTTCTCTCGGGTATCCTTCCATGTTCTTGGTTTCCTCTTGCTAGACTCTCCTGAGTCACTTGGCTCTGGTTGCTCAGCTGTTTTATCTTGTTTTAATGCTTGTGCCCTAGTAACTGCATGTACAGGAGACACATTACTACTACTTGAACTTGACTCGGCCACTAAGCCTACCACATTGATGGGTGTAACCTTGGGTGCACTAGAGGGGTTTCTAGGACACTCTCTCGGGAGATGTTCCTTGCCACATTCAGGACAAAAGCCTTGTATGGTGATGTTTTGTCCTTGTCCTAGAGTTGGTTGGTGGGGACATTCACGAATGAAATGGTCACCCTGACATCTAAAGCATGGTCCTCTAGGGGCTTGTGGTCTCACTTGTCTCGCTTGGGGCCTAGGGTTTGGATTAGTGTACATAACATTGGAGTAGTCTGACTCCCAATTTTGCTCCATCGGTGGTGTTTCATATTGATATGGAGAAGTCTCACTTTGCTCAGGTGACTCTATGTAATAAGCTTGTGAACTATCTTCGTGGAAGTAGTCTGAACTATGAGCATGAGAGTCATTTTCTGAGACCAATAGGGTTAGTGGCACCAATGCTCTATTAGGGTTCTCCTCCGCCATCGTATACTTAACTGGGATCACATTGGTAGGAGTTGGTGGTTGGTTTCCCAGGACTGGCTGTGGCCTGTTTGGTGCTTGATATTGCTGCTGGTATTGAGGTTGGTGTTGTTGTTGTGGCCTATAATATGGCTGTTGGTACTGGTTCTGATACCTACCCTGTTGGTAAGGTTGCTGATAATTTTGTCTAACAGCCTGCCTATTGTATGGACAATCTTGAGCCATGTGGTTCGTGTATTTCCTCTCAATGGTGCAATATAGAGCATTAGGGTTTCCTTGGGGTTGAGCCATCATTGGGTAGACATTAGCCATGTGATCTCCTCCGCATGTATAACATCGCTTCAATGAGGTGACCCTTGGCATTTGTCTATTTTGAACTCCTAGCTTTTTGGCCACCTACTCAGCTATCTCATCTATCTCATTGGAGGCTCTGGAGGTATGACTAGTAGAACTGTCAGAGTCTTTATAGAGTTTGGACAGTCCTAACTCCTCACCCAAGTTGTCTTCTATGTCAATGCACATGCGCACACAGTCTTCTATGGATCTAGGCTCTTTCAAGTACACATATGACCTTAACTTTGTGCTGAGTAAACCATCTAAAAACAAGGCCACTTGTTTGGCTGCTGTGGGTAATTCTGGCATAGGGCATCTTTCCAAGTACTGTCTAAACCTTCTTCCTGCAAGTCGCACTGTTTCCTGGGGTGTCTGCTTAAAGCTGTGGATCAAGGATGATGTGTTATGCCTAATACCACTCTTGGAAAATTCGACAATGAATTCTTATAGCAATTCACCTATCTCTCGATAGTTGCGACTATTCAAGGGTTGAAACCAAGCTAAGGCAGTACCTTTGAGAGTCAAACCAAATGCCTCGAACTGGGTGAACAAATCCTCTACTTGTTCAGCTCTTAGCACTTGCTTGAACTCGGCTACATGATCATAAGGATCTCCGAACCCATCAAAGTAGTTCTTCATTGTCTTAACCACTTGAGAGGGTCTAAGGGTTCTTGAGTGCTCTCGGGGTCTGGGCAATGGAAAATCATGTTCATCTCTTTGATGCCTATGAGCTCTATGTCTCTCCCTTTCAGGTCTTTCCAGTCCATATCCTGATCTATCTCTGCCCACAGTGTCTGCAAAACTTACCTCCGGTCTCTCTCTAGTTCTTTCCCTCTGGGTTTCATGAGCCTTAGATGATCCGGCTCCTTGGAGGCCTTGGGAAACATTAGATCTTGGTGGAGGGAAAATTGATTCACCTTGCCAAGTGTAAGCATGTCTGTCATGATCTGATACCAAGAATAATTTATGAGATGTGTGATCTAGATAGACAACTTTCCCTGGTGTCTCTAGATCCTTGAATTCATAGATGGTGACTACTGGGCTGGGTTGATCTGGCCTAAATCTCCAAAAGGCTTCCTCTGTTTCTTTATTCAAGAATAGTTCTATGCTTTTGTTATCTTGAGGAATCCATTCTAGAGTGAGCACTCTGGTCAAGACTGACTTACCTCTAGGAGTTTTGGGTTCTCGTCCTAGGTCTCCTTGCTCTAGGTCTCCTATCTCATTCTCAGGAATGATGTTTCCAAACTCATCCATCCTATCTGGTAAGTTGGTAACCACATACATGGTTCCTTCCTTGTCAATGTAAGCACCCTCTTTGAACTTGACTACTGGGTGTTCAAGTCCAAAGGGTTGGTCAGGATTTTTGAGTTGAACCACTGATCGTCTTAGACCATCCTCATAGATGCGAGCACCTAATTGGTTGGTCCTGATATACTCCAATTGGGTCTTATAGGGACCTTTTGGTGTCTGTAAATAGGCAGTGCCTGAGCTACGTGTGGGTCTTTCCATGCCAAAAGACATTTCTGAGTCACTGGTCCCTAAACTTAGTGTGTAAGGATAACCACTAAGCTGTTGAGCCCAATACTTGGCTGTATGGTTGACACTAGCCTCAGATGATCTAATGCTTTGTCTATCCTTGCCTAAGTGTCTGCCAGACCTCAGGTTCATAAGCCTTGGCTTCTAGACCCAAAGTTCTCTTATATTGCTCAAAATCCTTTGGAACTCCTTGGTTTTCTAGTTTCCCTAAGGGTCAACTTCAAAATACCCTATCTAATAATCCTGGTATTATTTTTACCATAACCAGTTGAAGTTTTGGTAGTACTCCCCACGAGCTTTCCAACAAAACCAAAATCACAGCAAACGGATTTCGTATGAGAAAGTTATGCCAGTTCAGGGTTCTAGGGGTTAAAACAGGGAAACAAGATCTCTCTGGGAACTCAGGACAGGTGAGACGATACCAAAATTTCATGATACGATACCTTAGTTTTAGACGATACCACCTCAGACGATACCAGCTTGGACGATACGATACCACCAAGGCGATACCAACTTCCACGATACGATACTGCTCTCTTAAACGATACGATACTGAAAGTGGTCACGGTACGATATCTCTAATTTGCACGATACGATACCACTCAGTCAACGATACGATACTAAAATTGGAGGCGATCCGATACCAACTTGGCCACGATATCATACTGCACAATCCGCGATCCGATACCAAGAATGGCACGATACGATACCAGGTGGACCACGATACGATATCACCGGGGCGACCGCGATCGCGATACCAGCACTTGACGATACGATACCAGAATGGTATCGCGATACCTCAAGTGGGCATGCACGATACGATACCTCAACAAGTATCGCGATACACGGGAGCTTGGTATCGCGATACCAAAACTCAACCGGACACGATACTTGGAGATTTTTACACCCAAATTCAAAAATTTTTGTAGATATGTGTACCTTGTGTCCTCTATGTCACTTCTATCAGCCTATAGATGCAAAATCTATCTCCAAAGCGGCGATACCACCCGCGCGATACCAGACGCTGTTCCTCTCACGCCGCGATACTGTCACCTAGATTTTGGTGTTTTTGAGAGTTGTTTCAAGTGTTTTTCTTCAACGTTTTTGGTTCTCAACTCTCCCTAAGCTTGTTTCTCAAAACCACGAGCAAAAAATGAGTGAATGTGCTGAGGAAAATGGAAAAAATAAGAGAATTTGAAGAGGGAAGAAGATGGTGATGATGATGAAGGCGAAGAAGGAGAAAAACTCAGAAAATGAACTGAAATGGTGATTTTTTTCCTTCCAACGTCGCTACTCTACGTCTTACCGTCACACGCTCGTCCTCCAAGCTCTCTCCCTGGCAATGGTGCCAAATTTGGTGTCACTCTAGCACAATGGTGAGTACCAACGTGAGGAGATACACCTCATAAATGTCAATCCGTGGAGATGTGAGGACTAGTATGAAGACTATGAGCAAGTCAAGGCACAAGTGCATGAGCGAAAGCACACAAGCATGCACACACACACGCGCACAAGGTAAGAACAAAGGGTGGAACAAGGAAGATCTTTGATTGCCAAAGAGCTCTCTTACAAAGCTGAAATCTACCACAAGCTAACCCCAAAAATGAGCTCTCCAGCCCTTTTTATAGTTTTTGAGTGGTTTTGGCCCTATCCGGACCTAGTGTCCGGCCTAGTTAAAAAATAGGTTCCAGGGCTTATTTGGGGGCTCAAACGGAGTCTAAAAATTATGAAACTCGGTAGGATGGTAGTTCTAATACTCCTCAAGCTCGAGGACTCCTCGGCTTGAACAAAATGGAGTTACAAAAATGGAAAATGGTATTTACAATGGTTTTTAGTGATAATAATCACTATTTTTATAGGGATTTCATCTGAAAATTTGACAGGTGCTTCTTGGAGCTCCCTACTTGCTCCTTCTTCTTGTGTTTCCACTTCCTTGATGCGCTTCCATGCTTTTTCCTTGACCTTGAGCTTCAGCAGGAGCCAAAGAATAAGGCTCACTTCTTTCCTTCCCATGAATAAATAAAAAGAGGTCAATGAGCTTTTTTTGTAAAGGTGATTATGAAACTTCCATTTACTTCCTTCCTTTTTCCTTATTATGGGTCTTGATTTGCTCCTTTGTGGACACAGAATACGTCAGGCCATAACAAATTGTGGGCATGCCATAATTTAAATTAGGCTCTCTCTATCTTAGTGTCCCATTTGATCCTTGTTGGGATCCATTTTCCTCTACTTCCACCTTGTAGTATTTCATACTTCATCCTTGATAAACCAATCCCATTGTGGTTGCTAAGTTCTTAATGACCAAAGTCCATGGGGGGATAGCCAATGAGATCTTTCCAATCTAGGACTCATCAATGTGTTCAAATGCTACAACTACTTACTACATTGGATGATGATTATTGAAATTATTTAAGGTTGGGGATCATTGAGGATTTTTTTTGGAACTACAGCTATGGCTATCTCTAGGTCACTTTGCAAAATTCAAGTATATGTTGCTAAGAATATTTAATTACTGAACAACAAACATGGCTGGATTATTTACTCCTTACAAGCTCTGATTAAGAAAGGCTTAACTCTTTCTTAGTGTAATGTCTCCTACCCTAACCTTATTGGATCCTAGACCTCACTACCATTACAATTACTTTTTAACAACTTCAATTCAAGGAAGAATTCCTTATTCCCTTCAAAGCTTCCCACTCCTAACTTTATGATACAAGTCTCGACTAGATTACTAAATATTCTTTTGGGCGAAAATCGAGAACAAAAACGAAAGATATATGCATATAACTTAGATAGATAAAAAACACAAAACTTCTATTAAAAAATTGTTCCAACCATGAGTACTTTCTGTATAGTTAGCACTTCATACACGTTATAGTGGGAATCATACATTAAATTTACTTAGGACTTATAAACACTTTAGTATCCTAAGTCTATCATTCCTCCTTGCAATTACAACTATGTTCTAACTCCACTTCTTCAACCCCTTCTATTCCCTCTATTGGGGATGACTATGCTGATGACAATCCTTTCTCGCTCTCTTCCTTAGAATCCCATCATCCTTTCTTCTTGATTTCTTGCTTCTTTTATAGCCAATGGCAAATGTGACAATGTCAAAATTTGCCTTCAGGGTACTTTGAATTGTTGTAAACAGGTTCAATAGGGGAACACCCTTCTTGTAGTACTTTGTACGCTATAAGTGTGTCTGTTCTTAGTGGTAGCCATCAATTTCTAGTACTATTTTTTACCTTACTTAGAGATTAGTATAGATGGACTTGTACAAAAAGGTTATGCATAGGGCGAAACTAATTTATATGGGGTAAACATACTTCACTTTTACAAAAATGGTAACAACCTAGAATTTCTGATGGCCAAGTCCTTGGTTCTGATGTAATTTCACATCAGAACCAAGGACTTGGCCATCATAAGGTTTTGGCCCCCGGCTCTTGGATTATTCGTGCGCAACTCATAAGGCCCTTAATACTATCAAAGAAAAATATCCTTCAACATGTGGAAACTTGTCGACCAAATTGCCAATGGTGTAGATCTAGATGAGGTTCATCTCCATTTTCTAATGATGAACTTCACTAGTCATTTATGGTACTTCATTGGAAACCTTTTCGTGCACCCTCTCTTCCAAGACTTTCATGGGCTTGAGAAATGCCCCCTCTTTCGACTTGGTGACTTGAGGAGCATTCTTGAAGAGACAACAAGAGTTTCGGGTCACTTACCTTCTTCAAGCCATTGGGGACTACATGGAGGGAACAATCCTCTTTGTTTTCTCCATTCTCTTTCCTTCCCTTAGGAACCCTCATTCAAAAATTTGATATAAATGATTATTTTTTAAATTCACCTTGCATTCGAGTACAAACGAGTTCCTCATTCACTTTTATCTACTTCAAGCTTGGCCCATCAAAACATGAAGAAGCATTCTCGATGGCTCAAAAGCATTATAGAATACGCATGAAAATGAAAAAGAAGATTCCTTAAAAAAAGAAAAAAGAAAAGAAAAAGAAAATGTTGGTCTCTCAATTACTACCCATAACCAAGATTACTATAGCTAATTGCATCATAACATCAACCAAAGTCACAAAAAATTCTTAGAGGAATATCGGAGATCATCAAGTTTTGGGTTAGAAAAATATTGTAAAAAAAAGGAAAAAAACAAATGGAAGTTTAGCAAACCTCTAAAGCTTTAACTTTGAAAGAATAATTTTATAGATGAATGAGCATAGTATGCGTGGGTGGGACTCGCATATCCCACAAAGCAAATGTTAGACTAGGTCATAACTAATTACAACTGGTTTAGACCGACCAAAACCATTATACATCCAGCCTAAGGGTTGAACACAAGACCTCTGCTTTAAAAAGGCTAGTGCTTAACCAACACCTACCGGACATGGACAAAAAAATATTGTTCATTGTGAAAGTACCGTGAGCATGAGCATCTAAAAGTATTTTAAGTATTTTAAATACTTGATTTTTTGTAGAAAAAAAAGAAAATGAAAATCGAAATTCTGGAATCTGAACTGTAAAAAAGACTTACGACAGCAGCCGATCATTTCACGCCGTAAATGAAGATCACCTAATGTGTGCGTTGTAAGCGCGTATCTTTTCCGTCGCAGCGATTGCTTCTGGTTCTCAAGCTGATATTTGAGGTAGCAAGTGCCGGATCTCGCTGTGACGAAAATGTTTCTGTTCGATTGGTTTTACAGTATTCTCGCGTCTCTAGGACTTTGGCAGAAGGAGGCAAAAATCTTATTTCTCGGCCTTGATAACGCAGGCAAGACGACACTTCTTCACATGCTAAAGGATGCTGTAAGGTTTCTTTTTCTTTGCTTTATTGCTAGTGAAACCGTCTTTTTTCCTCTTCTAGTAGTATTTCATGTACCGTTCCCCTTTGATTAAAGCTTACAAACGGCGCACGCTCATCAGGTTGCATCTATGTTTGCATACATAATTCTTGAAGACGTAGGTTATGGTCATTGCTTACTTTTTATATGCCAGAAATAGAGCATGCATTCCTGCTGCTCTTTCTCAGGAGTTTTGCTTTTTTTTCGTGTGCACTTTGCGAGTGTTAATCGTGACTAACTTTGTTCGAGACTGGTGCTGATTTGGCCAGCTTAAAGCTCTTTATTTCGATACTTCACCTACAAGTCCAGAATAGATGATGGACCCATCATATAGCCCGTCATGAAGGGCCGCAGGTTGCTGGAAATGAATAAATGTATGCGTGAAACTTAAAGGAAGAGCTTGTTACAACCACAAATTAGTAATAACGAACTTGATAAAGATGGAAGGAGGAAGTTTGAAGATATGAGTCTGATTCCATAATACGCAGCAGGAGTGATGAATAGAATGGGGAAGGGGAGAGGTATATGATATTAACAAATGGTGGATTAAGATAATGGAAACCAAAATTTATATCACATACTATTACATATAGCTGCGTGGAAGGAAAGAGAAGTTTGAAGATATGAGTCTGATTCCATAATACGCAGCAGGAGTGATGAATAGAATGGGGAAAAGGAGAGGTATATGATATTAATAAATGGTGGATTAAGATAATGGAAACCAAAATTTATATCACAAGTTTGAAGATATGAGTCTGATTCCATAATATGCAGCAGGAGTGATGGATAGAATGGGGAAGAGGAGAGGTATATGATATTAAGAAATAGTGGATTAAGATAATGGAAACCAAAATTTATATCACATGCTATTACATATAGCTGCGTGGAAGGAAAGACAAGTTTTAGAAGTGCAAAGGATAAAAAAATGAGAAATTCTCTCTCTCTCTCTCTCTCTCTGTCTCTGTCTCGTTTCATCTCTCACTCTGCAGTGGAGGTTTGAAATATAGGCAGTAGAAAGTGGGAAACGTTTTTGAGTCTCAAGTACTAAGCGTAAAAAAAATATAATCTCAGTCTAGCTGCATAAAGTAGTTTATGTCGCTATGTTTCCTTATTCTTGTCAAGAATTCTGACTACCAGAAGAATCAATGTCAACATTGGGATAGGTAATTTTACAAGTATAACAGAGTCATGTGAAACTCGACGAACTTCTGAAGTTTAGCAGTCCTTGCAATGAACACAACAGTTAAAATTTTACGAGGTGTGCTATCTTAATTGGTTACCTCCTGCTTCTTTGGTTCATTCTATGGCTGGAGTATGTTATCTGAGTTTGAATTTCCTGACAAGGTCTCTCTGTAAAAGTGTATTCGTGTTTTCAGTTCGATTCACAAACAACAATAGCAGTTGCTCTGTATTGCAACTTGTAGAACAGATGACTTGTTTTCTCTGATCAGTGCAGCCTCTATTAGTGCTTGTTGGTGGATTTCTTTCCTTTTTTTAATGGTGCCAATTTATCTACAGATTTTGTGTTCTTTTTGATCTTTCTTTAACAGTAATCTTGTAATAGGACACTAAAAAGTACTCTTTATCTTGTTAGATTTTTTATGACATGTAGAAATCTCCATGGACATGCTATCACTTATTTTTGATTCTTGATGAGTCACAGATAAGAAAAAAGAAGAAAGGATTGCAAGTTAACAATTCTTAAATAATTGATAGAATTAAAGGTTTTGACATTGTGGACACTAATAAAAGAACTGTGAACAAATAACAAAGCACATGACATTTTTATGCTTCCATATTGTTATTGTTCATGCCCATAGAACTGTGTAGTTTTCATGTGTTCACACCTGTACAACCACCTGATAGCGAAATCTGTGAGAAATTGAAGATGTAAGTGTAATATTGATAATGGGACGTACTGTCATGGTCATTCGATATGATCATCGTAATAGCATGAAAACAACTGTACTGAAAATACACTTTGAGGATATTCAAGTAATAGTCCATTTGAAAGCGTGTATAATGTTTCTTTGTATGTGAACAAATCTGGATATGATAAACATGCTCTCGTCTTTAGTACTTGATGGTTTCAAGTCTCAATTAGGCACAAACATAAATTGTTGTAGACATATTATTGTCTCCTTTGCACATAATCAATTTTTCATGACACCATAATATTTTGTAGTGCTATGCTGCATGTTGATAGGAATGTAAACTGTTCTACATTTTCTACAGCGAAGGACTTTATTTGAAGTTAGAATCATAATTTTTGCTTATCATAGGCCTTTTGATGTTAGTGTAAAGCATTTCTATTTATCGCAATGTCTTTGAAGTGGGAACCTCTTTAGGGTCAAATGTTTCATTTTGGAAACCACTTC
Source organism: Ceratopteris richardii (assembly GCA_020310875.1). Classification (NCBI taxonomy): domain Eukaryota; kingdom Viridiplantae; phylum Streptophyta; class Polypodiopsida; order Polypodiales; family Pteridaceae; genus Ceratopteris; species Ceratopteris richardii. The sequence continues at coordinate 62,015,175 of CM035436.1, forward strand.
TAGGTGAAATGACTTACTATTCTCACATTTTATGTGAGTTTATTATGTTATTTTGAATGGCACATGAGCACTGTACCTACAATTTTCCATGTTTTTCAGTAACAAGATCTTATTTGTCCTTGAGATCCATATCACGTGAATATATAGTCTCATTACAATATTACACTAGTTTTTTCTTAATGGAGAAAAATTTGGTGACTTATATCATACATTCTTCCATGGAAGTATGATGCTCACTTCTATTCTCTCTCAAGAAACTCTCAAATGAAGACTCAAGAAGGTTGTGTGTGCAACATGTGGCCATCATGCACATTCATTCCCATTACTCTTTAAGTACCTTAGCATCTCGCGAGCTAGGGACTTTGGCTAATTGATGGTCTCTATAGACCGATGTCGAACACTCTCTCCCCCTTCTAAAAGATCACTGTCCTCAATGATCAATGAGGGAAAGTACTTGCAAACCAAAGCTTTTGATTCCCAAGTAGAATCTGTAGGTGGTAATCCTCTCCAAGCTACTAGGTATCCTTGGGCATAGTTGTTTCTGATGGGTTTCTGACGTTTATTCGACGTCTGACGGGTTAAGGTAAAACGTTTCTGATGCTGTCTTATTTTTTTCCAAAAATAGTAAAGGAAAAAAGAGTAAAAACACAATATAGTAGTACCACTATGTTCATAGCAATAATTTAATGAGAAAACATTATATTAACCTTATTTCAAGAATCACAATCATACATGGATGACATGAGTCATGATGACACATTATCAATTTTGCAATGGGATAAGTATTCATGAATGATAATACATCCAAAAAATGAGGAGTCAAGATTAAATTATGAAGGTTCACTTTCACAAGTGTCTACCCCATATCACTCGAGGCCTAGCAAATGTGCATTGCCTCTATTTGCTCCCCCATCCCAACTATGGGAACAATACTTTTACTTGACATTGAAATTGCGTTTGGGTAAAGTCTTCAACTTTGTTACAAAGTCCCATTCAGCTCTTGATTTGTAAGGCATCTACACAAGGTTCAACCATAAAACTAGGATCCAATTAGACTCTACTATCTAGAGTTCACAAATGAATGATGAATCATAATATGTACTCAATTGACATTGCAAAATAATTATATCGTATAGGAATCATGAATCCAATTTGCAGCTATAGCCTAAAGGCAATAGCCAATAGCTTATAGCCTATCAATAAAGAAGGGCATGCCATTAAATGGCAGTTACAAGACTCAGAACAGTTTAGTCTATGACTCTATACTACATATGATATACCAACTATAGTCTTTAGTCTGGACCTTATGGCATATGCTCTCCATTCTCACTATTCAAAGTTCATCATTCATAAGTTAAATAAGGAATTGCAAAATTTATCCAGCTCGGGACAGTAAAACATATTGTCATACATGATACTATAGCAGATACACACTTGACGTCAGCTACAAAATACCTATCGTCAGCCACAAAATACCGACGTCAGCCACAAAATACCTGACGTCAGCCACAAACAACTATGCTCTTGGGTGACACATTTCCTCAATCCTTTCTATCTCATATATAGTATTCTATTTGCAGAATGATTTGCGCTGTCACTTTCTGCAAAGAAACAATATCCTCCATTAGATTTCCTCCCTAGAAATATTCCTCTAAGTTTAGTGACATGAATCACTAGATGGACTCTAAAATGTGGAGGAAGGTGGAGGAAGGTCTAATTGATTGATCTTGTTGGCACTCGAAGAAATACTCTATCTCCTTCTTCAAAAACTCTAGGAGATCTTTTCTTGTCAGCATACTCTTTAGGCATATTAGTTGCATGCTACATCTTGGCTTTAGTTATTTCCAAATTTGCTTGGAGGGTTACTAGGAGCTCGGTAGCACTAGGACATTTCTTTGGCATTCCTATGGTATTGGGAGCGGTGGGATTCATAACATGGTCCATAATTCATCTCGAAAAGAGACATCCCAATCACCTTATGAGGTCTATTATTGTATGCAATGTCTACTAATGGCAAATAACTATCCAATTCTGGTTGCCTCTTAGACCCGTGTGCCCTCAACATGTCCTCTAGTGTCTTGTTGACATGTCACCACTAATTAGTTTTAATGACACTTAAAGCTTGTCAAAGACGAACTTCCAAAAGTGTTATGGGAATTTAACATCCCTATCTAAAAGTATGGATGTCAATGACTCATGTAATTTGAAGACATGCTGACAATATAGAAGTTGACTTGTCCCCGCTATAGTATGTGTCTAATAGTGTCCTCTTAGACACATATGCCCTCAACATGTCCTCTAGTATCTGATTGACCGATCACCACTACTCATTTTTTAATGACACTTTAAGCTTGTCAAAGACAAAGTTCCAAAAGTGTCATATGAATTTAACATCCCTATTTGAAACCATGTATGTCAATAACCCATGCAATTTGAAGACATGCTGAAAAAATAGCTCCGTTGTCTATGGAGCTTTTATTGTCTCTTGCATGGGTTTGAAATGAGTCATCTTGCTCAATCCATCTATCACTACTAGGGTATGTGAATTTAACATCCCTACCTGAAACTATGTATGTGAGTAACCCATGCAATTCGAAGACATGCTGAAAAAATAGCTCCGTTGTCTATGGAGCTTTTATTGTCTCTTGTGTGGGTTTGAAATGAGTCATCTTGCTCAATCCATTTATCACTACTAGGGTAGCATCCGGCTTCCTTAAGGTCCATGGTAATTGTACTATGAAGTCCATGGATACCCTTGTTCCACACACATATGATGGTCTCTATAGACCGATGTCTAACAGGAAGCAGTTGTGTGCATGCTGTTTCAGAACATGGAAATTCTAGAAGGTTATTTAGTAATCTAGATGTTTCCATTCTCATACTTTCATGGGCCCCTATAGTATGGTAATATATATATATCATAACATATGAACAAATTTCCAAACTTCGAATTCAGTATGGCATCATAGCTTTTGTTTGATCCTGGGAATAGGACATTAAAGTGTCCTTTTGGTGCAAGATTAGCTTTAGTATTCTCGGTTGAAAAATCTTGGTTTGATATTGGGTGAACTTAAGGACCAAAAGATCAGAGTAAGTTCTTGCTTTCTAAGCTGTCCTGAGTATCAGGGTTATGGAACATTTCTGTGTCGGAAGGTTGTAAACTTAATGAAAACCTTCAGCTGTAATTGTAAAGTTGACAAAGTGATAAAACCACATTTTTTGGAACCTGGTGCAAAACTTTGTTTTTGAAGGTACTATAATCTGGGCCATACTTGCATATCCTTTTTGGTACAAGAGTAGTGTTAATCCTTCAATACTGAAGTATTCTTCCTTGCATTCAAAGATTAGGCAGAGTGATCAGTAGATTAGAGAGGGGAGAAAAACTATCTAGTACAAATAATAAGAAGATCCAGTCAGAGGTTGAAGAGCTTAAGTGAAAGTAATCCTACTTTTAAAGAAGATTATTGATGGTTCCTTTATGGAGAGAAATTGGCCTAGGATAAGAATTGTTCATGTTCTGGAAATTGAGATTCAAGAGAGGACTACTGAATTTTTGAAGGCTCAAAGAATGAGCCATACACGTCTGCCTTGAGAGATTGATGCAATATATGGCTTTTTGGAGTTCCCAAATTTCATACCGTGATGCTTTTCTGGCCAATCACAGCTAGGCTTATGATCAAAGTTTGGTTCATGTTTCCAATAAATCATATTTAAATTTTTAAGCTTAATGGAGATGTGCCTATATGATATAGCATCTTATTGTTATCTAAAGTATGCTTGATCAAGAATGCTCTGATTAGCCTGTAATGATTGTCTCACCAGAATAATTATCAAATGCTCCTATTTTCCTAGGCTTCCTTTATGATTTTTTTGTGCGAGAAAATAACAATTCATACTGATGGATCAAAATTTGCTTCGAGCATGGATGCAATGTGATCTGAGATGGTGGTGGTTTTGGTAGAAAGGACTGAGATTTAATGACTATTATCGCACAAAGAGATTTATTTAAGTTCGTAATATTGTCTGTCCTTCCCTTAGAAATGGAGAAATGAATATGGTTGTTACCTAATTTACTGCTGAAGACATAAGAAGTATTTTCTCTAATTTATTTGTGTCTTTTGGGATGGACCTATTTCAGTTCAAGAGGCAGTGCTTCGCTTGGTTTCTCATCGCTAGTGTCTTGGTCACTTTTTAGGGTTTTTATTGAAGGATTTCTTCGTACTGGCATTAACAAAGAAATGTACTTAAACGATGTACTTATGCTTATTTTTTGACTTTGTTCATGTATCTCATATTTACTGAATTGTTACACAGAGATTGGTTCAACATCAACCAACACAATATCCTACCTCAGAGGAATTAAGCATTGGAAAAATTAAGTTCAAAGCTTTTGATTTGGGGGGCCATCAAATTGCTCGTCGTGTTTGGAAAGATTACTATGCAAAGGTATATTGCATGAATTTTGTGGGTATTGTATAGCATCATAACATAATTTCAAACATTTTTTATGGCTTTGCACTCTGCTTAGAATATTTGAGTGGTCTTTGCATTATTGCATGGCAACAAAATGTTTTCTTGTTTGTTTTATTCAGGTTGATGGTATTGTGTAGCTGGTTGATGCTGCTGACAAGGAGAGATTTACGGAATCCAAGAAAGAGCTTGATGCACTTCTTTCAGATGATTCTTTGGCCCAAGTGCCCTTTTTAGTTCTGGGAAACAAAATAGATATACCGATAGCTGCTTCAGAGGATGAGTTGAGATACTATTTGGGGCTCTCAGGCTCAACGACAGGAAAAGGAAAGGTGAATCTGGCAGATTCAAACATCCGGCCTATAGAGGTTTTCATGTGCAGTATTGTTCGCAAGATGGGCTATGGTGATGGCTTCAAGTGGCTTTCTCAGTACATCAAGTGATGTTCTTTATAGTGTTCTGTAAAGAGTGTAGTTACAACATACAGTCTGGAAAAATGCATTTGGATAACCCTGAATATTCTTTTACTGGATTTGGATCTGGAGGGGGGCACATTATGGAGAAAACTTTTCTGTACATGTTAGCTGCATCTTCTGAAAAATCGAATTGGATTTATGAGTACAGATACTTGTAATGTAAAAGCAATACAGCTATGTGGAATGTTCTGTGTCGGCATAGACAAACATACATGAAAAATTTGACATTATCATTCTTTTCTCATAAATATCATTTGTTTACCTTTATAGTCTAGTCTAGGAATATAAAAACTTAATCTGAAAATGTATATTTGAATACACACGTTTTCTGAGCTTGTGTTCTGTTGGTTTGAGTGTAGTCTAGAAATATTTATACGTTCTTAAATGTATATATATTAAGTACACTGGTGTTTTGTGTCTTGGAGCTAGTGCATTGGGTTTGTATATATCACACACAACACCTGCCCTTAACGAAGCATGCATGTTGGAGAATGTGTTTATACCTACATGTGTACACTGTAACCTTCACAAAAAGGGTTGACCTCTGTTGACCAACTTTGAGCTTTGACCAGCATTTGGTTTTTGGATTTTATCGATGCAATACTGGTTTTGGACCGATTGTATTTTAGAATATGAAATGAGTCTCACGTAAACTCAGAATTAGGGTTTCTGGTAGATATTGACAATGATCGTATATTTTATTCAATAATTTCCTGATTCTTTATTACAAAAACACCAGGAACAATATTGAAAAAAGCAGCACATCAAGTTTTCATGAAAATGAAGCAGATATTAAATTATGTGGTGACAACTTTATTTTCTAAAACTGAGATGTGCTAAATATAGCAGGATTTTCTTTAAACACTAGGAGGTTTTGTTATGACAATATATCATACCTTCTGGAGGTAAAAGGCTGACGTTATTTGTCTGCTGGGAATTTTACCAGATCATTCCTAAATCTCTCTGCCGATGTTGGGGAGCGACTATCTTCTGGTTGTCACGTATAGAGATACGTATATATCTGCTGGATGCTCCCAGCTTTTGTCAGTTGAAGCTTGATATTTAGCAATACATTAGATCTTTGTTGAGCAACTTAATGCCTCTAAGGTCTTGTTCTGAAGATATCGTTCTCTCATTTGTAAAGTACAGCCGTTCCTCTTGAGATTGGACGATGATGGGGCAAGCGAAGAAAATCATTGTCTTTAACGACACCATAGTCAATCAAAGTTAAAGAATTCGTAGGAGTGTTACACAACTTACTATTTATCTATTTAGCAGTTTTTCCTAAGAATATTGATCCTTTCTAGTATGTTTTGACTCTTAGTGGTAGATACCATTAAAGAAACGGAACCTTGAAAGAATGATAGGTGAAACTTTTGCAAGCATTATGATGTGATTGCCCAAGTTCTACTTCTCTGCATGGACACATGATAACATGCAAACATATTAGCTTCTTCAAGAATTTTAAGATTCAAATCTTAAGATCACTCTTTAATCACTTAGATGAGGGGACTTAACTTGATTTAAACCTCTAATTTTACATTACTCTCTATAGAACCTTCATCCTTTACTATCAATAAAGGAGTATTTGAAAGGTGCATATTATGGGACCCAAACTTAGGGAAAGAGGTTTGTAGTGAAAATAAAATGTTATTCAGTATACTGCTGCATCTTTGGAAGATTTTCATATGTTCAATTGAGTATGAATGGCCATGTGATGAGCCTCCATCATGTTTAGATGAAACCATGATGACGTAGAAAGAAATTAAAACTATAAGTAAAAATTAAAAGTTTATTTTAATTTATGAAATCTCCTAACATTTAAAATGTAAGTTGAATTGAATAATTTTTCACTATTGAGATACATTGTCTTATAAAACTAGTTTAATACAAGTAACTAATATTTGAAATTCAATGTCGATTTAATAATCACACATTTTTGGGATTCCACTCCTATATTCAACCATTGTCATTTTCCATGCAATATAAGTTGAGACCTTCACATAATCTTAGTGGGAGATGGTTGAACCATGCCTTAACGGAATTAGGAAGTAATTCTCAACCGTGGCTTTTGGGGCAAGACATTGAACAATGGATAATGTGGTCTCCATGTACCACATGTCTTCAATGTTTTCATAGCACAATGAATATTTGATCCTTAAGTTGTTATAGAGAGAGCCATGGATGCTTGCATATCCACATATTTGGTCCTGTTTATTACTTGAGAATCTAGTATATCCTTGATAATATCACTCAAAAAATATGTATGTGTTTGTGTACAAAATAAGTTTATTTGGGTGAAGTTTGTGATTGTATGTTTGGTTGTTTTTAGCAATGATTATCTTTGAGGAGTGTATGAGTACATGCGAATCCTTCATAATCTTTTTGCTTGAGAGTTGGCATGATACTTTATTTTTTCCTTATTGAGATCTTTGTGTTTTTACCAAAGAGGAAAAATTGAGCCATGCTTAAGGATTCAAAGTAAACTTCCTTTGAATGGAAGTACGTGTACATTTGAATTAAGATTGAATCAAACCTTGCACTTGGGAGTAAAAATATACATATAGAGGGATTGTTATTGTATATCCACCAATTCACATTTGCATAAGGTATTTTGTTGAAGATTTGATTATCTTTCAGAGTCCTTCTAAAGCATGAAGATTCATACACATGTCAAAAATGTTGAGGGTCAAGATTTTTTTAGCTTTTCTCAATTTTGCTTCTCTTGATAGATTTACTCTTTACATTTCCAATCGGAAGGTCTATTTGTGACATTTTGGATATACTTCTTAAATTGCATGTGAAATAACATATCTTTGAATTTATACCCTTAATGTTGAATCTTTGAATAAATCACAAAAATTAGACTATAATCTATACCAAACCAATTTCTTTTTCAAGGCCTTCAATCTAAGTTCTCTACATCATTGTTATTCACCAATCAAATCTTGATGATTTTATATATCTCTTGAAAATTGCCTTATCTAGCTTTTGCGGACTAGATTTAACACTTTCAATGTCTCAAACATGACTTGAAAAGCTTGTGTTTCATTATTAGATTCAAGTTGCATACTTAGATTTCTCTTGCATTGGAGGAAGAAAATATGTATGGAAATTGGAGTTTAGGGAGTGCACATGCACACAAAGAACATGATGATGGATAAGAAGCTTGGAAACAATATAAAGTTTATTACTAACTATGGAATATACAAATATAAGTAGATCTTTAGGGTTATTGGTGCATATACAAGCTTGAGAAAAAAACCTCTTAACGAGGGAAAAATGATTCTTGATAGCCTTAAGTGTGTACACACACACACATCACGACCTAAATGCAAATGATCAAAATCATGTCAATTAGGTCAAGCTTCCATTAGATGAAGCCCAATGAAAAACAAATATGAAAGACAATTTTATAGGCAACCTATGGTCGAAATTGGTCAAATTTTGAGAAAAATTATTTTTGCGATTTCTTGTAGATCTATTGAGAGCTAACCAACCAGTGAAAAGAAACTTGGAAAATGTTGATATATTTTTGCAGTGATGTGTTTGAACACATTTGGACCATCGGGGCACTTTTTTCCCTCTTTAGGAGCTTTTTTTCCCTTGGGTATATGCCTATAAACCTAACGGGTCACTTATCTTTGTACATTCACTTGGTAATACATTCAATATTCTATGTTGTGCTCCAAGATTTTTCTTCTTCCTTGTGACTTTAGTAGAGCTTGACAAGATAGTTTTGTTCAACTTTTTGAGATGCGCTCATTTTCTCATTAGGGTACATTAGTCAGTGGCCATGTCTGAAAGCAATGATGTATTCCGTATGTTGGATGTTGAGGACAAGTTGGATGGAACTAATTACCCATTATGAGCATATATGATGCATCATTTATTGGTGGCAAAATGATTGCGGAATATTGTGATGGCTATTGAAAAATGACCTACCACCTTGCAAATACAATTATTGAACGTGATGCAGATGGCATTGAAGATGATGATCTTCAAATTTCTATTCGTGCTAGAAATGTGCCATTATCCCTCATATTCGCTCATGCAAAACAAAAAAGGATGCTTGGGATACACTTACCACTTTATACGAGGCAAGAAATGAGGCTCTTGTTGCTTACCTCTGAAAACAATTGGAAAATGAGCATATGAATGAAGGAGATTCTATTAGACATTTTTTTGACAAAGATCAAAGATTTGAAAAAGAAGTTGTTTTTTGCAGATGAAGTTTTTCCAGATAGTTCACTTCAACAGACTATCCTTAAATTTGGTCTTCTTAATTCATATAAGAGTTTTGCTTCTACTCTTTGGTTGATGATGAAAGACAATCCAAATGCATTAACATTTGAGGATTTAGTCTTTGTTTTATTACAGAAAGATAAGTTTAGATAGAAAAGGTCTATTATGCGTGTTGCAAATCAAGCTTTCTTAGCTAGCCAGAAGGGCAAAGGTGAATGGAGCTCATTTACTAGTAAGAAATAATCTACTAATTCTACACAATAAAAAAGGGAAGACAAAGACGAGATGAAAACACAAAAGCAGAAACAGTTATGCAAATACTATAAAGGAAATGATCATGGCATAAAGAGTTGTCCAAAACTGGTTGCAAAAGAGGCAAAGAAGAAAGAGGCCATAATGGTTGTTGCAGAGGCCTCTACACCTAAAACAAAGTTTGCTCATCTTGTGCAGAATGAAGCATGGATGTTACTACTATTTACAACTATGACCCATCTTCTCATGAATAATGTATGTCTGTAATAGACTTAGATGTTTGTTACTTTGACAATGGGGCAACCAAACATATTAACGCACATCATAGTTTCTTCAGTTCACTTGAGCTTGCCCTTATAGGGAACACTATCACATGCACTAACAACTCCTCTTATCCTATAATGGGAGTTGGTAAGATAATTTTGAATACTATTGATGGTAGTTCTTTCACATTGTCAGATGCTTTGTTTGTGCCAGGAATCAAGAAAAATCTGTTGTCAGTTTCAGCAATAGCCAAGATTAACTTGGTTGTCAAATTTGTTGATGATAGATGTACAATTCATGATATGTCAAATGTTGATGTCATTATTGCTTCTAGAATCTTATGTTGTGGGTTGTATAAGCTAATAGACTATGCAAAATCTGTAAATGATTCAGCATGTGCAACACAAGATGCTTTGGCTATCTCAAATGGAAAGCTTTGGCATGCACACTTTGATCATCTAAATTTTGTGATTTTACTATGCATGTAGAAATTTGAAATGGTGTCCTCCTTCCCCAAAATTGAGGCACCTTGTAAACATGTTTTTGAAGGCTGTATCTTGGGCAAGATGCAGGATACTCCTTCCCAAAAGATGGTTTAGTTTGAGATATTCAAAAATTGAAGCTTGTTCACAGTGATGTCTATGGTCCTATGCAAACACCTTCTTTTGGGAACTACCTTTACTTTGTGACTTTTATTGATCATTTTCCTAGGCATGCAAAGTCTGAAGTTTGTTTGTGCTTCAAAGAATTTCTAGTTTTGGCTAAAAATATGTTAGAATGTAAAATGGGTACCCTCCATTCTGATTGAGGGGGGAATACATCTCTTCTAATTTTAATGCATTTCTTGCTGATACTAGGATAGATCATTAGTGTACAGTGCCGTATACACCTCAATGGGATGGAGTTACTGAAAGAAAGAACATGTATCTCATGGAGATGACGAGGTGTATGGTCAAAAGTCAAGCTTTACTGCATAGCTTCTGGCTTTAGGCTGTTATGTGTGAAGCATATGTACTTAATAGGTGTCCCACCAAAGCACTCCACTCTATCACTCCATATGAGGCTTGGCATGGTTACAAGCGGTCTGTTGCTCATTTGCGTGTCTTTGCTTGTTTGGCATATGCATTACTCCCTAAACAACAATGCAGGAACTTGGATGACAAAGCAGTGAAATGTTTTTTTTTTGGATACAATTTTGAAAGCAAAGGCTATTGTTTCTATCATACAAAAACTAAAAACATCTTGGTTGACAGTGATGTTGTTTTTGTGGAAGATGCAATTTAGCCATTATTTTCATGTATTAAGGAGAGATCACTTAGCTCCAAGGATGTGTATGACATTTTGCTACCTCTTTTTATAGGTAGATAGTCAAGTGTTGGTCCAAATGAGGCAATTTCTTGACCTTTATAGGTTTCACATGATGATGTAGATCATTCTATTTCTGATGCAAATTTACATGATGCACTTGTTGATGAGGGGGCTGATATAGAGGAGGCAAAAACTATGCCTAAATGGCTGGTGCAGATTCTATGAGATAGCAAATTAGATGCACCTCTGTCATGGCATACTTGTCCAAGCTCTCATAGTGCTTGTTTTGTATCAGATTTCTATGCAATGGCTGCCTATAGTCTTTGTGATGAGAATGATCTTGTTTTCTTTGATGAAGCACAAGATTCAAAAAATTGGATGGTTGCTATCCAATCATAATATGATGCTATTATGAAGAATGTTACTTGGACTTTATGTAATTTTCCTTCATGCAAAAAGGCCATTAATAGTGAATGGACATACAAGTTGAAGTGTAAGCCTGATGGAACATTTGAGAGGTATAAAGCTAGGCTTGTTGCAGATGCCATGAGGAAGGAGATAACGAAGAGAGCTCACACACACACTCTCACTCTCAAGGAGAAGCACACACACAAATTGAGGCAAGGAAGAATTATCTTCTTCTTCTTCTTTTCTATTACATAAAAGGAATGTCCAAGAATTACCTAAAACAAGAATACAACAAGTGCAATATATAAAGACCAGTACATAAGCAAAAACCTAATGTCCGCGAATGAGTGAGCTGGCAAGGATCAAATGTGCCATCACTCTCCGTAGATAAATCTAATAAAGCTCATTGAAGTTTCCCTGACATATACCGGTCTGACCACTATAAATGTCAGAGAAACAAAAAACGGATACGTTTTGTTGGTCAGAAAACATGTGTAGGTTTTGAAGACGTTGATGGAGATTCAAGTGGTTTAGAAAAGAGTCTTGATGAGGAACTTGGATTGCCCTCTGTGAAGACTCCAAGAGTAAGAAAGGCATATGCAGATGATACAAGGAGAAGTGACCGAGGACCAAGAAGATCTGGGAGGATGCGGAATTCTATAGAATGATTAACATATGATAGTTACATGGCTCGTCATTGTGGCTACATGACAAAGGTAATATAAGATGCTGAACCTTCTTGTTTTGAAGATGCAATTGGAAATGCAGATTGGGAAAAAGCTATGGATGAGGAGATGGCTGCACTTTATGGGAATGATACATGGAAGCTTGTTCAATTGCCGCAAGGAAAGAAACCCATAGGCTGCAAATGGGTTTACAAGGTAAAGCACAACGCTGATGGTAGCATAAGCAGGTATAAAGTAGGATTGGTAGCTAAAGGCTATGCACAGACATATGGCATTGATTATGAGGAAACATTAAGCCCTGCAACTAAAATGTCTACTGTCAGAACACTTGTTGCATTAGCTACAACAAAGGGATGGACTTTGCATTAGATGGATGTGAAGAATGCTTTCCTACATGGTGAGTTACAGGAAGAAGTATATATGGACCAGCCACAAGGATATGAAGATTCAAAGCATCTAGAATATGCTTGCAGGTTGCAAAAGGCTTCGTATGGGCTGAAGCAAGCTCCGCATGCATGGCATGCAAGGATTTTTGATTACTTAACTAGCATTGGGTTTTCTATGTGTGATGCAGATCATTCACTATATGCAAGGAAGGCTGATGATGGCATCATGATTGTGGCCATTTATGTTGATGACTTGATTGTAGGTGGTGATAATGAAGAAAGCATCAAAGAGGTAAAACAACTTCTTATGCAGGAATTTGACATGAAAGATCTTGATATGTTGCGCTATTTCTTGGGCATTGAGTTTATACATACATAAACAGGTATATGGATGTCACAAAGACAATATGCCTTGAATATGCTGCAAAAGTATGGTATGGATGGTTGTAAGCCAATTTCTATGCCATTAGATCAGAATTTGAAGTTGGATACTACATCAGGTGAAGCATTGGAAAATGCCACTATGTACAAGAAAATTATGGGAAGTCTTATATATCTCACAATTACAAGGCCTGATTTAAGCTATACTATTGGACTTCAAAGTCAGTTTATCCAAGTTCCCAGGAAGGCACATTTGGATGCTTTGAGTTGCACTCTACGTTATGTGAGTGCTACTTTGGATTATGCCTTGTTTTATGAAGCTAGTGTAGATTTGCAGGTTCATGGATACACTGATGCATATTGGGCTGGTAGTACTCCAGATAGATGATCTACTAGTGGATGTATTTGATGAATTCGCTTGACTGAATTTTTAACATAATCTTCCACTCCATGGATTTGAGTTGGAACTATTGCTTGGTGATGCATCTGATCCACTCAAAACCTGAGATTCTACACTTGATTTTTCAGCATTTTCTTTGTCATTTGGTTCAAGACTCAGTCCTTCTTTAGCATCTGCATAGAAGCTTGACATTTCATCAAATACCACATCTCTACTCACCTTCACCTGTCGTGTGAGTGGGTTAAAAAATTTATATCCATTTTGCTCAAGGGAGTATCCAATGAAGACACATTTTTCTGCTTTTGGATCAAGCTTTGTCCTCAACTCATCTGGAACATGTACATATGCAATACAACCAAAAACTTTCATATGTGATAAGTTTGGATTTTTACTTGTGAACTTCTCTTCAGGTGTAACTTGATGTACAACAGCAGTTGGATTTTTGTTCATGATGTATACAACCGTATGCATAGCGTCTGCCCAATAACAATGAGGCATATTCTTCTCAACCATCAAGGCTCTTGCTATTTCTACAATGTCTATTTTTGTGTTCAGCAACACCATTCTGTTGTGGTGTGTACTTGCATGAAAACTGACGTTGAATTCCATGAATTTTTAGAAAATTACTGAACTCATTTGACATGTATTCACCTCCTCCATCAAATCTTAATGTCTGAATATACTTCCCTGTCTACTTTTCCACCATAGCTTTAAAATTCTGAAAGTGAGTGAATACCTCACTCTTCTCTTTCATGAAATACACTCACACTTTTCGTGTATGGTCATCAATGAAAGTAACATAAAACGTGCAGCCACCCATAGATGTGGTCTTTGCAAGACCCCAAACATCTATATGTACTATTTCTAACACATTCTCACTAACATGCTTGTCATGCGGAAACAATGATCTTGACTGTTTACCAAATTGACAGCTGCACATACCTTTTGCATCTCTGCAACCTTGAATGTTGGTAGTCCATGGACAATCTCGTTTTCAGCCTTTACAAGTTTGCATGTCCAATCGGTTTGTGCCAGATCTCTATATCAGCAATAACTCCTGCACCTTTTGCAAATATGGCTGCATTCATTTAAGGAATTTTCACATTTAAGGTGAACATCCTACCCACTTTGTTTTCTTTGGCAATCAATCTTCCATCCCGTTTGTATTCTTCTATATATAAGCCATCAACATTGAACCTGACTTGTAGTCCCTGGTCAACCATTTGTCCAACAAAAACCAGATTCTTTGTTATGTTTGGAACATGCACTACATCAGCAAGGTGTTTTACCTTCCCGTCCTCCATAGACAATGCTATGTTTCCTGTATGCTCGATAGGGTGTGATGTGTTATCACTTGATTCAACATATCCAAGGACTAGAAATTTCTACCAAGTACTAAACCATTCCCCATGATTGGTCATGTGATTTGAAGCACCTGAATCAACATACTAGACATTATCATTCAATTTTGAAACACCAGCAAACATTGTATTCATCATGTGATGTTGAACCATGAACAACTTCTTAGAATCATCTGCTCTTGTGGATGCATAGTTGTTTTGCTACCTTCTGTTATTTTGATTCTTCAACCTGCAATCACGTTCAAAGTGTCCAGGTTTACCACAATTCCAAGATCCTTTACTATCATTACCTAAAGCATTTCTTTGGAAATTTTTGCGACCTCTTTGGCTCCCCCTACGTCGAAACTGTCCTCTTCCTCCTACATGATTCTGTTGTTGACCTTGGTCTTGGTTATTGTTTCCTCTTCCACTTCCGAAACCTCTACCTCTTCCTCTCCCTCTGCCATAGTAGAATACCTGCTCAGAACTGGGATTTCCTTGGGATTTTGAATCCTCACCAAAATTCTTTTCTTCAATAATCAGCACGGATATCAAATCAACAAAATTCGGAATATTTTCTCTTGTCTGTATAGAAGTTCTGAACTGCATTATATGCAACTCCTAAACCACGAAGGCACACTTCCACCTTATCATCATCATCTACATTCACGCCAATAGATGCAAGTGACTCACATATGCTTTTGATTTTCAGAGTGTAGTCACTTATCGACATGCTCTTCTTTTCCAAAGTATGCAGCTCGTTCTTGAGCTTCAATTTCCGTGCCTTTGTATTGGTCTCATACAAAGTGACCAAACTATTCCAAGCCTCTTTCCGAGTCTTGGCATCCTGTATGTGTCCAATCATTCTATCCTATATGCTAACAGATAGCGAATACATTACCTTTCGTGCTCCTTGATTCCATTCCTCATATGCTCTTAACTGGTCTGCAGTTCGATTCCTCTCTGGTAACTGTGGATGTTCTCTCCTTTGATGTACTTCCAGTAGCCTTTTCCCATGAGGAAATTCATCATTCTGAATCTCTAAGCATGGAAGTTGTTCTTGTCCAGCTTATCGCTCATAAGCTGACTCATTCCATCTGTGTTTGCCATTTCTGTAGCAATTCACAACATTGCAAAACACTACAAGCAGCACTCCTGCTTGAACACTATCGCACTATGACTTGACAGTTCGATCTCAGAAAAACATAGTTTTCGTGTATCAATACTAGACGGAATTGCTTGAAATTTTAGATCTGGAATATATGAGTGTTGCCAAACAGGTATGAAAAGATACATGCTTGCTTGATTGCACATGGTTTTGAGAACAGTCCAAATGAGAGCACCTTATACGTTAAGCATGCAAATGATGTGCTTCTAATCATTGTTTTCTATGTTGATGACATGGTGCTATGGACCTATTGAGAAGCATATTGTTGATTTTAAGACTCAAGTGCATGCCTCTTTTGAGATGTCCGATTTGGGGCATTTGCATCATTATCTCGGTATTCGGTTTATGAAAGTTGATGCTGGAATAACTTTGTGTCAAACAAATAAAAATTGACACATTATTGTAGCATTTTGGCCTTGAAGATTGCAAAACTATTGCCAATCCTATGGAAACAGGTTTACGATTGAGTCTTCATGATGTTGCAGATGCATTTGATATTTTTCTCTATTAGTAGGCTGTTGGATGCTTGATTTAATTATGCATAACTTGGCCTGACATTCAGTTTGTTGTCTCTCAAATGAGCAGGTTTATGCTTTGCCCAAATGTCAAGCATTGGCACACAGTTAAGTGCATCTTTCGATACTTGAGTGGTACCCGACTACTTGATTTTTTTTATCCCAAGGGGGGATCACTACCGCTAGATCTACATACTTTTTCTGACTCTGACTATGCTTATTTCTCATGTGTGCACTAGTGGTTTTTGCTTCATGCTTGGTAGCTCATGCATATCTTGGTTGAGTAAGAAGCAACCTATTGTAGCCACTTCTAGTTGTGAGGCTGAGTATAGGGAAACTTTCACAACGACTGTTGAGTGTGTGTGGCTCAGGCTCCTTTTGGTTGATTTGGGTGTTTTTCTGTCTTTTATCACCACCATCTTCACTGATAGTCAGAGCACATTGGTAGTTGTGGAGAATCATGTTCGATGCTTGCACAAAGCACATTGAGGTGCATTATCATTATGTCAGGGAGAGGTTCTTTGTAGGGAAGATGCGTTTAGCATATGTGCCCATGCAGGATAACATTGCAGATCTTTTCACAAAGGCTATGTGTTGAGAAAAGTTTGAAGCTTTCCATAGAGCTTTGGGATTACTTCCTTTTGTGGATTTACCTCTTTCCATATAGCTTGGCATTTCCTTCTTCATGAATCCAAGATCCTTGTTCACCGCATCACTCCCAAGGGGGATTTGTTGATATATTTTGGTAGTGATGTGTGTGAACACACTAGGATTGCCGGGGCACTTTTTCCCCTCTTTAGGACTTTTTTTCCCTTGGCTTGTATATATGCATATAACCCTAATGGGTCACTTATCCTGTACATTCACTTGGTAATACATTCAATATTGTGTGTTGTGCTTCAAGCTTCTTCTTCATGCTTCTGCTGTTTGTCTGCTTCCACAAACATCAAACTCCAACAAAAAACACATTAAAAATCTTGACACTTGTCAACATCTGATATAACGTGAATGAAAAAATCCAATGTCTATGATTAGTGATGTGTGGCATCAAACATTCACATGCAAAGCTTAGGAGATGATTCGTGCAAAACTAAAAAGCTAAAAGAAGTCTATAATTTGCGCAAAACCAAAAATTTGCCATAGTCTTGGATCTCTATATAAAGAGATTGTTGAAGGCACTTTAGGTATCATTGGTGGAGTGCCTTCTCTAGTATAGTTAGGTGGTGGTCCTGTTCTACCTTAAGGAAGTGGAGGCTCTTCTTCAACAACTTCAAGGTGTGCTACACATAAAATCTTTGTGAGTATTTTTATATATAGTTTCTTAAAGGAGTTTTGCAAGCTTCAAGGAGATTATGCCTTAGTTATAGGAGAGTTATGAAGTTCATGGATATCTGGTATGTCAAGGATTATCTTTTAGCTATCCTTCTATAAGTTCAAGCATGGAAATATAATGAATTATGTTGAGCATGGATCCTTACATCTATCATATGCACTCTCTATTATTCATGTTGTCTTTATTCTCTATCTATATCTATATCTATATCTATATCTATATCTATATCTATATCTATATCTATATCTATATCTATATCTATATCTATATCTATATCTATATCTGATGGAGAGTGTTAATCTCCAAAAGAGCAAGCTATCCTTGATGTTAGACCACCTCTATACAAGAATAACTTTAAACTCTAACCAATTTTGGAAGACAAGCACCAAATTATCAAGAAATAAACTAACTGTGAAGAAAGTCATTTCTCATAAAAGTCTGCTGCACCTTAATCACTCATTGACTAATTATTCGTGTAAAGTTTTTGATAAAACTTTGTAGAATGTTTTACCTAGTGATTGCGCACCTCCTCCAAGTTAAAACACTTGAAAACCTTGAGTAGATTATGAGAAATGATTCAAACAATCTACCTATGTCTGAAACTATCTCTCTGTATAGTCGACTTTGACACCTACAACTTCTAAGACATGGTTCTCCAAAACTAGAACCCGTTTAAGTAAATGCCTTTAGCCATAGATGGCTTACCTCTCAACTTAGATTTTCAGTCCTCACTCATGCAAAACTTTAATCTGTGCAGTGAGAAATGATCAAATCATTGACACCAAAAATGCACCTGTTTCAAAAAACTGTGAACACTCTTTTACATATGAATGTTCCTACTTATAATTCTCACAGCCTGTTTACAATTAGGCTCTCAAACTTTAACCATAGACTCATTAACTATGAACTTAGAAATCTACAAAAGGATTCTTGAAATGATCAAGCAGAGATGGAGAATGCACAGAAATATCGGGCGCAACTTCTCTTCATTTCTGACAGAAATTACATCTGGATGAGAGAGCTTTTCTAATCTCTTCATAAGTGTCTAATGACTTCTAGTTCTTCTCAATTCTCATGCTCTACATTCTCTCATACTTGTCCCGACATTTTCCAAGTATATATATAGACAAAAGTTTACAATCTTATGACTATTCAAAAGTATAAGTGACCTATATGTGAACTAATGTACATATGTGTACATATCTTTCAACTCTTGAATGTAAACTTCTTCCATGCTTCATAACTTGATCTTGTCTTCATTCTTTGACTTCCAAAACTTCAATTGTTGATTGCTCTACACCAACAGCTCCCCCTCAATCATCAATTGAGGTTTTCTCTATCTTCTTTATGCCTGCCATGTCTTTGAATCTCTGTAGCTTTGGTCCATCCAAGCTTTTGGTAAGCATATCAACTATCTGATATTTTGTTGAAGTATGTATGACTTCAATCTCTTTATCCATCACCTTCTCTCTCAGAAAGTGATACTGAATCTCAATGTGTTTAGTCCTTGCATGAAACACATGATTAGCAGCTAAATACAATAAACTCATGTTATCTCCATAAATGATAGATGTACTCTGTATGGTGTCAAAACTCTTCATGAGAGTCTTAAGCCATATAACTTCAACCATACCTTTGTACTCAGCTTCTGTAGATGATAAAGCAACTGTGTGTTGCTTCTTTGAACACCAAGAGATTAACTTTTCTCCCACATAACACAAGTATCCATATGTTGATCTCCTATCATCAGGATTACCTGCCCAATCTGCATCAGTATATATTGTGATGTTGGTATCTGATGTAAAACCATAATACAAACCCTCTTTGAGTGTACCCTTAATGTACCTCAACACTCTTTGACCTGCAATCCAATGTTCTTTCCTAGGACAATGCATGAATTGGGACAAAACTCCAGCTGCATATGATAAATCAGGCCTAGTTAATGTAGCATAGATAAGACTACCAACCAAACTTTGATATAGTTTCATATCCTTGAATTCTTCTCCACCATATCTGCTCAATTTGTGATTTACCTCCATTGGAGTAGGTACTACCCTGCAATCATTCATTTTAAACTTGATTAACAAGTTTCTCAAATACCTTTCTTGAGTCACATACACTCCATGTTGAGTGTATGAAATCTCCATGCCCAAGAAATATGACAAGTTTCCCAAGTCACTAATTTTGAACTCCTTCTCCATTTGCTTCTTTAGGCTTTGAATGCCTTTCTCATCTGTACCTGTAAGAATTATATCATCAACATATATGCACATATAAATGAACCCATCATCACTTGCTTTAACAAGCAAGCTACTATCTGCTTTAGATACTTGAAATCCAAGTTCTTTCAAGAATTCACAAGTCTATAATTCCATGCGCTTGGGGCCTGCTTCAACCCATACAAAGCTCTCTTGAGCTTACATACATGATCTAGATACCTTCTATCTGTGAATCCTTGAGGTTGCTCCATGAAAACATCATATGAAATGTAACCATTTAAAAAAGCATTCTTCATATCTAATTGACACAATTTCCAACCTTTACATGCAGCAATAGCTATGAGTGTCCTGATGGTTGTCATTTTTGCCACAGGACTACAAGTCTCATCATAATCAATACCATATGTTTGAGCAAACCCTTTCACAACAAGTCTAGCTTTATACCTAGACACACTTCCATCTGCAAACCTCTTAGTCTTGTAGACCCATTTGCATCCAATGATCTTCTGACTATTTGGTTTAGGAACCAAATCCCATGTTTGATTCTCCATTAATGCATCATATTCTTCCTGCATAGCTTTCTGCCAATTTTCCTTACCTTTTGCCTCTTCATATGTGGAAGGGTCTTCATCTGCCTTTATCATGTAAGCATAATCTTTGGTAGCCAAAAAAGAAGTATCATAGCTATATCTTGTAGGTTGCCACTTGTGTCTTGATGGCCTTCTAAGGTCTCCACTCCTTGAGGTTTCTGGTTCTTCACGCTCAGGATCAAATCTTGGCATTTCTTCAACTTCAACCTACACTTCATTATTCTCCTCTTCATCAAATATCTGAACCTTTGATTTACCCTTCTTTTGACTCACAACTTCTTCATCACCTGTATTAATATTGATTGTACCTACATACCAAGTACCTTGCTCATCAAATGTAACATCCTTAGACACAATGAATTGCTTTGTGGATGGACTTCACAATCTATAACCCATCTGCTTGTCATCATAACCAATGAATACATACTTTTCAGCTTTAGGTTCTAACTTGTGTCTTAATTGTGATGGCACATATGCATATGCCAAACATCCAAATACTTTGCAATGATCCAAGATAGGTCTCTTACCCCACCATGCCTCATATGGTGTCATACCTTGCAAGGCTTTACATGGTAGCCTATTAACCAAATAAGTAGCTGTATTTACAGCCTCAGCCCACAAATAATTTGGGCAATTTTTCTCCTTCATCATTGACCTTGCAAACTCAACAAGAGTTCTATTTCTTCTCTCTGCTACACCATTTTGTTGAGGAGAGTACCTGCAAGTAATTTCCCTTTTTATACCTGCATTCCACAAGTAATCACTGAACTCATTAGAGAAATACTCTCCCCCTCCATCTGACCTTAGTCTCTTCAACTTATGACGTGTAATTCTTTCTGCATATGCATGATAGTGTTTAAATGTATTAAACACTTCTGACTTATCTTTGATCACATAGATAGTGATCCATCTGGTAGCATCATCAACATAAATCACATAGTACCTTGAACCATTGATACTGAAATCCTTTGATGGTCCCCACACATCTGTGTGTACCAACTCAAGCTTCTCTGAATACATGAAACCATGCTTGGAGTAAGATTTCTTATGAGCCTTACCTAATTGACACGCCTCACATTTGTATGTCATATGTTGACCTGCAACATTAGGCAATCCAAGCACTGAACCATTGTTAATCATATCTTTGATACCTCTTTCATTGAAGTGTCCAAGCCTCTTGTGCCAAAGATCTAATTCAAAGATCTTATGTCCTCCATAAGTGAACAAGGCATGACCAACATTACCTTGAATCTTCAATGTGAACAACCTTCCTTCTTTATTCCCTGAAACAATTTGTTTATACCCATTGCTAGGGTCTTCCACAAACACTCCTTCATTAGTGAATCTAACTTCATAACCTTTTTCAACAATTTGTCCTACACTTATCAGATTCTTAGGAATTGTAGGAACATACAAGACCTTACTCAAAAGAGTACTTCCATCCTTGGCCTTCACCTGATCCAATTGACTTCACATTGTGCTTTGTATTGTCACCTGTTTGAACAATATGATTAGATACCTTATTTTCGAAATCAGTCATCAATGCTATGTTACCACTCAGGTGATTGCTACACCCTGAGTCAATGTAGAAGACTCTTTGGTCTTCACTTTGCCTTTCACAAGTTGCATTCATTATCAATGTTGAATCCTCCTTCTGATATGAAGCATAATTGTAGTAGGTATTATTGTATTGTTGACTTTGGAATCCTCTACCTGCATTTCTTCCAAAGTAACCCCTACTACCTCTTCCTCTGAAGTTACCTCTTTGATTTCTGCCACCTCTTCCTCTTGAATTAAAGTTCTGATTATATCCACCATTACTCTGAGTATTATGCCAACAATCATTAGCTAAGTGATTTGTCTTACCACAAATCCAGCAAGCTTTGACTCCATCTTTATTATTCCTGCCTCTTCCTCTACCTTTGCCACCTCCTCTTCCTCTTAGGAAGTTGGCTTGACTAGTTGTGCCTTCATCTTCATTTTCTTGTTGTTTTCCTTTGCTATTTTTCTTCTTATCCTTTGAGTACATTGCATGACCTGCACTCTTGTCACCTTCACCTTTGACATCCTGTTCAAAGGTTAACATATGTCCTAGCAACTGATTTAAGTTAGGAGTAAAATGATCAAGTGATAATTCAATAGATAGAATGAATGGTTTCCATTTGTCATCACCTCTCAAACCGGTGAGGATCTGCCTTACCAATTTATCCTCCTCAATGTCTTCATCAACAGCTCCTAATGCATCTGCAATGTCCTTCATTCTTGTTACATAATCTGAGATGGATTGAGAGGCCTTCTTCTTGAATGTAGTAAATTCTGCCCACAAGGATGCCTTTCTAGACTTTGTGGTATTTTGGAAATGCTCCTCCAAATCATTCCATATATCACTTGCACTTTCAAGACCTCTAATGTGAGGTAGCAAGTAATCATTGACTGCCATATAGATAATGCTCCTAGCTTGAGCATCTCTCTTCATCCAATTCTTCAAATCTGATAATTCCTCCCTAGTTGGAACACTAGGATCTCTGAATTGAGGCTTTTCTTCTTCTCCTGTAATATAACCTATCAAGTCTTTTCTCATTAGATGAGCTTCCATCCTCATTGACCATGCTGGATAGTTCTCTCTATCCAATTTCTCTATCTAAAGAGAATCTCCCATCTTTTCTTCACCTGTATATTGAATTCTTCAATCTTTATAAAGTATAAGGTTACCTTTACTTCGAATGACACTCCTTTTGTCTTCCTTGGTGTCGTATGACCTCCTTCTCAATCTTTGCTCTCAAGCTTTCACCTTTTGTACCTTCAGATGTTGAATTTTGTATGTCTGAAGCAGTCGGAGTCTTCCTTTCCTCAATTTTGATACTTCTTCCTCTGATACCACTGATGGAGAGTGTTAATCTCCAAAAGAACAAGCTATCCTTGATGTTAGACCACCTCTATATCAAGAATAACTTTAAAATCCAACCAATTTTGGAAGAAAAGCACCAAATTATCAAGAAATTAACTAACTGTGAAGAAAGTCATTTCTTAGAAAAGTGTGCTGCACCTTAATCACTCATTGACTAATCATTCGTGTAACGTTTTTGATAAAACTTCGTAGAATGTTTTGCCTAATGATTGCGCACATCCTCCAAGTTAAAACACTTGAAAAGCTTGAGTAGATTATGAGAAATGATTCAAACAATCTACCTATGTCTGAAACTATCTCTCTATATAGTCGACTTTGACACCTGCAACTTCTAAGACATGGTTCTCCAAAACTAGAACCCGTTTAAGCAAATGCCTTTAGCCATAGATGGCTTACCTCTCAACTTAGATTTTGAGTCCTCATTCATGCAAAACTTTAATCTGTGCAGTGAGAAATGATCAAATCATTGACCACCAAAAATGCGCCTGTTTCAGAAAACTGTGAACACTCTTTTACATATGAATGTTCCTACTCATAATTCTCACAGCCTGTTTACAATTAGGCTCTCAAACTTTAACCATAGACTCATTAACTATGAACTTAGACATGTACAAAAGGATTCTTGAAATGATCAAGCACAGATGGAGAATGCATAGAAATATCGGGCGCAACTTCTCTTCATTTCTGACAGAAATTACATCTGGATGAGAGAGCTTTTCTAATCTCTTCATAAGTGTCTAATGACTTCTAATTCTTCTCAATTCTCATGCTCTACATTCAGTCATACTTGTCCTGACATTTTCCAAGTATATATATATACAAAAATTTACAATCTTATGACTATTCAAAAGTATAAGTGACCTATATCTGAACTAATTTACATATGTGTACATATCTTTCAACTCCTGAATGTAAACTTCTTCCATGCTTCATAACTTGACCTTGTCTTCATTCTTTGACTTCCAAAACTTCAATTGTTGATTGCTCTGCACCAACAATATCTATATCTATATCTATATCTATATCTATATCTATATCTATATCTATATCTATATATATATCTATATCTATATCTATATCTATATCTATATCTATATCTATATCAATTGTGTGTTATTCACTAAAAAAATATACTTACTAATTCCCCTAGATGTGATGCAATGAACAAGGGATTGATACTCATGTATATGGAAATGACAACCAATGTCGTCTAAGATCAATCCACAAAAGAGCGTAAGCCAAATCTTCACAAAAATCTTTGAACTTCTCAAAAGATAGAGTCTTTATGAAAAGGTCTACAACATTATCTTGTGTGGGCACATATGTCAACTTGATTTCTCCAAGAGAGAGTCTTTCCTTGATGTAATGATAGTGCACTTAAATGTGCTTAGTGCAAGATGGACACATTGGTTTCCTTGCAACTACAAATGCACTCTAAAGAAATAACAAGGAAATAATGTAAGCTGACAATTTCTCCAGAGAAGCCGGACCTTTTGAAGCAAATGCAAAAGAAGCACCGATTAGGGTGCTATTCTTAACCATGTAGGTCCGGAGGGAAGACCATTATGGTCTTGGAATCTACAGCAAAAACTAATGCACAAGACCCAAGTTTCTTTAGTGCCGGGCTAAAGTTGACCGTAAAGGGAATGGTAATAGCTTACTTTTAGGTTTTTGGGTACCACAAAGGGAATGGTAAACGCTTAACCTAAAGGTTTTCTAAAGTTTCTCTTTCATAACGGTCTTGTCTTGCTACAACTACACCATGTATGCACTGAAGAGACCATGTAGTAAAGAAGGGTTGCTAGAGCTACACCATTAAGGTAAAGCTACAACTACACCATGTTGGTTTTGCTACAGCTACACCATGTTGGTCTTGAGTGCAGCTACACCATGTAGGCTACATCGAATGCTTAACCCTTCGGCCCTACCCATTCCAACCCCCACGATTACTAGACGCTGGCTCTTAATGCCATAAATATCAAGAAAAGCAACACAACCTGCTTCACTATTTAGAAGTATTGATCCTCCCTTGGGATAAACAACCCATGTTCTATGATATTGTTGATCATGTTGGAGTTTGAGGTCAGAAGCACACAAACAACACAAGAAAGAAGAAGAAGAAGAAGCTTGGAACACAACACACGATATTGAATGTATTACCAAGTGAATGTACAAAGATAAGTCACCCGTTAGGTTTAGAGAAGTATATACAAGCTAGAAGAAAAAAACTCCTAAAGAGGGAGAAAAGTTCCCTATTGGTCCTAAGTGTGTTCGCGCACATCACTACCAAAATACATCAACAGATGCCCCCTAGGAGTAATGAGGTGAACAAGGAGCTGACACTCATGTATAAGGAAATGCCAAGCTATGTGGAAAGAGATCAATCCACAAATGATGTAAGCCCAAAGCTTTGTCGAAAGCTTCAAACTTCTCATGAGGCAAAGCCTTTGTGAAAAGATCTGCACTATTGTCCTGTATGGGTACATATGCCAAACTGATCTCTCCATTAGAGAACCTCTCCTTGAAATAATGATAATGCATCTCAATGTGCTTTGTGCGATCATGGAACGTAGGTTCCACACAACTACCCATGTACTCTGACTATTAGTGAAGATGGTGGTGGTAGAAGACTGATCAACACCCAAGCTAAAAGGCGTCTAAGCCACACACTCAAAATTCACTGTGAAAGCTACCCTATACTCAACGTCACAACTAGAAGTGGCCATAGTAGGCTGCTTCTTGCTCAACTAATATATGCATGACCTACCAAGCATGAAGCAAAAACCACTATTGGACACATGAGTGTCATAGCAACCGACCCAATTAAAGTCAAGAAAAACATGTAAATTTGGTGATAGTGATCTCCCCTTGGGATAAAACAATCCAAATAGCCAGACAACACTCAAATAACAAAAGATGTGGTTAACTACCTGTCAATGCTTGACATGTGGACAATGCATAGCCCTGCTCATTTGACAGACAACAAACTGAATATGAGGCCGATTTATGCATAAGTAAATAAAGCATCCAACTGCCCAATGATAGAGAACACCAAATGCATCTCTAACATCATGGAGACTCAACAATAAACCTATTTCCATAGGAGTGGCAATAGGTTTGCAATCTTCAAGGCCAAAACACTATAATAATGTGTCAATATATTTTGTTTGATAAAGAGCTATTCCAACATCAACTCGCATAGACTAAATGCCTAGATAACGATGCAAATGCCCTAAATCCGACATCTCAAAAGAGGCATGCAAATCACCTTAAAAGCAACAATATGCTTCTGATCAGGACCAATGAGGAGCATGTCATCAACATTGACAACAATGATTAGAAGCACATCATTTGCATGCTTAACATAGAAGATTCTCTCAATTGGAATGATCTCAAAACCATGTTCAATCAAGTAGGCATATAGCTTTTCATATCCAGCACGTGATGCTTGCTTCAAATCATATAATGCCTTTTTCAACTTGCACACTTTGTTTTCATGACCTTTCTGCACAAAACCACAGGGCTAAAATACATACACTTCTTCATGTAAGTCACCATTAAGAAATGCAGTTTTAATGTCCAACTAATGTACATTCCAACCATGATGAGTGCAAGTGCACAAATGCTAGCAATGGTGGTCATTCAACACGTGGAAGGAAATGTCTCATCAAAATCAATGCCTCTCTCTTGAGCATAACCTTTTGTGACAAGCCTAACCTTATACATGTCAACTATTCCATCAGGCTTATGCTTCAACTTGTATATCCATTTAGTGCCAATGAAATTTTTGCTTGGAGGCAAATCATATAAAGACTAAGTACCATTCTTCATAATAGCATCATATTTTGATTGAATAGATGCCATCCAATTTTTTGAATTTTACTCTTCATCAAAAGAAATAGGTTCATTCTCATTAGAAAGACTAGAGTTAGCCATTGCATAGCAATTTGATGCAAAAGAAGCACTATGTGAGCTTGAACGAGTACGATATGAGAGAGGTGCATCTAATTTGCTATCTCACAAATTTTGCACCAGACACTTAGGCATAGTTTCTTCCTCCTCTATATTAGCCTCTCACGACCAAGTGCACCATGTAAATCTACAAACAAAATGGAATGATTTGCATCATCATGTGAAACTTGTAAAGGCTAAGAAATTGCCTCATTTGGACAAGCACTCAACTATCCACGTGTAAAAAGAGGAAGCAAAGTGTCATACACATCTTTGGAGCTAACAGGTGTCTCCTTAGCACATGACAATAATGAATGAATTGCATTTTCTACAAAAACAACATCATGGCTAACCAAAATGCATTTAGTCTATGGATGATACAGACGATAGCCTTTGCTTTCAGAACCACACCCAACAAAAATACATTTTATTGCTTTATCATCCAATTTTCTATGTTGTTGTTCAAGCATTAATGCATATGCAAGGCAACCAAGGG
This sequence comes from Ceratopteris richardii, assembly GCA_020310875.1. NCBI lineage: Eukaryota > Viridiplantae > Streptophyta > Polypodiopsida > Polypodiales > Pteridaceae > Ceratopteris > Ceratopteris richardii. The sequence continues at coordinate 62,042,971 of CM035436.1, forward strand.
CATGTAGATGAGCAACAGATGGCTTCTGGCCATTCCAAGCCTCATAAAGAGTGATGCATTGCAATGCTTTGTTGGGACACATGTTAAGTACATATGTTGTAGACATAACAACCACAAGCCTAAAGCTATGTGGTAAAGCCTAATTTTTGGCCTTACACCTCACCATCTCCACCAGAGAGACCTATTCTTTCTTTCAGCAACTCCATTATAATGAGATGTATACGATACTGTACACTAATGTTTTAAATTGATGTTTTACATTGATGTTTTACATTGATGTTTCACATTGATGTTTTACATTGATGTTTTACATTGATGTTTTACATTGATGTTTTACATTGATGTTTTACATTGATGTTTTACATTGATGTTTTACATTGATGTTTTACATCGATTTTTTATCACACATTCAACCAGCAATGCAATTAAATTACACGACATATATCCCCCCAATCAAAACAGACGGTGCCCAATTTAAATGCTGATAGATTTTTAGCCAAAACGAGAAACTTTTTGAAGCACATAAACACTTCAGAATTTGTTTTCAATCGATACACCCATGCATCTCTAAAAAAATAATCAATAAAGGTCACGAAGTAAAGGTAGTTCCCAAAAGGTGTTTGTATAGTGCAGAGAGTACATGCGCGGAAGAAAAATGAAAAGAAGAGTGTACTCACAAAACAAAGAGTGTGTGAGACCCAAAATGAATATTCCATGAAATGGGTAAACTCATGTGGATTAGAAATGAGCTTTCCAAGAGCATGGAGTAGGCTCCTCAAGCTTCTAACCAAGTACAAATGGGGGGAGAGGCCGTCCTTATGTAGATTTGGGAGGGGCTCTCAAAAGTACATCTCATGTGGGATAATTCCCCTGAAAGGAGAATGAATGCAACTGGTAGAAGCACATGGAAAGGTACCCAAATACAAAGGAAATACAATATAAAATGGATACAAAATGGAAATGGAGTGCCTCCTAGATACAAAATGGAGATGCACTCGTGCAGATACAAATGCCGATGATATAGGAGCAATCATGTCGTCAACACCCCCTTTGCAGCTCCATTTTGGAGTGGGTGAATGCTACAGAGGTCCACCCAGTGTTGGAGTGGAATGGGAGGTAAAGCCTTTGTGAACATGTCCGATAGGTTCTCCTGAGAGGTACACTGCTCTAGAGTAATCCCTTGAGATAGGAGCTTCTCGTGGATGAAATGGTATTGGATCTTGATGTGCTTCATCCGATCATGGAACACTGGATTCTTGGCGATGGACAAGGCTGATTGGCTATCCGTACAGATGCATGTCGGAGTATCCTACAAAACACCAATGTCAAATAACAAACGTCGAAGCCAAATGGCCTCACATGCTACGAAGTTGGATGCTCGGTACTCGACCTCGATGGATGATAGAGGAACTGCAGGCTTCTTCTTACTTGCCCAAGAGATAGGTCCTGAGCCAAGCAAGAATATGTATCCAAAAGTAGACCATCAAGAATCATGATCACTAGCCCAATCAGAATTTGAATATCCTGCGTAGCTCAATAACCCTGATCTTAGATCGCGATATTTGACTACTACCTCTCACGATACTTGCTTTGGAGACAAGTGACTTGAAAAAGACAATTTTTGGTTTTTATACTTTTTGAAAAGTTCTCCTAACTACAAACACTTAACAAGACCAAGGTTGATGGCTACTCTAACTTCCTAACTACTCCCTTCTTCCTCCTACTCTACTCACTTCACTCACTTCCCTAGACTATCAACTCACTACACACACTCCAAGAGCAAAAAGTAGTAAGTGTGGATGAGTGTGACTTACCAAAGAAGAGGAATTCACAACTCCTCTACCCACTTCAATGCTAAGAGCTACTTACCATCACACGAATGCCTCGGTTTGATTCGACTTCCCCGGCAACGGCGCCAAAAACATGTGTACCTAAGTACCAACCTAGGGACTTGTGGAGAAGGAGACTATACCTCGATCCCCCTCAAGTGCATATAGTGGGGATTCACGCTTTATTTATCAATCCGAGGAGTACCAAAACCTAGCCGAGTGTATGAAGACATGCATTCAAATGATGATCAATGCACATGAGCTTCCCAAAGAGTGCAAATAAGCCCAAGTCTATTGCAAACAAGTGTCAAGAATCTGTGGAGATGCCACAATACTTGGAGCAGCAGCCAACAGTAAATCGAGTTTTTCTCTCAGCTCCAAACTCTGAATAGAGCGAATACCAGGTTCCTTTCGAAGCTCTCGAGAAGACGCATCCAATGGTAGTCTTTTCACTCAATTATGACACTCCTACTTCAAGTTATGAGCAAAATACTGAGCCACGGGAATGACCTTCCTACACTTCATCACTTGCTACACTTCACACACACTCTAACAACAGCAAACAAGCACTTTCATGGATAGACAACACTTCCTAACACTCTTTTCAAGCAACACACATGCACACAAGCTCACAAAGAAGATGATACAGAGAGGAGAAGACACAAATTCGAAATTCTGTGCTCTTGATTCTCACAATGGCAAAAAGTCTTTACAAAGAGTCACAAATTGACTTATATACATGTGCCCTAAAAATGGTCCTTTCACACAAGAGATCGGCACTTTATTCACTAAAAGGTTAATTTCTTGCTAATTTACATGGGTAAGCTACTAATCTCCATGGGTATGCATCTAGAGGACTCCTCTAGTGCATTTACATCGGAAAATATGTTACAAAATGATTATGATACAAAAATAAAGTGTCCGAATTGGAAAAATTTTGGGGCCCATCTTTTTCTCTGCCTTGTGTTCTTTAGCTTTACAACAGTGTGTAAATTGAACAAAGCTCTTTATGGATTGAAGAAGGCACCTAGGGCATGGAACCATAGGTTGACTACATACCTTCAGGATCAAGGATTCATCATGAGTAAAGCAGATACTTCTCTGTTTGTTAAGAGAAGTAATTCAAAGGTAATATACCTATGTGTATATGTTGATGACATCATACTCACGGGTAATGATGCTAATGACATCAAGCAAATTAAGAATCAAATGATACAAGAGTTCAAAATTAGTGATCTAGGATCACTAAAGTATTTTCTTGGACTTGAGTTAGTCTATACGAACTCTAGAATTTACATTACTCAGAGAAAGTATATACAGGACATGTTAAAGAAGTTTCGGTTGCAGGATGCCAAGTTAGCAAGTACCCCAATGGAGGTAAACCAAAAGTTAAGTGCTCATGAAGGTGATGTGCTTGAGAAGATTGCAGGAAGCAAGAAGGGGCTGGTACAAAGCAGGAGTTGGCAGTACGTACTCATTTCTTGAAGTGTCCATCCATCTTTCCCAACATTGGCCTCACTTGCACCCTTTGGATGACATTTCGCTCTTGATGATCAGATGAGGTTTTATGTTTTTCTTTGACCCTCCCCAATGTATTCCTCTATGGCTGATGCTTTAGTTTCCTCATTCATTATTATCTCCTTACATCCACTTGTTTCTACTTCATCTATTCTACCTATGCCTTTTCTTTCCTTAAATCTCTTTTTAGCTTGATTCATGCCCTTGCGAGGGTTTGGCTAGAGCGTAAGGTTATTTATTTATTAAATTTTTATTTGATTTTCTTTGTCTTTTCCCTTTTCTTGTTTCTCCCTCCACAACATACTATTTGCAGATTATGAGCATGAATAGAAAACCTACTTTATGGAAGAAGGAACTTAGGAAAATGCTCACTAGTCTTAACCTACTATTCATTGATAAAAATATTTTGCACAACTTCTAATACAAAGGAAAGTGGGCTATCCCAAGTTATAAATTGAGTTTATATTGCCTAAGATAAGAGAAGTACACATAAGAAATCACATGTGTGATCTGGACATTTCAAGAAGAAGACAATCATATACAAAGTTATAAAGAATGACTCATATATTTGAACACATAGCTTGAATGATCAAATCCTTGCAACAAGTTCAGAAGGATAATACGTTCTTGATCAAATCCTGAGACAAGATTTACATAGAAAACAACGTAAAATAAGTGATTGATATAAAGGAACTTTGCAACGTGGTTGTAATTGGGTATTGGCAAGTGATCAAATCAAATGAACCTTAGATCAAGCAGACACTTAGGAAGAGATAGAAAAGGCATCAGATCCTCTAAGGCTAGTTTCAAACACAAAACCAGGTCATGGGCTCAACAATTAAGTGACTATCCATACACAATGAGCTCAGAGATGTTGGAGTTTGAGGTTTGCAGAAGCATGTGAATAGCACAAGGGACAAGAAGCTTGGAGCACAACACAAAATACTGTTGGTCGCAGCCAAGGCAGTTAAGGCAAGGAGGTCATCAGAGAGAGTCAAAACACAAGGAAAATCAAGCATGACCAAGCAAGTAGAGTAGTCAATGGAGATCCAACAACTAGGCCTACACAATTTTTCAAAAGATAAAAGGCCATGACGGACAGCTCTATCCATCACGATTGACAGCCTTGTCCATTGTGATTGACAAGCAGTTTCAGACAATTTTTTAGGGTTTTTAAATTTTCAAATTTTGGCTAATTTGATCATCAATTTCAAGTGAATTGAGCATAGTGAGGTTCAAAAGCAAATAATTTGAGAAATCTTGTTTTCCTATTAGTCTGTTTTGACACTCAGAACCCTGAACATACATAAATTTTTCATACAAAATCCATTTATAGTGATCTAGAGTTTTAGATATAGTATTTTGAAGTTGACCTTCCAGAGGCACAAGGAAGCTAAGGTATTTCTAGAGTAGCCTTTCATAAAGACAAGTGGAAATTTGTTCTTTGAATTACATGAATGAAAATGGTCTGTTAAGTCAATTAAATTTAACTCTTGATCTAACTTTGGGACTTTCACATGTCCATTGAGAGCATCAAAGGGTGTCCAAAGCATGGGTGAGCTCCAAGCTTGATAACAAGTATCTTGAGCACTCGAGGGTGATCTGAGGGATAAGCGACTTGATGTTGGAGCATTCTCAACCCCCTCAATCAATTCCTAGCTTAGGCTAAGTATGGTTAGATGTATTGATTAATTAGGGCTACATTAGGCATGATACAAGTACAAGAACCCTAATTACTCAAATGCAAGCATAATAGATTGGTTTTGCGACAAACACTAAAGCAAACGGACATAGATCGAGCGATCAAACCTCAAGTGTGTTAAAACTCAAGTGTTCCTCATGATGGAAAATATTGGAAAAGAAGTGACATCTTAAGGAAAATAAAAATAGCAAGGGACTAATACAAAATAACTTTGCAATGAAGTTGTATTTGGGAAAATTGGGAGAAAGTTCAAGGCATATGAGCCTTAGGTCAAGAAGACACCTAGGATATGATAGACAAAGCATCAGATCTTTTGAAGCTAGTGTCAATCATATAGCTAGGTTCTAGGCCCAAGAATTGAGTGATTACCCATACATTCTAAGTTTAGAAACGAGTGACTCTGAGACATCGTATAGCATGGAGGGACTAGTAGGAAGCTCAGGAGTAGCATACCTAGGAAAATGAGAGGGGCCATACAATACTCAATTGGAATATATCAAAATCAACCGATCAGGTGCCTGCATCTATGAGGATGGTCTAAGAAGATCCGTTGTCCAAATTAAAAACCCTAATCAACCTATTGGACTAGAACACCTGGTAGCCAAATTTGAAAATGGTTCATACGTTGATAAAGAAGGCACTATGTATGTAATCACCAACAAGCCGAATAGAACAGATGAATTTGGCAATGTAATCCTAGAGATAGAAATAGGTGACATAGAGCAAGGGAATTCGGGAAGAGAACCAAGAACCCTGAGAGGCTAAATTAGTCTTAACTAGAATACTCACACCAGAATGGATTCCCCAAGACAACAAAGGTGTAGAATTGTTTTAGAATAGGGAGACAGATGAATCCTTTTACACGTTTAAGATTGATCAACTAACGAAGAAAGAAGCATGAGGATATATGAATTTAAAGATCCTGATACCCCAGGCAAAGTGGTCTATTTAGACAACACATCGAAAAGAGTGTTTGTGGTAACTGAAACTAGTAGGCATGCCTACACTTGGAAGGGTGAATTTTTTTCCCCAACCAAGATCCAATGTCTCTTATGGTCATCAAGGAGTTGGAACATCCCAAGCTCGTAGAACTCATAGGGACAAAAGTAGAGATAGACCTAAAGTGAGCTTTGCAAACCCCTTAGGAAGAGAGCGATCAGGATTAGATGAAGAAAGAATAGATCAAGAGAGACATAGAAATTTGAGACATCAAAGAGGCATGGATGAGTTTCCCTTGCTAAGGCCTAGAGAACATCCTAGGATCTTGAGGCCTACAAAACTGGTTAAGTCCATCAAGAACTATTTCGATGGTACAAGAGACCCGTACGATCATGTGGTAGAATTTAGGCAAGTCTTGAGAGCTGAGCAAGTTGATGACTTGCTCATGCAATAAAATGCTTTTGGTCTAACACTCAAGAACATGGCTCTTATGTGGTTTCAACTGCTACACCAGAGGCAATTTAAAAACATAGACCAATTGCTAGAAGCCTTCATCATGGAGTTTTCTAAGAGTGGCATATGACACAATACTTCATCGTTGATCCATAGCTTTAAACAAACACCTCACGAGATAGTGAGACTCGCAAGAAGAAGATTTAGACAATACTTGGAGAGATGCATGATTCCAAAGCTACACACACCAGCCAAACAAGTGGCTTTGTTCCTAGATGGATTGTTGAGTGCTAAATTGAGATCCTATGTGTATCTAAAGGAACCGAGAATCATACAGCAATGTGTATGCATATGCATAGATATTGAGGACAACCTAGGTGAGGAACTAGAGCTCTCTAAGATTTACAATGATTTAGATACTTCCACTAGCCTCATATCCAAACCCCCTACTTCTATTGATGAATTGGTAGAGAAAGTAGCTCAAAAGTTAGGAGTCTCTAGCAAAAAAACACCTAGATTTGCCCTAGTGAAATGATGCTATACCTATGGAGGAGACCACATGGCTAATGTGTGCTCAATCATGGCTCAACCCCAGGTGAACACTAACAGCCAATATTTCACCATAGAAAGGAGGTATACTAACCACACTGCACAAGATTTCCCGTATAATAAGCAAGTGGTTAGGCAAAATTATCCACCCCATATCCACAACAAGGGATACCAGAATCCGTACTCACCACAATAGTATGTTAAGCCCCAACAACCCTAGCAACCACCCTATCAAGTTCAAAAAAGGCCTCAACCACTGTTAGCTCAAGAACCTCCAGCTCCAGCCAATGTGATCCCAATGAAGTATGCAGCTACTGAAGAAAATTTTAATAGAGCCTTAGTGCCAACATCACCATCGATTACAAAAAGTGACCCAAATGATCACAATTTTGACTCGACTCATATTGATAGTCTTCAGGCTTAATATATGTAGTCACCTACGCATAATGAGACTTACTATTACGAAGATCCTAGTGAACCTAGTTGAGAGATAGAATATACTAATGTCATGTATGCAAATCCTAGTTCTAGGCCCCAAACAAGATAGGTAAGATCCCTAGCACCTAGTGACAATAAAGGTTATGGACACCGACCATAATCTATGACAAGGCTATGAGAGAGAGAAGCCAATTCTAGGTAATAAGTGAAACACTGTCTGCACAATTAATTCAAGCTCAACAGGCACTCTTGGCCAAGGAAGCAGAAGCTAAGGAAATGTTAACAATGGAAAACCAGAAGCTCCAAGATCAACTCAAAGGACTCCAAAGCAAGTTTGAAGCAGGTGAAGCTGAGAGAGCACGAATGAATGCTAGAAGTAAATTGCTTGAATCTCAAATCAAGGTATATATGGAGGAAGCGGACAACTTGAGGAACACGAATCAAGAGCTTATGAATGCCATCTTGTGCAACCAAACCATAGAAGCACAAGAAGTGATAACAACCAATACCAAAGCATTAGAAGCTCAAGTTATGAAGTATGAAGATTAGCTGAAAGAAGACCAAGCTCTCAGAGAGGAATGTGAGAAGATATACATGCATGACACTTATGAACTTCAGAAAAAATGGAAGGTGGCAGAAAATAAACTCATTGAACAATGTAATGAGGATGCTAATCAAACAGCTGCCATAGGAGAAGAACTACTAAAGAATAAAGAGGCAATCACACAAGCAGCCAAGGCAATCATAGAAAAAGATGAACTCATTACAAGTAAAAGCTCAAATAGAACAACATGCCACAACGGGGACACCAGTAGTTCCAATCTCCAAAGAGGCTACTGAGGAGACTGAGGTACGTCCTCTTTCTCCCCCCATGTATCATTCACTTGTAAGGGAGGAAGCAGAGCCGAGCACTAAAAGACATGATCGGGCTATTACAGAACTAAGTCGACATGAGAGGGCACTACTGGTGTCCCATCTTATGGAACAATTTGAAGAACAAGTGGTAAAGATAATGAAAGAGGCATAGATTGAAAGCAAGAGCCTGGAACAAATTTTGAATCCATTCAATATACCTTATGGATTCATCAAAGAAGAGACACGATAATATATAAGGAAGACTACCAATAAAGAACCTGATCACGATTTGCAATTCAGCCTTCAGACATTCACATATACACAAGAAGAATTTGATAAGGCAAATCCTGTGTGGAGACGAAAAATTTTGGAGAAGAATCCCACTTTAAGGGTACACTGGGAGTCAGCACCATACGTGCTCCAAGTTAATCCATCTTTTTGCCCAGCCCCGAGAAGATGCTCTTGGACGCAATTTTGGGAAGCACAATGCCAGGGTAGCTTAAATAACCAATGGCTAAACTATCCGCTACTACATAGTTTGCCACACAACTACTTACCGACAGAGGAATATATGGTGCGGACCATAGAATTCTAGTTATCTAGATATGCGACAGTACCAGGCTTAGCCATCAAAATGACCAATAAAATATTGCGTATGCTACTTACAGTCTTAAAAGTATTTCAACATGCATAGTACACTTTCTGAACTTTATCAAAATTAATCAGGGAGCAGATGCTTTAATTTTTGATCTGTCTACTACCTCGAGTCGCTTAACCATCATGGCAATATACTCAAGGCTTATGTTTCTACCGAGTCCATATATGCAAACGTTCGAAGAAGCTTTCTTCACAAGGTTTTTTGAGATGGACTCGGAGATATTTATACAAATCTCTTCCAACTTGAATGCGAGACTCGTAGCCTATGGGCTAAGTTTCTTTGTAGATCATAGACAGGCACCAGACGATGGGGTAAAGTTTGCACAATGGAAGGAGCTGATGATATATCAAGCAAATTTTCTTAATCATAGAAAGCAAAAAGTCATACAAACTTACTCAAGTTGTCACAAAAAGCCTATCGGGGACGAGAGAGTTTAGGAGGAGGGATGTGTGGAGCGAGAGTTAAGCAAGAAGAGAAGAAGAAGAAGATCAAAAAACAAAACAGATCACTAAGAAAGAACCACCCACTACCCAAAGCCCCGTAGGGGCACACATCAAGCTACAACGTCAAACAACCAGGTCTTGAAGAGTGGAAATAAAAGAAACATAACAACCAGGACTTTTCATGGGAGGTTGCACAAAGCTTCCTCATCCACAAGATGTGTGTGTCTGAACCTCTGAGGCCTCCACTTAGTGCCTGCAATGTAAGGAAGTAAACAGGCTAGAGCAATACAACAGGGTCAGAGTTGTGAAGACAAAGACATATCCGAGGCCCAAAAGTTAGAAAGGGGAGAGGCTGAAAAGTTGAAGAGGGTGACAAAGAATATCACATTCTTAGCCACTAGATACGTGCATGGCAACCTGACGTAACACTACAAATTCAGACATGAAGCAAAGCCTATCAAGGGACGACAGAGACAAAGAGGGGGAGAGCGTTGCAGAGAAAAGATGCACAGAAGAGGAGCCCCAAAAATTTTCAAATTAACGAGCATAATTTTTCTTCTTCCAAATCCTATGAAATTCCCTTGAAGCCGTGTAAATGCACTAGAGGAGTCCTCTAGATGCATAAGCCCCAAATTCTTGTAACATAACTCTTGTAAAATAGTAGGAAATTAGATCTAATCAATAAAGTGCCGGTCTCTTAAGTGAAAAGACCATTTTTAGGGCACATGTATATAAGTCACTTTGTGACTCTTGTAAACAACTTTTTGCCAATGTGAAGAATTGAAGAAGAATTTCGAATTTGCTTCTTTCCTACTGATTTTCTCCTTCTCCATGATCTTTGTGTGTGTGTAATGCTTGAAATGTGTGTGTAGGATTGTTGTCTACCCCTTCCCATCGCTTTTGAACTACTATAGTGTGTGTGTGAGCCATTACGAGTTGTGGAGCGAGTATTGGTGTTTCCCCCCATTCACTATTTTGCTCATAACTTGAAGAGCATTTGTCAGATTTGACTCAAAGTACCACAACCCACTATTGACCATATTTGGAGTTTAGAGCTAAGAGAAAAGTTTGAATTTTTGCTTACTGTTGTAAATGGTATCGTGGCATGCATTTTCAGAGAATTAGTGAGTTGGAGAGGTGGCTGAAGCTTTTCACATGCATTGTAGCTTAGATACTTCACTTACCATCATGTGTGCACATGTCTTCATACACTTGGTTCTCGTGGCTCCTTGAATTGATAATTAAACGTGTATTAATCCACCACTATATGCACTTGTGGGGCGATTGAGGTCTAGTCTCATCGACACAAGTCCCTAAGGCTTCACGACTTAGGTACACACCCCTATACAGTGGAATCCCATCCATAGAGCCCCAGATGACATGGAGTCAGTGCATTCCATTGGATCCAGATCCTCATGGATGCATCAAGTCACTCACTTATGGATGTGTAAAGTTCTACAACACGAAGAGAAAAGAGAAAAATCTAGAGAGGTAGGTGCAAAGGAAACTCAAAGATCAATTCGAGACCTAGCCTATGCACCTATAGTATTTCTAGACAAAGAGTTTGAACCTCATGATTGGGCAGAAATCCTAGCAACAATGGATGTAGCTATCAATGAAGAACAATGGACACCACATTGTGACGAAGATGGATATTAAATTTCAATATTCACTATAGAGCTGATCCTGTGTGATTTGGTTATCAAAGAGTGTGAGCCTAGCATGGAAGAAATTAAACAAGCAAGTGACCCACATTTATAATCAATTATTATACATCTGTTTTGTGCATCAAAAGAGGAATACATGTACAAAGTAGAAGCTCACCCTTAGGGACAAGAAGAGCTTACAAATGACGTGAGATTAACCACACAATTGACCATCAAGAATGAAGGCAAGAAAAGAAAGAAGAGTGAAATCCCACTAGAAGAGGAAGAAACTTTGTTTGAGGTCCCTGAAAATTTCAAGAAGTATGCGATAGAAGATAGGAAATTCATGATCAAAATGCCTAAGCAAGAAGCACTCACAGGAGTGGCCTATGACAACAAAGAGACAACTAAGAAAATCATTGTGACCATAGAATAGGGTGAAGAACAATGCACATACATAGGATACGACCTGAGGAGCAAGAGAAGGAGTTGATCGATTTATTAAGAGAATACAGAGATGTGTTTGCATGGAGTTACAGGGACCTAAAAGGATTAGACCCTGACATATGCTCAGATACGATCCCCATGACCTCAGAAGCCAACCCCTCAAAGCAAAAGCCATACACATATAATGATAATTATGCCACTAAGATCAAGGAAGATATAGATCGATTGGTAGAAGTTGGATTTATCTATGAGATTGAGCACATTGAATGGGTGTCCCGCATTGTAGTGGTTCCCAAAAATAACAGAAAGTTACATATATGCATTAACTTGAAAAGGGTTAATGCTGCCACCATTAGAGATAGTTATCTACTTCCTATCATTGAGCATCTATTAGAAAGAGTGGCAAGCAAGGAAGTATATAGCTTTCTTGATGGGTTCTCTAGTTACAATCAAGTGGCCATTGCCCAAGAAGACTAGCATAAGACCACTTTTGCCATAGCGTGGGGCATATTTGCATTTTGAGTGATGCCATTTGGTCTTACCAATGCACCTACTACCTTGCAAGGGCTGATGTGTCACGTCTTTAAAGAGTTCTTGTGCAAAAACTTGGAAGTCTATGTTGATGATCTATGTGCTCATTCCAATAGTAGACAAACACATATACCTAAGCTAAGACAAATATTTGACAAATGTAGAGAATATCAAGTTTGTTTGAATCCAAAGAAGTGTGCTTTTATGGTCTGGAAAAGCAAGATTCTAGGACACATAGTGTCAAAGAATGGCATATCCATGGACAAGGAGAAAGTTAGAGAAATTACAGAGCTACCTAGGCCAGAGAATCTCAAGGAGGTACAAGCTTTCATGGGACATTGTGACTATTATCAATGTTTCATTTATATGTATGCAATCATTGCAAAGCCTCTGTACAACCTATTGACTAATTTTGAGTGGATGGAGGAATGTCAAAACTCCTTTAATGAGCTTAAGCGATGATTATATTTATCACCAATCTTGACTACACTAGATTGGAACAAGCCATTTCATGTTCATGTGGATGCATCCAATTACGCTATTGGGTGTGTGTTAGCACAACCTACTAGTGAAAGTAACATGGATCTATCCATTGCTTATGCCAGTAGACAATTGAATGTGACTGAATGAAATTACACCACTATTGAAAGAGAAGGATTAGGCATGGTATATGCGGTTAAGAAGTTTAGACATTTTTTACTTGCAAATAAGTTTAAGTTTTTTATAGACCATCAAGCACTATTATATCTAGTGAACAAACCTTGCAATACTGGCCGATTAGTAAGATGGTTCCTCTTACTAATGGAATATGACTTTGAAGTTGTGGTTAAGAAAGTTTGGACTCACCTTAGGGTAGACCATATTTCTATACTAACTTCAGGAGAGTCCCCTCAAGGAGTATTATATGACCTTCCTAATGCTTACTTGTTCAATCTAGAAGTAATGCCTCAATGGGCCAAAAGTGTACCATTGATTCTAAGATTTGGATCTAAACATGCTGTATTGAGAGCAAGAGACAGAGAAGTGGTGAGGTCTCAAAAATACCACTCACTAGCAGGCAATGTTTATAAGCACACCAATCAAGGCATACTAGCTTGTTGTGTAGATGAAGATGAGCATGCAAAGTGGTTGCAAATAGCACATGTAGGTGCACTACAAAAACATCACTCCAAACATAGAACTTAGAGATGCTACAAAGGTTAGGGGTGTATTGGCCAACAATGGAAGTAGATGCCCATAAGTTATGCAAGGAATGCCCAATCTGTAGTGTTAAATCACCAGTGGAACATGCTACACTATATCGTGTCTTTCGTGCTACATTGGAGCAAACCATTGGTAGATTTCTTGAGGATGAAAACATTCCCTCAAGATATGACATTGGCTAGATGAAAGATCTTTGAATAGGAAGCACTATATTACACACTCATAGGTTATAATCTATACAAGCATGGAAGAGACGGATACCTAAGATTGTGTGTCCATGAGAGAGAATACCTCAAGATCTTAGATACTAATCACCAAGGTGTAGTAGAAGGACATTTTGGACCACACCATGTGATCAAGGCAATTCTATTCACAGGCCTTTGGTGGCCAAACCTTCACATGGATGCACATACACATGTGAAGAGATGTGATATTTGTCACTAAACTCAGTATTTGATATGTAAAGATGAGATGCCATTGAAACCTATGATGGGTGGATTTGCATTCTCTAAGTGGGGAATAGTCTTTGTTGGTCCTATTAATCCCCCAATGAAAAGTTCACATGCCGAATACATCATTGTTGCCATGGACTATCTAACCAAATGGATAGAAGTAAAGGCCACAACGAAGAATGATGCTCAAATGATGGCTAAGTTCTTATTTGAGGATGTATTCACCAGATATGGGTTACCAATTGAGTTAGTAAGTGATAAAGGCATGCATTTCTTGAACGAAGTCATTGGAAGCTTTCTTTATGAATTCTTGGTGGTACATAAGAAATATAATCCCTATCACCCACAAGCTAGCCGACAAGCCGAGAGCACAAATAAGATTCTATGTAATGTGTTGACAAAATTGGTGAATAATAAACGCTTTGAATGGGAGAAATAGCTACACCATGTTGTTTGGGCATATCGAGTCGCATATAAAACAATACTCAATGCCACATCCTTTTAGATGTATTTGGCTAGAATGAAGTGTTGCCTATGGATTTCTTGATACCAACACTGAAAGTGGGACAAGAGCATCAATGGACTAGTCATAAGCTCTCGTCTAGAATCTTTGATCTTGAACAACTAGGCGAAACAAGATTAAGAGAAGGTGTAGGAATATACACAACCAAGAAAAGGCAAAAGTCATACTTTGATGCCCATGTGAAGGATAAATGCTTAAAACCAGGAGATTTAGTCTTAGTGTACACCTTGAAGCAACATGCATGAAAGTTGGAGAAGCATTGCTATGGACCCATGATCATCAATAGGATCTCAACAAGTGAAATAGTTTAGTTAGCCACTCTAGAAGGTGAAACCCTACCTGATTACATCATTGGATGTAGAGGCAAACATATCAAGAACCCCTCACAGAGGAAATGCTAAACCGACTCAACACTTCCAAGAAACGTAAGGAAGAGGAAAAACGAGGTCAATAAGTGCAGGAAGAAGCCTTAGAATGCATCTAGCAAATGAAATTGAGAAGATAGGGTAGAGATCAGCCTAGGTCAGACATTGAGGACACTCCCAGATATCACATGGCAATGTGCCAAGCATTAGGAGTAAGTTCCCCTTGAATAGTTGACCGACGTCCTTGTGCGAGCATAGAGATAGAACAAGGAAACAATGCCAGGAGTGTAAGAACCTTGATTGACGTTGGTGCATCCACTAGTGTAGTCCATCTTTCTTACAGTTAAGCTTTGCAATTTCAAGTCAATCCTATAGAAGCATACCTCATAGGATTGGGAGGTGTGGAAACCCCTTGTATGGGTGAGGTGGTGCTTCCCATCTACATTCAAGATATTCTTATGACAGTGAAGGTGCTAGTGTGTCAAGATGAGGATCTCATTGAACCTCTTGTCTTGGGTCAAGACTGGATCTATGATCATGCAATCAACATGAACCTAAGAAGTGGAAATTTTCAGGTCTTGGTAAATCAAAACCACATCACAATTGAGTTAGAAAACCAAGCACACAAGGAACTAGGAAAGGCACCAACTCATGGTCCTTCCACGAGCATAAGTGAAGATAACAATGCTATTCTTGTCCAAAGTTATATGATGCAGAAGAAGACCACTCATGAAGGAGTCATAGAAACCAAAGTGGAACTCTCTTCTTTTCCAAAGACGGTCCTAGGAAAACAACCAAGATGACCTAGGTGTTGGCTTACACAGACAACCAAGTTGTAGGCTCAACAATAAGGGCATCAAACAACACACCTCATGGACTAGGGCAGATCTAGATACACAAGGGTGAATAACCCTCTGCTTCGATAAACTACTCAGTCAAAGACTACAAGGAAGGAGTATGCTAGGAATCAATCGAGTCAAAATATTTCTATTTGGATTCCCAAGTAGTCGATGAAGGTTGATCCCAATGCACAATAAATTTGGGTGCCTAAGACTTGCTTACTAGCTCAAATAGCTGCATATAGACTCATTAGCTTGAATCACCACCCACAAACACTCAAGTCATACACTTCATGGCAAACATTTGGAATCAACACCTCCACACCTGAAATCATACTTAGGACTTTCTGGAAATGGGTAGCCAAAAAGTCCCAAATCCAAGAAGACATAATTCAAAAACATGTAAAGGTTGTCACAGTCAAAAGATGTAATCACACACTAAAGTTTTGGAGAATAACACCTTGTATCAAACCCCCTTGACCTGATTTTTTAAATCCATTGGCGCTTGAATAGATGCATTTCAAGTACTATGCACATCTAGAGTATGCATCTAGGAACAGACCACTAACTTACTAACCAACACTCACAATCACAAGGAACATCTCACTCACTAAATCCCTAACCACTTCGGTATCACATTGGTATTGTAAAAGGAACATGGTATTATCATGTTTCATATGCAATGCTAATACAACTTTCTTATTCTAGTAGATAAGTGATAATTAGACACCACCAGCAATATCATGGCTGATGTAACAGGAACTAGTTCTCAAGTGGGCACAAGTCAGCATGTGGTCGATATGGAGAGCTTATGAATGAATGACGTGAGGACTTGCAGTCCATACAAATCATACCCATACAAGACCCCCTGAGTGGCCATACCATGCCTGTAGACAAGACCTCCCATTGGTTTAGTGAAGTAGCAGGACCATTGGGAGAGGGCTCGTATCTTTGGGAGGCAGAGTTAGAGTTCAATGGCAAGTGGGGAAAGTACCATTTCTTCATGCAGGAGTTTGAGAAGTTACAGAATGCAAAAGAGCTACACCTAGTGTGGTAGAAAGCAGGATTAGATGCATACTTCAAAGCTCAGCTCCCCAAACCTGACTTCATGCATTACTGTCATATCACTTTATGGGTCATGGTGGGGACATCTCTTGAGAGGAGTTCACCACATGGCATCAGATGGATGCTCTTTCCATATGTGTGGGTAGAAGAGGGGATAGAAGATTATCTCATCTGGGATTATTATCTATTATGAGGGAGATTCTGTTTGCGTACATGCTCGGGCGTGGTTGGGAGGTGAGCCAATGTATTCTCTGTGTGTGGTCTGAATGATCGGTCGCGAACTCGTCCATGTTGAGGAGTAGCAAAAGGTTGTACATTAAATTGGTATCAGAGTGCGATTGTGGGCGTGCAACCGCCGCAGAAGGATGGGGGATTTGAATCCACGCCATCCCTTTGGGAGGCAGTTGCCTTATCCAAGATTGCTCAGCTTTGAGGTGTCCATGATTTGGTGCTAACAGATTATGTATGCATGCACAAAAAATTGGTAGTCCTCAACCACATGAACAAAAGGCGGGGGAGTTTTCTCCGGCTTGTGAAGTTGCACAACAGAGATGAATGAGGAGATTTTAAAGGTTAAATTGTTTACTTTTCACTCTTCATCACATTGATGTATTGTCTTCCTCTACATGGAGCTGCAAGAGAAAGAGGAAGACATATCTCTCTTCGCCATCCATAGCTATGTGCAATGATCGAGAGGATCTCTTGGATGTGCATGTGGAGTTATGTACGTAAGGATGGAGACATGAGTTCATTTGCCAAGAATTTATAGAAAAGGGAAATACGGCCTCTAGCACAGGTATGAAAATTTTGGTTATTTTTAGGAATTAAAAGATAAATGTCCGACTCTTTGAGAAGGGCAAGGAAGGGCTTACACATCAAATTCTTTGAGGGAAATCATATTTATGGAGAGTATGGAGTATGTAATCTCATCTAGAGTCATGAAATCCCTCAAAATACAAGAAAGCACAAAGTATAAATATCTGCAAATATGTATGTTCATGATTTTTCACATAAATTTCAGGAGCTATTTTTGACTAGTAACCATTTTGGGGAAGGGAAGTGAAGTGGGATTTTTCTTAGTTTGGTAGGAAAAATCATGCATACACATAGTCTAGTGTATTTACTTCCATATAAGATTAAGAAATCCAAAATATACCTCAGTATGATGGGAGTTTGGAGCTCCACAAAACCCCCTTCCATCACAGTTTGAGAAAAATTTCAGCACCTGAATCTAAGAAATTCCCATTTTGGAAGAGGGAAAAAGAGGTGCAATAGCTATGGATGGATGGGAAAAAGTATATATAATGAGAGTATGGTGTATGGAATTCTTAGGCGAATCATTAGATTCATCAAAATAATAAGCTAAGGAGGAATTTTAGTTCCTCAAAGAGACCCCCTTCCCACACTTTTTGGAAAAATTTCAGGTGTTAGTTTTAGTCGAACTCCACTTTTGGGAGTAAGAAAAAAGACCATTGAAGAGGCTTCCTAAGGGTTAGTGCATACACACATGACGTATGGTGTATGAATCACCTTGGAGAAGAGAAAATCCAAGAAAAAATCCATATTAGGAGTGGATTAGAAGCTTGCTAAGAGTCCCCATCTAAGTTTTTACATGAAAGTAAAAATCTTAATTTAAGCCTCTTTTGGGGAGCAAATTAGCATGCATTCAAGGAGGATTTGGAAAGGCGAAAATAGGCCCAAGCATTTTCATATACCACACTCTGAGATTATGGAGAGAATTATAGGATTTGCATGATGGAAGAATGCTTTTGGGCATCCCAAAAATCATATTTTCGGCCCCTCCAACAGTCCACTAGTTTGGCATGTCCCGCTTGGAATGGCCATATCTTGGGCTAGAAGACTCCAAATTGGACGTGCTATGGATCTTTTTGAAGAGCACAAGATCTATTTTCAGTTTATTAGAAGAAAGTCTGGAAAGTAAGTATTTTTACAGGTCTGAATAGGTCTGCAAAGTCTGAATAGGTTTTGGCGACTACCTTCCGGGAGCCATATCTTTCAAATCGGGAAGGCGATTTGAGTAATTTCACATCAAGCTCTTTGCACATGCTATATATTTTAGTTTCTGATTGTTTTTAGGTCCTAAAATGGTTTTTGCAGGTCTAAATAGGGATTACAAATGAATTTCTGAGTAAATTTTGCATTATTCTAGTAATCATCTGACCATGCTTTATGTTTTGGGAAGTGATCCAAGGTTTTTGGAAACTTCAAAGCTTATTTTAGGACATGAGGAAGAAGGTGCAGAGGCCTCGAAGTTCATCGAGAAGGATTGGATGCATGCAATTTCAATAGTAAACCACTCAGGGATGTACGCTTTATGCTTCAGGCATTTTACTTTAAGTTATGGCATGTTCTATGTGTACATGCATAGATTGGATTGCATACATCAAATGTTGATCATTGTTTAATTTCTAAAAGTATGGACCAATAGGTGAGAAGTACACTTTTTGATTGTTTGCAGGAAAGAGGATTGCAGAAACTATATGGCTATGCAACACAGAGAATTGGTGCTAGCAATTGCTCTTATGTTTTTGCAGGTTATAGAGTTCATAAATGAGTTTATGGCGTGCATGCCATGGGCTTGTCAAGCCCTATGTTTTTGGGTGGCTTGTGTGCCACTGAGCTTATGGTTTAATTTTTTTTCGGATTCCATTTCCTGGGGAAATGCTGTCGAAAATTTTTCCCCCTCATGGCGTTATATACGCACTTGCCTTTAGGTAAGAATGTTATGGCATGGTAACATGCCTTTTCTGCAAACATCAATAAGATGTAGGCATGCTTTTAAGCATGTATTTGATGGACTTAGTACCATCACAGTATCATAGATAAGGCAACTTCATTAGGAACAGGATCCCTACACATAATCCTTATGGATTTTAGACCATAGGATTGCTAAGGGGAAGGAGCTATACCCTAACCATTAGTAATGTGCACAACCAATCCTATAGGTTTTAGGAAGTTGCATACATGTACGGGAGATATATTTATGATAATCTCCAAAGTAGTGAAGATTTATTTACCTTCACAAGAGTCTCACAGTATGATTAGGAGACTATGGGGTATTATTAGGAATACCCAAAGAGTGACTAGTTTCACTCAAGCACATCACTTGACCAAGTAGTGAAGCATTTTTGCTACACTACTAAGGAAACCAAATAGATGGGATCACAGAGATGGGTTTCATGAAACAACATCGACAGGTGCTTAGATGATTTGAGTGATGGTTAGCAAGGCCATAGGCATGGCACTAGCTCTATGGTATAGAGCATAGATCCCTTAGTCAGGAATAGTTGGGGTACCCAATACATATATATGTATATCGGGATCTACACAGAGGTGCCTAGACTTAGTCCTGGTACCTATGAATAAGTTGGTTTGGAAGAGAAGGAGATATCCATTGTCACGTTATTGACTAGAACCAAACTAACTAGTTTGAGGACATGGGACTCATTTGAGTCCACTGATATGATTTTACGATATGGGATTCATTAGAGTCCACCTACATATTCCATTATATGGAATATATATATTCGCTTTAGTGTAGGTATGACACCGTGAATTGGAAGAAGTTTTCACTTGTATGGGATAGTGGAAATGACTTCCCTTTGGGCACTCTTCTTCTATGGCCAGGGAGAAAAGGACTCATCATTCATGGCGCCATGTCTCACTAGATCAGAGGAGAGCTCTTACTAGACATTCCCTTAGCATTAGGAATTATCCTTCATAGATTAGGGAAGACCTATTCTTCTAGTAGAGAATGTGATGGGTGATTTTATCACCATTGGTATCACATGCTCATTTTCAGGTTTTTAGGAAGGATAATTACATGAGTTTGGTTGGATCATATAGATCCATCCATAGGTTGGCAGAGATAGCTTTTTAGTTTGGATACACATGTGTTTATGGTATCATGTCGTATCATTGTTGACCATTTTAGCAGAGGGCTTTGACCCGTATTAGGAATTTATTTCCTCCACTCTTCACTACATACACCTTCATTAGTTATGGGAGATTTCTTCTCCATCTTTATAGTAATATTTGTAATGAGGGATTATGCATCAGTCATGGAAGAGAGGGGCAAATGAATTCATAAGTTTCTCTTTTAAAGAAAGGATAAAGTGGGAATTAGCTTAGAGATCAACGAGAGATCTCACTTTAGCTCAGTGATCTCACTTTAGCTCCTGCTCTTTGAGAGAGAAAAAAGGAAAGGAAAACATGATTTCTTCATAGGAGAAGAATATAGTATGTTGTCCTTTAGGAAAAAGAGGTGTTTGGGAAACATCTCGTAGTCTATATTTTAGAAGGAATTCATTTCCTCAACTTTTCAATATAATTTTCTTCACATGGGAGTATGATTTTCCACTATTTTGGAAGGAAAAGTATGGAGAACTTATGTGCATGTTCTCAGCTATGGATGAGTAGAGAAAATGGATTCAACAGAATCTCTTTCAAAGGGAAAGGGAAAGTGGAATAGGTTCCATTGCTAGAGCTCTTTTCCTTAGAAGAGATTGAATAGAGAGAGAGAGAGAGTTTCACTTTCTCCGGATTTGATTGTCTAGATAGGAGTGGCACTCTTCTATCAAAGATGAGGGGGATCAGTTAATCATGATGGTTAGATTGAGTCCCACCTGTAGACTCTAGAGAGAATCAGTTATGATGTTCCAATGATGGTCTTTGACTAGATGAGATGATCTAGTTATTGACATTAGTTAGACTAGAAGTAAAGTTATGATTGTTCTCTTTAGGGTTTATAGGAGATACAGATATATTTTACCTATTAGGGTACCAAACTCTTAGCTGGTGTTACATCATGAGTATGATGAGTAAACATCAGTTAGGAGGATGGGTACTTAGGGATTCTCTGAATCTCTAAGGGAATGCTTTTTGCATTCATATTTCAAACAATAGGGAAGAGAAATATTAGAGTTTGCACAAGTGCCGATAGATGCTCTTTCAATAGAACTTAGTCCATAGGTAATGGATGAAAAACCACAGACTTCTGGGTTGGTGAAATGTAAAGATTGCATTTTACTACCATGAGCTAGATGATGGATTTGCATAGTTCACAAGATAGTTAAGTTAAACTATTACTTGCCATTACACTCAAGGTTAGGAAGAGCTAGAGTGGTATGAGGGCAATCTATCATCTAGTCTTATATGGGTTTGGAGTCACTTGTTACGGGACTTTGTTCTATATTTCATAGGATTATATGGTTTATTATCTCCATTATGGTATGGTCAAGCCTATAAGCTTGGCACTTTTACACTTGCTTTACATGCTATTACTCCATAGAGGATACATCATATGGACTTAGGTCATTTTGGTGATGTTATATATTATGGGAGTGATAGTTTGGAGGTTGAGTGTACATGGGAGATAATAGGCACCATTTAGACGGTTTCCCACCTTTGAGATGATCTCATATGAGACTTTTTAAGGGGAAGGATATGGGGAAACAACACATAGAGATGACCATGTACATAGAGTACATTGGGTTCAGGGGAGTCCGAGCATTTTCTTCTACTATTACGGACATTTCATCTACATTTTTGAGGACGAAAATGTTTTTAAGGGGAATGAAATTTCATATCACTTTATGGGTCATGGTGGGAACATCTCTTGAGAGGAGTTCACCACATGGCATCAGATGGATGCTCTTTCCATATGTGTGGGTATAAGAGGGGATAGAAGATTATCTCATCTGGGATTATTATCTATTATGAGGGAGATTCTGTTTCCATACACGCTCGGGCGTGGTTGGGAGGTGAGCCAATGTAATCACTGTGTGTGGTCTGAATGATCGGTCGCGGACTCGTCCATGTTGAGGAGTAGCAAAAGGTTGTACATTAAAATTACTATTATCTTATCAACACCCTGATGCCTAGAAAGAATCCCAAAGCTTCAAGCATGTTTGTGCTTCCATCAATAACCAAAGGAATCAAATTGAAGCGGTTTAACGAATAAACTAGTATGTGATGCTCTAGATATGAGAGGGATGCACATACCTACTGAGAAGGAGATTCTAGTGCTTGAGAGCATGAAGAATAGAAACCTCACAAAACTCAAAGATATGGTGGCCATGACACTTAACATTGCGGTTCACCTTCACATTAGGATGTGCATGAAGCATTTTGCCTTTCTAGCAGACAGGTTCACCATGCCACATAAGAAGGTATGTTGCACTTTAAATTTTGCAAAAACTCAGAACTTGACGATTAACCTACCTCACTGGATTATTGATCAAATCCACTTGGTGCACAAACCATGGCTATGCAAGTCGATATTGTATGGATGTTGTGCCCTCACCAGGATTATTTATCAATGTTTGGCTTATGATATTCCAATTCAGAGGGATCTAATGTGGAATAAGGTACAAAAATTCAAAGGTGGAACATCCACCAGACCCCCATCAAAGAGGATGCAAGGAACAATACCATGAACTCAACCATGAGGAGCCACTTTAACCCTAGATGTCACTCCCCACCTGGACGTATACGGCCATTCACACTACGCCTCCCAAGATGAAACTTTGAGGGCCCAAGCTTGATATTTCTGCCAGTCCCCATAGACATTGAACTTCCTAGAGGAGTACATCTGGAAGAGCTCACGAACGAGGATTTTGAGTAGATCTTAAGAGAGGTTAATATTGAGTGGGGTGAGGAACAATTGCTAGAACAGTCTCAACCACAAGCAACCGCATCACAAGTGTTGATTTCTATAGTCGACAAGGATGAAGTAGAAGACAAAAATGATGATGAAGATGACAAATCTAAAGAAGATGAGAATGAACATGAGGAAAGACATCAAGAAGAGCAACAAGAAGTGCTTGAAATTGTAGGTGCTTTGGCATATACACCCTAGTTACAAAGACTGTATGATACAATCGAGGCAGTGCAAGAACAACATAGAGTCTCATTTGCATTAGGACAAGCCTTGATAGATCAAATCCTTGCGGATGAAGGGGTGGACCCTCAGTTCATCAATACACTCAAATTATTAACAGAATCCTTGGGAGTTCAAGAGGCCGTGCACGTAACATTATGAAAATCAATCTGATATGACAAATGCAAAGTGGAAACAAGGCCTCAGGCATGCAAAGACATATAGATACCCATAGTGGAACCAAAAGCAACCATCAAGCTTCCCATTTACCTCCTCCATCTTCCCCTACACCTCAATCATGACCATAGCCCCACCCCGTGATCCATACTTCCCATTTGCCTCCTCCATCTTCCCCTATACCTCAATCGCAACCATAGCGCCACCCCATTATGTATCATTCATGGAAAGTTTCATTCATGTCCCCACCACACAGATGCTAAGTTCACAAACAATCACATCCACTTCACTATACATAGATACCATGCTCACTTCACCTACCATTCTCTGATCCTATGGACATTTCTCCACCAATTGCACCTCCCCCTCCCCCCACGCTCCCAATAAAATCCTTAGCATGATCCTCACCATCTTGAAAGTCTTCAAACATGTAGAGTACACATTTTTTTAATTTCATTGGCATTAATCAAGGCACGGATATATTAGTTTTTGACCTTTCTATTATGTCTAGCCGACTTACTATCATGGCATACTATTTGTGATTGATGTTTTTGCCAAGTACCTACATGCAAACCTTCGAAGAAGCATTTTTTAGAGGCTTCTTTGAGATAGACTCTGAAATATCTCTCAAGATGTCTACCAATCTAAATGCAAGGCTTGTGGCATATGAGCTCAGTTTTTTTGCTGACCACAAAAAGTGCCACATGATGGAGTGAATTCAGAATAGTGGAAATATTTGATGATGCTTGAAGCAGATGTGCTAAATGATACAGACCAAAAGGTATATTAGACATACTCCTATCACATTTGAAAGCCTGTCGGGGATGACAGAGTTTAGGAGGGGGGACGTGTGGAAGGAGAGACAAGCAAAAGGAAAAATTCCCACAACCCCTACCGTACTCTGGGCCAATAGTTTCCACCGCATGTCTAGGGTTGAGGAAGAAGAAAATAAAAAAAGAAGATACATTAAAAAAGATAAATCAATCAGTAGCTCTACAGGAAGGCCTCCAGGGGCACGTAATAAGCTTGAGCAATACGATAGGGCCAAGAAGTGTGTGAACAAAGAAGTTATTCAAAGACCAAAAGTTAGAAAGAGGTAGAGGTTGAAAAGTGGAAGAGGGTGACTCAGATAGTCACATTCTTAGCCACTAAGTGCGTGCGGTGGAAAAGAACTATATAGGCATCAACCATAATGCAGCAACCCTCAGGTATGAATATATGGGATACCAAGGGTAAACAAAATCTGAAGAATGGAGCAGAAGAACTGCATGCCTCTTGGTATAGAAAGCCTATCAAGGGACGACAGAGACAAAAAAGGGGAGAGTGTTGCACTGAGAGCCACAAGCAAAGAAGCAAAAAAAAGAGAAGAGAAAGAAGACCCCCAAAATTTTTCCAAAATTGGGCATATGCTTTTGTAAAATATCCATCTTGTAATATATTCAAAAGGATGGATATGGTGAATTTTGGTGAATTTTCACGATGTAGGAGAAGAAGTGGGGATGAAGAATGAGTGTAAGGGAGGTGAAAGGAGATGAAAACAACACAAAAACAACAACAAAACACTAATTAATTAAACTCCAATGCTAATCTCCAAACACTCTTACCATCACATGTTTGTCCTAGAGCTCGTCCCTGCTAATGGCACCAAATTTGGTGTTGTTCTAGACAAGGGCAAGTACCACGTCAAGAAGCTCAACCTCCTTAATTGTCAATCCACGGAAGAGATAGGGTGATATGAAGATCATGAACAAGTGAAGTGCGCGAAGGTGAAGGTAGGAAGCACACAAGTGCACACACACATGCGCACACACACACAAGGTAGATGCAAGAAGAGACACAATGGAAGGCGTGAATCACACTTTTATTACTCAAAATAGCTCTTACACTCACACTCTTACAATGTCACTTTGTCTAATCCTTCTAAACCCTCAAGATGAGCTCTCTAGCTCTCTTCATAGTTTTTTGACTAGTTCTGTTTTGAACCTAGTGTCTAGCCTAGTTAAAAAATAGGTTCTACGACTTATTTGGAGGCTCAAACGAAGTCCAAAAATTATGGAACTTGGTATGAGTGATCTATCTAGGTCCTCAAGCTCGAGGACTCCTTGACTTGCACAAAATGGAGCATCTTGAGATTAAATTATTGATATATTTAGGTAGTGATGTGTATGAACAAACTAGGACCGTCGGGGCACTTTTTTCCCTCTTTAGGAGGTTTTTTCCCCCCATCTTGTATATACGCCCATTGCCCTAATGGTCTACTTATCTTTGTATATTCTACTGGTAATACATTTAGCATTGTGTGTTGTGTTCCAAGCTTCTTCTTCTTCCTTGTGCTGTTCACGTGCTTTTGTAGATGTCTAACTCCAACAATTGGTATCAGAGCAGGTCACAACTTCATCTAGGGTGTTGTCTATACCTCTCCCATTGCAGTCTCAGAATCGCACGAAATTTGGTAAGCATACTCAAGTTGTTTCAGAGATCAAAACAACTTTGTTGTGTGGTGCCGAAATCACGATCTGAGCTTGTTTCGGCCTTCGAGTGCACTATTGTAGCGCTTGTGTAGGCTATTTCATCTTTTTGTGCCAAAGATATATACCAGTTTCGGTTTGCCAGTATAAGCATCTCAAAGTTTGCTATAGGTTTAGTAGAATTCGTCTGGGCAATTCTGTTCAACTTTTTGAGGTACAATCAATTTTTTGCATCAAGGTATTTTAATCACCGGCCATGGCTAAAAGCAGTGATCTATTTCATATGTTGGCTGTTGAGGATAAGTTGGATGGTACCAACTACCCATTATGGGCTTATATGATGTGCCATGTATTGTTCGCAAAAGGACTATGGAATATTGTGCAGGGTGTTGAAAGATGTCTTGTTACACCTACAAATATAGGTATTGCAAATATGGTGCTGGAGCTGATGGAGATGGTATCGAAGATGATGATATTTTGTAGATTCCTGTTTGTAGATTCCTGTTTGTGCTGCTGCTTCTATTGCACCTACTGTAGAACAAATTTATTGGGATGGCAGAGATGCTCAGGCACATGCATTGATAGCTTTGACTGTCAAACGTGCCATTATTCCTCACATTTGCTCTTGCAGAACAAGTAAGGATGCTTTGGATACACTTACCACATTGTACTAGGCTAGGAATGAGGCTCGTGTTGCTTACGTTTGAAAACAGTTGGAGAGTGAGCACATGAATGAAGGTGATTTTATGGATAGGTTCTCACAAAGATCAAGAATTTGAAAGAACAATTGATTTCTGTTGATGAAGTTATACCAGATAGCTCACTTGTGCAGACCATTTTGAATGGTCTTCCTGACTCATATCAAAGTTTTGCTTCTACTCTTTGTTTGATGATGAAAGGCAATCCAAATGCCTTGTCATTTGAGGAGTTAATCTCTGTTCTGTTGCAAGAAGACCAGTCTAGGTAGAACAAGTCTATTATGTGTGTTGCAGATCAAGCTTTCTTGGCTAGTCAGAAGGGCAAAGGTAAATGGAGCTCTTCTACTAGTAAGCAAAAATCTGCAAATGTTGCACATTCGAAGAAGGAAGACAAAGATGAGAAGAAATCAGAAAAGCATAAATTGTTTTGCAAATACTGTAAAGCAAATGATGATGTCATCAAGAGCTATCCAAAACTGGCTGTTAAAGAGGCAAATAAGAAAGAGGCCAGAATGGTTGTTGCAGAGGCACCTACACTAAAAACAGAGTCTGCTAATCTTGTGCAGGAAGAAGAATGGGCATTTACTATTGTTTACAATTTTGACCCATCTTCTCATGAGCAATGCATGTTTGTAGTAGACTCAGATGTTTGGTACTTTGATAGCGGGGCGAACAAACATATTACCTCATAGCATAGTTTCTTCTCTTCACTCAAGCCTGCCCCTATAGGGAATATTGTTACATGTGTCAACAACTCCTCCTTTCTTGTTATGGGAGTTGATAAGATCATTTTGACTACTGTTGATGGTAGTTCTTTCACTTTGCCAGATGCTTTGTTTGTGCTAGGGATCAAGAAAAATCTGTTATCAGTTTCTGCATTAGCCAAGATTGGCTTGGTTGTGAAATTTGTTGATGACAGATGTACAATTCATGATCAAATGGCAATGTCATTATTGTTTTTGGCACTTTATGTCGTGGGTTGTATAAGCGCATAGACTATGCAATATTTGTAAATGATTTGGCATGTGTAGTACATGATTCTCAGGCTATGTCAGATGCAAAGCTTTGGCATGCACACTTTGGTCATCTGAATTTAGCTAGTTTCCTATGCCTGTAGAAATATGAAATGGTGTCCTCTTTGCCCAAACTTGAGGCACCCAGTAAACATGTATGTGAAGGCTGTATTTTTCCAAAAGATGGTTCAGTTTGGGCTACTCAGAAATTGCAGCTTGTACGTAGTGATGTCTGTGGTCCTATGCAGACACCTTCTTTTGGGAACTACTAAAATGTATTTTTGTTAGGTACAGTTCTAAAAGTAAAGGTTATCGTTTGTATCATCCACATACTAAATGCATTCTGGTTAGCCATGATGTTGTTTTTGTGGAAGATGCTATTCAGCCATTGCTTTCATGTACTAAGGAGACATCTATTAGCTCCAAAGACATGTATCATACTTTGCTGCCTCTTTTCATAGGTGGACAGTCTAGTGGTGGTCCTAATGAGGCAAATTCTCAGCCTTTGTAGGTTTCATGTGATGATGCAAATCATTCCATTTGTGATGCAGATTTACATGATGACTTATTGATGAGAGAGCTAATATTGAGCAGGCAAAAACTATGCCAAAATGGCTGGTGCAGACCTTCTGTGACAACAAATTAGATGCACCTATTTCATATCTTACTCAGTCAGGCTCTCATAGTGCCTCTTTTGTATTAGATTGCTATGCTATGGCTGCCTCTAGTCTCTATGATGAGGCTAAACCTATTTTGTTTGATGAAGCACAAAAATCAGAACATTGGATGGTTGCAATGCAATCTAAATATGATGCTATCATAAAAAATGGTACATGGTCTTTATGTGACTTGCCTTCTAGCAAGAAGACCATTGGCACTAAGTGGGTATACAGGATAAAGCATAAACCTGATCGAACAATTGATAGGTATAAGGCTAGGCTTGTTGCAAAGGGTTATGCGTAGGAAAGAGGCATTGATTTTGATGAAACCTTTGCTCCTACTTGCCGAATGACTATTGTTTATAGCATATGTGCACTTGCAGCTCATCATGGTTGGAATGTACATTAGTTGGACATTAAAATAGCATTTCTAAATGGTGACTTGCATGGAGAAATGTATGTTTTTTAGCCCTGTGGCTTTGTGCAGAAAGGGCATGAAAACCAAGTGTGCAGGTTAAAGAAGGCATTATATGGTTTGAAGCAACCACCAGGTGCTTGGTATGAAAAGATACATGGCTATCTAATTGCACATGGTTTTGAGAATGCTCCAACTAAACGCACCTTATATGTTAAGCATGCTTATTTTTTTTGCAACAAGATGCAATAGAATCTGAACAGAAAGATGCCCAAGAAGATAAAAAACTAAACAAAGTATCAATTCAATAGAAGTTGAGTAGAAAGATGCCCAAGAAGATAAAAAATTGAACAAAGTATCAGTCTCAACTCAAACTAATCATGTACTAGTGTTTACACCACAAGGGAATTATGAGCCTAAACCAATACCGAGCAAGTAAAAAAAACAAAAGAGGTTGGATCATGTGGTAATAGAACCTGATTTTATTGAGATAG
Source organism: Ceratopteris richardii (assembly GCA_020310875.1). Taxonomy (NCBI): domain Eukaryota; kingdom Viridiplantae; phylum Streptophyta; class Polypodiopsida; order Polypodiales; family Pteridaceae; genus Ceratopteris; species Ceratopteris richardii. The sequence continues at coordinate 62,072,251 of CM035436.1, forward strand.
AAAGGGAACCCCCAAAGAGTCACCATGGCTTGATAGAGGAGGAGATACAAGAACTGAAACCTATTCACAAGGACTTAGAGACTAGGGCTTTGATTCTAGAAGTTGATGTATTCATGAACACCCGAAGTGACCAAGGTTTTCTTGACAGTAATCCTTTTCTATGATGGTGCTTTGAACATTTCAATGTCTGGATTTGGAGTGCATATGATTCGAATGAGGTCAAAAAATATATTGATATAATATGTTTAGAGCTGAGAAAGAAATTTATGGGTATTTGGGGGAGGGATTAGTGTTTATGGAATTTTTTAATCCATTTCCAGAGAGTGATTCATTTTTGGGATACAAATCTAGAGTACAAGCTTGAGAATACATTAATAATTGATATTTCTTCTTATAGGTTATTTTACAACATTAGAAGATGTTGTCTCATGCTATCAAAGTTGACAATCAGTGAAAGAGGTAACTATCTATCAAGAAATCTCTGTGGTCAACTTTGGAAATGGTTAATAGCCCCAAATCGTACTAAGTATGCAGATATTATTTCTAGAGCTATTCCTCTTGATGAAGAGAGCTTAACTATATATCACGGAATACATCAAGCTCATAGTCAAGATCATAGACGAGACACTAAGTATGCAGATAACAAAAAATTGTGTACATGTATTTCCTTCCAAAATCATGCTTCCACCCTCTTGATTCACACTTGTTGCACAAGAACTCAAATCCTAAATTACTGTGATTATTGGATTTAAATATAAAAACCTTTATAACCATCGATTTCATATGTTTTAGGGGTGCAAGCTGAGGGGGGTGAGCTTCCATACTTATTTTTGAGAGAACAAAAAAATTGAATATTAATATAGAAGAACTAAAAATTGTGCTAGTGGCAAGCCCTCCCCAAATACAAACTAGCACTCCAAATAGAAATAAGCTTCAACAACAGAATTGTTGAAATAAGCAATTCTTCTTCTAAGGAATATGAATGAACTTGTTCTAAACCTTAAGGATTTTCCACCTTCACAACTTTCTCCAATTTATCCACTAGGAAAGTAGGGATATAATTTGAAAGTGGTACATTTTTTCCTTTCACTCCCTCTACCATTTGACTGAACTTCTTAGCACAGTAACTTGGAGGTGGAGCATCAAAATGCATAACCTGTTGTGCATAAGGAAATTTCAAAAATTGGCTCCAAGAGCTGGGATCCATCCCTTAGCAACAAGCTCATATGTAGAATAATATTTTTTAGCAGTCTCAACAAGGTTGTTAGTCTGTAAGTCTGAAACAATAGATTTCACAACTTTTGGAACCTTCATGGCCACACCATATGCCTAAGATGTCACCTTTTTCACATTCTAAGGCAGCACATCCCCTATTTTTCCAACTATATCATCTACCTACAAATATAGACAAGAGCACATGGGACTACTGAGTCATCCATACTATCAAATACACCATGCACCTCAATGAATACGCATATAAAAAAAAAAGGATGAAAATCACACTTCAAAACAATAAAAAAGAACCAATTTTCATGAGCCAAAAATTTTATTTGAAAACGTGCTTCTCCCAAAGAGCATAGGGCATAATACATGATGGAAAAACGGAGGCCAAAGCCCTCATATGAGATAAATAACATTTAGAAACTAGTTTATAATTATCTAGTAGTCAACTTGTGTACTACATAGTGTCAGACTAAAAAAATTGTCCATCATCACATGGGTATTACAAATTCTAGGGCATACTATTATAAATGGCCTCATAGACATTACTATTAATGGTTAATAGTTCTTTACAATCGTGGATTGCTAACATGGGTATTTTTTAATGCGTCTTACAAGATGGGAATATAGATAAGTTGGTGGTCTTGTTTCTAACAACATGTATACATTTTCTTGTAGTCTCTCATAAAATAAACCCACCATGTAATATGTTCTTGAAGCTATCAGGTTGTTCCAAGCATCTGTTAGACTCTTCAGAATGAATTGTTTACCTTGTGTGCACTTTAATAAATAGAAATATGCACCTTCATCATTGTCCTCTTGTGTGTTGACTACAAAGTTGTCATCCACTACCAATGCATCTAGTGGATAGTTACCATCACCTTCAAATGTAAAATTGGAAACCAATGAGTCTTTTGCTTCATCTGATTCACTCATAGGAGTCAAAGTATGGTACACCCAATTTTGAACGTGGTGTTTATTGATGCATCTTTTCCATTGACCCTGGATACAATGAAAGCAATAACATGTTAGTTCTCTGACACCAATGCAATGTCCATCTAGCCTTGAATAGCAATGAATTGAATGCAAAGATCGAACTCGAGATATCCCCTTACAATTCGAAGCCTTTTCCCTATTCACTTTGTCAATCTTCACTTCCTAGAAGACTCGTGTGACATCTCTCCCTTTTGACTCTAACAAATTTCCTCTAATAAATTCCACAACCTCTGGAGCACACTTCAGCATTGCACCATTAGGTTTAACTTGTTCATGGGTTAGCACCCATTTCACAACTGCACCTACACCATCATGTTCTCTCCTTGCTGTGCCCTGACTCAAAGAAGTTTCATATCAAAGTCATGCGTGTTAGCCATGGATATCTTCCTAAGAGGTAAAATGGATGTTTGCCTTAAATTGAGAAGCTGCACCATCTAACCATGCCCAATGTTGGCTTAAGTCAAGGTTTATCTCTCTCAACCATTGCCAATGTAATTGGAAATAATGTTGCACAACAAGGGTGTCATGCTTCTTGTCATCAGATATGAAGAAGTGGATTACCTTTTTAGGAATGCCCTCCAAACAAAAATATGTGATATGCACAAAATTAGTTATCTATACAGAATGCATAGATTGTATTTCATTTTGATCACAAAATGTGTAGTTTTCTACAAAGTCAACCATTGAAACCACAACATTGCCTAGAAATTCAAAGTCACACATCTTTAACTAGTGTGCTTGCCATAAATAAATGAAATTGTGCTTGATATATTTCTTTAGAGTTTTCTCAAATAATCATGTTACAACTTTAGGACTCATCTCCCTCTTTAGAAATTCTTTCCTTTCGTGAACTTGTTCTTCATACATTGACTCGACATCTTCAAAGATCTTTAGAAGAATATGATATTCCTCAATGCTAGTCTCTCTAGGACACCAATTTAAATGTCCTACTCCACAATGAGAGCACTCATCCATTACACATTTTTACTGGTGGAATATGGTATCATTTTGATGTGGACATAGAATACTCTCTATAATGCTGCTAATTGATCAAAATGTAGTTGTTGAAGCATGCCACCTTGATGTTTGTTCCTACTTGAAAAACAAAACAGTCACAATTACAAAGACAGTTATGCACGATAGAGCTTGATTGATGTAGGAGATTGATTGCATCCTTAAGGTACGACATTTGAATGTGATAACTGCAGCAACATGTGAATCTGTCTTTCAATCTCTTAACAAAATATGGCTTCAATGATTCAAACTTTGGAAGCTAGATACTCATTGGATGGCATTGTTTGAAGCGTATAAATAGCTCCATCTACATTACACAAACAAGTGGCTATCAATAGTCATTAATTAGCTTGTTACCAGTTTTCTATTACTAAGTAGCTGGTTCTTGGTTAGTTGTTACAAGGTGTTAGCTTGTTAATAGTTAGCTATTACTAAGTAGGTAGTTCTTAGTTAGTTGTTGGTAATTAGTTATTACTTTTAGCTTGCTACTTGTCAGTTATTACTAAGTAGCTAGTCCTTGGTTATTTGTTTGTAATTATCTATTACTTATTAGCTATTACTAATAAGATTGTTATTAGTTAGCTATTACTAAGTAGGTGGTTCTTAGTTAGTTGTTGATATTTAGCTATTACTCAATAGATTGTTCTTGGTTAGTTGTTTGTAATTAGCTATTACTAATTAGCTTGTTACTAGTTAGTTATTTCTAAGTAGCTAGTTATTGGTTACTTGTTAGTAATTATCTATTACTAATTAGCTTGTTACAAGTTAGCTATTACTAAGTAGTTGGTTCTACATTACTTGTTAGTAATTAGCTATTAACAATTAGTTTGTTACTACTTAGCTATTATTAAGTAGTTGATTCTAGGTTACTTGTTAGTAATTAGCTTGTTGCTAGTAAGTTGTTTCTAGGTAGTTGGTTCTTAGCTAGTTATTAGTAATTAACTATTACTAATTAGCTTGTTACTACTAAGTTATTTCTAGATAGTTGGTTCTTAGCTACTTTTTAGTAGTTATCTATTACTAATTAGCTTGTTACCAATTAGCTATTTCTATAGCTAGCCCTTGGCTACTTGTTTATAATTAACTATTACTTATTAGCTTGTTACTAGTTAGTGATGGAGAGTGTTAATTTCCAAAAGAACAAGCTATCCTTGAGGTTAGAACACTTCTATATCAAGAATAACTCAAAACCACTATCATTGGGCACCATCATAATACCAATAATCTTGTAAAACCATGTGTCATAATAGATATATTTCGTTGATCAGTTTTGTTCAATTCTCTCCTATGACTACTCAGAATAGTGAACTTTGCATGACCATATCTCAGTGATTTCTCAACCATTTTGCATCATCTATAGCTTGTTGGAACCAGCTCAAAGTTATTCTATGATTTGAAAGTTTCAAGGTTTTTGCTTCAGCCATTTGGGAGAAATTTGCATCGAAGTGCTCTTTGGTCAATTATTGCTCAGTCCCTAAAATATCGGGGGTAAGCCTTGGATTGCTAAATTGATTTCTCAGTGTATGGTTTGTCATTTTAGATGATTCCACTTGTAATCATTAGCTATCTAAGGTAATTCCCTCAAAATAAATTTAATCAATTGCAACTATACTGTGAGCATTGAGCAAAAGAACCAGCAAGTATCTAGACCAAAATAGCAAGTTTGGTGAGAGTAGCTATTTGTGAATAGTTTGTTTTGATTCAATTGTTGAAGGATCAACTCCAAGGTACATAGGTACTTTATTGGTCTCATTTGCAAGATAAAAGGGCCTACTACATAACTCTGAAGTGAAATAGGGTAGGTACAAAGCAGGTTTTGGTAGTACCACCTCACTTCCTTGAGGTATCCATCCATCTTTCCAACAATGGAATCAGAGAAAGTTAAGGTAAAATGGGAGATGGTTTCCCTTATTTTATTGACTTGGATAGGAACAATTATCCAGCATGGTCCTTGAGGATGAATAGCTATCTACAAGGAAGGATTATCTATGGATACATATCAAGAGATGAGGAGATGCCCATTTTCAGAAGCAAAGGTCAACCTACAAGAGACAAGCTAGAAAGACTCAACTCATGGTGTGTCAAAGATGCTTTAGCAAAGTCATATCTACTTAACTTTATTTCTGAATTCCTTCTTCCTCACATTAGGAATTGTAAAACATCCCAAGAGACTTGGGATACATTATCTTCATATGTTTCTTCCAATACAAGAGCAAGAAAAAATCAATTGTGGATTGAGTTTACCACTCAAAGGAAGAAACCCAAGCAGAATGTTTCAGAGTATGTGACCAAGGTAAAAGATGTGGTTGATCAATTGGCAAGCATAGGAGAAGAGATTGAAGAGGAGCAAAGTGTGAGACAAATAATCAATGGCATCAAGGCAGATGATAAATGGGAAGCTTTCACAACTGCTATGGACCTTTACATGGACATGCAAATTCCAGATCTTACCACACTCATGGGACGACTCTTTACCAAATGGAGAACCATCAAGAGGTAACAATTCTTCTGCCCTATATAGAGATAAAGGAAAGTCTAAAGATAAAGGAAAGAGCAAAAAGGCTAAAGATGAAGGTACTACTTCTCAAGCTAAATATGCAGGGAGAGGTAGGAACTCAAGAGGAAGGGATAGAGGAGGTAAGCAAGGTAGGGGGAGACCTCAACTCTTCCCCATGCAATATATGTGGATTGTCTAATCACACAACAGATGAGTGCTATAGGAACTTCAAGAACCAGAGAGGAAGTGGATTTCAAAGAGGTGGCTACTCACAATCAAGAGGAAGATTCAATCATAACCAAGGCTACAACCATGGCTACAACAACAATTATAAAGGGGGATACTAATCAAGAAAAGATTTCAACAACTACACAAAGGATCAAGAGGATTCTCTTCTCATTATGAACATGACTTCAAAGCAAGGTATGAATGATGAACACCTCTTCTATATTGACTCAGGTTGTTCAAACCATGTACCACGCAATGTAGCTCTTCTTTTTTCTCTTGAGGAACCCAAGGGAAAGCACCAAATGCAGACATGTGATGACACAAAGCATTCAATGGTCAAGGTAGGAAATGTCAAAACCTCTTATGGAAATAGGAATATGTTGAGCAGGGTTCTTTATGTACCTACTATCACAAAGAATCTGATGAGTGTTGGACAAATAATGGAAAAGGGTTTGCAAGTTAGTGTCTACCTAAGTCGTGAAGTCTTAGGGACTTGTGTTGATGAGACTAGACCTCAATCACCCCACAAGTGCATATAGTGGTGGATTAATACACGTTTAGTTATCAATCCGAGGAACCACAAGAACCAAGTGTATGAAGATGTGTGCACACATGATGGTAAGTGAAGTGATTAAGCTACAATGCACGTGATTAAGCTTAACTACCTCTCCAACTCACTAATCCTCTGAAAATGCATGCCGTGATACCATTTACAACAGTAAGCACAAATTTGAACTTTTCTCTCAGCTCCAAACTCGATGAGATGCATCTATGGTCTAGGTTTCACTTGAATCTGACAAACGCACTTCAAGTTATGAGCAAAATAGTGAATGGCAAGAAGCACCAATACTCGCTCCACAACTCGTAATGGCTCACACACACACTACAGTAGTTCAAAAGCAATGGGGAGGGATTGACAACAGTCCTACACACACATTTCAAGCATTACGCACACACAAAAGATCATGAAGAAGGAGGAAATCAGCAGGAAAGAAGCAAATTCGAAATTCTCTTTCAATTCTTCACAATGGCAAAAAGTCTTTTACAAGATTCACAGTGACTTATATACATGCGCCCTAAAAATGGTCCTTTCACACACTGGAGACCGGCATCTTATTGACTAAATATAATTTCCTACTATTTTACAAGATTTATGTTACAATGATTTGGGCTTATGCATCTAGAGGACTCCTCTAGTGCATTTACATGGCTTGAAGGGAATTTCATAGGATTTTGAAGAAGAAAAATTATGCTCATAATTTGAAAATTTTTGGGGCTCTTCTTTTGTGCTTCTTTTCTTCACAACACTCTCCCCCTCCTTGTCTCTGTTGTCCCTTGACAGGCTTTGCTTCATATCTACATTTGTTGTGTTAATTCAGGCTGCCACGCACGCATCCAGTGGCTAAGAATGTGATGTTCTTAGTCACTCTCTTCAACTTTTCAGCCTCTCCCCTTTCTAACTTTTGGTCCTCGGATACGTCTTTGTTCTCACACATCTGATCCTGTTGTATTTCTCTATCTTGTTTACTTTTTTTCATCGCATGCATCTATGGAGGCCTCAAAGGTTCATGTGCAATGTATTATTTCTTTTAAGGAACCTCCATTACTCGACCTGGTGCTTTTCTTTGACCTATTGATTTCTTTCCACCGCACGCGCCTCGTGGATGAGGAAGTTGTGTGCAACCTCCCATGAAAAGTCTTGGTTGTTACATTTCTTTGTTTCCACTCTTCAGGACTTGGTCGTTTGGCGTTGTAGCCTGATGCGTGCCCATGTGGGGCTTTGGGCAGAGGGTGGTTCTTTCTTAGTGATCTTTTTTGTTTTTTTATCTTCTTCTTTTTTTCTTGCTTGACTCTCCCTCCACTATTAGGTTCAACAAATATGGAGCTTTTGTGGAGGACCCCCAACATCGATTCAAGAGAATTGCCAAGGGAGAAAAAACAGGTAGATTATTTACAGTTGAGCTTGAGGACACTAGAAATGTTGCACTTTATAATTACAAGGATCAAAGTTTGTCTGAGTTAGAGATTTGGCATAAAAGATTAGGGCACATTGGTGAGAGAACCTTGAAGCAAATATGTAGAGATCAATGTGTGCTTGGGATATCTAATGTATCCAAGCAACATATGATCTATAAATGTGGTGCTTGTCAGTTTGGTAAATCACACAGGTTACCCTTTACTAAGAAAGGCTATATGCATGAGGATTACTTGGAACTTGTACACATAGATGTGAGGGGACCAAGCAAGGACCCTTCAATTTTAGGATCAAGGTACTATGTTTCATTCATTGATGATTTCAGTAGGTGGACTATCTTGTATTTCATGAACCATAAAGATGAAGTTTTCACTTGTTTCAAGAAGTATCTTGCACTTGTGGAAAATCAAACAGGAAGAAGTCTAAAGAGGATAAGGTCAGATGGAGGAGGTGAGTACTTCTCCAATGAATTTGAGGCATTTTTGCAGGACAGAGGTATCAATAGAGTAGTTGTGTTGCTTGTATTTTACACATGGACTAGGATCCTTGACTCCCTACTCTCCATGTTTTCAAGCATGTGGCATAGCATGGGGCTGATGGCCAATGGTTTGAACATGTTGGAGGTAGGGGTGGATGAGAGGAGAGTCAATCTTGAGCCTTCCTTCTTGCTTCCAAGCAAGGTGGTGAGGGTCTTGGGACTACCACTATAACTTCAACACTATTTGGCACCATTTCCGAGGACATCGGCCTTTCATCACTTGGAGATCTCAAGAACATGTGGTAAAGTATTGTGTTGCAATTTTTTTTGCTCATTTGCGTAGGATTTGAGTTCTTGCATGGCACTTTTACCCTTCCATGGGACCATTAGCTCCCCATTTCTTTGTTTTTCTAGGATACTTGAGTTACTTTTTGTTTGACACACAAGAACACTCCCTTACCTTCCTCCTCTTCTCACTCTCTCAGACAAATGCACTCCTCCACACACACATTGGGCATCACTCTCCATCTCTGTCACCTCTTTTGTAGTGATTGCCTTGGGTAGAGGGATGAGGGGTACCACCTTTTTCTTGCCCTTTCCTTCTATTCAAATTTTTCAAGAAAATAACCTACAAAAAAAGAACCAAGTTTCGAGAACTTGTGAACTTCAAAATCCCACGAAGTCACTCTCTTCAATTGAATTGCAAGAAAAACTTTGGATGCTCTCTTCCAAATACATTATGTGTGGGGGGCCTAACTGTCTCGTTCATTTCTCCATTAAGTACAGGGGGGTTTGTGTAGGTAATGTGAATTAACTCTGCCTTGAATGAACACTTCGTAGGGCCTCCTTCTACCACATCTCGATTCTGAGCTTCCTATTGCTCCTTAGCATGTTGAGCAGAAGCTGCCCTATTGGCAATGGTGGCTGAGGGATCAAGCATGGCCCTTGCTTTTGCCTGGCAATAACTCACCTCAGTGCTAGCTCTCTTGCTCCCCCATTGGCCCCTATAGTAATGAGCAGAGTCAACCACTCAAGGTCTCACACAGAGCTTCATTTGGGTTGGCAAAACTCCCTATCGTGCGCATTCCTATGAGTTTTGCTATCAAGGTTTTGCTCTGCTTTTGTTTTCCTTATCTCTGTTGTGTGCCTTCATAAGCCAACCACATTTTGCATCTCCCGTTGGCATTTCGAGGTCCTGCTTGGTGCATTATGGTAGGTTTCTTCCTTTGGGTGAAGGGTGAGCCTCGAATCTCCATGTTCGGGGTTGAACTATGGCTCCCTTTCTGCTTGAAGAATAGGTTGTCACAAGAGCTCTGCTCTCCGGCCAGTTTCTTTAAGGACATGCCCTCACAGGCTCTCTCTTCCCTTCCCCCTACACTACCCTGAGCTTCTGTGTCTATTGCCTCTCCTCACTGAACCATTTTTTGGGGTTATGCCATCCTACTCCCCCTATGTGTGGGGCTTTCTACACTACGGGAAGGTAAGCTATAGTTTGTCCCCATATCAATCTCCATTGTGGCACCAGGGTTGAAGCCTTGCTCCTCCTATTGTGGAACTTGGGTGCTCTGATGGTTACATCTATAGTAGCTTGAAGTCCAGCTTTCGAAACTCATCTGGATGGGCATTCATGTGCCAAAGCCTTTGCTTTCTTGCTCCTCTATTCTGTCACCCGACTCGAAGGACTTGCGTTGATCTGTAAAGCTTCCTTGTGCGATGGATGACCAATCTATGGTTGGGCAAGGCTCCCCACTTTTGGCCCTGCTATGTTTAGACCTCTTTGTTATTGCATTAGATTTTGGAGGCCTATGGTACATTCTCATTTGCATACCTTAGGCTATGATTTGGTAATGCGGATACCTGTAGGTTTGATGATGAAGGATTTTTTTGTGCAAAAGATCAATGTTTCCACATACATGGAGGTTACCATCATTGTTGGTTTATCCTTTCATTGTATATCTATTGCGCCCAAGGGGGGTAGTTCAATATTAGCCATTGTTGGTATGGTCTAGATCTAATACTTCTAAGTCATGCCTTTCATCATGTTGCTTGTCTAAATGCTTCAGTGCTTTGTCTGTGGAAATGGAGGCGCTCCCATTACGGTCATTTGACACCCTCTCCAGCCCTCCTTGCCATCATGGGGGTTGTTAACATTAAGCTAATGATACGATGAGCACAGGCTGTTAGGTAACAAATTAAAAAGTTTTGGTGGAAATATTGTTAGCATGTGCCCATAAGAGAGATTCTTGCTGGTACTAGCCCTATCAAAGAAATCTTGAAGCTCGAATTAATGGTTGGTTGACCCCATGTATACCTACAACGATTATGTTTTAGTCTTCATTTGCACAAGGAAGTGTTGCACCACCTATTTGTGTTTGCATCAATGCATCTACACTCTGGGATTTCAGTTGTCCAAAAAAAAAATCACTAGGACATGCTTCTACTATCATTGTCCTTTTTTAGAAAGTATATCTTGCAGGTCTAGTGAGGAAGTTTTCGGATTATGATGTCTAGAACTATGTTCATTCTGAAAGGTTCCATCAAACAAGAAAGGTTTTATTCTGAGCAGGTGCTATTCTGAGCAAGTGTTATACTGAAAGGAGTACGTGTATGGTCCTCCTCACCTCTTTTTGGTTATTCTGCTACACATGAGGTAGTTTGAAGCTTTGCTATGTCTGCCATTTGCCATTTTTCATAAAGGGGTCTCCAATAATTGCAATGGTGTACGTATAGGTTGTTTGATGAATGCGCAATGCCTATTTCTCTCCTAGAGAGATCTTTCTTTTTTCCTTGCTCCGTCTTCTCACGTTTCTAATAAATCATATGACCTTGCTTAACTATGATAAAGGTAATTTTGGCTTTTGATATGCCTTTTACATTTGCCTTCCTCTTATGGCGGTTGCATATTCACTACCTTACTCTCACTACACATACATGATAAGGATATTGTAGAATCTTTTATGCATGTAAAAGTTACCATGTTCCTTGTGTATATGCTGCTCTATTCAAGTCATGTGTTGATCACGTAATTGTTCAACCTGCGTTGGGAAATATTTTAAGGGGTTTACTATTCCTCCTCTTTGGGGGTTCTGCATTTGAATGAATTTGCTTGAAGTTATGCCCTTTGGATAACATGAGGCTATAGGATGGAACATCACACAAATATTGGAATAGGACCAAATGGACAAAACATCTATGCTCGCAACTCTCCTTTGAATGGCGTAGAATAAGAGATTATCCCTACTTGAGTATTAAATCTCCATGATGCATGATTTTTCGGTCGAACACATAATAGGACAAATATCTATGGGGCTGTTTATGATTGTCTGTGCTTTTTTTGGTTTGTTTTCACTTCTCCAAATGTCAGAGATTTTTTGGAAATATGGGGATGGTGATATGTAACTACCCAACTTGGGGATTAAATCCTTATCTTTGGCTGTGTCCAAACTTTGGGATGATCATAGACATTTGTTGAAGCTATTGGATGCCCTAATGCCTCAGGAAAGATGATGAATAGTTTACCTTTGGCTAAGACATGATCTACAAATTGGAGACTGAACTCCTCTTAATCTGGATTGTATCTTCCTATGCTCATGAAAATTGAACTCTGAGTCTTTATATTTTATACCTGGTCGCAGTTCCTTGCTATTTTGTTTCCATATGATATACAGGGGGGATTGAGGTGGTACTTGGTTACTTGTATCATGACTTCACTAAGATTTGTCTTTTCTTTAAGTGTTACAAGCATGAAAGCAGTCTGAGGGTGCCTCTTAGGCTTATTGATGGTCTTCCAATCTATTTCAAACAGGCTACTACCATGACTTCTGGAAGTTGATATACAAGAGTTCCTTGCTATTTTGTTTCCATATGATATACAGGAGGGACTGAGGTGGTACTTGGTTACTTGTATCATGATTTCACTAAGATTTGTCTTGTCTTTAAGTGTTATAGACATGAAAGCAATCTATGTCACGAGGAAGGAGATAAGAGAGAGATCTCACACACACACTGTCACTCTCAAAGAGAAGCACACACAAAGATTGAGGCAAGGAAGAATAATCTTCTTCTTATTCTATTACATAAAAAGGAATGTACAAGAATGACCTAAAAAACAAGAATACAACTACTGCAATATATAAAGACCAGTACATAAGGAAAAACCTAATGTCCGCAAATGAGTGAGCTGGCAAGAAACAAATGTGCCATCACTCTCGATAGATAAAATCTAATAAAGCTCAATGAAGTGTCCCTGACATATACCGATGTGACCACTATACATGTCAGAGAAATGAAAAAGTGATACGTGTCATCCTGGATCATCACATGTTGAGCTTGATATCTCAACAGTCTGAGGGTGCCTCTTAGGCTTATTGATGGTCTTCCAATCTCTTTCAAATAGGCTACTACCATGACTTCTAGAAGTTGATAACGTGCTCAACTGCTTTCTTGAATGTTTTCTTGAGATGGATATTTAGATAGAGATCGTTTGATTAAAGTATGTGACTACCCCATCTAAGGGTTGTATCCCCTTTCCCCCTCCTTATGGTCAGGATGTATGTTAGTGTTTTAGAATCAGAAGTAAAATTGGGGCATGGATGCATAGATTTTTTGAGTAATGTTTTGGGTCCGCAATGTCTTTCTTGATTTTTAGGTCTGACCTTCACGTAACACATGGGACATGGTTTATGCCTTTTGCAATTCTTGCATATGCAGAGATTGCTCTTCTAAGAATGTTGGTGCAATAATATTGGTTTTTAGAGACCAATCCATGAGGAACTAGTTTGGGACTTCTAACTACATCAAGCCAATTTGTTATCAAAATTCTTGTGCGATTGAAGGCATAGGAATTCAACGTTTTCTATCTTGTCCACTCCATATGTGTATTATTATTGAATTGATGCTTGATTCTGATTAGATTAAGTCGTTGAGGTCCTTTTAAAAGATGTTTTCTGGAGGAGCATGATGAAAATGGCCATAAATCTTAAATACATGGCTTGTGAAACTTGCACCTTATGTAACAATCATATTGACACCTTTTCAGATATGCTCTGTTGTAGACATTACAAGCATACTACTAGTAATTAAATTTGGTACATCATTTAGACCTTCCTTGAGTAAGGGGTGAATGATGCTCGTGAACTCACACTTCCATATATACTCTACCAGGGTCAAATTGCCATGCTTGGTGGGAGGATATCCTTGCCCCACCACTTCTATGGAAGCCCTCCCTTACCTCCAAGAACTGTGAATACCGTGGTTGCATAGAAATAAATTGTCTGCAATATTTGAAATGTTGACCTTGGTGCTTCGTCATAATGTTGTTTGTGTTGCAAGCATGTTTGATTCAACATGTAGGCTGGGAGTGAAGTCTTGGTTGTGCCATACTTTGAATGTTACAAATCTTAGTAGTTGCATTCACTAGCTTTTCATGTTTGTTACAAGAATCAGGACCTGCATATAGGAATGATTTTAGTTAAAGGTGGGTGAGGTTTGAATTTTTTGGGCTCTTGGCCGGTTGAGCTTTAAATTGTGGATTGCAGGTACAGGCAGCTCTTCTTGAGGACTTGTCTCTAAATGAGCAAATCTTGTAGGAGAGGATGCTCCTTGAAGTGGAAACTAAAATTGGAATAAGAAATTATTGGTGGCTTCTTTTCAAATCCAGTCTACTTGTTGTGTGTGTTTTAATTTCAGGTTTGGGAGCTCCCTAAGAAGATTATATCAGTCCTACATAGGACCGCACAATGGGATGGAGGTTGGGTTGACTGCCCCCAAGGGGATTGTGTCACTTAGCATTGAAGACTTGAAGAACTGACGACTTGCTGCAGATTTGGAGATCATTGAAGACCTGAAGATTTGTGGCTTGAAGACTTGCAAACTGAAGAATCGCAGATTTGAAGACCTGAAGATTTCCCGACTTGAAGACTCCAACATGGAAACACTTTAGTTGTGTATGATCCTCTTATCTTAGCTTTCTGGAGGACGACAAAATCTAGGGGAGGAGAGTGTTGGGAAGTAGGGTATGCACACATCTTCAAATGTGCATAGGAACCCTCCCTAGATCATAACAATAACCCTTTTTGTATCTACTTAGAGTTTCACATAAAAACACCCTCTTAGGACACTTTTTGATATTCCTCTAATACTATGGTAGAGAATATTTGTAAATAGCCCATCTCTTTTGCACACATGAGAGAACACACGTAAAAATCCCACACCTATATTTCTTGGGATTTGGTTGTTACAAAAGGAATATTTTCCAAAGTTATGGTAGTTACACACATGTTCCCTTTTTTACTTTTCAAAAGGTGGGGAATAGAGCTTAGCCTATATATAGAGCCTCATTTTGTAGAGAGGGGACTTTTGGTCGACATGCTCTCATGTAATATCTCTTATGAATGGAAGAATGCTCTCCTTTACTCCAAGACTATTTACATTTATGTATTGTGTCTTTGTGAGTGTGTGAGAGTGAGGTGTGTGTGTGTGTGCCTATGCATGTCTCTCCTTTGTGTGAGTAGAGTAGTTGTGTTGCTTGTATTTTACACATGGACTAGGATCCTTGACTCCCTACTCTCCATGTTTTCAAGCATGTGGCATAGCATGGTGTTGATGGCCAATGGCTTGAACACTTCGAGGTAGGGGTGGATGAGAGGAGAGTCAATCTTGAGCCTTGCTTCTTGCTTCCATGCAAGGTGGTGAGGGTCTTGAGACTACCACTACAACTTTAACAGGAGTGTTAGTAGACAATACAATATATCTTCAATATTGATGTGTATGTGCCTTTTGTGCATGGGGTTCACAACAATACCTATGTCTAATTCTTGTTGTGTCCCTATAGTATGCATAGGTTGGAAGGCATAATAAAAAATGATGATGCAAAATATAAAGTTATGCACTGGTCACATGATTTTCACATGTAGAGGCTTTTCTATTAACTAAGTTACTTGAAGGAATCCATATATTACTATCAAGATGTTTGTTAAATCTAGAAATAATTCAATCATGGGAGTATCTAAAGAATATGATTCCTAGATATGGGGATCCATTTTGACACTAATTCTTTCTAGGATTGAAGTTATCTTTTTCACCCACTTAGTGTAAATGGATGTGGGTTTCTTTTGTATCCTATGAGTTTTTACTATTCTATTCAAGGCATTCATAGGTACCCAAAGGCTTGATTTTCTACGTGTGTGAATCCGTAGTAGTTTGGTCTCTCTCAGCACAGTGGGCACATGGACTTCTCTTTGGAGGAGTTGAAGCTCCTCTCAAGGGGGGGGGGGGTCTCTTCCCAATCTTTTTTCTTCACAAAGGGGTTTTGCAATGCATGACCTCTACACGACTCCCGATAGTGGGAGTAGATGAACTCGATGATGACTCAGTCACAGATCCCAAGGCGGCTGATAATTCATGTAAAAAAATCCAAAGAACTTCCAAAGTAAGCTGTGAATACCAGATTTAAGCACCATAAGAGTAAAGACTTGTGAATGATGTGTGTGCCACTCTCCTCCCATCCAATATATCCTCTTCCATCCAAAATAGTAAGGATCTATAATGGTCTAGTGCCACCATGTGTCCATCATGCAACACTCATCCCCATTACCATTGAATACCTCAGGATATCCCCCAAGATTGGGACCTTGGCTATGTCTGGCCCTTGTCCCACACACACATGGAGTGCTCTCTATAGAACAATGTCTGACAATCTATGGAGAACAAGAGGATGCCCAGTCTAGTGAACAATTAGACTTTGATTCTAATTCCTTGCAAGAATTGCCTCATTTCACGTGCTCATGGGGATCTAAGTCTATCCATATGAGAGCACCCACAATCATGGTAAGAAATGAAACCTTAGTTGTACCTAGAAACACGGATGTAGTGAGTAACACCAAAGTGCAATGTCATCTCACTTTGGAGGAGGTACTCAAAAATAAGCCAGAATTGTGGAAACACAAAGCCGATCAAGTGCCAGAAGTAGCTAAAACTCATTCTCAGGTAGGATCACATAAAAGAGGACATGAGATACCCTTGGATAAAATAGGTGACATGAGTGAGCGAGAAGAAGGAAATACCTATCTCCGTATCACTTATCAGGGCTACACAACAAGCTATTTTAGACTCAAGTGTGGGTGTTGCCATCGCTACCACCTCCTTCTGGAAGCTAAGGAAAGCCAGCAGTTAGACCGACAAGAATGAAGTTTCAAATGACAAATGGCCACATCGAGAAACCTCTAGGATTGTTGAAATGAGTGACTCTTACCACTTGTGCTGTGGAGTTTGAGAAAATTTTTTCCATATGTGAGTTTGGCAAGAACCACACATATGAGATTATCTTAGGTAGATCATTCATGAGACAATTGCAAATAGTGCAAGATTGGGGAACCAATTCTTTGTACTTGCGACATTTAGGAGTCACCACTAAAGTCAATCTCAAGGACTACTCACATAGATACATGCCCCCTATACAATGGAACCCCATCCATAGAGCAATAGATGACACAAAATCAATGCACTCCATAGGATTAGGGTACTCTTGGATGCATGAAGACAGTCACTTATGGATGTGCAAAGTTGCAATTGAAGAAGAGAAAAGATTATCGACACAAGAATAGGTATTGAGAAGCACCCTAGATTAGTTCAAGACCCAGCCTATGCACCCATAGTGTTCCTAGATGAAGAATTTGAACCTCACAGTTAGAAATTCTAGCTAAAATGGACATCGTGCTCAATGAGGAATAGTGGACCCTACATTGTGATGAGGATGGCTATGACATTTTCACTCTTCACGATAGAACCAATCATGTATGATTCGGTTATTGAAGAGTGGGAACCTCAAACGAGAAAACCTAAGAAAGATAGTGATGACGATGAAAAGTCTATCCTCATGGAGCCTTTCTGTGTGTTAGAGGAAGAGTACCTCTATCTAATAGAAGCCAAAACTCAGGAGGAGGAAAGATCAAAATTAGAAGAAACATTGATAGTAACCAAAAAGAAGAAAACTGAGAAACCAAACCCTAGAGGAAGAGACCCTTTTTGAATTCCTAAAAGACATCAAGAATATGAAGGTTAACACAACTACTATCAGAGATAGCTATCCACTTCCTATCACAGAACACTTATTAGAACATGTAGCGGGCAAGGAAGTCTATAGCTTCATTGATGGATTTTCAGGCTATAATCAAGTAGCTATTTCCCTGGAAGACCAACATAAGATGGCTTTTGCCACAGAATGGGGTGTTTTTGCATTTAGGGTGATGCCATTTGGGCTCACCAATGCTTTTGCTACTTTTCAAAGACTGATGTGTCACATGTTCAAAGAGTTCTTGCAAAAGAATCTTGAGGTCTATGTTGATGACTTATATGCTCATTCCAAGATTAGGCAAACACACATCCCATAGTTGAAATTAATATTTGAGAAATTTAGAGAATATCAAGTCTAATTGAACCCAAAAAGTGTGTTTCCATGGGCAAGCAAGGCAAGCTTCTAGGACACAGTGTCAAAGGATAGAATCACAATGGATGAGGATAAATTTGAGGCCATTGCTAAATTATCCAAGCCCAAGAATGTTAAGGAAGTACAAGCTTTCATGGGTCATTGTGGTTATTATTGATGATTTATCCACATGTATGCAATAATTGCAAAGTCTTTGTAAAATCTTTTGACTAATTTTGTGTGGAAAAATGAGTGTGAGAACTCTTTCAATGATCTTAACAAAGATTGTGTTCATCACCAATCTTGACTACCTCATATTGGAGTAAGCCTTTCTATGTACATGTGGATGCTTCCAATTATGCTATTGAGTGTGTGCTAGCACAACCAATGGGTGAAGATAACATTGATCTTCCAATAGCTTACACAGTAGGTAGTTGAATGTGGCTGAAAAAAATTGCACCACTACCGAATGAGAAGGATTAGGCATGATGTATGTGGTTAAAAGGTTTAGACATTGTTTGCTTGGAAATAAGTTTAAATTTTTTCCAGATCATCAAGCATTACTCTATTTGGTAAATAAACCTTGCAATATCAACAGATTAGTAAGATGGTTCCTCTTACTCATGGAATATGAATTTGAAGTTGTGGTTAGGAAAGGCAAAACCCACTTGAGAGTGGATCACCTTTCTAGAATAACCTCAAAAGAGTCCCCCCAAGTTGTGTCACATGAGCTTCCTCATGCTTACTTATTCAACCTAGAAGTAGTGCCTAACTAGGCCAAAACTATCTTTCCTATTCTAACCTTTGGACTTAAGCATCTTATGTTGAAAACCAAAGGCAAATAAGTAGTAAGGTATCCATAATATCACATAATGGTAAGCAATGTGTATAAGCACACCAATCAAGGCATATTGGCTTGTTGTGTAGATGAAGATGAGCATGCGAAGTGTATATTGGCCAATGATGGAAGCAGATGTCCATAGGATGTGCAAGGAATGCCCAATTTGTGCCATTAGACCACCAGTAGAACATGACACTCTGTATCAACTATCTTTAGTACTTTGCTAAGCTTTTTGAGGACAAAAACATTTCCTCAAGAGATAACATTGGCCAGACGTAAGACCTTAGAACAAGAGACCCTATACTATTCACTTATTGGAGATAACTTATACACACGAGGAAAAGATGGATACCTAAGAATGTGTGTCCATGAGAGTGAATATCTTAAGATCTTAGAAATTGCTCACCAAGGTGTGGCAAGAGGACATTTTGGACCAGACTGCATGGTAGAAGCTCTAGAACACATCCGATGTATGAAGTTAAGAAGACAAGGTAGAGATCAAGCTATGGAGGATGCTTATGAGGCACCAAGACACCACATGGCTATGTGCCAAACGATGAGTGGAACCCATCCCAAAATCATAGATATACATCCTTTTGTAACCTTAAACATAGTACAAGGAAAGAATGCAAGGACTATAAAAGTCTTGATTGACACAGGCACGGCCACTAGTGCAGTTAGATTTTCCCACTCTCAAAACTTGTATTTGAACATCCATCCTATTGAAGCTTATCTCATACGATTGGGAGGAGTGGAAACCCCTTGGCTCGGGAAAGTAGAACTCCCCATCTCCATTCATGATGTTCCAATGATAGTAAAATTACTAGTGTGTCAAGATGAGGACCTTACGAAACCTATTATCTTGGGTCAAGATTGGATATATGACCATGTCATGAACTTAAACCTAAAAAGTGGACTTCTTCAGGTTTGATTGAACTAAAAAAGGATCACAATGGAATGATCAAATGAACACTCAAGGAATTAGGAAAGGCACCAAATCCTAGTCCTTCCAAAAGCACACATGAAGATAAGGACGATGTTCTTGTCCAAGGCTCTATGATGCAGAGGGATGCTAATCTCCATAAAAGAATCAAAGACAAAGTGGAACTCCCTTATTTTCCAAAGAGAATTGAGGCACAAAAAGTACGGAAGCCCATGAACTAGATGGAGAGGATCACCAAATCTTATGAATAAAAACTAGCTCAAAACAAGGTGACAGCTAGAGTGAAGCAGATTTGGACACGCAAGAGTGAGCAATCCTTGGCTCCCCCAAGAAAACCACTAGTACATACCAAATGAATGATGTAGTTACAAAAAACCAAAGTTGAAGGCTATAGGATTCAACTTCAAAGACTTATTTCTATTCGGATGCCAAAGTGGTCGATGAAGGTTGACCCCAATGCATGACAAACCTGGATGCCTAAGACTTGCTTGCGCACTAAATTAGTTACACATAGGCTCATAGGCCTTAATCGATACTCACAAGCACTCACTTCACACACTTCATGATGGGCATCTATTATCACCACATCAGCACATCAAATCCTACGTAGGACTACTTAGAAATGGGTACCTAAAAAGCCCCAAATCCCAGTAGAATTATCTCAGAAAACTTTAATGGTCATCGATAACAAACGATGTAACCTGGTAAGGGAAATTTGGAAAGTCAAGCTTTGTAACAAACACCTTGACCAAAACATTTAAAAATTCCTTTGCAAAAGGATAGATGCATTCTAAGTACATTGCACATCTAGAGTATGCATCTAGGGAAGTGACTAACCTCTTGACAAACACTCACATTAACACCACACAACACCATTACCAACTTGCTAACCACAATGGATATCATGTTGGTATTGTAAAGGGGACAAGGCATCATCTAGTTTCTAATGCAATTCTAATATGATCTTCTTACTTCTGGTAGATTCAAGTGCAACAATAATCACTAGCACCATGGCAGATATAGGAGGAACCACTTGGCAAGATGGGACTACTTATCTAACTATCCATATAGAAAGCTTACCTAATTAGCCTGAACCAAAGGAGCAGCCCAAAGATATGCAGGCAGTACAAATTATCCTGACACAAGATCCACCCATGGGCCACACTATGAGAGTTAGTAAGAACTTGCATTGGTTTAGTGAGATGGTAGCACCATTAGGAGAAGGCACATACATGTGGGAAGTCGAGATTAGGGACGAAGGCACATACATGTGGGAAGTCGAGATTGAGTACAACAACACATGCAAAAAGTATCATTTCTTTACTAAAGAGTTTGAGGAGTTACAAAATGCAGTAGACTTAAGGCATGTGTGGTAGAAAGTGGGCATTGTAGAATACTTCACTTCTAGATTATCGAAACTGGATTTGGCATGCAATTCTTTTAGCTCATCAACTCACTAACTCTCGCACAAGACCCTAGAGATTCAAGCACCTTCATTGTTCCATTATTAAGATAGGGGAATGAGTTAAAATGATTCCCTTTAAACAATAACTTAGTTCGAGAATCCCTAGATATAAGAGATTATATGCATATTCCCACCAAGAAAGAAGGATCCACCATTCAAAAGGATGAGGGGATCGATACCCTGTGCACAACCCATAGGTGCCACCTTGACACCGGATATATCTCCCACACCATAAAGAGTATTCATGCCCTTTACACTCAGAATAACAAGGCAAGGTACAGATGGATCTACTTTAATTTTCCTGCTAGTACCATCGGATCTAAAATTCCCTAGAGGAGTTCTCTTGGAAGAGCTTAGTAATGCAAATTTTGAATGAATCCTTCATGAGGTAAATCTTGAGCCGAGAGAAGAATGAGAAGGTGATCAGCAGCAACAACATGAAGAAGGACAACAAGAGTTGACCGGGGAAGAAGAAGATGAGAAAGATGAAGAGGACGAAGAAGAACAGCATGATGAACAGCAAGGAGAAGCTACAGGAAACACTTCTTACACTGCACAATTACAAAGGATCTATGACACAATTATGAGTATGCAAGAATGACACCATCTTTCCTTTAGTCAGGCAAAGTGCTAATTGAGTAAATTTTAAGTGAGGAAGGAGTGGAACCACATTTCATCAAAACATTCCAACTTCTAGTTGAATCATTGGGGGTCACCGAAACAGTTTACACCATGTTAAAAAAGCTGGAGACACGAGAATGCATGGCTAAAAACATCTGAATTCTTGTATCTAACATGAAGCGACTGTAGTGCAAGAGGCTACTTCAACTGCAAACATTGATCTGATAGTGGAAACGTTTGTTCAAACGTCTACAATTTCACCTCAACAACCTCCATCCCCTCCCACCACGACTCATGTACATACCACCATTGAAACCACGACCAACATGGAAACCAAAGTACCCATCTATCAAACCCCTCCCCAATCACCACCTCATACCATCCCAATCATCACCACTACCCAAATTTTTACCTCCACACCCTCCTTCAACTTCCATGAACCAAACTCCCAAGCCACCCTCTTTTCTCCCATCACTAACCCTCTCTACACCACCACTATTGAACTTCTAGAACTCACCATCGGTCACCCAATCATACCCAGTATTTTAGGCCACCTTAGACTTATTAAGGGTAGCATCATTTTCCCCATGATCCCCCGCATCCAAATCCCATTCACCAAGGAGCCCTAGTTTCCATTCTCTTCTTCCATTTTCCCATATGCAGCCATTATCACCACTATCCCACAACACTATATTTTGTTTATGGAAGGCTTCACTTGCTGCCCCATGAAATTTCCTTCCTATTTGCACACAATTGCAACCACATCACTTTACACATACACCACATGCACCACACCTACAATCCCTATTCTCAAGGTAGAACCCGTCCTATCCTATGGACATATCACTACCCACTATACCACCCTTTCACCCCATGCTTCCACAATCCCCTATGCCCCCTCCACCCATATCACCATTATCAAGCGTATCATTCACAACTCCCTTACCCCCTCCCATTCCCCCTGCATTCACCCCTATCACTCTTGCATATACATCTATACATAGTACATTTAATACTATAATTCAATGTGTATCACAGCTCCAATAGGATTATCAACCATTAGAAGGAAGAAATGTGATCCTCATGAGCGAGTCTCAACAATTATAGACCTAGAGTGACAACAATTATAGACCATCCAACAAGCACATGATGAACTAAATAGCAAGGTAGAAGGAGTGGATACAAAAGCAGTCCAAAACTTGAAAGAGATGTTGCACGAACAGATTCCAAGGAATATCAAACTATAAAGAAACTTAGGCCTTATGCAATGACACACGTTATTAGTGCTCGAGGAGAATAAGTACCTCCAGTAACAAAATCAAGACAACCTAGAGGTGGCCATGGAAGGAAATCCTAGAACAACCATCAGTCCAACCCGGTTCCAAGTTGTTTCTTCAAATAGAATCTGAATACTACTAGAAGAGCATGCTAATTTTTTGGAGTCATACACCAAGTTGGAAGAGGAATGTGTAGAGCTGAAGAAGTAGCTAGCAAGGCCCATCACACAGATATCGGAGGCTATCCCTCTCCCACAAAACACACAAGAATTGGAAAATTTCCAAAAACAAGTTGATGAACTTCAAGCACGACTACTAAAATATGAAAGACCCCCCCTCTCCATTGGTGGAACTCAAACCCGAAGAAGTGGTCAAAATCCCTCTGGAAGAAAATTTTGAGGATCCCTATGAGCCGATCTCGATACCAGGGGGACACATTAGAGAGGAAGGCCAAGATACCTTTGAGATTGAAGTGCCTAAATGTCTAAAAAAGGTAGAACAAATAGGTAGAACACATTATGACCACGTAGTTCTTCAACTTTAATCATTGGAAAATCTCAAAGACATGGTATTCAAGTCTTCCTATTTTTAGAACCTATCTCATCAACAGCTCATCACCACGTCAGAATTGCAATATATGCCTTACTTTGTACCTCTTGTATACTACAATGCAACAATAAAAAGGATGCCAGACAATGAATCGACATTTGAAACTCAATTCGAGCCCAAATATCTTCCCAAGTCAGAAAGGAAAGGTACCATATTTCAACCTAACTAGCATGCACAGTTACTCATGGCCTATCCAAAAATGATGCACACATGGTCCAATGCACCCTTATATGTTAAATATAATCCATTCTATTGCCATGCACCATGCCAAAGGTCATGGCCTGAATTTGCAGTCAAAGTGAACACAACTAAGGGTTGCTCTAATTGGATCAACTATCCTCACTTAGCTCCACTGAGAGGACCACCCATTGTGGCCTACAGGATATCAACCATATATCACTGGTTATCCCGCTTCAAAAATGTGCCTGACATAGTTGCCAAGATGTGTATGAAGATTTTCGAGTTAATGATGATGGTATTCAAAACCCTGAGGAATGTTAAAGCCTCACATATCTCTACTCCTAGCTTCAATGAAGGTAACCTTGACCTGGCATATGATATGAGCAAAACCCCCTCCATCAACACAATCTTTTCTTGGCACTCAGACATCAAGTACCTACCTCCTTATTATAAGCAGACTTTTGAGGAAATGTTCTCCACAAGGTTCTAGAAATACCACTCAGAGATCTTCATTCCCAAACCAACACATTTATTGCAATTATTTTCCATAGAACAGGCCTTACATGTAAAATAGCTATGTATTCCACATCCAGACGTACCAAGTCCAATCGAATGGGACGATTTAATGATAGATCTAGTAAGAGGCCTCCAACTCAAGGAACATCACGTGGCTATGGATGTCGTTGAATACTACACTGCACACCCTACACAACAAAGGTCTCTCAGGGACAACAAATGCAAGAGGGGGGGTGTTGATAGTAGCCAAGGAGGTCTAGGCAACCTGAGGAGACAAGGAAGCATGCAATAAACCAGCCAAAGAGATTCAAGGCAGAGTGTAGGCCAACCAAGATCGAGCAAACAAGGGAATCAATGAAGATTCGACAACTAGGCCTATCAAATTTCCAAGTCCTAATTCTTCTAAATCAATGATTTTGATCACTACACGCCATTCTAAATTCATTTTTTGATAATCCCAACTTGTTTAAGACCAAGAGTCCTCAGGCTTGATTAATATACCTATGTACATATTGATTTTCTTAATTTTTAGAGCTTGTTTGAGCCTCCAAAATAGCCTAGGAACCTAATCTTTAACTAGGGTGGACACTACATATGGACAGGGCCAAAGCTAATGAAAAACTATAAAAAGAGCTAGAGAACTCATTTTTTGGGTTAGCATTTTGGGAATTGAAGTGAACAAAAGATGTTGTAATCGTACTTTTAACTAATAGAGCTTTCATTGCTTCATCTCTTTGTTATGACCTTTGTGCATGTGTGTGTATGTGTGTGCATGTTGGTGTGCTTCTCACCCATTTGTACTCTCACTTGGTCATGGTTGTCATACCACTCTCATGTCTTCTCAGATTGACAATTATGAGGTGGATCTCCTCACACTGATACTCATCATTGTGCTAAAGTGACAAAAGGATAATTACATGTTTGACATACAAAGCTATCAATGCACATGCCTCATCATCTCTACCATCCCATCAAAGTTTCTCTACAATAGGTGCAGCAGGAACTGAAGCACAAACAAGAATTTGAAGATCATCTTCACCACCATTTGCATCACCTTCAATAACTCTATTTCCACATGTAGTAGGTTGTTTTCAACACCATGTACAATATTCCATAGTCCTTTACCACCAATACATGATGCATCATATCTACCCATAATGGGTAATTGGTACCATCCAACTTGTCCCCAACAACCAACACACAGAATACATCATCTCAAAAATTTGAACAAAACTACCCTGTGAAGCTCTTTTAAATATGTAGCAGACTTTGAGGCACTTGTACTGGTGAACCAAAACATATATATGTGTTTGGCACAAAAGGAGGAAATTGCATGCACACGTGTTGTGATAGTGCATTTGGAGGCCGAAACGAGCTCAGATCAAAATTTTGACACCACATAGCAAAGCTGTTTTGAAGTCCTAATCAGCCTGAGTATGCTCACCAATTTTGGTGTGACTTTGAGATTGTGACCAAAGGAGTATCGATGATGCCTGGATGAAGCGACGACTTGCTCTAATACCAATTGTTGGATTTTGAGGTCTATGGAAGCACATAAACAGCACAAGGAAGAAGAAGCTTAGAGCAAAACACACAATATTGAATGTATTACCAAGTGAGTGTACAAAGATAAGTAACCCATTAGGGTTATATGCATATATACAAGCCGAGGGGAAAAAACCTCCTAAGGAGGGAAAAAAGTGCCCTTGCGGCCCTAAGTCTATTCACACACCACTACCAAAATATATAAACATAATTGAGTTCCACAAAAAGGATGGGTTACTATTCTATAAGAAAGTATTGTATGTCCCTCCAAGAAAGTTTAGGATCCAAGTACTTCAACAATGTCATGACAACCTTGTAGCATGACATTTTGGAGTGAATAAAACAATAGAACTCATATCAAGGGATTTTTGGTGGCCTCAAATGTGGAAAGAAGTCAAAGAATATATCCGGACGTGTGACACTTACAATAGATTTAAGGTACTGTGACATAAACCTCATGGACTCTTATAACCTTTACCTATTCCAGAAAGTCCATGGGCTTCATTATCTATGGAGCTCATCACAGATCTAGATGTCATGCTTGTTATACAAGATACATTTACAAAGATGTCACACTTCATTCCAACTACCAAGGAAATCCTAGGTGCAGCCATTTTAGGCAAAAGAGTGAAAGGGAGTTTATAGTTCAAGCCAAGGCATTTTCAGAATCCACCCTTGAGTTTTCTTGCATTTCTCTAGTCTTTACGAATTGATTGTAGTAGGATGTATTTGAAACTTGTATAAGTTGTAATTAATCTCACAACTTTGCAGATATGTGTTATTACAATGCACTATTTATCTTTCTTCTTTGATTTGTAATTTGCGAATTCTCTAGGTGTCATGTTTTAGGGAAATGAATAGTGAATTTTCTAGGTAATTGATGGTCCTAGATTCGTTAGAGTCATGTACATCCCTTAGCTATGAAAATATTGTTTAAGCAGCATCAAGGTAACTAGTAGTCAGGTCATTGGTTTCAGTGCATAACTATCTAAGTGAAGTTTAGCCATAGTCGGATTGAGGATGCTAGTATTCGAAGGGATTGTTGGGTAAAAGGGATGTAATATTTCTAGCAGAGCTATTATGAATTAAAAAACCATGATTTTTGATGCCATCTAATTGATAGAAATTAAGAAATACCTCTCTATTAGGAATAAGCTGACTAGCATAAAGAAACCGAAAAGAAACACTAGGTTTCAAGCATCATCAAGCGGTAAAGAACCCTTTCATGTCTCCCATAAATATTTCTTTTTTATTTTTTGGACCACATATGGGAGCATTCTAGGCATTTCTTCATGATTTTTGACCTTTTGGCCACTAGACACGTGCAATTATGCCCAAGTGACCAAAGACCACCTTTTAATAAAACTAAATACAAAAACCCAAATAATATAAGTGAGGGATTTCTAGAACGTGTATGGAAAGCCTCTATCTCTCATTCTTCATCGAATTTCTATGTAATCTATCTCTCACTACTTTCTATGTCCTCTTGCACCCAATTATTTTATTAATTGGTGAAAATGTGATGTTTCTCCCATACATATTTCTCTTTTATTTCTTGGACCTTCATCATTTTCATGCTTTTGGTCACTTTGAAGAAAATGTGATATCTCTCCCATACATATTTCTCTTTTACTTTTTGGACCGCATAGGAGGGCATTCTAGGCATTTCTTCATCACTTTTAACCTTTTGGTCACATGCGAATATGTTCAAGTGACCAAGGATCGCATTTTAATAAAACTAAGTCAAAAAACTCACATAAATACAAAGTGATATTTTCTCAAACTTTTATGGAAAGCCACTTGAGAACTTGCTTCACGAAGAGAAACATTTGACTATCCACTTGTAAAAAGATGTAGCAAAGTATGATACACATCGCTTGAGCCGATTGATGTATCCTTTGTACATGAAAGCTAGGGTCGAATTGTAGCCTGCATGAAAACAACATCACAACTAACCAGAATTTATTTACTATGTGCACAATACGAATGGTGGCCTCTATTTTTAGAATTGTAGCCAACAAAAATACATTTCACAACCTTATCATCCAATTTTCAATATTTTTGTTCAAACATTAATGCATGTATTAGACAACTAAAATTAGGCAAATGAGAAACATATGTCTTGCAACCATGCCAAGCCTCATATGGAGTGATAGATTGGAATGCTTTGGTGGGACACTCATTAAGTACATATGATGCACAGATAAAAGCCACAAGCTAATATATATGTGGTAAAGCCTGAATTTTGACCATACACCTTTCCATTGCCATGAGGGACTTGTTCTTTCTCTCAACAAATCCATTTTTTGAGATATATATGGAACTATACATTGATGTTTCATCCTCCATTCAACCAAACGTGCATTAAACTCAAAAGACATTTACTCCTCCCTTTGATCATAACAAAGGGTGCCCATTTTTACATACCGAGAAATTTTTAGCCATAACCAAGAACTATCAAAGCACATAAACACTTTGGACTCCACTTTCAACGGATGAACCCATGCATGCCTAGAAAATCATCAATGAAATTCATGAAGTATAGGTAATTCCCAAATGAAGCTATCTACATAGGACCAGAAAAATCATTGTGAACCCTCTACAAATGAAGTGTAGCTCTAAATGCACCATCTTAGGGAAATAAAGAACGTTCCACTTCACCCAAAATACAACCCTCATAGACACGATTAGAAGGTGCCTCAAGTTAGGGCAAAGAGGATATCATTTTATATTTCTACAAGCAAAGCAAACTATCAAAATATAGATAACTGTTGCAAAGCAAAGAGGCACAAAAGGGAAGCCCCAAAAGTTTCAAATCAATGGGCATATTTTTCTTCTTCAAAGTCTTAGGAAATTCCATCAAGTCATGTACATGCACTAGAGGAGTCCTCTAGATGCATAATCCCAAATCCTTGTAATATATTTCTTGTAAAATAGTAGGAAAATAGAGATTAGCCAATAAAGTGCCAGTCACTTGTGTGAAAGGACCATTTTTAGGGCACATGTATATAAGTCATTTTGTGACTCTTTGTAAAGACTTTTTGCCATTGGGAAGAAGGAGAGCTCTTGATTTTCGAAATTGCTTCTTTCTTACAGATTTTCATCTTCTCTTTGATCTTCTATGTGTGTGTAATGGTTGGAATGTGTGTGTAAGGTTGTTGTCTATCCCTCCCCACTATTTTTGAGCTATTGTAGTGTGTGTGAGCTAGTACGAGTTGTGGAGTGAGTGTGTGTGTTTCCCGCAATTCACTGTTTTGGTCATAACTTGATCCACAGTTGTCAGAATCGAGTTTACCACCAATAGATGTGTCTCGTTGAGAGCTTTGAAAGGAACCCGCTATTGGCCATATTCGGAGTTCTAAGCTGAGAGATATCCTCGATTTAGTGAAAACTACTGTAAGTGGTATGATGGCAAACATTTTCAGTAGTTAAGTGAGTTAGAGAGGTAGGTTAGTCTTTTCTCATGCACATTAGGGAAAAAAATGAACCCTGCATGGGCCTTTTGGATTAAGGAGTGATTAGTGATGGACCAATGAGAGGAGGGTGGTGGACACAGTCTATAGCCTATAAATCACTAGGCTGAAGGGGGATGAGGGGACAGGATTCCCCTATGTTCAGGTTTTGCCTCTAGAGAGAGAAAGGAATCTCGTAACTTACCTGGGCCCAAAAATTCAAAATTTTCAAAAAGTTATAAAACTCATCATAACACCATTTAATGGTCCCCCAACCACTTTTTAGGATCAAAAGTGCTATTTTTGGGTTCTAAATCAAAATCCGTGCATGAACTGAAGTGAAAAAAGTGACTTTTTCAAAAATAACTCAAAATGCAACTTTCTCCCTCCAAAACCTCCCATTTTCATACCCAGGTCCCAAAAAGTCATCTCTTTCCACTACTTTCTCTCCCTAGCACACCATTGCAGCTCCTGCATCTCCATTTCTTTCTCTATGCATCATCTTCTTTGAATTCCTACTGTCATTTCCATAGCCTGATCTCCAATGGAGAAACCTAAATCTCATAGACGTCCAAAAGATGAGGTTATCGCGATAAAATGTCACAATATCAAGGCTCCAGAAGGATTTTGGTTAGGACAGGAGTTCTGCAAAGGTGCATGGGTGTACATGCAACCCTCTGGTGTTGGTCCTCACCGTGTGAGAGATCGTGGAAACTTGGATCTTCATTGGAAAGGGAAGTTACTAGGCTTCAAAAAGCTCAAAAATGGTGAAACTGTTGCCATTGTACAACATGTGTTCACAATGTCAACCATGAAATTGGAAAACTCAAACAAAATGAGATATCCTATCAACTGTAAGTATTACTCATTGACTTTTGTCCAAATTTCAGAATATACCTAGCTAAGTTGTGTATTTTTTTGTTGTAGACATATTTCCTTCTACCTTGGTGGAAGAACAACCACTTCATAGTCTTACAGGTACTTTCCAAGCATTGCATGCAGATGTTGGGTCGATAGTCTTTCCACAAGCCCGTCCTGCTCAGCTATTATGTGAGAGAGTTTTCTTTTACACACATACATATGTTGTACCCTCTTCATCAAATGATTTTGGCAAGTTAGAGATGATTAAGGTAGATTCTCTCTTAAAGCTTGAGTGGCCGCAACCTGATGTATGGACATTAACATCTTTGAAGCATAAGATGGTGATGGACATACACAACTCTTTGAAATTTACAAGAGTTTCAAGATCTATAGGATTACATTGGTGTGTTCCTGTTCATTGTTTTGTACATTTATTTCAGATATTCACAATTCTAGAGACGTCAACAATGTTCATGTTAAAAGATATCACGTATGAGCAGGTAGAGTGTTTGCTAGGTGAAAAATGGGGACTTGTAGAAGGATGCACCAAAGGGGATAGATACATTTGTAAAATTGGTGCAAGAGGCATAGGATTTCGATACTTGAAACATCGTACTTCATTGTACATTAGATTCTATTATGATCGTTGGATGTGTAAACTTGGTGAATGGATACCATTACAAAGTTCTGAGGGTGTTTTAATTTCATTTGAAATTAAGATAAATCTACCCAACAATGAAATGGAAGTTATTTCAGTAAATCATCATTGGACTCTTGCCAACGTGAGAGAACATCTAGTAATCATGGGATTTGAGGATCTGGATCAATCAAAGTTCAGAATACAAGGGCATAAGGTAAGTAGCATATGGTATTTCTTCTTTTGTTTATACAAATTCTTACACTCAAATATGTTCATTTAAAGTTTTCTATTTGTCTGCAGATTGGTAAGAGGTTGGAGGATAAAATTAAAGTCCTCCTTGAATGGAGTGTGGATGGAACTCAACTTTCATTGTCATAGCTCAAGGACTATTTGAGTGCTACAGTGTACACACACCTATGTTCCATTTATAATCCTACATCTGCAACAATGTATTTAACATGCAAGACATGTAGCATGTAAAATTTTTTGATCTCAATATGATGTACAGTTTGCCAAATCTTTGGTTTTTCCAATGGCAATTTATTATAATTTTAAAGTTCTGAGATTTTTTTTTTTCTATTGTGTTGTCGTGTATCTTATTCTGGTTAATGATTCTGTTCAATCTTTTTATGAGCAAAAGTTTTTTTTCTGAGAGTTCTGTGCATGATTGTTTTATTTGAAGGTATCAGTTTTAGTTTTAAAATGGGTCCCACTCACTTTAAAATTTTGAAACTACTATAAAAGCAACACTTATTCTCTCATTTCTCACTTTTGCAACCAAGAAGAGCTACAATCACTAGCAGAGTACGCACACAAGCTAGCATCACGCGCAATGGCTGCCGCATCCTCCAGTACCCTGCAACTCAAACATCCACGTGAACTCTTCAATGAGTTCTTGGAATCAACTGAGTTCAAAGGTCAGAACCACTTGTATGACCTACTGTCTAGGGTCCCTGATCTAGACAAAACAATTCAACTGAACTCTGATGTGCTCAAGGAAATCATAGAGTTCCTTGAGTACTACATCTTGCGTTTTTCTATAGAAATACCGCCTTATGAGGGTAAATGGGTTCCATGTGACCTTCTACTCTACATACATAGAGGCGATGAAGCCTTCATGAAGCGCCTTAAGCGCTTCATGGCAATTGCGGAAACTGCTGGGCACTTACTAGATGACTCTGTGCCATTAGTAAAAAAACTTAACAAAAAGAAGAGGATGGGTACAAAGTACCTATCCTACACTGCAACAACATATTTTATTATTAATGAGGAGCCGGAACCTACACCTGTTGAGCTCCCCAACCTTGCCACTGGGGGTTTTGTTAAGGAGAAGAATGAGCCTCAACCAGAGGCCATAAATTTTTCCAAAGAAAGCATTACAATCCACCAAGAATTCCCTGGTGGTGTTGAGGATAAACTACATGTGCAATCAAGCATGGAGGAGGCCCCCCCTTCAAATCTCAACCCCTCTGAGCCCACATTACCAGAGGTGGAACTTGAATATCTCTCCTGCATCGTTGTGGATGGAGAGGAATTTATTTTACTCCATGACATTGAGAAGGCATTCGGTCTACGTCTAGATGAATGCTTGAGTATTTTCTCCACAATGTCAGATGTTCCACTTGACAACACATCTGACATACTTGAAAAGAAGTCCATCCCACTTGGGGATTCTGTGGCAGACACCATATCAATGGTGTGTGCTGATATTTTAAATGATGACAACAATTCTACTACAGAGGAGGAGTTCAGTGCAGCACAGGAGAGGATACTGAAGCAAAAAATTCCTACATCCCATGTAGCAGAGCAGAGTGGCATGGCCCACTCTAGCATTGATCTTGATGCCCCTGGAAGAGGGGAGGAAGAAGACAAGCTTCATGATGTAAGTGGTAATTGAATTAAATAAATCGATAATTTTAAGTTAACATTGTAAGAGCTTGAATTCTCATTTGTTCTTAACAGGAAGCAATTGAGCTCGACAAGTTCGCAGCAAGGTCTGGTGGGGATCGAGCTTCTCGTGGGAGTGGTGCATCCTTGGCAAACTACATCGGAAAGTTGCCAAAGGATGATTTTGTTATCATACACAAAGACTACAGTCCCGATGGGCACTTCATCACTTGGTGCTTGAAGGCCCTTAGCAAGATTTTGTGTTTATGTACAATTACCCAAGGCACTAATTGTGTCATTTTGGTTAGGAAATCCTTAGTTGTAACTACTTTAGGACTTAATTTTAGAGGGAAAGTATTAGGGCAAATAGGTATCGCCATGAGTCTTGGAATGCAAGACCCCCATGTAATATCAAGATCTGTATTGACTTACCAGCTGCCTCAATCTCTCCAAAGGAGAAAGAAAGTTGTGGAGAAATTGAAGGCAGCTGAGAAATGATGTAATGTCTTGATAATACAAGCTTTTTTTCATCATTTGTCTAGTTCTGTTTATGAATGTGCTAAAAAATTGAACTTATCTTCTCTCCACAAATTGTATCTAATTGGGGGTCTTTGTATTTTGCTTTGGTCCTCTGTATGATTATATGCTTAAAAAAGGCCAAAAAAGCCCCAGCCACAGAAACGCGGGAAACAGCCCTGCAAAATTTTTGCAGGGCTGTTTCCCGCGTTTCTGTGGCTGGGGCTTTTTTGGCCTTATGTAGTGTTTTTAGGTGCTACAATACATAGGAAACTATGTAATTTCAGATTTTCAATTGGTTTTGGTATTATCAGGACCAGAAGTTTTCAGTAGGGTATAAACTCAGCCTTTAGTAGCTAAAGATCTCAATTCCTATAGGGTATAACCTCTTAATACCTAGACCCTTGCATCTCTACCATATGTCTTATGCTTACCAAAGACCAAATATTGCAAAAATAACCCCAGCCACAGAAACGCGGGATTCAGCCCTGCAAAAATTTTGCAGGGCTGAATCCCGCGTTTCTGTGGCTGGGGGTTTTTTGGTGTTAAAAAGACATGTTGCACACCAGTATGTAGAAAAGGAACATATCTAGTCATAAAACAATAGGCAAGTGCATGCATGTTTAACTGAATCCATA
The DNA here is from genome assembly GCA_020310875.1 of Ceratopteris richardii. Taxonomy (NCBI): domain Eukaryota; kingdom Viridiplantae; phylum Streptophyta; class Polypodiopsida; order Polypodiales; family Pteridaceae; genus Ceratopteris; species Ceratopteris richardii. Next base: position 62,106,075 of record CM035436.1, read on the forward strand.
TATAACTGACTGAAAGAGAGAGAGAGAGAGTGAGAGAGAAAAAAGAGACAAAGAATATAAGTCAAAACAAAATTTTCTATTATCCATTGTATTACATTGCAAAGTAGCCTATCATAGGGTATAATATACACATCATGGGTTATTTCCTCTAATTCTTCTTGCTAGCTGAATGTCCTTCGGTTGTATGGTTACTCTCTTGGCATGGATAGCACAGAGGTTAGAGTCCTCAAGCATGGAGATGAGGTAGGCCTCAACTGCCTCTTGAAGTGCTTCAAGTGCTATCCCTTGTATTCTTAGACCTGTTTGGTAGCTTTGTAGTTCCTCTTTCACTACCCTTGCAAAAGCTCTTCGTGGTATGAGTAGTTCAACGGACTTTTGGTAGTGTCGTATCTCTGCAAAAGCCCTGCAGTGCTTCCTTCGTCTTTGTGGAGCTCTTGGGTTGGGAGGTATGTTTGGCTGGCGTTGAGGTCGACGTCAAGGTTGATAGTTTTTTTTTCTCCGATGTACACGATGTGAGGGCCCAGCTTCATCTTGCACATTTTGTTGTTGATGTGGTTGTTGACTTTGCTCTCTTTCCTCCTCTGTTGGTATTTGCCCTTGTCCTTGTGGAAGTGTCTTACCTCCATGTGTCACCGTATGGCTCGTTGGTATTTGCATATCATTCCATGGTGGTTGATTGTTGCTTTCCTCATATGGGGATGACTCTTCGTCGCTCTCTGGTACACTCCTTCTGATCAACTTCTGTTTGGGTCTTGATTTGATGGGTGTCCTTGTTGGTGGCTCATCATCTGAAATGGCCTCTGATCGTCCTGGAGTATAATAATCTTGTCTATTGGAAACTTCATTTTCTCGCACTGAATTGCTCCCAGGTGGTGTGCCATTGTGTGACACAGGCACAGATGTGCTGTGGGAACCACTTCGAGGCCTTTGGGGGGGTTGCAACCATGGTGGGCGTTGTGTCCCTAGATGAGGGCTAGGAAAGAAGACGCGATCTTTCCTTGCAGTTTGCTTGGTGCGTGCCATTCTCTTGAGTTGCAAAAAGTGTGAAATGAAGTGAGTTCTCTCTATTTATAGAGTTTTTTAAAAAACTGTTTGTTCACACTAGAACGGACAAAACCTGTTTAAAACCATACAGAATATTATATATTAAATAATAACACATTGAAATCAAGATTACAATAATCATATGTATTACCACATAATGGGAAATAGCGAATTCACTTTACTTCCAAGCTGAGCCTTCTCGTTGTCTCCTTGCACGCCACTGAGCATGATGAAGAGGACCTAACGATGACTTCCATTTCTCACTGGCAATGTTGTGTTGCATCTTTCTTGCAAGTTTTGCCAATTTTGAATCCCTAAGTCGTTCCACAAAAAACTTTCTCGAGAATGTAGTGCGGTAAAACCAATTAAACATCTCCTCCATGTAGTTTGATTGCATTGGGCCACCACCATGTCGGGTGTTTTTGAAGTAGACACCCCTCGCTTTGTAGTGTGACTTTTCCATTCCTTGGGTACTGAAAATCTCTAATGACCCATATCGATGCATGAAAAAAGCTCCATGTGCAAACAAAATATGCTAAAAATTGTTAAGTACATTGGAAAAAGGTAAGTGCAATGAACACTTGTAGAAGAAGATTACACTTACAATGTAGTGTGTTATATTGCTCTCTCCCCAACATTGAATGAAACACTTGGTGAACTCCACTAATGTTTCTTGAAACATTTGACGTTGAATAGCACTAGACCTAGTCAGACCCATTAAGCCTACAACCTTATCAAAGCTCGACCAAACTTTCTTTCTCTTATTACAAAGATCAACTTGAGAGTCATTGTCTGTTGTGATCATGCATAGGTCTTTCCACAGCTCATAACGTTCATTATTTTGAGTGCTAGTACCTCTTCTAAAAAAATGTCTTGCTTTATTCCCTGTCATTGACACTTGTTGCAAGCTATCTTGAGATTCTCCAACTTTCTTAACAACTAGGGTTACATTTCCACCATGACAACCAATTGAATTAAGAAGTTCCTCCAATTTCTTTATAGCTTGAATAGATTTATCAACTGGCTTCATGGCAAATGCGTATTCTATATGGAGCTTCAATAGTCTATCAAAAATTCTCATGAAGGCATGCAAGGTGCAAAAGTGGACATTGACTAAAGGGAATGGAATAATGGGATTCCAATCCTTATCTGACATGTCACGATTAGGTGTACCTAACATGGGACACCTCATTAAAGGTGTATCCCATTCAGCAGATGGAGTTGCATCTGTGTCATCAACTAAATCATCTATGTTGTTTTGTTTTCTCTTTGTTCGTTTATAACCTCGTGTACAATATGGACAAGGATAGAGAGTAGATGCACCTTGTTTGCACCCTAACATGCATTTGATAGTCTTTAAGTCTCCACCTAAGTGCCACTCTACTTCAAAATCACCAAGGCTTTCTACATTGATTTTGGCACCATGAATTTGAGAAGTTATCACCTCTGTGATCCATGGGATCCTATTGAAAATCCATGTAAGAACATCATTGGATTCTTTAGGTACTTCAATAGCACCTAACCACCATATATCTTTCTCTGATTGGACACTATATGTAAAGTGATGGGTAGATTCTTCACTATCATCAATAATAGCATGGGCCATAGCTTCGTTCATGAGTGTCACACTAAGTCTCTCCATACGGCGTCCCTTTATGATTTGACATTCGTCTAGCTTCAATACAAACTTGAGTTTGGAACCACAATCTACATCAAATAACAAACATTATATTATAAAAAATACTATGAATGTCATTATCAAAACAATGGATATACCTTGAAGTGTGGATTTGTAAAATTTAACCATTTCCTTTTGGAGCCTCTCCAAATTGACAAATATGTTGTTGTACTTTGTGTAGATGAATCCCTGTCTAGATGTGTTTTTCAACTCTTTCTTTGATGTAGATGAATGATAAATGGATGCAGGCATAACATCTTCTATATGCAGGTAATTGCCAAGAGTATTGGCTACATCCTCATTGGTTATCTTCTTCCTCACAGATAACTTATAAGGGCATGGAAAAATGCTCTGGAAAATACCTTTGTTTTGTAGAGCCTCCTTCAAAAGATTGTACAATGCAATGTACGCTCTAGTACTAACACCTGCTTCATCACATACCATCTGTACCTCACTAGGACTAATAATATCTTCTAAGTTGCCTGCAAAATCTTTAATCACTTGGGTTTTGATGTGATTTCCTATTGGTGACTCCAAGATCATAAGCACATGTTTGTTGCTAAGACAAGAATTCAGAAACTTCAATTGATCCTCCATTGTTGAGGAAGCACTCGCATCTTCAACAAATGACCTGCACAATAAGAATCTCAATCTAAAAGTCTTTTAACATAACAAAACAAAGGAAATACATACCTAAGTGCGTAAACATGTCGCTTCCGTGCTCCACCACCAGTTGAAAGAGCTTGAAAGGATGATATTCGAAGTGAGTCAAAAGATGATGGGCAATGGGAGGAATTAAATGAAGTGAACTACAATGCAGAAGAAGAGGGCATGAAAGTAAATCGCACTCCCATCAACCCCAATCAAGACACCGCAGGCAAAGAGGTACCCCAAGAAAGAATACATGTCATCAAAATAAATGAAACATCTAACATTCAAATCCAAGAGACTAGGCTTGCGGGAGAGGGTTCATTCAAGAATCCCAAAGAAGAACCAAAAGACACTACGGTGGAAGAGTCAGAACCCTTCACACCAATAAGGGTTGTGGCAGAACCCTCCCATATGGATGTTACATTTCAGGGGAGTGCCACGAAGATTATCAATCTAGAAGAAGAAAGCAAAGAATTAGAAGTACAACTACAAATCAGACAACCACATAACGAGACTATCCATGTGGAGCACGGAAAGGATGTACAAAGAGGGGAAGCTCCAAGCATCCCAAAAACATGGTTGAATGTAGATGTTGCTCAGCTCAAGCCAGTGGTTCAACATATGATCAAGATTGCTATGGATACGCAACAATTAATGCTTGAAGCTGATGCCGACTATGACAAAGTGATGCAGGAAAAGCATAAAATTCATGAAATGGGTAAGAACCTATCAACCCAATTGATTCTAGCACACAAGCACATAACACATGAAGAGAACAAAGTTCAAGAGGCCAAGCAGCTATGTAAAACACTAGAGACAGAAAAGGAGAAATTGAAAGAAGAATTACAGGAGTTATAGAAGAAATTTGATGCTAGCGAGGCCGAGAAGACACGGATGAATGCAAGAAGCAAGATATTGGAATCACAAATAAAAATATACATGGATGAGGCAGAGAACTTAAGGAACAGAAACAAGGAGTTGATGACAGCTCTTCTATGCAATCAACCTCTAGAAGCTCAGGAAGTGCCAGAAAAGGACATAAAGGCATTGGAGGAAAAGTTAGCTAGGTATGAAGATCAGCTCAAGCAAGAGCAGACCGTCATTGCAGAATGGGAAAAGAGGTATATGGATGATACCGTGGCACTAAGGGCAAAGTGGAAGATAACAAAAAAACAGTATATGGCGCAGTGTGAAGAAGACAATGAACAACTCAAATCCATAGGACAAGAGCTCCTCAAAAACAAAGAAACAATTATGAAGGCTACTGAGGAAATCAAAAGCAAAGATGACATGATAAAGAAGCTACAAGATCAACTCGTACAGAAGGCAACAGAGGGGATACCAGTAGTTCCACACTCCATAGCGACTATTGAGGAGATTGAGGTGCGTCCTCTCTCTCCCCCCTTACATCAATCGCCGATAAGGGAGGAAACGGAGATCCACTCTGAACGACTCATCAGGATATTGCAGAACTGAGCCGAAATGAGAGGGCACTACTGGTGTCCCAGCTTACCGCAGAATTTGAAGATCAAATCATAAAGCTCATGAAGGAAGCTCAGATTGAAAGCAAAAATTTAGAACAGATATTAAAACCATTTAATGTACCATATGGACTACTTAAAGAACAAACACGGCAATATATAAAGACCACGACAAATAAGGAGCCCGACAACAACCTATAGTTTAGTAATCACACATTCAACTACACTCAAGAGGAATTCGAAAGAGCTGACCATGTATGGAGGAGAAAACTTCTGGAAAAAAACCCTACACTACGGGTACAATGGGAATCATCGCCATATGCACTTCAGGTAAATCCATCTTTTTGCCCAATACCCCGCAGACGCTCCTGGTTGCATTTTTGGGAAGGACAGCGCTAAGGTAGCATAAATAACCAGTGGCTCAACTATCCACTATTACCAAGTCCACCACATAACTATCTACCTTCGGAAGAATACATGGTTAAAACCATGGAATTTTGGATTGCTCGCTATGCCACGGTACCTGATTTGGCAGTAAAACTGACTAATAAGATTCTAAGCATGCTACTTACACTTATCAAAGTTTTCCAACATGCCAAATATACTTTTTTGAACTTCATCGACATTACTCAGGGATCCGAAGCACTCGTTTTTTATCTTTCAACTATCCCGAGAAGATTAACAATTATGGCATTCTATTCATGGCTTATGTTCATGCCAAGCCCCTATATGCAAACTTTTGAAGAAGCCTTTTTCACCGGCTTCTTTGAAATTGATTTAGAAATTTTTGTAAAAATGACTTCCAACCTTAATGCAAGACTGGTGGCCTATGAAACAAGCTTCTTTGCAGACCATAGACAGGAACCAGAGGATGGGGTGAAGTCAAGCCAATGGAAAGAGTTCATGATATATCATGCCAATCTGCTTAATCAACGAGAGCAAGCTGCAATACAAACATACTCACGTCGCCACAAAAAGCCTGTCGGGGACGACAGAGTTCAGGAGGAGGGATGTGTGGAAGGGGAATCAAGCAAAAAGAGAAGAAGAAGAAAATCAAAGAATAAAGTTTCTCAATAAGGATTGAATATCATCAAGATAAAGAACAACTCTCTGCCCAAAGCCCCGCAGGGGCACGCATCAAGAAACAATGCCAAAGCCCCAGGTCCTGAGGAGTGGAATTAAATAAAGATAACAACCAGGACATTTCATGGGAGGTTGCACACAGCTTCCTCATCCACTAGGAGCTGGCGGTGAAGCGAAACAAGTTGAGGAGAGAGACAAAACACATAGGACGCTTCATCGGATAAGATAACCAATTGTCTGAAGTTCCTAGGTGTCTCCTCGTCCACTGGATGCTTGCGATGAGAAGAAATGGAATAGGTCCTAGAGGATGACAAAGAAGATTCAGCAATAGGGCCTTTGAAACGTAGTGCTCTCTTAAAAGAGAGTAGAGGTCAGCAAATTAAGGCGTGTGGTGGCAGAAGGCAAACAGGCCCAAAGCAATACAACAAGGGAAGGTATGTGAGTGACAAGGATGGATAAAGGCCAAGAAGTATTCATGAAGAAGTGCAAGAAGATATTTGGCAGGTAATGATCCTTCCACTGATAGCATGTGTGGCTGCCCGACTTAATACAGCAACCCAGATTTGTGATGTACGGAATACCAAGGGAAAAACAGAAGCAAAGGACATACCTCGGATAAAATAAAAAATTGCCTGACAGTCCTTATTGCTTCTTCAACGAGTGGGTGTGTGTATTCAAAAGTCTTAGACAAGCTATAAACGAGAAGCAAAAGTCTGTCAAGGGACGACAGAGACAAAGAGGGGGAGAGTGTTGCAGAGCAAAGAGGCATGAAAGGGAAGCCCCAAAATTTTCAAATCAATGGGCATATTTTTCTTCTTCAAAGTCTTAGGAAATTCCCTCAAGCCATGTACATGCACTAGAGGAGTCCTCTAGATGCATAATCCCAAATCCTTGTAATATATTTCTTGTAAAATAGTAGGAAAATAGAGATTAGCCAATAAAGTGCCGGTCACTTGTGTGAAAGGACCATTTTTACGGCACATGTATATAAGTCATTTTGTGACTCTTTGTAAAGACTTTTTGCCATTGTGAAGAAGGAGAGCTCTTGATTTTCGAATTTGCTTCTTTCTTGCAGATTTTCATCTTCTCTTTGATCTTCTATGTGTGTGTAATGCTTGGAATGTGTGTGTAAGGCTGTTGTCTACCCCTCCCCATTGTTTTTGAGCTATTGTAGTGTGTGTGAGCTAGTACGAGTTGTGGAGTGAGTTTATGTGTTTTCTTCCATTCACTATTTTGGTCATAACTTGAAGCACAGTTGTCAGAATCAAGTGAAAGTACCACCAATAGATGTGTCTCATCGAGAGCTTCAAAACAAACCTATTATTGACCATATTTGGAGTTCTCAACTGGGAGATATCCTCAATTTAGTGAAAATTGATGTAAGTGGTATCCCGATAGACATTTTTAGTAGTTAAGTGAGTTAGAGAGGTAGGTTAGCCTTTTCTCATGCATCTGAGATGAACCACTTCACTTTCCATCACGTGTGCACATGTCCTCATACACTTGGTTAGGTCGGTTCTTCGGATTGATAATTAAGCGTGTGTCAATCCACCACTATATGCACTTGTGTGGCAGATGAGATTTAGTCTCTTTGGCACAAGTCCCTAGGCTTTGTGACTTAGGTACACAATAACTAAAGCATGCATGCCAAAGTTTCACATCTAAAATAGCATGAGAATCATGAAGTGCACATATCATTCTTAGATTTTTGCATAATCTATAAGATTATACATCCCATGACTTATAATGCCAAAAGAGATGATATTATCATTGTTTGAGAGATCAACACCTATACACCTGTCATCAACAAATTTAACAACCAAATCAATTTTGACTAGTGCTAAGATTGATTACAGATTTTTCTTGATATGCAGCACATATAAGGCATCTGATAGTGTGATAGTACTACCATAAGCAATAATAAGAACAATCTTCACGATAAGAGTTATTTTGCACATGTGACAATATTCCATATAGAGGAATACTTGAGTGAAGTGAAGAAACTACGCTACAAGGTAATATATTTGGTTGCACCACTATCAAAATACCAAACATCAAAATCTACTACAAACATACATTGCTCATGAGAGGCCAAATCATAGTTGTAATGGGTAGTAAACACCCACATTGTGAATAAGGTTAGCACACTCAATTTTAAGAAGAGATGCCTTTGCAACCACTTCAGGACAATTCCTAATGATTGATCATTTGCCTTACAATACTTACAAAATTATTTTTTCTTTTCTATTTTCTTGTCATCTTTGTCTTCTTTCTTTGGCCATGTAGCATTTTAGTAGATTTTGGCTTACTAGTAGGTGAGTTCCATTTATATTTATCTTTCTGATGATCCAAGAAAACTTGATCTACAACATGCATAATTGACTTGTTTTCTCTATTTTGATTTTCTTGCAACAATTAAGCCATTTGAATTGTGTATCATCATCAAATGAAGAGTAGAAGAAAAACTCTGATAAGAATATGGATGACCATTAAGAACTAGTTTCCATAAGAAAACTATCTTGCAACATTTCATTGGCAAAAATCAATTGCTCTTTCAATTTCTTTATTTTTGTTAGAGAATTATCCATTGAATCGCCTTCATTCATATGCTCAAACTTCAACTATTTTTGAATGTAAGCAACATGAGCCTCATTTTTTGCCTAGCATAATGTGGTAAGAGTATCCCAAGGATCTTGGGTTATTTTCCATGAGTGAAGGTGAAGGGTAATGGCACGTTTGATAGACAAAGTTATCAATGCATGTGCATGTGCATCTCTTCCATCCCAACAAAGAAGCTTAATATTAGGTGCAATAGGAACCACAATAGGACCAAAATTTGAAGATCATCATCTTTGGCACTACCTACATCACCTAGCATTAAACATTTGCCAGTGTAGGAGGATGTATTTCAATAACATGCACGACATTTCACAAGCCTTTTGCTAGTAATACATGATGCATCATGCATGCCCACAATGGGTGCATAGTGTGAAGAGAGATGGTGGATGCAATCCAAAGATGAGTAGGTGCCGCTACAACCAGCTTCACACCAGCCAACTGAGACTTCAAAGTTGATTAGTAGACCCTTTGAGCTTCCTAAATCCACCAAAATATCAGCCAAGTACTTTGGAACATGTATCCCAAAAGTTTAAGTCAAGACAGACTAGTTGCGAAATGACTAGCTCCCAAAACTTGCTATTTTTGAACATACACCTGCTGAAAAAAATGAACAATGCTCTCAACCTGGTAGGAATTAGACAAATTCCTTTTGGGCATATCAAATAGACTTAACAAGCTTGTTGTTCCAAGTTAAAACACTTCAAATGATGGACTGAGCACTGAGAAAAAGTTTCATCAATTTCTGGAACATTCCCACAATTCTCGGGGCTCTGCAGAGATAGACCAGTAAGCAGTAAAATGCAGATATCTCCAAAAATATTAATCCAATGACCTTGAAAATTTATATGCACAAAGTAGACAGTAAGAGCTATCTAACGCACTTTAGAACAATGAAAAATGTTCAGTAAAACTCGAGATATGACCTTCTGAAGGTACTGCTCTGAGTGAGTATAACAGAGAACAAAACAGAGAAGTAAATGGTGATAGATGTATAGATTCACATATGATTACAACCACATTGGCAATGAATCTTTGCACAATGGGAGTAGAATGATAGAGCTATGGAGTAAGCTCTTCAATCTCTACAAAATGACATGAAGTGGTCACGTACAAAGCTTGCTAATCGCCTCTTCCTTCTTGCTCTTTTTATAGCTATTCTTGGAGGGAGTTTTGAATTCGAATTCGAATGGCTCCACCTAAAAGTGATCCCCAAAGTTAGGAGAGATTCCCTCAGCTCTAAATTTCGTAGTTTTAGGTAGTTAGAACCACGAATTTGCTTTTACATCATGGATGAGGTAAGCCATCCTTTTCCTTTTTTTCTTTTTCCATTTACAAGATATAAAATGTACTCTTTTACAAGAGGTGTTCACATGACTACTCATGTGACTTACAAATGAGGATAATATCAAGCATATCAAGCATGTAGGCTTGGGCAAAATGCACCAACACATAGTGGCATGGACACAAAGTAGCAATCCATTGTTCCTCTCTTTGTTCTTGCCTTGTGTGCTCGTGTCTTTGATGGCACTGGAGATCCATACGATCATGTAGCAAAGTTTAGACATGTGTTGAGATTTGAACAAGTCAAGGACTTGTTCACTCAGTATAATGCCTTTGGTCTAACTCTCAAAAACACTACATTAACATGGTTTCAATCATTACATCAAGGTTAGTTCATGAACATAAACCAGCTGCTAGAAGACTTCATCGCTGAATTTTCTAAAAGCGGCATCAGACACAACACTTCATCACTGATCCATAGCTTTAAACAAACACCTCAAGAGTGAGACTAGTGGGAAGAAGGTTTAGACAATACCTAGATAGATGCCTTGTTTAAGAGTTACCTACACTAGCCAAACAAGTGGCTTTCTTCCTGGATGGCTTGTTAAGTACCAAACTGAGATCTTATGTGTACTTGAAGGACCCTAGATCCATAAAAAAGTTGAGGATAATCTAGGGGAGGAATTAGAGCTTTCAAAAATCTATAAATATTCAAATAGCGCTACTAGCCTGAATTCCCAACCACCTACATTTATTGAGGAAGTTGCAAAAAAGGTAGCTCAGAAGTTAGGAGTCTCTAGCAAGCCAACACCTAGATTTGACCCAATGAAATGGTGTTATACCTGTTAAGGAGACCATATGGCTAATGTGTGCCCAATCATGACTCAACCCCAAGTGAACCCTAACAGTCAATACTGTACCTAGAAAGCAGGTATACTAATCACACCGCACAAGATTGCCCATATAAAAAGCAAGTGGTTAGGCAAAATTATCCATAGCCATATCCACAACAGGGGAGATACCAAAACCAATACCCACCACAGCAGTATGTTAGGCCCCAGCACCCATTTCAGCCACCCTACCAAGTGCAACAAAGGCCTCAACCAGTTTTAGTTCAACAATCTCCACCTCCAGCCAATGTGATCCTAGTGAAGTATGCAGCTCCTGAAGAAAATTTGAACAAAGCCTTAGTGCCAACATCACCATTGATTTTAGAAAGTGATCCAAACAATCATAGTTTTGACTTAGGTCACATGGATAGTCCACCGGCCTACTATATGGAGTCACCTGAGCATAACAAAATCTACACAATCTCAGCCAAAACCCAGTTACACTTTGATGGACTGTTAGAAAGATTGGAAAAGATGATAGCTAATTCGGGGAAGCAAGTAACATCACAAGTGAGTAACATCCGAAGTGATAGGATAAGTCTCCCTCCCAAGGATACTTATATTCCCAACTCCAATGAGTCATGAACCTGTACTTCTATTGATCACTAATCACAAGAATTTCTACGAGAGATTCAAGAAGAGAAATGGGAAAAAGAAAGTGAAAATCCTCCTCCCATTGAAATTGTGGATGACTTACATGATCAATTCCCACAATATATTCCTTCTATTTATGGAAAACAAGTGGATGCCCAATCAAGTGAATGATTAGACTTTGAGTCTAACTCCCTACAAGAACTTCCTCATTTCATGAAATCGTGGGAAGTTAAGTCCACTTGTATGAGAGCACCGAGTGTCATGGTAAGATACGAAGACTCAGTCATACCTAGAAACACGAAAATAGTAAAGAATACTAAAGTGCAATGCAATCTCACTTTAGAGGAGCTACTCAAGGTTAAACCCGAATTGTGGAAACACATAGCAAATTAAGTGTCAGAAGTAGTGAAAACTCCTTCCCAAGTAGGATCACCTAGAAAAATGTCTGAAATACCCTTGGACAAGATAGGAGACATGAGCGAAGGAGAAGAAGAGAACACCTATCTCTCTATCACTCATCAGGGTTACACAACCAAGGCTATCCTAGAATCAGAAGCAAGAGTTGCAACTTCTACCACTTCCCTATGGAAGCATTGGGGCAAACCAACACTCAGGCCAAGGAGAATGAAATTACAGATGGCCGATGGTCACATAGAGAGACCCTTAGGACTGCTCGAAGGAATAACTCTCACTACTTGTGGTGTAGAGTTTGAACATACTTTTGCCATATTCACTTTAGCCAAATCCAGGCCTATGAGATGATTTTGGGAAGACCATTCATGAGACAGTTGCAGGTAGTTCAAGATTGGGGAACCAATTCCTTGTATTTGCAACATTTAGGTGATACAACTAAAGTCAATCTCAAAGATTACTCTCATAGAGATGTGCCCCCTATACAGTGGAATCCCATCCATCAAACCAAAGATGATACGGAGTCAGTGCATTCCATAGGATCAAGATCCTCATGGATGCATGAAGACACTCAATGGTGGATGTGCAAAGTTGCAAAAGAAGAAGAGAAAGAGAGAATGCCAGAGAGGTAGGTGCAAAGGAAACTCATAGATCAAGTCGAGACCTAGGCTATGCACCTGTGGTATTCCCGGGTGAAGAGTTTGAAGCTCATGGTTGGGCAAAAATCCTAGCAACAATGGACACCACATTGTGATGAAGATGGCTATGAAATTTTAGTTTTCACTATAGAATCACTCATGTGTGATTTGGTTATTAAAGAATGTGAGCCTAGCATGGAAGAAATTGATGAATCAAGTGACTTAGATTTAGATCAATCATTATGGATCCATTTTTTGCATTAGAAGAGGAATACCTATACGAACTAGAAGCTCACTCTCAAGGAGGAGAAGAGATTACGAATGATGTGAGGTTAACTACAGAAATAACCACCAAGAATGAAGGCAAGAAAAGAAAGGAGAGAGAACTCCCACTAGAAGAGGATGAATCTTTATTTGAGGTCCCCAAAAACTTTAAGAAGTATGAGATAGAGGATTGAAAAGTCATGATCAAAATGCATAAACGAGAAGCACTTATAGGAATGGCCTATGATAACAAAGAGACAACTAAGAAAATCATTGTGACCATAGAAGAAGGTGAAGAATGATGCACGTACATAGGACACAATTTAACCAAGGACGAGGAGCAAGAGTTGATAGCCTTGCTAAGAGAACAAAAAGATGTGTTTGCATGGAGTTATAAGGACCTAAAAGGAGTAGACTCAGACATATGCTCACATACAATTTACATGACCTCAGAAGCCAAACCCTCTAAGTAGAAGCCATACACATATAATAACAATTATGCTACCGAGATCAAGGAAGAGATAGGTCGGTTATAGAAGTTGGATTTATCTATGAAATTGAGCACATTGAATGGGTTTCCCCTATTGTAGTGGTTCCCAAAAAGAATTGAAAGTTACGTGTATGCATTGACTTGAAGAAATTTAACACGGACACTATTAGAGATAGTTATTCACTTCCTATAACTGAGCATCTATTAGAAAGAGTAGCAAGCAAGGAAGTATACAGCTTCCTTGATGGGTTATCTGGCTACAATCAAGCAGCCATTGCCCCAGAAAACCAGCATAAGATGGTTTTTCCCATAGAATGGGGCATATTCGCATTTCATGTAATGCCATTTGGTCTTACCAATGGTTTAGCTAGCTTTCACAGGCTGGTGTGTCATGAATATAAAGATTTCTTGCATAAAAACTTGGAAGTCTATGTTGATGACCTATGTGCTCATTCCAACATTGGGCTAACACAAATACCTAAGCTCAGACAAATCTTTGATAAATATAGAGAATATTAGGTCTACTTGAACCCAAAAGAGTGTTTTTTTATGGCCAAGCAAGGCAAGATTCTAGGACATATAGTGTCAAAGAATGAAATCTCCACAGATGAGGACAAAGTTAGAGCTTTAACAGAGCTACCTAGGCCAAAGGATGTCAAGGAAGTACAAGATTTCATGGGGCATTGCGGCTATTATCGATGCTTCATTCATATGTATGCAATCATTGCAAAGCCTTTGTACTCTCTTTTGACTAACTTTGAGTGGACAGACAAATGTGAAAACTCCTATAACGAAATTAAGAGACGATTGTGTTCAGCACCAATATTGACTACCCTAGATTGGAACAAGCCATTCCACGTTCACGTGGATGCATCCAATTATGTTATTGGGTTTGTTCTAACACAACCTACTGGTGATGAAAATATGTATCTTCCCATTGCTTATGCCAGTAGACAATTGAATGCGATTGAACAAAATTATACCACTACTAAGGGAGAAGGATTAAGCATGGTATATGTAGTCAAAAATTTGAGACATTATTTTCTTGCAAATAAGTTTAATTTTTTTATGGATCATCAAGCATTGCTATATCTAGTGAACAAACCTTGCAATACTAGTAGATTAGTAAGATGGTTCCTCTTACTAATGGAATATGACTTTGAAGTTGTGGTTAGGAAAGGTAGGACTCACCTTAGGGTGGATCGTCTTTCTAGACTAACTTCAAGAGAGTCTCCTCAAGGAGTATCAGATAACCTTCCTGATGTTTTCTTGTTCAATCTAGAAGTAGTGCTTGACTAGGCTAAAACTATAGTGCCTATTCTCACCTTAAACATTTTGTTCTCATAACCAAAGATAAAGAAGTAGTGAGATCTCAAAAATACCACATACTAGAAGGCAGTGTGTTTAATCACACCGATCAAGGCATATTGGCTTGCTGTGTAGATGACGATGAGCATGCAAAGTGGTTGCAAATAGCACATGTAGGTGCACTGCAGCAACATCACTCCAAACATAGAACCCTACAGACTCTACAAAGATTAGGTGTATATTGGCCAACCATGGAAGCAAATATCCATAGGAATGCCAAATTTGTGCTATTAGACCACTAGTGGAACATGCCACTCTATATCATGTCTTTAGTGCCAGATTGGAGCGAACCTTTGGAAGCCTTTTTGAAGAGAAAAACATTCCCTCAAGAGATGAAATTGACTAGACAAAAGAGCTTGGAACAAGAAGCACTAGAATATGCACTCATTGGAGATAATTTATACAAGCATAGAAGAGATGGGTACCTAAGACTATGTGTCCATGAAAGTGAATATCTCAAGATCTTAGAGACTGCTCACCAAGGTGTGGAAAGAGGAAATTTTGGACCAGACCATGTGATCAAGGCAATCCTATTTGCAGGTCTTTGGTGGCCAACCCTTCACATGGATGCTCATACCTATGTGAAGTAGTGTGATATTTGTCACTGAACTCAGTATCTGATACACAAGGATGAGATGCCACTGAAACCCATGATGGGAGGTCAGGCATTCTTTAAGTGGGAAATAGAGTTTGTAGGTCCTATTAATCCCCCAGTTAAGAGCTCACATACTGAATACATTATTGTTGCCACGGACTATCTAACCAAATGCGTAGAAGTGAAGGCCACAAAGAAGAATGATGCACACACCATTGCTAAGTTCTTATTCAAGAATCTGTTCACCAGATAAGGGTTACCAATAGAGTTAGTAAGTGATAGAGGTACACACTTCTTGAATGAAGTCATTGAAAACCTTCTCCAAGAACTCTTGGTGATACATAAGAAGTATTCCCCCTATCATCCACAAGCTAACAGACAAGCTCAAAGCACAAACAAGATAGTATGTAATGTATTGACAAAATTGGTAAATAATAAGCGTTCTGATTAGGAAAAACTACACCATGTTGTTTGGGCATATCGAGTTGCCTATAAAACAGTACTCCAAGCCACACCCTTTCAGATGGTGTTTGGTCAAAATGCAGTGCTACCATTAGACTTCTTGATACCAACATTGAAAGTAGGACAAGAGGATCAATGGACCGGCCATGAGCTCTCATCTAGAATCTTTGATCTTGAACGATTATGTGAAACAAGATTAAGAGCAAGTACAAGAACATATGCAGCCAAGAAAAGGCAAAAGGCATACTTCGATACCCATGTGAAGGATAAAGGCTTAAAAGCGGGAGATTTAGTCTTACTGTACAGCTTGAAGAAACATGCAAGAAAGTTAGAGGAGTGTGGCTATGGACACATGATTATTAATACAATATCAACAAGTGGAGCAGTCCAATTAGCGACTCTAGAAGGCAACATCCTACCTAGTTACATCAATGGACCCCTAACTACGAAGAACCCCTAACTATCAAGAACCCCTAACTACGAAGATGCTAAATCCACTCAACATTGCAAAGGAGCATAAGGAAGAGGAAAAATGAGTTCAAAAAGAACCATAGGCAGAAGCTTTAGGATGCATCCAACAAATGAAACTGAGAAGGTAGGGTACATATCACCCTAGGTTAGATACTCATGATACGCAAAGATGCCACATGGCCATGTGTAAAGCATCAGGTATAATTTCTCCTCAAATAAGTGATTGATATCCTTTTGTGACCCTAGAGGTAGGACAAGGAAAGCGTGCAAGGATTGTAAGTGTAGCCATTAGTGCAATTAGATTTTCTTACTATCAAGAATTAAAATTAAGTACCAATCCTATAAAAGCATATCTCATAGGATTGGGAGGTGTGGAAACCCCTTGCATGGGTGAGGTGGAGCTTTGCATCTATATTCAAGAGGTTCCAATGACAATCAAAGTGCTAGTGTGTGAAGATGAGGATCTCACCAAACCTCTTGTCTTGGGTCAAGATTGGATCTATGATCATGCAAAAAACTTGAACCTAAGAATTGGAATTCTTCAGGTATGGGTGAATCAAAACTGCATCACAGTTGAGTTAGAAAATCAAGCACTCAGGCAACTATGAAAGGTACCCACTCTTGGTCCTTTGAGGAACACACATGATGATAACGATGTTATTCTTGTCCAAAGTTCTATGATGCAAAAGAAGGTCACTCATGAAGGAGTCATAGAAGCCAATATGGAACTCCCTTCTTTTCCAAAGAGGATCCCAAAAAAACAAGCAAGGCAACACAAGAAGCAAATGCAACAGATAATTAAGAGGCATGCTCAACAACCGATGCAACATAAAGTACCTCATCGAATGAAGCAGATCTGGATATGTGTCACTCTAGCACAATGGCAAGTACCAACGTGAGGAGATCCACCTCATAATTGTCAATCCGTAGATGTGAGGACTAGTATGAAGACTATTAGCAAGTGATTGCACAAGTGCGTGAGTGAGAAGCACACAAACATGCACACACATACACACACACAAGGCAAGAACAAAGAGAGGAACAATGGATTTCTTTGCATTAGTCAAAAAGTCTCTTACACAAGCTCAAATCACTAACAATCTAACCTCAAAAATGAGCTCTCTAGCTCTATTTATAGTTTTATGACTAGATTTGGCCCTGTCGAACCCTAGTGTTCCAACTGGTTAAAAATTAGGCTCTATAGCTTATTTGAGGGCTCAAACGGAATCTAAAAATTATGAAACTTGATATGTAGCTAATTCTAATACTCCGCAAGTTCAAGGACTCCTCGGCTTGCACAAAATGGAGTCTATTCTACCAAAAACGGGATTTACAATGTTTGTGTAGTGATGAAAATCACTTGAGTTGGAAATAGTTTATGGAGAAAGTGATTAGGCCTCTTTTCCGGATTATGCTTGACTTCTCTTTGTGCCTCTATGCTCCTCTTATAGCTTGTATGCCAACACTCCCCCTCTCTAGCATCTGTCACCCCTGACAAACCTCTGTTTTGTAGGGTGGTCAATATAGTATTGGAGAATGTTGGTGGCCATCAGCTTGCAATGCATCCCAACTTATTGCACCTGGGATATCTGGTTCCAGTATCATGTAGTACTCGGAGTATATGGCTTGTTCGCATGCAAATAGATGGAGCAGATGTGTGGGTTTAGGAGCGAACACCTCTGAGTCATATTCCCAAAATTTTGTTCTAAACATGTTGTTAGCTCAGAAAATGGTTGGTTTTGATGCACTAATGTGGTTCTATTTGGCAGGAAAATACGTTTGATTTCAGGTACTTGAAGAGTGGATTTGATGATTGATGAGAAGTATTTGGAAGTAACACGACAACTTCTTGGTCAAAAAAGGGGGCTGTCATAGAAGATTGGAGATGATGCTGCTTGATGCTAATTTTTCGGATGCGCCATCTTCAGTGTGCAAAACCCCTCCTACGGTGCATTTGAATGGAGTTACTGATGCCAAGTTTGCAGGAGCTTTGGACATGCAATGTCGCATTAAAATTGGATGCTTTGAAGCAGAACATGAGGTGGCATATTTTTATGAGTTCAGAGCAGGGGTTGACTAGGTTTTTGTTGATCATCCATCTTATCATAGGCCTGGGAACCCCTATGGTGACACAAGAGGAGCTTTTGGTGATAACCAATTCCGATTCACATTACTGTGCCATGTTGCATGTGAAGCACCTCTAGTATTACCCCTTGGAGGCTACACTTATGGAGAGAAATGTATATTTGTAGCCAATGACTGGCATATTGGACTTGTTCCCATTTTATTGGCAGCAAAATACCAAAGGTTTGGAGTATACAAAGATGCAAGGTGTATATTAGCAATTCATAATCTAGCACACCAGGGTGTAGAACCAGCTACCACTTTTAGTAAACTTGGCATACCTGGAGACTGGTATGGAGCACTTGAATGGGTATTCCCCATATGGGCAAGGGCACATGCTTTGGACAAGGGGGAGGCTGTAAATCATTTAAAGGGTGCCATTGTAACTGCTGATCGAATAGTCATTGTCAGTCAGGGATATGCATGGGAAATAACTACTTTGGAAGGTAGGCATTGGAGTTTTATGAAAAACAAGGTGGAAAGTGTTGTCCATTTTAATTGTCAGATAAAGGGGCCGCATCCATTTTGTGTGCAGAAGGAAGGAAGTTACTTTTGTTTTTTGTTACAAAGGTTGTGTGGTCTATTTTCTCTTGAGGGAGTGGAGCCTTTATCTGGAGCGGCAGCAAAAAGGGTCTCTCTCTCTCCATTCTTTTTCGCCAGCAAACGGGAGGGTAGCTCTTCTTCTTCGGCAATTGTTCTCTTCCAGCAACGAGCGCTTGAAGAGTGTTATGTTGTTTTGTCAGAAGGGGGCGGAACCTCCTTCATCAATTTTTTCTCTTCTTCAACGGCTGCTGTTTTTCTTTGGCGAAAAAGAGAGGGGGGGGGCAGAGATACATGATCAACGACAGAGGAAAAGGGTTGCCTAGAGGACGGACGTCAGGGAAAAGGGGAAGCTCTGGGGAGGACTTTCTTGCGCTCAAGGGCGGCAGATTGCTTCCATCTCTCACTTTCAGATGTTCATGCTAGAGAAGAGAAGCAAAATGGGAGTTGTTGTGGATTTTCTTTCTGTTGCAGTGTGGAACACCATAGCTACTAGATTGGATAGCTTGACTTGCGATTGAGGTATTGTGGTTCTTTACTAGTGTTGAGCCTTCATTTTGCATTGTTGTAATATTTGCCATAGACATCTAAGCTTTATATATGGAAAGAGAGGAGCTGTAAGATCATTTGTCTGAGGTACCTTGGATAAAAATCCTTTTCTATTGTGATAAGTATCAACCTCGCCAATGCAATGGCTCCAATCCATGACATCTTCACTTCAGTTTTTTTTCTTACAAACATCTTTACTTCAGATTTTGTCGGGGGGGGGGGGGGGGGGGGGGGGGGGGGGGGGAGGGGGGGGGGAGGGGGGGGGAGGGGGGGGGGAGGGGCATCATCGAAGGGAGTCATTCTCGTTCTCTGACTCTACGGGGAACAGCAACAGTAGGTCATAGAGAAGGAGGGGAGATTCAAGGCTACATACAGTCCCGGAGAGGGAGAGCACCAGTCGTAAGGGCTAGGGGGCTCTTGACAGGGGTTACGGTACAGGAGACGGGGGAAAATGGAGGGGAGAGTCATTATGTATGGGTCTTTTTTATTCTCCTGGAGCTAGAATGTAACGAGCAAGCCAGTAGATATGGTATATCTCCATTGATTTGATTTCACCTCATGGTGGGGTGTGTGTGCAAGTCTTACAGATTCTTTTGGAGATTCCAAAGTTTTGCACCGTTTCCACGATCATCCTGCTCACCCATTGTTGGTTCTAACATGCACACAGAGACATATACAGACATTAAGAGATAGGATCAAGGTGGGGAACGAGCTTTGGGGGGATACAGAGGACTCAATGGCAATTTTTTTTTCTATTGAGACAACCTAAAAAAAATATAGCTCTCATAAATGCAGAAAGATTTCACCATCATAGGGATGAAACCTCTAAACCAATGCACATTTGAAGAAAGATTTCAGGGATGCAAAGCTTGGTATTACAGTTGGCGGAGAATTTTTTGCTTTAAGATTTTGTGATCGATCCGTATGAATTGCTTTTGAGGGATGAAAAGGGCTACCCTCATTCTCCTCTTTTGGAAACTGCTCATGGAAAGGGGATTAGTACAATGATCCTAGTGAAGAGCCCATTCGTGCCTTGGCAGCTGCAGGTAGATGCACACGAGGTGAAACATGTCCATATGGGATCTCTGCACAATGTGTGGAAAAGAGTGGCTCATTCCTCAAAACCAAAGTTGTTGTACCGGCTGTCAGAGTTCTTCCAGGAAGTGCAAATAATGTTCAGGATGTCATGTATTTTTTGTTGACAATCTTTTCCAGTCTTTTACAAGGAGAGAGTTGTGTTGTATTCCTTGCATAGTGTGTGCAATGACGTTGTTTTCTGCCGATAATATCAAGAATGTTCTTTCTTGAACCATTATGGAACATTAGCTCGGGTGAATGGTCTATGTCAATCAGCAATCAATCTCTTAGAAAGCGGTATGTGGCCAATATTCCTCTAAGTGTCAATAAGGACAACGAGAGCTGGGTACCAATAGCAGAAGTAAAGCTGCAACTTATGGGGGAGAATGTAGGGAAAAATAAGGATTTTGATAAGGTTTCTTTTTTGGGAAGTGAATAGGTTAGGGATGGGAGCGAGATCCGTCTGTTGAGTTCTGCTACTGAAGCTTTGATGGTGAAGAAGGCTTTCCTGGTGATGTGGATGTTTTGAAGTCATGAGTATGTCCTTTTGCACACATAGCTAGTGACTGTTGCATATGGCTGTTAATTCATCTTCAGCAAAATTGTCTTTGAGCATATCATCATATAGAAAACACGAATCGATGAGCTCCTGAGGGATTTGTTTGATTACTTTAAGCTACACAGTACAATAGATACACTGGTGGTAGCTTCCTAAGACGATGTCTGCAAATGCTTTCTCCATTATAGTGATTCGGAGTCCGCTATTTGCACTTGAGCTAATTCATGCTAAATGTTGACCATAATGAATTTATTGGACCGCAAATTTTGAGGCTTTGAAATATGCATATGGTGGTCATAATCTGTTTGTGCTTGAGAAAAACTTAGTGAAACCAAAAGGCTAACTTGATCAGCATAAGAAAGAGTCTTCGAAATTAGGAAACATCACGAAAAATTGTCTATGTGTGTATGTGTATGTGAGAGTAAAGAGAGGGAGAGGTGAAAGTGAGCGAGAGTGGGTGGGGGTGAAAGAAAGCAAGTGAGAGAGTGCTTGCAAGGGTTAACCTGGAGTGGATATCGGTTTACATAGGTATTCGGGTCTTCCATCCTTCCTTTGCTACATCTATATTCGAGTACGGTTGTAGACTCAGAGGAGTGCAAATAGACCTATCCCAAGTGATTCTGGGAAAACCACAAGCATATTTCTACCTCATTTCCTTAGGCATTAGGACTAATAATTTTGGTGATTCCATTGGGGATCCCAAAGAGGATATATTCGAGAGCAATTGTGGACTCAGAGCAAAAGAAAGTGGCATAGTACAAGTTAATTGAACAAAACATAGGTGTGTGTAGGACACTTACCCTTGGACTAAAAGAGTTATCATTTTGGTGCGTCTGCCGGGAATTTGCTTGGTACATCTCTATAAGAGAGTGCCATAGGTTCGCCTAGCGCCACATGTTGGCCGAACTTGCGGACTCTAGATCTAGTACGTGAGCGAGGGGAGCTTATCCTCAAGAGGAACACAAACGCAAAGAGAGGAACGCGCTCAAAGAAGAGCCCTTGAAAGAGAAAGGAAGAGGTGGGAATCGCAAGGTGAGTCTACCTCGACTAGCGCGAAGAAATCTGCCAAACACGTGTACTCCCGTAGGAGAGTCGCGAATCAAGTGCGAAAGTTTGAAGGAGGGATACTGAGGCCACGTGCACTAAATTTTTGGGATCAAAGTGATATTGATATCACACCTCTGTTTGAAATGGCTCAGCGGATTTCGGTTCATTTGGGGGACTTCACCAAGTTCTCAGGTGCTTGGGACGAGGATCCGGATAGTTTTATCCAGCTGTTTGAGGTTACTTGTGAGGCCAATGAGGTAGTTGACCAGGGTCAAAGGTTGAGGATTTTTCTGGCTATTCTCCGAGATGAGGCAGCCAATTGGTATGGGAATCTGACACCACAAGAGCGTGGAACTTATCAGATGCTCAAGGAAGCCTTCTTGGCAAAGTTTCGACGACAAGGCTTCCAAGATAGATTGGCCCAACAGATGGATTATCTGCGACAGGGAGTCAATGAGAGCATTGATAACTACATTCAGAGAATGGAAACCTTGGTAAGAAAGATGGGTGCGAATGCCCCGAACGATGAGACATTGAAGAGAAGATTCATTGCAAGATTGAGAGATCCTACGGCGCAGCAGCATATCAGCCTAACAAGACCTGCAACTTTAATAGATGCTAAGGAACAAGCAAGGCTTTGGGAGGAAGTACAATTATGTCAACAAAGGAAGATGGAGCTCTTATACGAGCCAATGGGAGGCCCAGGAAACATACCAATGAAAGATCCTGGCCAAGGAAGTCCCGCATTGACGACCCCAGCTTTTGTAGCTGCCACTAGTACGCCAGGCGAGGTAAAGCTTGCGCTAACTGAAGAACGAATATTGGAGTTGGTCACGCAAGCTATAAAAGCTGCCACAATGACCCAAGAAACTTACACAGTAAAACCAGAGGTAACTACAAACCCCAACCAAGTCTTTAGATCGAATACATGGTGTGGAAAGTGCCATGGTTACGGCCATTTGGCTTCAGAATGCCCTACAGTCTCGAGAGTATTCTCAGATAGGTCGCCACCTAGAATGTGTTGCACTTTTTGTGGAAGGACAAATCACATGGAGGACCGATGTTACAACAAGAGAGCCTATGAGGAGCGGACCATGAAATCGGGAGATACAAGAGAAAGATCCTACACGGGATTGCCCGCTCAAAGTGTCCCACCTACATCTCGTTGGGAAAACAGACCGACTTATGGATATGGTGCTCAGGGTCAGGAAGGAGACTACCCAAGAGGGGCCGCACGCGATCAAAGAAGTGACGGTCCAATCCAGTGTTGGAGGTGCCATGGCTTTGGCCATACTCAATCTAGATGTCCAAACGAAAAGAAACCAATTGATTATACCCCACTATGTAGGTACTATAGTGGAGAGGGCCACTTTGATGAAGATTGTCCAAAACGAAGAGCTGTCGCCGGCAAGGAAAAAGGATCAGTAGGGTCCTCGAATTATGTTGATACTCAGATGCATTCCACAACGAGAGCTCAAGAACACATTCCTACAATCGGAGTAGTGTTCAAGACACCGAACCCTCAAGAAGGCTCTAGCTCATCAATGCACTTTGTGGATGCTTACCAGGCCAAGAAATCGCATAAAGAACCAACTGTGGCAGTAGTCACAAGAACTCAAGAGTATTTGAAGAAAAATTCAAGAGGCGAAAGCAAAAAAGCTAGCCAGGAGAAGATACCCGAACATGGAGAGGTAGAAAACCAAGCTGGAGGAATTGCTGAGCAGCAAGAGTTTGAGGATGGGGAAGAGATAGAGATCCTTCCACCAGTGACCAAGGAGTTTGTGCTAGGCATAGCACCATTCCCTGAAAGATTAAGGGCTCCAAAGTGTAAGAAGGAAAGACAAAGTTCGGAAGAAGTTGACATCGTAAAACTGTTGGCTGACACGGAAGTCACATTGGACATTGGCACATTGCTGAAATGTTCACTTGTATATAGAAAACAATTATACAACGAATATATCAGGAAGCCGAGGAAAGCTCGAGATAGAAATAGGCAAGATAAAGATGTCCAGGGTATGATTCAAAGTATCACTACGCAAATTGATTCGAATGCTCCAGCTGTGACAGTCGAGATTAAAGGGTATGCAGTCCCCGGTGCTTAGTTAGATAGTGGAGCTGCAGTCAACTTAATGACTGAGTACATGATGAAAGCTTTGGGCCTCAACCACATGGAGGACACTCCAATGTCCTTGAGGATGGCAGATCAAACGCAAGTAAAGCCTGCCGGTCTTTTGAAGAATGTAAGCACAGTTGTGGGCGGTCTAGAGTTTAAAGTTGATTATTTGATAGTAAGACCAAGGACCTCAGAGGCCACCTTCTCGATCCTACTTGGACGGCCATGGCTGGTGCAAGCCGAATGTGTGCACGATTGGCGCACAGGATTTATCGCAATTGGACCGAAGGGCGATCAAATACAACTTCAAGTGTCTCCAAACTTGTCCGGCAAGAAATCAACAACAGCTGAGGAAAGGGAGCAAAAAGCAAAGGAAAAGGTTAGACAAGAAATGGCGCGGGTAAGATTTGCCTTGCGCACGGAGACTTCCAAGGACCTTTCACAGGATGGATTTAACTTGCAATTGTCCAACCTCCAACACGCGAAAGTGGGCGAGTACAAAGATCCACTATGTTACAAGGATGACTCAGACCAGGAGTTGCTGGGATGGTTGACACATACAAGTGAATTTGAGTGCTACATGTTGAGTATAGACGCAAAGGAAAACAAAGCTACCCAATCTCAGGAGAAGGGAACTTCAAAAGAAGAGTTGAAGCTGGAGTTAGCTCCGACAATGGAAGTACAACAGTTGAGAGAAAGGGTCAGAATGCTAGAAGCAGAGCTTCTAAGGAGAAGTCGAGAATCGGAAAAAGAAGCGAAGAGTAAGACTAAAGTGTCGGAAGCCATTGCAAAAGCTAAACTAAAGAAATTGGGTCCAATCGAAACAGAACAAAACAATGATTTATTGGCCAACTATGCACGCGTGATCGGGGAGCAATTTCCAATCACAGTGTCATCAAGGAATAAGGAATATTCGCGAGAAGCTCACGTGGAAAAATGGAAAGTTTTTCCAGAAAAGTTCTTGAGCGTGGGGTCAGAGCTACCAAATGGAGTACGAGATTGCATTAAATTGGCACTCAAAAATTTCAGCAAGGCCTTTGCATGGTCATACAGTGATCTGAGAGGAATTGATCCCCGAATCTGCCAACATTATATAGATTTGGAAGAAGGCACCCGACCAATATGTCAACGACTTAGGCGGACAAATCTAGTCTACTCAGAATTGATCAAGCTGGAATTGACTAAGCTATTGGAAGCAGGATTCATATATCCCATCGCATCCAGCGAATGGGTATCACCAATTGTAGTTGTTCCGAAAAAAATAAGAAAATCCGCATTTGCATAGATTATCGGAAGTTGAACGAGCGCACAAAAAGGATCACTTCCCTTTGTCGTTTACTGATCAAATCTTGGACAGAGTGGCTGGCCATAAATTGTACTCATTTTTGGATGGTTTCAGTGGGTACAACCAGATCCAAATCCATGAAGAGGATCAATCAAAAACTACTTTCACCACGGAATGGGGCACATACGCATATCGTGTGATGCCATTTGGATTATGCAATGCACCGGCCACATTCCAGAGGGCAATGATAGCTGCATATCAAGACTATTTGTAGGATTGGATGGAGATATTCCTCGATGATTTTGCGATCAGAGGCAACGATGAAAACATCATGGAGAGGATTGAAGCTATTTTAAGAAGAAGCATTGAAAAAGGCATCGCATTAAATCTTGAAAAGTGTACATTTGGAGTATGAAGAGGATTGCTTTTGGGACATGTTATTTCCAAAAAAGGGATCACAGTTGACGAAGATAAAGTAGAAAAAATCGGACAACTTCCACCTCCTCAAAACTTGCGGCAACTCAAAGGATTCTTGAGGCATGCTAATTATTATCGACGATTTATATTAAATTTTGCATCAATAGCAGCACCACTGACGAATCTTTTGAGGAAAGACCAACAATATCAATGGACTGGAGAGTGTCAAGTTGCATTCGACTTGATCAAAGAAAGATTGATAAATGCACCGATTTTGGTAGCACCCGACTGGACAAAAGAATTTCATGTGCATACAGATGCGTCTCATACTGCGGTTGGAGCAGTGCTATGCCAAGCCGATGAAAAGAAGTTGGACCACCCTATTTATTACACAAGTCGAAATTTGAATAGCACTGAAAGAAACTACACGACGACAGAAAAGGAATGCCTCTCGATGATCTTTGCGGTAAACAAGTATCGGCATTACCTGATGGGAAAGCATTTGATGTTCTTTTGATCATTGTTGTCTATGTTGACGACATGCTGCTCACTGGTCCTATTGAGAAGCATATTGCTGATTTTAAGGCTGATTCGCATGCCTCATTTGAGATGTCTGATTTGGGGCATTTGCATCACTATTTGGGCATTCAGTTTATGCAAGTTGATGGTGGAATGGCTTTGTGTCAAACAAAATATATTGACACATTATTGCAGTGTTTTGGCCTTGAAGACTGTAAGCCTATTGCCACTCCTATGGAGACAGGCTTATAATTGAGTCTTCATGATGCTGGAGATGCATTTGATGTTGTTCTCTATCAGCAAGCTGTTGCTGTTCTCTATCAGCAAGCTGTTGGATGCTTGATTTACTTATGCATTACTCGACCAAATATTCAGTTTGTTGTCTCATAGATGAGCAGGTTTATGCATTGCCCAGGAGTCAAGCATTGGCAGGCAGTTAAGCGCATCTTTTGCTATTTGATTGGTACTTGGCTATTTGGGTTGTTTTATCCCAAGGGGGGATCACTACCGCCAGATTTGCATGCTTTTTCAGACTCTGATTGGGTTGGTTGCTATGACACTCGTGTGTCCACTAGTGGCTTTTGCTTCATGCTTGGTAGCTCATGTATATCTTGCTTGAGCAAGAAGTAGCCTACTGTGGCCACTTCTAGTTGTGAGGCTGAGTATAGGGTAGCGTTCACAATGACTGTTGAGTGTGTGTGGCTCAGATGCCTTATGGCTGATTTGGGTGTTGGTCAGACTTCTACCACCACCATCTTCACTGACAGTCAGAGCGCATTGGCAGTTGCGAGGAATCCTGTGTTCCATGCTCGCACTAAGCACATTGAGGTGCATTATCACTATGTCAGGGAGAGGTTCTCTACTAGGGAGATCAGCTTGGCATATGTGCCCATACAGGAGAACATTGCAGACCTTTTCACGAAGGCTCTGCCTAGGGAGAAGTTTGAAGCTTTCCGCAAAGCTTTGGGCTTACTTCCTTTTGTGGAGTGATTTCCACATAGCTTGGCACTTCCTTATACATGAGTGCCAACTCCTTGTTCACCGCATCACTCCCAGGGGAGATTTGTTGATATATTTTGGTAGTGATGTGTGTGAACACACTAGGACACTGGGGTACTTTTTTCCCTCTTTAGGAGGTTTTTTTTTCCCGGCTTGTATATATGCCTATTGCCCTAATGGGCTACTTATCTTTGTACATTCTCTAGTAATACATTCATTATTGTGTGTTGTGTTCCAAGCTTCTTCTTCTTCTTTGTGCTGTTTGTGTGCTTCCGCAAACGTCTAACTCCAACATACATATTAAAGGTTAAAGAGCTTGCTGATGCACTAGGGTCAATCAGTTGTGCCCTAGATGATGACGATCTTGTCGCCCACACCCTAAATGGACTTAGGGATGATGAAAAATGGAGGGCTTTCACAACTTCAGTGTATGTAAGGGACTCTCTTCCTAATTTTGATCGACTAATCACTCTCATGGTGACAGAGGAGATGAACCTTGGCAGTCATAATGCCACGGATAGCCAAGGGCAATTGTTGTATGTAGGTAGAGGAAGAGGAAGACACACCCGAGGTGCTACAAGAGGAAGAGGAAGATATTAAAGCAACCAAGGAGCTCAAGGACAACAAGAAAATGCAGGTCAAAGAGGTGGAAGAGGCACAAATAGAGGAAGAGGTGCAAGATTTGGTGGAAGAGGACAACCCACTTCAAATGGATGCTTTGTATGCGGTAAGCCCGGTCGTTTTGCAAATGAATGCTATCATAGAGCTCAAAGATAAGGGAATCGAAGCAAGAAAAACAATTATAGAGGGCAAGGTAATTATGCAAACACATCATCCAGCCAAGGGAATGATTATTTACTTGCCATGAGGTATGGTGAAGATACAACTCAAGCTAGTGAAGATGTATGGTATGTAGATAGTGGATGTTGCAATCATATGTCATGTCGAAAGGATCTTTTTAGTAATTTACAGGTCCCAAAGCATCAAGGGCATGTGGAAACAGGTGATAACTCAGAGCATACCATTCAACATGTGGGAGATATCAGTTTGGAAGGAAATCAAAGAGCAAAGTGCTTATCCGAGGTATTACATGTCCCTACTATTACCAAAAACTTGATTTCGGTAGGCCAAATGGTAGAAAAAGGCTATCAATTTAGGTTCAATGAAAGAGGATGTTTTGTTGAAGATCCAAGGGCAAGTTTCAAGCTCATAGCAAAAGGAAAGAAGCAAGGGAGAATGTTCACAATGGACATAAATCAGCCACACCATTCAATGTATGTCACATATGGAGATAAGAGGATAGCAGATTTGGATCTATTGCATAAACGAATAGGTCACATCAACCTACAAAAGCTCAAGGACATGCAAAGGAGGAGCTTGGTAAGATGCCTACCAAATTTTACATCTAAAATTTTGCATGAATTTTGTAGCTTGCCAACAAGGAAAACAATCAAGGCTGCCCTTCAAGAAGAGTACCTATGTAAGTGCAAATGTTTTAGACCTCATTCACACAGATGTTTGGGGTCCAACAAGAGAAGCTTCCCTTGTTGGAAATAGGTATTTTGTAACCTTCATTGATGACTTTTCAAGAAAATTATGGTTGTATTGCATTAGAAACAAATCAGATGTGTTCCACTACTTCAAAAAATTCAAAGCACAGGTGGAGAAAGAATCTCGCAAGTTTATCAAAGCTTTGAGATCCGATGGAGGGGGAGAGTACCTCTCCCATGAATTTTCTGAATTTTTGCAGGTGAATGGCATCAAAAACAATTTACATGCAGGTATACCCCTCAACAAAATGGGGTAGCACAGAGAAAGAACAGACACAGTAGAGGTAGCAAGGTGTATGATCAACGAAATGAATATGCCGCATTGTTATTGGGGAGAGGCTACATATATAGCCACATACATCATGAATAGATATCCTACATCAGGTATACATCATCTAACCCCTGAGGAAGCATGGAGTGGAAGAAAACCTTGCATTTTACATCTTAGAATCTTTGGTTGTATATGCTATGTACATGTACCTCAAGAGTTGAGGTCAAAGTTAGATGCCAAATCTGAAAGGTGTATTTTTTTGGGATATTCTATGGAACAAAAGGGGTATAAATGTTATAATCCCATCACCAAGGAGCTCAAGATAAGTAGGGATGTTGTCTTTGATGATTTGAAGCCTTGGTATGCATGCATGAGTCCATTGCAGGTTGAAGACATAGGTGAGACAGATTTGAAGAATGGTGATAGATTTCAAGAAAGCATGGATTTAAGTGGTCCAAGCAACTCATGAAACGCAAGGACACCCTCACCATGGAGTGGAAGGCTTAGGGAAAGAGAGGCCAGCTCTGAAGAAAGCAAAGTCAAAGGCAAAGAGAAGATTTCAGTTAAAGAAGGAAGCTACGTGGACGAGAGCGTGTTGGAAGATGAAGAGATAGAAGAAATTCAACTCCAAGAGTGGCAAAACAAAGAAAGAAGATGGAAATCACACCTAAAGGAAGTGAAAGAAGGTCTTCAAGAGTAAGATATCCAGTACAAAGGTTAACATATGATAATTTCATTGCAAAGAACTAACTAGTTATGAAGAAGCTAAGGATTGCAAGGAATGGCAAGAGTCAATGAAGGAAGAGCTCAAAGCACTTGATGAGAACCATACTTGGAGCTTGGTACTAGCTCAAGAAGGCATGAAGGTGATAGGCAATAAGTGGGTTTACAAAATTAAAAGAAATTCAGATGGTTCCATGGCTAGGTACAAAGCAAGGTTGGTGGCGAAAGGCTTCTCCCAAAGCTATGGGATAGATTATGATGAAACTTTCAGCCCCGTAGCCAAGATGCAAACAATTAGGCCTTTGATTGCAGTGGCCACATCAAAGAAATGGAGCTTATATCAGTTGGATGTGAAGAATGCCTTCCTCAATGGAGAGCTTGAAGAAGTAGTCTACATGAGCCAACCTCAAGGATTTGCTAGTATGAGATACCCAAATCATGTTTGCAAGCTAAGGAAAGCATTATATGGACTAAAGCAAGCCCCAAGGGCCTGG
This sequence comes from Ceratopteris richardii, assembly GCA_020310875.1. Taxonomy (NCBI): domain Eukaryota; kingdom Viridiplantae; phylum Streptophyta; class Polypodiopsida; order Polypodiales; family Pteridaceae; genus Ceratopteris; species Ceratopteris richardii. The sequence goes on from CM035436.1 coordinate 62,136,362, forward strand.
AATCATAGGTTAGTGGATTATTTATTAAGTTGTGGATACCCATAAAGTGTTGCAGATCCATCACTTTACATGAAGAAGCAAGGAGACAAGACGGTATACATATGCATCTATGTGGACAATTTGATCATCACAGGAAGTGATATTGCAGGTATTAAAGATGTCAAATCAAAGCTAGGAAAGGAGTTCAAGATATCTGATCTTGGAATACTAAAATACTTCTTGGGAATAGAGGTAATCTATGCACACAATGGCATCTTCTTGATTCAAAGAAAATACTTGTTGGATGTGCTATATAGGTTTGATATGAGTGGTTGTAAGCCACTTTCTCAGCCCATGGAGCCCAATACAAAGTTGGTTGCAGGTCAAGGAGAGGCTATACAAGATATTACACTATATAGAAGCATAATTGGTTCATTAATTTATGCTACATTCACTAAACCTGATGTTGTATATGTAGTAGGTGTTCTCTCTCAATTTTTGCATGCACCTACTCATGATCATCTTATGGCAGCAAGAACAGTGGTTCGATACATCAAGTACATGATCATCTTATGGCAGCAAGAAAAGTGGTTCGATACATCAAGTACACCATCAACCAAGGTCTATTTTACTCATATGATGCTGATCTAAGTGTCAAAGGATATAGTGATGCTTATTGGGCAGGTAGCAAGGATGATCGAAGGACTACATCGGGTTATGTTTTCATGATAGGTACAAAAGTGATCTCTTGGAGCTCTAAGAAGCAACCCACTATTGCTCTTTCATCCATAGAAGCTGAGTACAGAGGTTTAGCATTGGCTACATGTGAGCTATTATGGCTTAAGAAGCTACTTAAGGACTTGGAAGTGGAAGTGGAGGAGTTTCCTCTTTATGGAGACAACATTTCAAGCATCTACATAGCTAACAATCCCATGTTTCATGCAAGGAGCAAGCACATAGAGGTTCATTACCACTTCGTTAGAGAAAAGGTGATGGAAAAAGAGCTAGATATAAGGTATGTGAACACTAAAATGCAGCTTGCTGAGATGATGAAAAAGTTTCTTGAAGGTACGAAGCTTGAAGGATTCAAGGAAGCTATCAACATAAGAGACATAGGCTGAAGCAATGAAAGGAAAAGACTTGATCTTGAGGCGGAGTGTTGAAAGTTTTTCAAGCTCAAGAGTGTGGGAACATGCCCCAAATTGAACCTTCCACATCATCCACACTCAAAGGAGGCTGATTTCTACAAGTTGGAGGCATCAAATCATGCCCTTAATGGAAAGAAGTTGATTAGAGAAGATTTAGCTCACCTCTTGATGTGATTGGACCTCACTTTTGACATGTATATGCTTTTGATTGGTTAAAGAGGTTAGTATGTGGTCTTTAAAACCTATAATGAGTTGCATTATGACTTAGAGTCGTGGAAATACATGCACAAGCTTCCCCCTTGCTTAAGCACACCCCCTACTAGCTATTCTCTGCATATTTTGTAGAAATTTCACTTTTACACACTCTATCTATCTAGATGATTTTGGCAGACCCCCCAGCCTTGTAATTGTTGTTTCTTCTTCATACGGAATCTATTTTCAATGATTTTTGTCTTGTTGGAAAGATTATAAGTTCTACTTTCAGTGGTATAAATATCGGGTTCAGTACTTGCACATGTGCAGAGAAATGTCCCGAATAGTGTCTATGTAGTTAGCTAGTACTCTATGAAGAGATCAAGTTATCGGTCTTGTTGCAGCTGGTTGAGGCATCATCTAGTATCCAAATGGAGTGATTTTACTCTCATTTGAAATCCCTTTAAGTCTAGTTTATGCTTGAAAAGTTTCATATTCAGTCTTTACATGTACTGAGAGAAACTCAGAAAATACAGAGCCTATGTTAGAAAAATTTCAGGATCCTAGGAGGGTTCATTTGCTTTTGTTGTGCACATAGGAGTGTTTATCCTCCAACAGGAATATCCTTGGAAAAGAAGGGAACTCCTCATTAACTTTTGCACCTTCTTCAAGAGTGAAAATCTTCTGCACCATAGAACTTTGGACAAGAATAGCATCGTTATCTTCATGTGGGTTCTTGGAGGGACTAGGATTTGGTGCCTTTTCTAGTGGACTGAGTGCTTGATTCTCTAATTCCATTGTGGTTTTGGCCCACCCAAGCCTGAAGAAGTCCACTTCTTAGGTTGAGGTTGACTGCATGATCATAGATCCAGTCTTGGCCCAAGGCAAGAGGTTCGGTAAGATCCTCATCTTCACACACTAGCACTTTGACTGCCATTAGAACCTCTTGAATGTAGAGGGGAAGTTCCACCTCACCCATGCTCTAATGGTGTAATTTATCGTGACATGCATGCAAGCAAAAATTACTTAGTTTCTCTGTCTGTCATGACAGACAGAGGTCGTCATCCCAGGACCTATGCAGAGTTTTGTCGTACCTGTGCAAGCTGCTGGAGATGATGGCAGAGCTAGAACCTGCAACAAATGCTCAAAAACACACAAAAACAGATCGCACACAAGCTCTCTCTCACACTCTCCCACAAGTAAAATGAGGGAAATGAGGTTGGTAGGGGAATATGACCAAAAAACTAAATTTTTGGGGAAGGTGGAGATGGAGGTGGGAGATGGTGTGAATGATGATCGTGATGATGGTGATGCAAAAATAAGAAAGATTGATGAAAAATAAGGAAAAGTATAGATTTTAACTATGACTCCAATATCACAACTCTACGTCTTACCATCAAACGCTCGTCCTCGAAGCTCTCTCCCCGCCAACGGTGCCAAATTTGGTGTCACTCTAGCACAATGGCAAGTACCAATGTGAGGAGATCCACCTCATAATTGTAAATCTGTGAGCACAATGGCAAGTACCAATGTGAGGAGATCCACCTCATAATTGTCAATCTGTGGAGACATGAGGACTAGTATGAAGACTATGAGCAAGTGATGGCAAGTGTGTGAGTGAGAAGCACACGAACATGCACACACATACACACACACACACAAGGCAAGAACAAAGAGAGGAATAATGGAGTTCTTTGCATCAGTCAAAAAGTCTCTTACCAAAGCTCAAATCACTAACAATCTAACCTCAAAAATGAGCTCTCTAGCTCTATTTATAGTTTTGTGACTAGCTTTGGCCCTGTCCAGACCTAGTGTCTGGCCTAGTTAAAAATTAGGTTCTAGAGCTTATTTGAGGGCTCAAATGGAATCTAAAAATTATGAAACTTGATATGTAGCTAATTCTAATACTCCGCAAGCTCAGGGACTCCTCGGGTTGCATAAAATGGATTCTATTCTACCAAAAAAGGGATTTACAATGTTTGTGTAGTGATGAAAATCACTTGAGTTGGAAATAGTTTATGGAAAATTTGATTATGCCTCTTTGCCAGATTGTGCTTGATTGCTCTTTGTGCCTATATGCTCCTCTTATAGCTTGTATGCCAACAATATGCAAGTGTGAAAAACTCTCTGCTCTGGATAAAAGGCCCCAAAGATTCACCAAACAAACTACTCAATCAAGGACTAGAATGAAGGAGTATCCTAGGCATCAATCAAGCCGGACCATTTCTATTTGGGTCCCAAAGCAGTCGATGAAGGTTGATCCCAATGTTGGACAAATCTGGGTGCCCAACTCTTGCTCACAAGCTCAAATAGTTTCAAATAGGCTCACAAGCTTGAATCACCACTTATAGACACTGGCGTCACAAGTTCCATGGCAAACATTTGCATTCAAGACCTTTACGTCTCCGATCATACCTAGGATTATCTGGAAATGGGTATCCAAAAATTCCCAAATCCAAGGCAATCGTCATCACTACCAAAAGATGTAATCCCACGTTGAAAGTTTGGAGAATTAAACCTTGTATCGAACCCCATGATCAGTTTTTGTAAATCAAGTGGCAATATAGTAGATGCACTCTAAGTACAGTGCACATCCAAAGTATGCATCTAGGGAAATCACTGACCTACGAACCGACAATCACCGCACAAGAACATCTCACTCACTACCTCCCTAACCACTAAGGGTTTCATGTTGGTATTGTAAAGGAGACAAAGTATCATCATGTTTTCATTGCAATACTAATATGATCTCCTCTTCTAGCACATTAAGAGAGAAACAACAGTACTACTTGCATCTGGCTAACATAGCGGGCATTAATTCGCAGGCAAGGACGAGTCAAGCTAGAGTTAGTATGGAAAACCTGCCCATTGAAGTGCAACTGACTGAGCAACTTGTAGAGCTATGCCACCTCCCTTAAATACCAATTTCTGATCCACCTACAAGACTTACAAAGAAGGTTAGCGGTCAATCTCATGGGATGCCAGGGCAGCTATGAGATGCAGCATACATATGGGAGTCCAAGTGTGAATTTGGCAATGTGTGGGGATGATTTCAATTTCTTTTTAAATAATTTGAGACTCTCCAAAATACCCGAGAACTACAAGTAATTTGGAAACATGTAGGGTTAGCCGAATATTTCAAGGCACCCATACCAAAGTGAGACTTCCAACTCTTCTATTATTTAGTGTCCACCCTACAGGCTAGCAGTGTGAAAGATCAACCGAGTACCTTTGTAATTCCCTCTCTATCATGCAACAATGAGCTAAAGAATCAAACTCACCTTGGAATCAGTAAGAGATGCACTTAACACGCACGGCATGCATGTACCCTCAGAGAAAGATGCTTTGATACTTGACAATGTGAAGAATAGGAATCTATTGAAGTCAAAGGATATGGTGGCACTTACACCTAACGTGTCCATTCCTCTTTGTCTTTGCATGCACACTTTGTGTTTCCACACAAAGATAGGTTCACTCAGCCACACAAAAGAATCTGGTTTAGTCTTTATCTGGTAGAAACAGTCTCACGAACCATTAAGCTTCATGTGTGGATTATAGAGTAGTTATATGAGGCCAATAAAAGATGGTCTAGGAAGCCCGTGGTGAACTGTTGTTGTGCAATCAATCGTATAATATACTTGTATAATCACTTGTGCAATCACTTGACAAAGGACCCTATCTCAACAATTAGAATGACCAAAGGGTGAAGAAGAGGAAGAAGAAGAAGAAGAAGATATCAGAGCCCCAACCTATACTGCAGAACTCCGCATATTATACCAAATCATGGAAAGAGTGGGGGCACAACAGTACTTTCTGAATAGAGCAGTAGAGTGCTCAAGGCCTAGCTCTTGGAAGAGGCTGGTGTTGACTCTAAATTCAGTGAAACTCTGTTATTGCTCTCAAAATCTATGGTGTAGTGGAAGCCATACGATCCACACTACAGAGGCCCCGGCCCCCCTGCCCAATATGATCCACATAGATTCCAAATATGACCAAGGTCCGATAAAAACATTCAGATCCCCATCACCACTGTGGAGGCAACTACTATGGCAATTGAATCAATCGAGAAAACATCCCAAGCAACTGGAACTCATGGCCATGAAACAACAATCTTCCATGCAGATACAATAGAGCCACTACCTCCAACTCCACCATCACCCCCTCAAACCAAGGTTGTGAATATTATTCCTACCATCGATACCCGAGAGCAAGCCTTCATCTTTCGTAGCCCCACTTCCAATTCAACCCTATTTTCTTCTTTTGACAACCCCTTGTATCATACCGCCACCGTTACATCAGAACCCCTCATTGATCCTATCGTGGGAAATCCTACCTCTACAACCACGAATCAAGGTTGTAAATATTATTCCTACCATGGATACGTGAGAGCAACCCTTCATCTTTCATAGCCCCACTTCCAGTTCAACCCTATTTTCTTCTTTTGACAACCCCTTGTATCATATCGCCACCGTTACCCCCCTCATTGATCCTACCGTGGGACATCCTATCTCTACAACCTCATTCATAGGACACCCAGACATGAGATCCACTTTTCTAGGATTCCCTATCATCGAACCTCCTTCCCTGGCATTCTCACCTCCAAGCTCTTACTTTCCACCCTCCATCCCACCAGTCCTTCAAACCGCCCATGCCTTTCTTTCTAGACTGTTTGAATCCACCACCCAAACCTCCTTGTCGGTCCCATTCCCAACACCAACACCACAATTATTAACCACCACCTCACAGACACCAACTACCATTCCATTGTATATGTTAGACACCAAACTCACCTCCACATCTGACAGCATGGACATTTCGCCACCCATAGCACCTCCCCCTCCCTCCATGTTTCCACCATCCCCCATTCCCCCACCACCAATTTCACCTGCATACACATCTCTATTAGATGTAGCATTCACATTTCCCATCCCCCATTCCCTTTCCCTTGCACCCATCAATGTACAAACTACATCTTAATCTATAAACATTGCATTTAATACCATGATTCAATGTATGATGCAACTGGAGGCACACAATAGTGTTGGAGTTTGAGGTATGCGGAAGCACGTGAAGAGAACAAGGAAGAAGAAGCTTAGAGCACAACACACAATACTGAATGTATTACCACTAGAATGTAAAAAGATAAGTAATCCATTAGGGTAATAGGTGTATATATAAGTCGGGGGAAAAAAACCTCCTAAAGAGGGAAAAAAGTGCTCCGATGTTCCTAGGGTGTTCACACACATCACTACCTAAATATATCAACAAATCCCCCCTCGGAGTGATGTAGTGAACAAGGAGCTGGCACTCATGTATAAGGAAATTCCAAGCTATGTGGAATCAATCCAAAAAGGAAATAAGCCCAAAACTTTGCGGAAAGCTTCAAACTTCTCCCTATGCATAGCCTTTGTGAAAAGGTCTACAATGTTCTCCTGCATGGGCACATATGCCAAGCTGATCTCTCCAGCAGAGAACCTCTCCTGACATAACGATGATGCACCTCAATGTGCTTAGTGCGAGCATGGAACACAAGGTTCCTCGCAACTACCAATGCACTCTGGCTATCAGTGAAGATGGTTGTGGCAGAAGACTGACCAACACCCAAATCAGCCATTAGGTGTCTGAACCACACACACTCAACAATCACTATGAAAGCTACCCTATACTCAGCCTCACAATTGGAAGTGGCCACAGTAGGCTGCTTCTTGCTCAACCAAGATATGCATGAGCTACCAAGCATGAACCAAAAACCACTAGTGGACACACGAGTGTCATAGTAAACAGCCCAATTAGAGTCAAAAAAATAATGCAAATTTGGCGGTAGTGATCCCCCCTTGGGATGAAACAATCCAAGTAGTCGAGTACCACTCAAGTATCAAAGATGCGCTTAACCACCTCCCAATGCTTGACATTTGGGCAATGCATAAACCTGATCATCTGTGACACAACAAACTAAATATCTGACCGAGTAATGCATAAGTAAATCAAGCATCCAAGAGCCTCCTTATAGAGAACAGCATCAAATGCATCTTTAGAATCATGAAGACTCAATCATAAACCTGTCTCCATAGGAGTGGCAATTGGTTTACAGTCTTCAAGGCCAAAACACTGCAATAATGTGTCAATATATTTGGTTTGATACAAAGAGATTCTGCCATCGACTTGCATAAATTGAATGCCCAAATAATGATGCAAATGCCCAAAATACATCTCAAATGAGGCATGCGAATCAGCCTTCAAATCAGCAATATGCTTCTCATGAGGATGAGTGAGTAGCATGTCATCAACATACACAAGAATGATCAGAAGCACATCATTAGCATGCTTAACATGTGAGGTGCTTTAAGTTGTACTGTTCTCAAAACCATGTGCAATCAGATAGGCATGTATCTTTTCATAACAAGCATGTGGTGCTCGCTTTAAACCATATAATGCCTTCTTTAACCTACACACTTGGTTTTCATGCCGTTTCTACACAAAGCCATAGGGCAAAAAAACATACACTTCTTCATGCAAAATCACCATTCAAAAATGCAGTTTTAATGTCCAAATGATGTACATTCCAACCATGATGAGCTGCAAGTTCACAGATGCTATGAACAGTAGTCAATCGGCAAGTAGGAGCAAAGGTCTCATCAAAATCAATTCCTCTTTCTTGACCATAACACTTTGCAACAAGCCTAGCCTTATACCTGTCAATTGTTCCATCACTCCTATGCTTCAGCTTGTATACCCACTTAGTTCCAATGGCCTTCTTGCCACGAGGCATCACACAAAGACCAGGTATCATTCTTCATTATAGCATCATATTCAGATTGCATAGCAGCTATCCAATTTTATGAATTCTATGCTTCATTAAACAAAACAGGCTCATTCTTATCACAGAGACTAGAGGCAGCCATAGCATAGCAATCTGATGCAAAAGAGGCACTATGAGATCCCAAGCGAGTACGATATGGTAGAGATACATCTAATTTGTTGTCACGTAAAGTCTACACCAATCATTTTGGCATAGTTTTTGCCTCCTCAATATCAACTTTCTCATCAACAAGTGCATCATTTAAATTTGCATCAGAAATGGAATGATCTACATCATCACATGAAACCTGTAAAGGGTGAAAAATTGCCTCATTAAGACCAGCACTAGGCTATCCACTTGTAAAAAGAGGCAGCAAAATATCATACATGTCTTTGGAGCTAACAGATGTCTCCTTAGTACATGAAAGTAGTGGCTGAATAGCATCTTCCACAAAAACAAGATCACGGCTAACCAATATGCATTTAGTCTATAGATGATACAGACAGTAGCCTTTGCTTTCAGAATTGTACCCAAAAAAATACATTTCACTACTTTATCATCCAATTTCCTACGTTGTTGTTTAGGCACTAATGCACATGCCAGACAACCAAAAACACGCAGGTGAGCAACAGATGGCTTGATACCATGTCAAGCCTCATATGGAGTGATAGACTGCAATGCTTTAGTGGGACACCTGTTAAGTACATATGTTGCATACATGATAGCCTCAAGCAAGAAACTATGTGGTAAAGCCTAACTCTTGACCATACACCTCACCATCTCCATGAATGACATGTTCTTCCATTCAGAAACTCCATTCTATTGAGGTGTATACAACACTGTACACTGATGTTTTTATCCCATGTTCAGCCAGAAATGCATTAAAGTCAGAAGACATATATTCCCCCCTCGATCAGAATGGAGGGTGCCCATTTTACATGCTGATAGATTTTCATCCAAAACTAGAAACTACAAGCACATAAACACATCGGACTTTTCTTTCAATGGATATACCCATGCATGCCTAGAAAAATCATCAATGAAAGTTAGGAAGTAAAGATAGTTTCGAAAAGAGGATGTTTGCATAGGACCACAGACATCACTATGAACGAGTTGTAATTTCTAAGTAGCTCGAAGTGAACTATCTTTTGGGAATGAGGAATGTTGCATTTTTCCCAAAATACAACCTTCACATACATGTCTACCGGGTGCCTCAAGTTTGGGCAAAGATGACACCATTTCATATTTTTGCAGGCATAGCAAACTAGCAAAATTCAGATGACCAAAGCATGCATGCCAAAGCTTTGCATCTGATATAGCCTGAGAATCATGTAATGCACATGCCAAATCATTCACTTATTTTTCATAATCTATGAGCTTATACAGCCCATGATGTAAAATTCCAAAAGAAATAATTCCCCACTGGAGGCCCGTACAAAAGAAGAAATAGTCTCCATTCCAATGGAACAAACGTTTGAAGATGACAATGATGCACAACCCATTCCTGGTGGATGTATGACAGAAGAAGGCCAAGATACATTTGAAGCTCCACGACCCCATGGTTAAAACAAGTGGAAGATACTGGAAGCACTCATGAAGGTCGCAAGTGGTGCAAATTCAAGCCATGTGAATCATAGAAGAAACGATGCTGCAATCCAATTATTTCCAATACTTGGCACCTAGGCAAATCATCACGATATCTAAACTTCAGTACATGTCATATTTTGTAATTTTGGTTGATTATAATGCAGAATATAAGAGAGTCACGGGGAAGATACCCACATTCGGGATGCAATGTCCAACCACAGAACTTACTATCGATAACACAAAAAGGTAATATTTATCAACCAACCTAGCGACAAAAACTCTTAGAAATTTATCCCGAAATGTTGTGCATATGGAACCATGTACCCCTACATCTTCTTTACAACTCATATTATGGCCCAATTCCAAGGCACATGTCCTAGAAAGCATTTGCCATTATGTTACAGAACAATGCACAGTGCAAGGAATGGCTCAACTATCCATACGTAATGCCACCATAAGGATCACCTTCTATAGCTTATATGATGGCCACTATATGCCAGTGGATCTCTCAGTTGAAGCCAATGGAAGATGTAGCGATGGAGATGATACTCAAAATTCTTAATATGATGCAAATTGTTTTCAAGACTTTTTCGCAATACACAGGTACCACAAGTAGCTCTATCGAGCTTTAAAAATGGTAAATATGATTTGGTGTACGACATGAGAACGACCCCAAGCATTAGATTAGCTTATGTCTGGCACGCCTGCATCAAATACCTCCTAGCCCGTTATAAACAAACCTTTGAAGATATGTTCGCTACAGGCTTTTAGGAGTATCACTCTGAAGTGTTCGCACCGAAACCAACACATCTGCTTCACTTATTTGCATGTGACCAAGCTATGTATTTAGAGTATTACACGATGCCACATCCAAATATCCCCAGTGCCATCAATTGGATGCATTGCAAACCGATCTGGCAAAAGGATTAAGGCTCTAAGAACACGATTTGGACACCAATGTCATCTAATATTACATCGACCACCCTACATAATAGAGGTCGATCAAGCAGACAGACGCTAGAGAGGGGTGAGTGTTGGCCTACAAGTAAGGAGGAGATAGAGTAGTCAAGCACAAGAGAGCAATCAAGCACAATCCGGCAATAAGGCCTAATCGTTTTTTTATAAATTATTTCGTGATTTTCATCACTAATCCAATATTATAAATATTATTTTTGGTAGGTTAGACACCATTTTGTTCAAGCCAAGGAGTCCTCAAGCTTGAGGAGCAATAGAAGTATCTACATATCAATTTTCATGATTTTCTACTTCCATTTAAGCCCTCAAATAAGCCCTAGAATCTAATTTTTAACTAGGCCGGACACTAGGTGTGGATAGGACCAAAACTAGTCAAAAAACTATAAAAAGAGCTAGAGAGCTCATTTTTGGGATTAGCTTGTGAGAGAATAGAGCTTTTGTAAAAGAGATCTTGATAATTGAAAGCACTTCATTGTTCCTCTCTTTGTTCTTTCCTTGTGTGTGTGTGTGTGTGTGTGTGTGCGTGTGTGTGTATGTGTATGTGAGCATGTTAGTGTGCTTCTCACTCACATGCTTGTGCCTTCACTTGCTCATGGTCATCATACCAGTCCTCGCATCTCCACGGATTGATATTTATGAGATGGATCTCCTCACATTGGTATTGATCATTATGTTAGAGTCACAGAGATCCTTTGTCGTTATTCCTTGTATCTAGTTCATCTCCTTGAAGGGAGTTCTTGTATTTCGCATATCGCATTTCATACCTACAATCCCAAGTTATGGGATCTCTTGTATCCTTTTGAGTGGAGTTATCAATACCTATCAGTGTTGGGTTGTAGGACTTCTTGTTTCAATTGTATATTCTTGCATTATTTCCCTCCGTGGATGATCTTATAATCAGAAATGTAATTCCGAAATCTTGTCTAGTCTAGTAAGAGGACATAATCTAGTGCTCCATTGACATTTGAACCATCGAAATTATCCTCAACAATCAACATACGGTATACATTATTCCTTTCAACCATGTTTATTAGCTATAGCTTGACAAAAGAAAAATATTTCTCAAAAAAATTGAATAGAAATACCCAATCAAGATCTGCTATACCTATAACATATTCCAAAGTGCATGCATTGATACAAAAGGATGAAATTGCATGCATATTTGCTATGATAATGCATTAGAAGGCCAAAACAAGATCAACAAAATTATAATGTTGCATAGAAAAGTTACTTTGAACTACTAATTATCTCGAGTATGCTCACCAATTTTTGTGTGATTTTGAAATCATGACTGAAAGGGTGTTGACAATGCCCTAAAGCGGTGACCTACTTTGATATCAATTAATGGATTTTATGGAGTATGTGTTGACAACACAACATACATATATTTCTTGGATCCACTCTTATTCATCACCATTTGTATCTTTTCCTACTTTTTATTCAGTTTAATAAGCACTCTTGTATAGGTGTATGTGAGTGCCATACTAGTAAATAACTGAGATTCATTCTCCTTTTAGTTGAAAAATCCCACATAGCATGGATTTTGCCCATTATGTATATAAAAAGTTGAATACCTCTCATTTGGGAGAGCATTCTTGTAGATAATGACATCATGCTAGTTTGTGGAATGTTTGAAGAGCTCTTTTTCTCTTCATGATATGCTTTTGTACTTGCTCCTTTGTTGCCTCATGCTTGTGACACATTAGTTTGTTGTTTAACAATGTGATTATGCGTGTGATTAAGCTTATGTGTGTCATTAACGATGCTTTCTTCTTATTTCATGTGTAATTTATTATTAATCATGTGCTAACGAAGCACCATTGCATCTGTTGAATGCTTCTATGCGACATTGGGGTCTTGTGAGATGCTCCTTGGTATGAAAAATATGAGTTGTGATGCTACAACATCAACAACTTTTGGCACCGCTGCCAAGGAGCGATCTCTTGTCACTTATGTGATGGTTTATGGCATGAAAGTGATGTGTGTGCAAGCTTTTCATGATGAAGTTCTTCATTTCATTACGCTCTTGTGAGCATTTACAACTTGCAAGATTTACAGTAAATTGTTGAGATTATCCATCTACAAGTTTCAAAGAGGGCTTTTTCTCATCATCTTCACCAACAAGTATGGTGTGACAATTCAGAAAGGGAAAATGCAAAGACCTAGGATGCTTGGAAATGGCTGGCAGGAGCTTCAGCCATTGAGAAAAGATACAACCTCAACGAGCTAGAAGAGAGAGAATGGATCAAAGTCCAAAATCAATAATGGTTCCTTGAAGAATGGTTAATGCTTTCTTAAACAAATGATTCTACAGTTTGCATCAACCAGATGTGGATGTGAGTATCTTAGCTATGCCTCTCTGGTGCAAGAAGTGGACAGAGGAAGAAGAGGAGGCCCTAATCTCCAAAAATGGAGAGCTCTTGAGAGCTGAATTTCTATCAAAGACAAATTCTTGTGAGAGCGTTTGAGTAAACTTGAAAAGGAGTTAGAAACACTGAAGGCAAGGCAAACTGAACTCACTGAGCAGTGGAAAAAGGAAAAAAATCTTTCAAGAATTATCTAAAGTCAGTTAAAAAGGAGATAGATTGTGTGAATTTGTAGATTCAAATTGAAAAATGGGATTATGATCTAAATCGTGCTGCAAGACATAAGTACGGTACACTACTAGCACTTCAAAAGAAGTTGGAAGAAGAAGCAAGGAGCTTCAAGGTTATCAGAAAGATGGTGAGTGCATGGAAAAAACTTGTTTCTCATCTAATCGGAGCACCACCACACTGAGTGTTACAAGGAGGGAGGACAGCTTACAGAAGTTTTTCGTAGAAGGCGATATAATGTTATTCTGTTCGATGAGATTGAAATAGCACACTCGGATGTCTTCAATATTTTCTTGTAGATATTAGATGATGGCCATGTTATAGACTCTCAAGGAAGGACTGTATTGTGTCACGTCTTCAGAAGGCGCAAACCAATGTAGACCTTGTATGCAGAAGAAATTCGTGAGGAAGATGAGTTATGTGCACAAGAGAACACATAAGAATGTAGTTGGCCATCCCATTCCTCCATGCAGCTAATTCCAACCACTCTGAACTGAAAGAGACATCTACTCCATCTACTGCACCACGAAACAAATTTTGAATTCCAATATGATATGAGGCTCGTGGGGGGGGATAGAGAAGCATTGATTCACTCTCACAGAAGAAAAGCAAGCATCTACACCTTCTCGAGTTCTATCAAAAGCATGTTCACCCTCAGGTTCTTATCGCTATGGCATCCCTCACAACAGATACCACTTATGCGGCGCTTGTGAAGAATATGCTTGCCTCCTCAACCTCGTTCATGTCGGGATCACGCCAGGCCACTCTTGCATCATCTTTCAAGCCTCTCACCATCCTTGGCCATTCGATCGTAGCTTAGGCCACTCTGTACATCAATTATGACCTCTCCTCCTTCAATCTCAAACTCATTCGTGAGGCCATTGTTGCCCACGTGATGACCCATCGCTACATGACTGACATGATCATGCATGTAGACACTAACGTCGTTGTAGTTGGTGTGGGGTCTACTAGTCTTTCATGCACTGATGAGTTGAGCAAGAACCTTGATGCCCATCTTGCTAATGTAGAGTAATTTGTGTGTCCAAGCGGAAGTGCATGGCTCGGTGGTCAGCTCTTTTCTGTTATGGTCATCAAGAAGCCAACCCATCTATTTTTGTATTTTTTCTATGATGGTCGTCAAGAAGCCAGCCCATCTATTTTTCTTTTTTTATGCAATGGTCATCAAGAAGCCATCCCAACTATTTTTTTATGCATTGGTGTCCATACAATGAGAAAGATACCTATGTTGTCATCAAACATGCCACTCTTTTTGCATCCACCATCATGAGCAAGCTCCTAGTTAGGCACAATGTGAAGTTGTTCAATGCAGTAGCCGAGGAGGATCTCATCATCAAGGAGAACCGAGTAGCTGGAATTGTGATGAATTGGACATTAGTGTCCAAGAATCACGCACCAAAGCTGCATGGGTCTAATGTTAGGGAGGCCAAGGTGGTGGTGAGTAGTTTGAGGAGATATGTCAGGAGATGAACACGCACACTGCTAACAAGGGCTTAAATGATACAAGCAATGACTCCGTGAATTGCAAAAAATGTAGGAGTTTGTTGATCAACAATGAAGTTTTCATCACCAATGAACTATGCTAGAGAGAGAGAGAGAATGAGAGAGAGAGAGAGAAAGGGAGAAAAGTATGGCTCATCTAAATTAATATATGGGCACATGCACAAGAAAACAATCTTGACAAGATTCGTGTGAGAGTGGGGAGGTTCATTTTACTATGAGCATATAAAATCATATTTCTTAAATAAACATTTAAGAAAAAGCCTTGAAACCTACCTTGTCCCATTTTTTCATTCAAAGGTCGTTCTCCAAGCAACGTTTGGAGAATGAGTGGACACTTAAATACCACAACATGAATTGTATGTGTCAAAACAAATTTTGGGATGATATGGAAGATGAATGAAACTACGCTGCTCTTGGGAGAACCTTTTAAAGAGGATAGTGAAAAGGGGTGCCATCTAAATTCTCATTAACATTAACTTACATATATCACTTATGAATGATCATTTGTCTTTTCTAAAAACATAAAGATCGATTTATATTGTCCCTTTGATGTTTTAATTATATTGGGACAATGTCTTTTGAGGATTGAGAGGGTGCAAAGGGTCATTGAAGTAATTTATAGTTGAAGTAATTGTTGTTGTGGATTGATGAAAGTCATGAAGCAATAAACTTAATTATGGAAATGGCATATTTTCTTGAAAATTATGAAAGTATATCACACCACCATAATTTTTTATGGGCTCATTCAATAATGTTACTTCTATCTTGATTTCATCTTCTTAGGCAAGATCAATAATGATGTGAAGTAATGAGATCATGAGTTGATAATATGGTTCATGAATGTGGTTTAATGTTCCAAACTACTTATGAGATGTCATTCTTTTTTCTAGTTCATTCTTTAAGATAAATAATGAAGGAAAGTATGCATCACAAGTGCATCACATGTCCCCCCAAAACATACCATATGTAAATAATTTTTGAAACTCCTTTTTCTTACTAAAAAGAACCCTATTAGAACTTATTTATACATCTCAAAACATTCAGAAAACACACCAAAACCAAAATAAATTCTAGAAACCTTTCAAAAATCCAAAAATTTGCTTCATCTAAGATGGGGAAAAAGAAGGCTAAAACAAGAATGAAAGGGGAAAAGAACAACACAAGAAAGGAGGAAAATGTAGGGAAAACAATAAATCAAAAACAACTTCATCTAGATACAAATCACTTGAAATTGAAGTAGAGAGATCGCAACTAGTATTTATGGATGCTCAATTCGGAAATTATCCTAGAATGTTTTATGTTGTAATTAACCTAAAATGTGAGTAGAATTTTGTACGTATCAATGTGACGCCTTTCATCAGTGAACGAATTCTTCCTACAAATTGTGATTTTTGCATTAGTTGGGCATGATTGAAACAAGTGTGGTGGTAAATGGAGCACGTTCTAGAGAAGTAATTGTGGCATATTGGAATGGGCCCAAAAGGTATGCTTGGAATGACAACAAGACCTTTCCCATTACAAAACGGGCTTGGATCCTATCGCTAAATCTGCCGGAGACTGGCAATATTTACATAAGAATGGGCTTGGAGCCGTAGTGTTTAACTTGGAATCCTTCTTTGTGCAAAATGGTCCAATCAACTATTTTGATGGCCAAGGGCATGTGAACGATCAATCGTCAATTAACTTAAGAGAGACTACCCATCCTTTTGACAATATGATCTTCTTGAAAGTCCTTAGATCCGAATCGTCACATTCAAACTAATTAGAGGCAAAGTGCCATGACCCAAACTTCGTGGTCTACGCTATGCAAGATCAAACTCATTTGGAGCTTGGCAAGTCCCGATGCAATCAAAGTGGGGCATGCCATCCCCGTAAATCCAAAGTAGTCCCTTTTGCTCACAACCAAACCAACAATGTTAGGTTCCTACCTCGTGCATAAGTTAAGTTTCCCTTAGACATGCATTCGCATAACAACCCATGGTACTAAGGGCACTATCCTCAAATTAAAGGGTAAGAACACTATGCAAAGTGTCAACCATCACAATTTTTACCCTTTCGACTTCACCATGACCGGGAATCATTCTAGAGCCCATAGGTGAACTTCTCGAGGAAAAGAAGTATGTCAAAGAAGGGGTGGTTGTCATGCCCCTTTGCCTCCCTCCCTAGTTTTCTATCCAACCCACCTCACTACTTGTGTGGTTTGCCTTGTGCCAAGTTATGCCCAACTATAAGGGGAGTAGTAACCGTGCATGCCTTTGAAAAACAAACCGAATAGAAATGCCACCAATGTCCAGACAACAATGCACCAAGGGCGCAAGTGTTGAGCCTTTCCTTCCTCACTTCTCATAGGAACGGCAGATGTCCCTTGCATCATGGGTAGATTCCCGACAATGGGAGCCCCCCCCCCCCCATCAATCCTTTGCAGGTTTTTTATATTGACAGCAAGGAGCTGGCCCATCCTCATCTTGCCCGCTCACTTAAAGGGGCTTTGTACATGTGTGGCAATGGAGAACCACTCTGCCTCTAGGCAACCAACAACTTGGACTTGATAGCAATCTACCATCGAGTCAATCCGCCTTCAACAACCACCCTTTCTCGCTTCTAGATTAAGTCTCGCTGCCGGGTTAAGTTTCACTTCCGGATTAAGTCTCACTTCTGCTATGTAACCAACCTCCGAGCCATCTCAACTAAGTCCCGCTCGCTCTCGAGTAACTCACGGGGATTTGCCCCTTAAACTTCATGGTTGTCTGACTCCTTGCAAGTTATGCAAAGAAGGCCTTCCCTTGGAGTAAACCGTCACATTTGGTATCAAAGCTTCAACTCTCACAATCATGTGTGACATGTCTGCATCATTTTCGGAACATTCTGCATTGGACCATCAATAGGTCCCATTTCCTTGGTGGGAGTTACCTTGGCCGACACTTGCAGTATGGGCTTCGTCGAGCCTCAATAATTGTGGTAAGTTACAACAGATCCAAAACATATGTGTGGAATGGAATGGAAGCGAGGTCTTTCCTATTACAAAATGAGCTAGGACCTTTATCGTTAAATCTGCCCAAGTCCAAACAATTTTTACATAATAACTAGCTTGGGCCTTGTTTCACTTGGGCTCCTGCCTTGTGCGGAATGGCCCAATCAAGCGTTTTGACGGCAAAGGGCATGTGACCAACCATATGTGAATTGACTTAGAGGGACTTGCCATGCTATTGATGATAGGATATTCTCGAAAGTCCTTGGATCCAAATCGACTCATTCAACCTAATTAGAGGCAAAGTGCCATGACCCAAATTGCAAGGTCCATGCTATGTAAGATCTGGCTCACGTAGAACTTGGCATGTCCTTCTCCAACCAGATTGGGGCATGTTGTAATTATAAAACCCAACCAATCCTTTTTGCTCTGAGCCAAACCAGCTGTGTTAGGTTCGCACCTCTTGCATAAGTTAAGTTTCCCTTAAACATTCACATGACAATGCATGGTACAAAGGAAACTACCCCAAAATAAAGGGTAAGAACCATGGAGCACCTCATAGCCATCACAATTTTCACCCTTTTGACTTCACTGTAAATGGGAATCATTCTGAGACCCATAGGTGAACTTCTCAAAGACGCAAAGACTATTGAAGAGGGGATGGATGTCATGCTCCTTTGCCTCCTTGGTTTTCTATTCAACTCGCCTTGGTGCTTAGGTGGTTTGCCTTGTTGCACCGAATTGTGTGCAAACAATAAGGGGAATAGTAGCCGTACATGCCTTTAGACCAGAGACTGACTAGAAATGCCAACATCCAAGCAACGACACACCAAAGGCCTAAGTGTTAAACCTTCCCTTCCTCACTTTTCATGGGAAGGTCGAATGTCCCATGCATCATGGGTAGATGCCCGACAACAAGAGCGCCCCCATCAATCCTTCGCATATCTTGTACCTTGACGGCCAGGCAGGCTGGCATCGAGTTCACCCATCCTCATCTTACCCACTCATTTAAAGGGGCTTTGAACATCTAAGGCAATGGAGAACCGCTATGCCTCTTTGCAACCAGCAACTTGGGCTTGATGGCAATCGTCGTCAGGTCAATCCACCTTTGGCAGCCACCCATTCTCACTTCCAAGGTGGGTAAGAATACCATGGAGTCTCACAACCATCACAATTTTCACCAGTTTGACTTCACCGCAGATGGGAATCATCCTAGGGCCCATAAATGAACTTCTCGAGGACGAGAAGTCTTTTAGAGAG
The DNA here is from genome assembly GCA_020310875.1 of Ceratopteris richardii. Taxonomy (NCBI): domain Eukaryota; kingdom Viridiplantae; phylum Streptophyta; class Polypodiopsida; order Polypodiales; family Pteridaceae; genus Ceratopteris; species Ceratopteris richardii. The sequence continues at coordinate 62,155,385 of CM035436.1, forward strand.
GGGGTGGATCTCATGCTCTTTTGCCTTCTCCCTCGTTTTCTATCCAAATCAGCTTGGTGCTTAAGTGGTTTGCCTTGTTGCGCCAAATTGTATGCAGCTATAACGAGTGGTAACCATGCATTCCTATGGATGATGAACTGACTACAAATGCTGCTATTGTCCGGGCAAAGATGTACCAAGGGCAGAACTGCTAAGCCTTCCCTTCCTCACTTTTCATGGGAGTGTCAGATGTCCCTTGCATCATGGGTAGATTCCCGACAACGAGAGCATCCCCCATCAATCCTTGTCTAAAACTTGTACCTTGACAACGAGGCGGGCAAGGACCAAGCCAAACTGTTCTCATCTTGCCCACTCACTTAGAGGAGCTTTGTATGTGTATGGCAATGGAGAGCTACTCTGCCACTTGGCAATTGGCAACTTGGACTTGACAGCAATCTACCACCGAGTTGATTCACCTTCGACGACCGTCCCTTCTTACTTCCGGGATAACTCCCACTTCTGCTATGCAACCAGACTCCAGGCCATCTCAACTAAATCCCTCTCGCTCTCGAGTAACTCAACGGGATTTGTCCCTTTAGCTTCATGGTCATCCATCTCCTTGCGGGTTAGGCAAAAGAAGGCCTCCCCTTGGAGCGGGCCGTCACAAGAGGGAGGGGTAGGGGGGAAAATGTCCTCTTTGAGAAGGGTTGAGAAAAGATATCCTTCGATGCTATGTCATACGAGTAGTTGACCTATCAAGTGAGTCACTGAAGACTGAGCTGAGCTTAAGCATGGTTTGAACGAGCTGAAACTCCTAGTGATAAGAAAAACTCTAGGGCTACTTAAATAGGAAGATATTAACGAGACTTAATCCAGAAACTGCATTCATATACGGCCGTTCCCAATTGCACGGAGTAGGCAAAACATCTCGTAGTACATTTGAAATCAGATGTGAGAATCGCATTGTAGGAAACAAAAGTTTGTAGCAGCTATTCCAACAAATAGATCATTCAAACAGAGCAGTAACAAAGCAAATATACATCTTACTCAAGTGCATAAGGTTAGCTCAGTATCTCACCGGCAGACATGGTGAAAAAATCTGAGATCACATCCCAAAATACTGAATTTCAATTCTCTCACGAAAACAAGGATCCGTCACCAAAATGGACTCAAATGAAGCTGTATTAAAATGCGAATGTTCCAAGTTCTGACATGCACTCATTCTTGCAAGAAAAATGATAGAGAAATTACTAAGAAACTTGCCACAGCTAGGCCTCTAGCTGTTACTATAACTCCGTAGAAATTTGCCAAAACTTAGCAACAAGAGAGATTTCACTATGGGCCTACATAGCAATAGCTAGGTGAAACAAGTAGAGAATACTCCTCCCTCACCAGGAAATAAAGGAGAAAAGAGATGCCAAACAAACAAAATAAGCAAAGCTGGAAATGCAGATAACAAACTGCAACTATATGGAAGTGGAACAAAATAAGGATCATGAAGTACATAAACACTGCATCCTGGATATCCAGGAGCTCATGAAAAAAATAAAATCAGTTAATTCCTTTGTTTTCCATCTTCTGTGTCATTGTAACGTTCCAGAACCATGCCATACTACAGGGTACAAACCACCTCATTGATTCTCTTCTGCCTTCAAACTCTCCCCTTTGCCCTGCTCCTCACCTGCACCAACCACACAGCATATGGATATAGCATCTACGGGAATGACATTAAGGAATGATAGTGAGAGGACCTTCAACCCACCTCCATCCTCAGGAAGGTCTGATGTCCATAGAGTGAGGTTATCCCTTAGCAGCTGCATGATTAGTGTACTATCCTTGTATGACTCCTCACTCAGAGTGTCAAGTTCCGCAATAGCTTCATCAAATGCCTGTTTTGCAAGGTGACAAGCTCTGCACACCCAAATAACCCAATTTAAATAAAAATATTGGGTAGAAACTCATGTAAGATATGCATGAACTACATTTTCACACTTCTACACTAGTGATTATTTACAAATGAAAACTTTATATATTATGATGATATTGATCTTGAAGCAGTGCAAAAGTTCTTACTGCTCTGGTGAGTTAACAATCTCATAGTAGAAAACTGAAAAGTTCAATGCTAGGCCAAGTCTGATTGGATGAGTAGGGGACAAATCCGTTGCAGCAGTGTCAGATGCAGCCTACATGTCAAGGAGACATCATTAGTCTTAGCAGAAAAATCCATTCATCTGGAGCATCCTCATCTTAGATAAATTAGATAAATTCGTTGTTTAAGCATCATGCATGAACATCAAGACACCCATATACAAGTGTACTTTGATATAACTGTAACCAAAATAATCTTTTACGTTTTTTGGTGTAGGGTACATTAGATAACAGATGTATTTGCAAAATTCAGTTGCTGCTTCCTAAAATTCACATGTACAGGTCTTCAAAGATAAAGGCAAGATTAATCAGAATGACCCTCAGACACCAAGTATCAAGCTGATCTAATATGGTTGTTAGCTGAGTTTTTGTTGGAAAGCAACAGACTATGAAAAAGAAGGGACAGTACAAAGGTATGTACACTCTCATCTATAGCCTACGGGTAGTTTAGATAACAGAATGGTTGCAAAGTCGCCTCGGCATTTACAAAAGCAGGACGGACTTTGATGAGATAGAAGATTGATCAGAAATATCTCCCCACCAAGTAGCAGGCTGTGACCAAGGGGATCTGCAAAGGACAAGTCTAAAATGACACCTCGAGAAACAATGCATATGATCCCAAACATGTTCATGAAGTACACTGAGAAATAATGTGTATGATCACAAACATGTTCATGAAGTACACTGCCACTAGTACATCCTTGTAAGCTCTTTACTCCGCTAATTTTGTACAAGTTAATGTAAAGTCAAGCTTCCAATAGTACCTACCAGCAAGAATAGACTCTAGGGAGCATTGTTGAATGTAATTCACTAAGGTCTCATGTACATAATGTGGAGAAAAATGTGCAATATAGAGAAAATTAAGGTTTCTGCTTTTACACATTCAATAATCACATGAGAAACCCATACTGTGTATGAAAGTTAATACAAAATATGAAACCTTTTAAAACACAGGCTACTAGCAGAGAAATCACACGTTCAAGATAGTAGCAAAGGCTATTTGGATAATGATAAAACGAGGATTATGCTTAAGAATGCACTTACAGATAGTCTGAATGAATTCGGTGACCTTTGAAGTTGGCAACGGCTATTCTCATACAGTCCAACACATTTTTTGAAGATCTAAATATAGAATAAACACTTGCGGATAACATAAAGAAAATCAGCTATCTCTGAGATACAAATCCGACTCATTTAATCAAAATGGCATCCTTCCCCCATAACTTTTTGCAAGGACAAGTAAGGAAACATTGCCATTACATGCTCCTGGTGGTATTCTAGCCCATTCGAACTACTCGTATCTGGATTAATGCTAAAAATTATTCTCACATATATTCAAACAAATCCAAACAGCAGTAATAATGATGTACTATTATAATAACGTAAGATGTAGGCTATGCATAAACATCACATGAACGTTCTGCACACCAAAACTTGAAAGAAAATCAAAGGTATAAAGCCCCAACTGACAAACTGTTGCCCCAATTCCCAATCCTAAGCTAGCTGCCCACTTTCTATTCTTCACAAACCTTATCATTACATGGACACACACAACTTCATCTCAATTACTCATGTATTCAAACAGATGTTTTCTAAAAGGCACTATATTACGGGTTTTATAACGTCAGTATCATAATACAGACAGCAAATGAAAACTTTGGGTTCATGAACTTCACGAAAATACCAGGTAGACTATGATGGTCCAAATGATAAAGAATCTCTGAATTCAAAGCCTGGAGAACTGCTCATAATTTCTAATCCGCACAAAACCTGATCGTTACAATAACACACACTTCAACCTTAAAGAAACATACAGAAAGAAAGTATTCCCAGCTAACATTAACTGCAGGAGAGCAAATATGATTGTCGTGTATTCATAACCACTTCAGCACAGCATTTAGAAATACTGCATATGCCCCTGATTAATAACAGGGAGGGAAACAAACTCAGCTAACAACTTAGAATGCAAGGCCATGATTACTATGTACAAGAAAAAAACCCCAGTCACATCCATGTCACTCTGTCCAGTGTCTACTATTAATGTATATGTTTACGTTCCTTCGTCAATTTAGAATCAAAAGCAGATGTCCTTATACACATATTGATAAGAATTTAAAGTCATACAAAAACTTGAATGCACGCACACAAAAATAAAGGCACAAAACATGCGAGATCATAGAGCTAAACTTGGTATTGTACTAGCATGTATCAAAAGCACTTAAATCCCCCCCAGATCATGTTTCGCCATATAAGATCAAAATTTCATGATACTCCCACTGTCACATAGATACTGACATTATACCTTGTACGAAGACAAAGACTGGTCTGAGGCATGCTTTCTCTCATCCCCGGTCTTGAACTCTGCAAGATACCTATAATAATCTCCTTTCCTGTGGAGTAAGAAATCGAGTAAGTCAAAGCATTGGGATCAAAATCGCATTCATCAAAAGTAACAGAATACTGACAAGCATGACAGGCTTCTAAAGGTAAAAAAAACAAATCTGCAGCACGTGATATTACATTTTATTGAAGAAAACAGAAAATTCTCCCGACTTCGATGCTGGTAGCAGATGTTTGTCTATGATGCTCAAAATGTCATCACATATGCTGGTGAGTTCATCCTCAACCTTTTTGCGGTAATCCTTGATTCGTTTCACGTTCTGCTCGTTTCCTTTGTTCTCCTCCTTCTGCTCGATGGAGGAGAGAATACGCCATGCAGCACGGCGCGCACCAATAACATTTTTATAACCTACAGAGAGTAGATTCCTTTCCTCGACTGTGAGTTCCACGTCAAGTTTAGCAACATTTTTCATGAAATCCACCATCTCTGCAAAAGAAGAAACGCAACCTCATTGATATCAGAGATAATTTCCCATTATGGTACGGAAATTCACTAGAGGCACTTCCCTCGGACATTAGCAAAAAGGGTTTCAAACGTTAAAAGGATCCATGCCTTATGAAACAACAATCTTCCTTCAAAAGGCGTTAAATCACAGAAACGCTCACGCAAATCCAACAATTAAACATCTTTTGCAGAAACATTTGAAACGAATTCTAGAAAAACCCCTTATACACTGAAATCAAAGAAGGATCTGACACATATGACTGTCCTGAAGCAATAAGAGGCCGATTTCTAACACTAAAAGACATCGGGAACAAAAGAGGAAAAGGAAACATAAACAATAAAGCGATCTGTACAGGAACCCTCACCTTCATAGCGCTCCGCCTGCTCCGCAACCTTTGCCATATAGACATTGGTTTCACGCTCCTTCTCTGTCGTCATGGCTGTGCTGCTGTTGCAGAGACGGCGCCTAGATTGATTCCAAACTATAAGCCGGCGTGAGGAAGCAGAAAGAGATTGGGGCTCCAATGCGAGAAATAGTGACGACGCATGACATTATATCGAATATAGGGAGGACACCTCATTGCACATTGGTTGCCATCCATTTTCTCGAGACGAGAGGAAGTAATGAGGTAGAACTTTGGCAGTGTGCATTTCTCACATGATTTGTTTCACAATGGAGCATTTAGTACAAACCTGAATGGTCTCTCTTCTAGGGATGTTGTGTTAAGCGTAGGTTGGGATCAAACCTCATTATAGGAGGTTTAACATTCCACATAAGGGTGGTTACTAAGAGGGATGGAGATAGAAGCATAAAATGGTAAAGCTACTGTGATGTCAATACTTGAGTGTATATTTGAGAAGATCATAGTAGTTTTTCAAAGTTCTTCCACCCACCTTGAACTGCTTCCAGGGGCTTTAGAATAGTTCAATGGTGAACTTGGAAGGGCCTCCATAGAAACCAAATTATTGGTGCTTGTTCCATTTGGAGCTTATGTGGAGAAGAAATGGATGTCACCACCCTTAAAAGACACTAATTTTTCCATCAATCGAGAGTAACCTTGTTGAATATGTCTAAAGTAAAAAGCTAGGTCTTTTATGGTCACGAGCACCTTTTTTGTATGTTCTTTATTGTCACAAGCTAGTACTTATTTATTGAAGTGCAAAGGTGTTTTAAAAGTAAGTTGGGATTGTGCTCATTACCAGCGTCCCCTCTTTATCTATGTCTCATGTTTCCTTCAAGGAGCTCTCTTCCATCATGAATAAGAAGTCTATCACTATTGAAACTTCATTAGTTTCATCCCAAATATAAATTAGACTTCTCAAGCTTCCATAAAACTATAAATTTCTCAATCCAAAAGGGAGCTAGCTTGATTGGTGCTTAGAAACTGATGAACATGAAAGAACTAAGAACATTCCAAGAAAACAACAAAAGTTTGTGAAACTCAACAAGAAATTGAATGCATGAAGATTGTCAAAACATTTGGAAAGCCATGACTTTCTAGTCATTCTTGTGCCTAAAGTGTGTGGCTTGAAGAAAAATATAGTTGTAACCCTCTAATGTGGAAGTTCCAAAATTTTGATAGCACTTCACTTCTAAAATCCATTTTTAATGCTCATTTGGCCAACAAAGGGATGAACATTGAAGTTCTAAGGATTAGACAAAAGCTCATGCATTGATTTCAAGCAATAATTCATATAGAAAGAAAGCACACACACACACAAAAAGAAAAGGTTGCAAAGACATGGTGGTGAGACTTTTGACAAAAGAAGGCCCTTTGTTCATTGAAAGGTTCCCTCTTACAACATGTGGCAAAAAGCTTTTCAAAAGTCGATTAGATTGACTTTTATACTAACTCTCTTGGCCCTTTCCACTCTAATATTTTGCTCCAATATATCAATTAAAAGCTTCTAAACTCTTATGTCTAGAGGAGTTCCTAAAGGTTCTACTAAAATTAGGCTAATGTTGGATAACCATGAGAAAGAATCTTCCTTGGCCTCACAAAATCCTAGAGTTGCTACATAGAATAAACTAAAATAAGTTATATAGTTATATTATTTTTTGAATGGGTGGGCGCTTAGTCTTTTCTTCCTTAGTTTTAGGAGGGTTATCTTTAAGAAAGCAATCGTGCAACATATATGGATGTAGTAGAAGAAGAGAGAAAAATGCCTCGCCTAGACTTCCTTTTTAGAAAAAAAAATGAAGAGAGAATAGATCTAGCAAAATTTGGAAAAAGATCTACTAACAACAAATACAATGGCAATGTTGTTGTCCACCCGTGCACTCTCAAGGTAAACCTTTAGTGGTGATCTACACAAGTCTAGTTGAGAGATTACAAGGTAGGGATATGATAGTTCAATTGAATGTTTGGGCTATTATAGAAGCATCTATAAATAGGCCAATAGAGAGGTGTGGTCTTTTGTTATATTAGGCTTAGAGTTAGAATTGAGCTCAGATTCACAATCTGGAATCATACGACCCCTAAAATGTCTTGCAAGTGAAAGCAACTCCAATTTCTACTTCTGTTCCACACATTTCTAACCAAGATCTCACTTCACAATGAGCCAACTCTCCCAAGACATCTACAAGCCATGATTGGTCAACTATGACCTTTTTCCAACATATGACTTGGGATTCCCATCAACAAGGTAATGTAGAATTGGATTCTCTTCACAATGTGGACCCTCATAAATGTGCAATAAAACATATAACCATGAGGTGTAGACATTGATCACATACTAACAATATTTGGATCAACTACATATATTGTATTTTTCAACATATGTTTGTACATCCATGTGGACGGTAGGTGTTGTATGAGAGCTCCATAGCTTCCACACAAACTAAGAAGACTAACTAGCCAAGCTCACACTAGGAGTTGGAGATGTGTTTCCACCAAACCATCCCCTCCAATATATAGCTCCAAGTCCAAAGGGATAAGTCCCTCTCAAGAGGACATGTGTACTTTCCATCACATGGGTCCCTAAGGCGTTCACATGGTTGCCAAGCTTAGGAAATCACATGATTTCTAAAAGAAGACTCTCCAAGCTTTCATGTACAAACCAAGTGGCTAGGAGAAGCTTCCAATCAAGCCTAAGGTACTCAACCTTAGAGAATTAGCCCTAAGGTTCAAGACCCATATAAAAGGGGTAAATAAAACATAAATCCCAAGGGTTCTACCCCTTAGACCCATGTAATTATACAACATTCTCCCCCCTTAAAAGCATTTCCGTCCTCGAAAATGAGTGGAGATATATACCTTGGGGTATTCCCCCGTGCCCCATGATCAATCTCAAGGATCATGGCCTTCATCTCTCTAATTTGCCTCTTAATTCAAAAGGGTGACTTCTATTCCAAATGATTTTTTTTTTAAGAGGAGAATTCATGTGTGGTTTGATTCCCTGCCCCAATCATTCAAAGCTTCATCTAGTTTTGCATACAAAAAAGAACTAACTCGAATGCTAAGTATGGAAAGAATGAAAAGGGTGGAAGAGAACATCACTGCCTATTTTCCTTGTTTAAGCCATGTGCCATCTAGGTTTCCATAGCTCAAACATGGGAATTAGGTGGATTGATTTTAGCTAAATTTCTACCTTGGTCCATCTCTTTGCACCAGTTGTGCATGAACCTAGCAAAATAGATTAATGCTTTTTAAGGTTTCCTTATTAGATTCATCTCTCAAGTTAGAATCCAACTTGTTCTAAAAAAAGATGAATCTTTCATAATCCCTGCCCAAATCACTTCCTCTTAGATGTATACTTTTAGTGAAATGGGTGGATTTTCTTGTTTGAAATTCGCCTCCAATAAATCTAAATAGAGGGGAATTTCATTTTATGTTCCCTGCCCAATCAACAGAATGGTATAGGTGGATTATCTGGTTTTAAGAGGACATATCATCCTCCTTACTCTAGAGAGGATTTGAAGATCTTACTTAAAGTGGGTTCAATATTCTTTTAAAACTTTACATAATTTTGAGCTTCCACTTTAAGAAACTAGAACCCATAGGGATCAATCTAGTTATTGAAGACTCCGGTTGGTTGAAATCTATTTTACTTATTCTTGCAAAAAGATTACGATCTTTATAACTACATCCCAAGATGGGAACTCATAGTGTAAAAGATCATGTTATCTTTAAGGTCACATGTAAAAATAGATTATCCTAGTCATTTCTTTGATGTTTAATCCTTATGGATCTTTAGTTGGATCTAAAACCTTAAAGGTATTCTTGATCCTTATAGAATTGTCTCCCTTTATATTCTAGATCTATTTAAGATGTCTTATGTTGACATTATAATTAGATCTTTCTTATTCTTTAGTTAACTTGAACTATCAACTATCCCAAAAGATGATCTTTCTAAGCTTTCTTTCAAGCTTGGCCTAAGTTCATCTTTATGTTTCTTGAATTTCAAGTTATACTTTTGGATGAAGCTTTTATAGTGTCATCCTTTGGAGTTTACCTTCAAACTCAAAGAAGTTGATCCTCTCTTTATTTCTATCTTTCTATGAGAGACAGATGCTTTCGTAACTTGTTGGAAGAATTCTTCTTCCCTTTGAGAGGATAACTGAAGAAGATGCCTATTCCTAGACATTATCTTACTAATGTATTCCATTGGATCATGAGTCCCTTTTTCTTCTGGCCATCAAGAAAAAGTACTCAATGGGAATTAGTACCCATCGTCCCAGAGTGGGTTCTTCATCCAATCCACATAACTATGTATCTATATCTTCTCGCCTTCTCTGTCCTTTTAAATGCCCTTCATACTATGGTACCAAATTATGAGAGCAAGGACTAAGGTGCTTAGATACACCACTACTAGTCATACTCAAAATATTTGGTTAACCATTTAATGTGGTGTGACTCATCTTATCAAACTTAAAGTTTGACTTGAACTTTACCCTACTTGGGTCTTTTGGCTTTTCTTCTCTTCTTTTACCAAAATAAGAGATAAGACTAGGTCTTTCTCCAATAGATACCTTCATGTTCAATGCTTTACCCATGGGTTTTACTTGGGGATCTAGCCATTATGCTTCATAGAGGAAGTCATTTTCCTTAGGTCTATGTTATTGGGATCCATAACGTACGTTATGTTATCCCCATAAAGCATCAAGATACCTTTAGGTTTATCCTTTATAGCTCATCCAACCTCTTTTCCTAACCCACTTATGATTTATACAATAATTATGGTGTATGCAAGTATTATCTTGCATTGGGGTTCTTTGAGAATTCCCAATATTTGAGAACTTCATTTAGTTGGAAGATGTAATGAAAGATATATGAAGTACTATAATACACGAGGAAGATATATGAAGTACTTCAACTTTATCTATTTCTTGCATATATTTTACCTTGCAATACCCTATTTGATCTTTTCAAGGCATAAGATACAAGTTATTGGGAACTTTCTGTGGAGAATGAGTTCTCCTATGCGCAACGAAAATGTGTAGTGAACCCTTGTATGTCCAACACTTGGACAAACAGTTGTACTTTAGATAGCTTGTTGCTCTCAATACAAAACTCAAATGGACTTGTGCCTTTAGTCAATCAAATTAGACAAAGATATCTCTCTAACAAGCTATAAATAACTTAATTTGGACAAGTTTTGATTAGGAAATGCAACTGATGAAGATGAACTACTTGTCCACACAAGTATGCTGAAGAATTGAACTTCATTCTTTGACTGGTAACTCCCTGAATATATATCTGTTAAGGAAGATATTTGAGACATAAAAAGAGCACACAAATAGTTTTCCAAAAAGCTAAAAATCAAGTAATTTGGATGCGTTTTGGTCAGGAAACTCGACTAACCAAAATAGACCACCTGTGCATACAAGTATACTGAAAAAATGGACTTCACTCTCTGATAGATATCTCATAGATATAAATCCTTTGAATGATATATTTGGGATAGAGAAATTGCACGCAAAGAGATTTCTAACAAGATAAAATCCAAGCAATTTGGATACGTTTGTGTTAAACGCTGTGTTCTAACTATCAGAAGCGCGTTTAAACGAGAATTGGGTTCTTGGGAGTGGAAGGGGTCTGTAAAGACAGAGGCCCTATGCTTGTTTCCCAAAATTACGTCACAACACACAATATACCAACATTCAAGATGTTATCAAGAATTGGTATCTCATTCTCATTCTTTACAGTTTGTTATTTTAACTCTATCAGAGTCTACCGAACACATTGTACCAGACTATCAGTATCGTAATACCGAATTACCTCAAAACCCTTTTTTCGGATACACACGACTGTAACATTTAACAGTAGTTCAACCTTCACCAAACAGCGCTCACAATCAGACAAACCGAAAACACAGAAGGACTCAACAGTTTCAAACATACAGTGCTGAAGTCTAACACACACTGGAGATAACCATTACTGTAGCCAAATCTCACCGTACAAGTACAGATCTCAATACTGAGAACAACACAATCTTGCACAGCTTTTTTAGGAACACTACCACAGTTACACAGACTTCATCAGCAATTGGCAGATCAATCAAGAAGAAGGACACCACGATATATGTACTTAACAGAACAATCGTCACAAAGATCTGCAGAACAACTCTCTCAGACAACACTCCGACGATCTACTGGATGTAAATAAAACTCACAGCCGCAACAGAGATCGATAGACAACGAACACGGATACGTACAGTATACTTGGAATACTCAGGAATTAGACAAGCAATGCTACAGCAACTCGAACAAGTGTTGATAATACCACACAGAAATGAACACAGTACTCCAAATTAGCCAACTCGACACACAGTAACGACCACGACAATCACCCAGACAGACAGTCTGGTGATTCCACGAATCCTCACTGAGCATCTCTTTTCATTGATTTATATAAAAGATTACAACTGTCAGTGTAACAACTTTTCGCGTGTGCGAACAAAAGATTCAGTTTTACAACTTCCAACCCGGCGGCCGACTAACACTCTGGCACGCACGGTGGACTCAAACCCGCAGGTTTTACAAAATTACTATTCTTCTATAACTCCGTCTAAATACATGTTTCTGGCTAATCTAAAGGTTCGGGAAATTTTCTTCTTTAAAGTTTCTAACAGCTGTTTGAGAGTATCCGGTTCTACTAGTTGTGCATCTACTCTGAAAGAACTTAAAGCTATAGCTTCAGTCAGCAAAATTTCTGCTTGCGTCTGCAGAAAAGCTTCTTGTAGGTAGAAATCGTTCGATAGGGCCACATCTCTAGAAACTTTCATTTCTGCCACTTGTTTCTCCATCTTGCTTACTCTTTCTTTCTGATTGTCCAGCTGATTCTCCCTTCTTTCGATCTCTTGATTTTGAAACTGTATGGTTCTAGAATATGCATCCCTTTCTCTTCGGAGATCTGTTATTACTTTTTGTAATTGTGCTTCTAATGTCAGTTTTTGCCGTAGAATGTTGTTTACCTCGTCGAATTCTATCTTACATTTCTGGAGTTCTTCGGTTGTTTTCATCGCCAGATCGTACTGTTCTTGGCCTTTTTGTACCACTTCGTCTAGTTGAACTCTGGTTTCTTCGAGTAGATTTCCTAATGCGATTCTTGCATCTTCTTTGTCCTGTAACTCTTGCTTCATTTTATTAATTTCGGCATTTGCATTCTGTAATGATTCTTCTTTCTTTGTGAGCTCAGCCACCGCCGCATCTCTCTGTCTGGTAACCATTTCCTGTTCGGCAATTCTGGCCTGTAATTCCTTCAGCTGTTCTTGTAGACATTGGTTTTCGGCTTTGGCTACTAGTAATTCTTCCTGTAGGGGGCTAATGTCGGCCTCCAGTAGATCTAGTTTATGTTGGAATTCATTGCGAATATTCTCTGTTACTTGCTTCATTTGCGCAGGGAGTTGTTGTGATAAATTGATTAGCATCTGTCCCATAGATGCTAACTCAGAAAATACGGGAGTGGACGGGAGTGGAAGATGAGGACGAGGTTGTGATGAGGATGTGGTGAGGAGCTGCTAGGAGTTCGGTGGAGAGTAGTTTGAGGATGAGGAAGAAGAAGCAGTGGGTTCTTCGAGACGAATGGGTGGAGCAGGGATAATTGGGTTGATTAGAGGCTCCGGTGGGGGAGTGGGAAGAACAGCGTTAGGTTCTGTTACCTGTTTTGTGGTTTGTTGTGTGGTGTCAGCGGTGTTGGCAGCTGTGGACTCGACTGCTTTCAGTAGCTCTTCGAAAACTTCTTTAATGATTTGTTCCTCATCTCCTTTCTGTTCCTGCTCAGATTGCTGTTGAGATGCTTCTTGGGATGAGCTTGTGTTCGAGTCGGTGTGATCCTCCTATTCTTGTTGCCCTTCTGACGAAGGTTGTGCTGATGATTCGTGTTGCATAGACGTTGCGGTGTCATAGAAGGTTTCTTCGTCTTGTTTTTCTTCTTCTTTGTCATCTTCTTTATTTCCTTCGTCTGAACCTTGTGCTTCACTTTCAGATGAGCTGATTCTAATTCTTTTCCGGGGGAAGAGTTGATTGAGTTCCTCTTCGTCTTCTTCATCATCTTCCAATAATTGGGCCGATTCTTCATGGTGCAGGACCGGGCCTCTAGGTGGTGGTTGTGCTGCAAGAATGGCCGAAAAAAGGAAAGATATGATGTGCGGCAGTCTGGACCTTGGCATTCCTCCTTTGTTTACCTGTTTGATGATCGAAACGCATTCTTTGTGAATGCGGTGGAAGAAGTACGATGCAAAATTTATAGGTTCTCGGGTAGCTAAGTCTATGGCGGAGTAGAAGGATCGAGATATTCCATATGTGCGCTTTTGGAGATTGAGGGTGGCTACTAAGAATTGTAGCACGGATCTCTCAGGTTCAGGACGGCAGAGGATGGCGTATTCGTTAGAGGAACTCCTAGGGAATAGTTCGTTCATGGTGGCTATTGGCAGATTTGGGCCACTTTCCCGACCTTGCTGAGGGAGTCTAAACGCCTCAGCAAAAGCTTGGAAGGTGATTACGGTTCGTGAAGGTAGGGATGTGAAGGTAGGTATGCGCAGAAACTCTCCTACATCGATAGGGAGACCGTCACGGAAAGCGGCATAGTTTGTCAGAGCCTCCATGGCGCACATAGAAAACGCAAGCACAAGACGCAAAGCACAGGGTTTACACAATCATACAAATCACGCAAACACAATAGCGATTTTCTGCGAAACGGAGAAGGTTAAGTAGATGCGCTACAGTGGAGAGCAGTCAAAATCACTAATCATCGTGCGACGTTGAGATGATAACTTCATAACTTCGGTGTGCATGCATGAGCAGCTGGAAAGGGCAGGGCGGCTGTTGACATTATCAAAACGTGGATATTTACAGACTTATATTAATTTATTAAGCACGCAAAATTAAAAGAAAATAAAAGAAAAGAAAAGAAAACGCAAAAATGTGCGGCCAATCCGCGGAACGTTCAGTGTGGATCGGATGCTTGTTGATACGGCCGCAACTTTGATCCATTTATCACCTTTGGAAGAGGAATTCCGGTCAAAGTAATCAACCGAAAAGTTGCTGGGCCCACTTGTTCAAAAATCCGGTAGGGGCCAAACCATCGTATCTTGAATTTGCCAGCAGAGCGATTTGATTTTGCATTGTAAAATAGTACAAGTTGTCCCACCGTAAAAACTGGGGTCTTTAAATAGCGATCATGTGTTCGAGCTTGTCTTAGCTGTACTTCCTGCATAGTTAGAAAACTTTGCCATCGGTGCTCATCCAGTTCTCTGAGTGTATCTAGCCAAAATGATAAAGAATCTTCTAGTATTAATTTCTGAGTGAGAGCCACACGTAAGCTTGGCACAATATTTTCCATGGGTGCTATGGCTTCCAATCCATAAGCTAGTTTGAAGGGTGTTAGACATGTTGCTACCTTATAGGTAGTTCGGTATGCCCACAGGGCTGCAGGTAACAGTTGGTCCCATCTTTCCGGTGCTTCCAGAATGAGTTTTTGAATCATATTCAACAGGGTCTTGTTCGTACTCTCAGCCAAACCATTTGCACGAGGATAATATGGTGAACTGAATTTATTCGTGATCTGAAAAGAATGTGTAAGTACTTTCATTAAATTGTTTACAAAATGAGTGCCTTGATTTGTAACAAGCTCTAAAGGTAATCCAAAACGCGAAAAGATATCTTTCATTAGGCAATTTGCCACCGAAACAGTTGTGGCAGATTTTAAAGCCCATGCTTCTGCCCATCTGGTCGTATAGTCTGTACAGGTCAGAATATACGATTATTATTGAGTATTGATGGCGGTGTAATAGGTCCGATAAAGTCTAGACCCCACTTCTGAAAAGGCTCTAATGGCAAGACAGGTTATAGAGGGAAAAGATGACGTTGCAGGGGCTCTCCAGATCTCTAACAACTATCACATTGTTTGACAAACTGTGATACATCCTTGTATATAGTAGGCCACCAAAGTCCCCTTTGCAGAATTTTTCGGTGCGTTAAATCTGTTGCAAAATGGCCACCGGAAGGAATTGAGTGAGCCAAAGTAATGACTGAGTTAACTTCATGTGATGGAATACAATGAAGTAAAACTCCAGTGTGATCCATATAGTATAATTCCCCAGCAATCAACCGAAATCGGTGGCTGAAAACTGCAATTTTCCTGTGTATTGCAGTAGAAGTCTGAGAAGGGAGGCATCCATCAATAAGAAAGGTCAATATCTGATCATAGTATGTAGATGGCATATGTGGGTCTGCAATTTCATCATTAGTCGGTTCAGAAACATAAATTGACGGTGTTGTGTCATCTACACCGACCGGAGCTTCACCGAAATCTAAGCGAGAAAGGAAATCTGCTAAGGCATGTGAACTGCCAGGCCGATGAATAACTTCGTAATCAAATTCTTGTAAAAGCAGAACCCATCGTGCTAATCGGCCACCTAAGTGTTGTTGCCGAACCAGATAGACAAGTGCAGCATGATCTACATGAAAAGTAAATTTGCGGCCAAGTAAATAATGCCTGAACTTCTTGACAGAGTATACTAAACCTAGACATTCCCTTTCAGTTACAGAGTAATTCTTTTCCGCAGAGGCAAGCCTTCGACTTGCATAGTATACTGGTCTGAACCACTTATTCGTTTGTTGCATAATACGCTTCCAATTGCTATATCTGAGGCATCAACAAATACATGAAAGGGGTGATCCCAGTCGGGAGGCTGTAAGATGGGAACTTGTGTTAATAAACACTTTAGATGATCAAATGCTATCTGACATTCCTGAGTCCACTCAAATTGTCAAGGAGTCTTGGTGATTAATCTGTTCAGTGGTATTGCCAAATGAGCAAGCCAGCGTAAGTGCCGACCATGCCATCTTACTTGGCCCATGAAGCGCATCACTTCCTTAGGTGTAGTGGGCACAGGTGCTTCTAACACAGCTGTAATTTTATCTGGATCCACCTGTATACCTTGTGCAGATACGATGTGGCCAAGTAGCCTTCCACATGAAACTGCAAACACAGATTTGTTTGGGTTCAAACAGAGTCTGTATTCTCTGCATTTTTCAAAGCAACACCGTAAATGGAACAAGTGTGCTACTATCTTGCCAAATAACGAAAAATCATCAAGATAAACTTGCATAAACGAGGTAAGGTAAGGGGAGAATATTTCCTACATACACCTCTGAAAAGTACTTGGGGCATTTCTTAATCCAAACCACATTACAGTACAAGCAAAAACGCCCCAATTGGTGATGAAAGCGGTCTTTGGTATATCCTGTTCAGCCATTCTAACTTGATTATACCCACTGTATCCATCTAGGAATGAATACATTTCATGTCCTGCTACTCTATCAAGCATTGTGTCAAGAAAAGGTAGTGGAAATGGATCAGGCACCGTAGCTGCGTTCAGTTTCTGGTAATCTATACATATTCGAAGCTGCTTATTCTTTTTAGGCACATTAACAATTGGTGAGATCCATTCAGCATGCTCTTCTGGTACAATGAATCCGACTTTGAGTAGCCTATCAAGTTCTGCCTTTACTTGTGATGCATAGTTCGGATTCATCCGGTAGCTTGATTGTTTGATTGGTTTTGTTTCCGGCTTCAGCATGACCCTGTGTTGATAAATGCGCGGGTCCAAACCCTTCATGTCTTTGTAATCCCATGCAAAGACGTTGGAGAACTCTCCGAGTAGCTGGATTAGGTCTGCTTGAAATGTTTCCGGTAAGTTTTCTTTTATCTTGACAGGATGCGGATGGTCTTCATCTCCTAAATTATAAGTGATCAACTGATCCTCTGGAACATAAAATTGTCGGGGCTTCTCTGTATCGTCAGTTGGTTTAAAAAGTTGTTGCAGTTGAGCGTCATCTATAGCAGCAGTATCTTCGGAAGAGTAATGGATGCTTTAGATAAAATCTCCCAGGCCTTATGTGATTGAATTGTGCTTTCCACGGATTCTGAAGATGATGCGCCGGCTGAAGAGGATGTATCTACTGAAGATGATGTGCCTGCTATTGAATTAGAATCTTGTTTTTGTGTTCCTTCCTTGGTTAGGGGAGCCTGGGTCACCGGAATAGGATCTGGAAGCACTGGAGGTTCGGCGGTGGTCCATTGACTGGCCTTATCATACATCCTTTGTTGTTCACGTATGCCTGGTTCAAAGACTTCTGCTGCTAGTTGCAGTTGCTTACCGGATCGGGTCTGAATTACTGCAGCTTGCATTTCTACTGGTGTGATTTGTACCATATTAGTCATTGGGTTTTGACGTTCTTTCTTCCTCTGATCATACTCAGTTGCATCCTTACAAAATCTTCTAATGTGACCAAATTCACCACAAAAATGGAAGCGCGGTGGTGGCAAATTGGGATTTTCTTGTGCTGGTCTGGCCTGCCAGCGATTTGCATTATAGTTATTATTTCTCTGTCCTCTGTAATTTCGATAGCCTTGTTGCTAGTTGTTTCTCATTTGTGGAGGTACATAATGATTGGCTGGCTGTCCTGGTTCCTGTATAATAGCATTGACAGTTGCGGTTCCCTGCACTTTGGCGTTGAATGCACAATTTTCGGTAGTATGTCCGGTCGTGTTGCAGATAGCGCAGAACAACTGATTAAGTGCACAAGTGGCACTAGTGTGCCTTGAATTCTTGCATGTGGTGCAGAACATTTGTCTGGTCGGGTCTTCTGCAACATTTTTATTTGCCTTTAACCATTCCAAGTCTTCTGTAAATCCTCCAACCTTGTTTTCCAGCTGCAAAGTCATTGCAATCACTGCATTTAGCATCATAGCTCCTACACAGTGTATGATCATAACATGTTTAAGTTGCGGGGTCAATCCATTGATAAACCATTGAGTGATAACGTCATCCGGTAGGTTGGCATGTGCTGGTGGTAATTGCCTCAAATGGGTTCTGAATAGAGTGGCATATTCCTGCACTGTTTGATTTATCTTCTGTCTATTGTTTTGCAGGTAATCGAAAATTTCGGTTGGATTCTTCTTTAGCCTGAATCTTTGCAAAAATGCATCCCTTACTGCTTCATAGGTGCCGAAATGATTAATATCATATTCTGTAAGCCATCTGGCTGCTTCATTAACCAATGTAGACTGGAAGACAATAGCCTTATACGCCGGATCGGGTGGATGGTTGAGCACTGCATAACTTATCTCAAATGTGCGTACATGAGCATCTGGGTCATCTCCTGGAAATCCACCGAATTTAGTGTACGTTACTCCGGTTGGAGTCGGCCTTGGTGGGCATAGTTGTTGTTGTTGCTGTTGTTGCCCGTTCATGGCGCTGATGGTTGTATTGTGACTATCTTCTGTACCCCGAGGCTGAATATCTAAATCATCGGAATCTCTATCGTCAGCCTATGCACTTTTCGGGTCGATAATCTTGTTCAATATGTTTCAAATCTCGGTTTCGAACAAGCTACCTTCCTTCTTGATGTCAAAAATGTAGGAAAGCTTACTCCCAATAGCGGTGCTGAACTGATGATTCACCAAAAAAATGGTAAACCGCCGTCGAAAAACTGCGAACTTTCAGCAACTGGTACCAAAATATCACCGGAATGTGTCGATTTTTCACCAATACAGGGTGCTTTTTCTCCCTTGCTGATTTCTTTGACTAAGACATTTCTATTCGTATACAAGTTCGAATCTTTACTCAATGATGTTAAATTAACTTCATACTGCGTCCTGTTAGATTCTGGAGTTATTATATCTTCGACAAATTGTGACGAAATCACACCGGAATCTCCCAGAGATTTAGTTCGTTCCACCGGAATATGACCAGAATCCTTACTAACGTTCTTTACTTTCTTGACAACTAGGTTAGACCTAGCTGCGCTTTTACCTCCTGGAGGCGTTCTTAGCAAATTAGGTACCCCAGGATGGTGGTTCTTTGGATACGTTTCACCGGATCGAGTAACCGGCATGTATCATCTTTTGGTACTAATCGCGTACTATTACTGTCGATTTACAATTTACAGTCACGTTTCCATAACTGATTTGCAACAATCTGATCTGTTGCCACCTTCCCACAGACGGCGCCAGTGTTAAACGTTGTGTTCTAACTATCAAAAGCGCGTTTAAACGAGAATTGGGTTCTTGGGAGTGGAAGGGGTCTCTAAAGACAGAGGCCCTATGCTTGTTTCCCAAACTTACGTCACAACACACAATATACCAACATTCAAGATGTTATCAAGTATTGGTATCTCATTTGTTGATGTATAAAACACCACAATAACTAAACTAATGTGGTATTAAAAGACCTCCATAACCACCATTAGCTTAGCAAAACTCTAAATGTGAGTCTTTAATTCTGAACTTAGTGAAAATCAAAATTTCACTTCACAGAAATCTGCGCCTTTTCTTCAAGCCTTCAATCTGACCTGTATTAGTTTGATCTTTGCAAAATCTTTTGGTCATTTACTAAGAAAAGTTCTTGCTAATGTTAAGCAACACATAACAAGCAAAACTTTCAAGTAATAACTTCAAAATCTTTTGATTTTGCTCCAAACTTTTCACTATGTCTGAAAACTTAAAAACACCTTCATCGATTTGACATACCTTCACTGTTAAGCTGATTTCTCTGAGTATGCGTCCCGTTTCTTAAAGATCTTTTGACCAAATGTAGTTGAGGATAGTAGCTTTAAAATGAGCTATCACTTACTGAAAACTTTACAGTATACTTCGAGATCTGACCTTAAGAAAATCAGGAAAATGTGCGCCAGAAAAGTCGTAACTGTCAACTAACTTACATAGTCATGTGAAATCACTTAGAACTCAATGTACAAGAGGAATTAAACTTAATCCTTCTACACAAACATATGTTGTATATCAGAGAAGATGTATACAAATTGGCTTGGCCTAATTTTGCTCATAGCCATGGAAAACTCTCTCAGACTCAGAAGTTTTTCCTCAACATCTCTCTCAGAAAAGACACGACTTTTCTCTACTCACTCAGATTACAAAATTGAGTTCTCTCTACATGTTTTTTGTCTCAAATTAACTTATATACCTATGGTTTACATTCTCCTAGACTTGAACTCGTAAGTTCTGAAGATCAAATGAAAAAACTAGACTCTAATTTGCACTAATTTACGATAGTGAAATTGTCCCTTCACTTAGGCTTAATTTTCTGTATGCTTTCTGTTCACTTCTTCTTTCCCTTCTTTCTTTCTTCATATGTCTTCATATATCCATGCCTAATTAGTGAGTGAAGCCTCAACATCATTCTCATTCTTTACGGTTCGTTATTTTAACTCTATCAGAGTCTACCGAACACATTGTACCAGACTATCAGTATCGTAATACCGAATTACCTCAAAACCCTTTTTCTGAATACACACGAATGTAACATTTAACAGTAGTTCAACCTTCACCAAACAGCGCTCACAATCAGACAAACCAAAAACACAGAAGGACTCAACAGTTTCAAACATACAGTGCTGAAGACTAACACACACTGGAGATAACCATTACTGTAGCCAAATCTCACCGTACAAGTACAGATCTCAATACTGAGAACAACACAATCCTGCACAGCATTTTTAGGAACACTACCACAGTTACACAGACCATCAGCAATTGGCAGATCAATCAAGAAGAAGGACACCACGATATACGTACTTAACAGAACAATCGTCACAAAGATCCGCAGAACAACTCTCTCAGACAACAATCCGACAATCTACTGGATGTAAATAAAACTCACAGCCGCAACAGAGATTGATAGACAACGAACACGGATACGTACAGTATACTCGGAATACTCAGGAATTAGACAAGCAACGCTACAGCAACTCGAACAAGTGTCGATGATACCACACAGAAATGAACACAGTACTCCAAATTAGCCAACTCGACACACAGTAACGACCACGACAATCACCCAGACAGACAGTCTGGTGATTCCACGAATCGTCACTGAGCATCTCTTTTCATTGCTTTATATAAAAGATTACAATTGTCAGTGTAACAAATTTTCACGCGTGCGAACAAAAGATTCAGTTTTACAACTTCCAATCTAGCGACCGACTAACATTTGGTTTGGGAATCTTAACCGACCAAAATAGACTACCTGTCTACACAGGTATGCTAAAAAAATTGGACTTCACTCTTTGACTGATATCTCAGAGAATATATATCTTTGATTGAGATATTTTATAGAAAGAAGTTACACAGGATAAGCTTTCCAATGAGTGTTTAAACATAAGAAATGGTTACATATACACTGAGATATGAGCTTCACAACAAAGCTATGTACAAAATGATGTGCAACTAGAAGGAGCCTATTGGGAGCTCTTGCATCTTTCTCTCCTTGTTTAGAATGTGCTCCCACTCCACTTTTATAACCAATGAGCATGTGAAGAAGTTTGTGTATCCTTCTTAACTCACCACTTTCATTTGATTGCCCACTACATGCCACTTACTACGAGGCAGATATTGTATCTTTTACTCATCATGACTTTTGACTAGACTTTTTTTTTCTTTTTTTCTTTTCTCTTATTTTCCTTTATCTTTATATTTGGTAAATTTATCCAAGCATAGGTCATGTGAAAATGATCTTGTACATTTATCTTCAACACTCCCCCTCAAGCTCATTTGGGAGTTATCTTCAACCATATCCTGCAAATTTATCACATCCTCGAAACCTTTGAGTTTAGAAGCATGCAAGAACTTTGTAACCATATCTGCAACCTACTCTTTGGTTCTGATGAACTTTATCTCCACATCTTTGCTCAATACCTTCTCCCTTACATAATTGTAGTGGACCTCTATGTGCTTACTCCTTGCATGAAACATAGGATTACTGCCAAGTAAATACTTGACATGTTATCACCGTATATAGGGATGGTTCCAACTTGCACTTCAAGATAAACTAAGAAAGTACACCAAAAACATAAGATAAATTAGATCTTGTAATGTTTGCATAGATTAATGATCCTACAATGCTTCTGTATGTGGTTACATCTTCCAATAGTTCTCCATCATTTGAGCAAATCTTTGCATTTATGTCCATGGGTTGAGTGAGTGGTCTGCATTCACTCATTCCAAATCTGAAAAGAACCTCCAACAAGTACTTCCTTTGCATCAAGTAGATGCCACTCTTTCCATAAACAACTTCAATTCCTAAAAAATATTCCAGTTATCCAAGATCTAAAATTTTAAACTCCTTACCAAGCTTCCTTTTGATATCTTTAATCCCTGTAACATAATTTCTTTTTATGATGAGTTCATCGATGTATATGCAAATATATACCTCTCTATTTTCTTCCTTCTTCATGTACAATGAAGGATCTTCACTACTTGGGTTGTATCCACACTTAGTTAGATATTCTACATATCTCTGATTCCATGCTCTTGGTGCTTGCTTCAAGCCATAAAGTGCCTTTTTGAACCTGCAAACAAAGTCTGGATGGTTTTCATCTTCAAATCCAACCGATTGACTCATGTATACCTCTTCTTGTAGTTCTCCATTGAGAAAAGCATTTTTGATGTCGAGTTGATATAATGGCCACCTCCTTGAAGTACCAATTGCTATTAATGTTTTGATTGTTCCCATCTTTGCAATAGGGTTGAAAACTTCATCATAATCTATGCCTTGTGTCTGCTTAAATCCTTTGGCAACTAATCTAGCTTTATATCTAGCTACTGAATGATCAGCATTCCTCTTTACTTTAAACACCCATTTGCTTGGAACAATCTTCATACCTTCTTTCTTTGGCACTAGCTCCCATCTCCTATGTGCAACGAAAACGTGTAGTGAACCCTTGTATGTCCAGCACTTGGACAAATAGCTGCACCTTAGATAGTTTGTTGCTCTCAATGAAAAACTCAAATGGACCTGTGCCTTTAGCCAATAAAATTAGGCGAAGAGAGCTTTCTAAGAAGCTATAATAACTTAATTTGGACAAGTTTTGATTAGGAAACACAACTAACGAAGATGAACTACCTGTCCACACAAGTATGCTGAAGAATTGAACTTCACTCTCGGACTAATAACTCCCTAAATATATATCCTTTGAGGAAGATATTTGAGACACAAAAAATACAGATAGTTTTCCAACAAGCTAAAAATCAAGTAATTTGGATGTGTTTTGGTCAGGAAACTCAACTAACCAAAACAGACCACCTATGCACACAAGTATACTAAAAAACTAGACTTCACTCTCTGATAGATATCTCACAAAATCTAAATCCTTTGAATGGAATATTTGAGACAAAGAAATTACATGCAAAGATCTTTACAATAAGCTAAAAATCAAGCAATTTGGATATGTTTTGGTTGGGAAGCTTAACCGACCAAAATAGACTACCTATCTACATAGTTATGCTAAGAAACTGGACTTCACTTGATTGATATCTCATAGAATATATAAGCTTTGAAAGATATGCTTGAAAAAGAGAAAAAGCATAAGATAAGCTTTCCAATGAGTGTTCAAACGCAAGAAATGGTTACATATACACTGAGATATGAGCTTCACAATAGAGCTGTGTACAAAATGACGTGCGGCTGGAAGGAGTCTATGGGAGGACAAAATGACAAAATGACCAGATCTGACTATTGGGAGCTCTTGCCTCTTTCTCTCTTTGTTTAGAACATGCTTCCATTCCACTTTTATAATCAATGAGCATGTGAAGAAGTTTTTGCCTCCTTCTTAACTCACCACTTTCATTTGATTGCCCACTACATGCCACTTACTACAAGGCAGATATTGTATCTTTTATGAATTTTGACTAGACTATTTTTTTCTTTTCTCTTCTTTTCCTTTATCCTTGTATTTGGTAAATTTATCCAAGCATATCTCATGTGAAAATGATCTTGTACATTTATCTTCAACACTTTCTCCCTTCCTGTAAGAGTTTTCGTCCTTCAAAACTACATGAGAGTAAATTGAAAATTGTGCTCTTTCAGAAGTATTTGAAAGAGTTTATTTTCAATATTTTATGTTCCCCCTGGTTAAAAGAACTATTCAAAGCTTGTTTTCTTTGTCTTTCTCTTCTCCAAGCATACAAAACAAATGTCCCAAGGTTCAAGTTTTGAATTACCTCTAAATTTGATGTCCCATACCACCGAATCAACTTCAGTGGTAATGTAAGTCTAGATGTCCCATACCATCCGACTTACACTTCCACTTAAGTAAAGGTAACCTTAGCTTGGATTTTGGGATCAAACCTTCTTTTAGTAAGATCTATTACTTCTTGGACTTGTAAGTGTTATTTCCATTGCAGAGCATATGTGTTGCCTATGCTACAATGGACTTTCAGCTTACCAAGTCTTAGTTGTAATTACAACTTGACAAGACTTAATGTCAAGGATTGGCCTTTCAATGATTCCTTTATTCAGATTTACTGTAAAAGATCATTTTATGTCACCTGATAATAGAGCTAGTTTATACTCAACTAGATACTATCTTTTGACATAACGAGTAATCTGAAAAAGAATAATTGGCTTGCCATTCAAATCTCTATGTTGAAGTAGATGGTAATTCCATTTACTATATAGTCCTTTACTTTTTTTGAGGACATTAGAAAATGTTACTTAGGGTTATTATAACCCTTGAGTTTTACCTTCTCTTCTTGCCTTGCATTTGCTTGGAAGAATAATGTAAAGCTCCAAATAGCTCTTTAGTTCTCTCAAATAAAGAACTTTCTTGAAGAAAAGCACTGATACTTTCATCTTCCAAAACTAAGATTCTATTACGCCATATTTTCTCTTCCTTAGAGCCTTAAGAAGATGGTGCTCTAAGTTACCACCATTGTATTGTGGTTTTAAGAGAGAAAATTTTGTACTATGGCCTTGTTGATCAGGCATACCAAGGGTTTTTATGGAATTTGATACTCCATAAGAGGGACTTTAAGCTTAATGTATCTTTCCAATGTACTATTTCGCTTATAATAGTCCAACTATATATGAAGTGAGTGGTAGTTTTACTTATGGCCAATTGGCTCTACTACCATTATTCCTATCATGGAACTTGTAACCATACTTAAGCTTGAATAAAGCGAATCTCCCTCTTAACCCTCAAACCCATGAATACATTCCAAATGCATACTTTTAGTTTATGCCAAGACATTTACACCTTTATTGGAAAAAGGTGTAGCATGCATAAGGTTCATATACTGAACCCCTCCTTAAAGCATGCAAAAGTTCCAATTTTGAACTTTGTTCATTCAAAGGGTGGTGAAAAATTTCAATGATGTATTTAAATCTCCATAGTGCATACTTCATACGCCATGCACAACCAATCTTTCCTTTCCAAAACCATCTGATTTTGATGCATAGTGCAATTCATTTCCATGATCAATTGTCTATGTGACCAAGCAAATTGGGCCATTTGTATCTATGCATCCCTTATGAGTGCATTTCTATGACAACATGCCTTGCATGCTCCATGGTTTGAAAGGAAAAGAAAAGAGTGTAGATACTTATCTAGAAATTGAGCTTCATCCATCCCTTGAATTTGCTCGAGTACCTCCATGGTAGGCTTGGGCCATTGTGCTCTTTTCCTTGATTCTTGGTACTTCAAACTTACTTGGGTGCCTGAGTGTGCATGTTCAACATGCATCTAATTTATGGATGCATATGAAAGGATGTGTTCTTTAGACCTAACCATACACATGCTTCCTTTGCTTCATGAAGAATAATTTTTTCAAATAAGCTCATGTTCTTATATATGCATGTGCTAATACTCTGCATAAAAAAGTTATCAATATGTTCATATGCCATAAAACAAAAATATGCATGTCCTTGATATTTATGAAGAAACACTTTCTCTATGCTTTTACCCTTGCACACAATTATTGAGTAGGCGGTAAAAGACAAGATCTCAAAAGAAATCTAGCTACACAAGCTCGACCGTGCCTAATCACATGTGCACGAGCTATTATAGGCATGCACATGAGCAGTCTATCATATAAAAGGGCCCAAAAAAAATAATGCCAAATGTACTTACTTTAGAAAGAATGAAAAAAATGTACTTCCTTAACATCCTTGAAGAAGGCCATCCATTTGTAAGTGTGCTCATCTTGTTAAGGTTGTCAATTTTTCGAAGACATAATCCTCCCTTGATTCTCCATACCTTCTATCCATATGCTCGACTTCGTATTCCACGATGCTTCGAGGAGATTTCGAGTAGGTTTGAATCTTGGGGTTGCACCCATCATCGATTTCCTCCTTTCTTTGAGGAGACGGCAAAAATATTGCACGTGAGAACTCATTTTTGCGAATGAGAATTCTAAAACGCTTCTAGTTGTGTAAATGGGATCCAAAAATCCCATATACAACGACTTCAGTAGTTGTGTAAATGGGATCCAAAAATCCCATATACAACGACTTCAGGCAGTGAACGCTTTATAAATAAAGAAGTAGAAGGAATTTTTTTTACAAGATCATGAAGGAAGTGTGTTGAATTGGAATGTTGTTGAGGGTGCCATCCATGTCCATATTGTGGGCTTAGCGGTCCGTCGCGCTGGTTAGTCTTCTTAGTTTGTGTGAGAGCTCCGTAGCTTCCACACAAACTAAGAAGACTAACTAGCCAAAGCTCACACTAGGAGTGAGAGATATGTTTCCACCCAACCAACCCCTCCAATATATAGCTCCAAGTTCAAAGCGGTAAGTCCCTCTCGAGAGGACATGTGTACCTTCCATCACATGGGTCCCTAAGGTGTTCACATGGTTTCCAAGCTTAGGAAATCACATGAAATCACATGATTTCTAAAAGAAGACTCTCCAAGCTCTCACATACAAACAAGTGGCTAGGAGAAGCTTCCAATCAAGCCTAATGTACTCAACCCTAGAGAATTAGCCCTAAGTTCAAGAACCATCTAAAAGGGGTAAATAAACCATAAATCCCAAGGGTTTCACACCTAGAAACCCAAGGGTTCTACCCCTTAGACCCATGTAATTATACAACAGTGGGCCTCTGGATTCTTGTAAATGGGATTATTTTTGCAATCATTTTTAGGGTAGAATGATCTCTTTACTCTCCAACATGAGGCATCTCATTGCAAAGAGACATGCATTCTCATGTGTACATGCTCATAAAAAAATATCCCTCTCTCCTTTATTTATATTATTTCCAATAATAGTAGATTCTGTTCATTCCTCCTTTAGTGCACTTTCTTTTTGTGGTTGTTGTTCCTTATGGATATTTATTCTCTCTCAAATAATAAATTATTGGC
Organism: Ceratopteris richardii; assembly: GCA_020310875.1. NCBI lineage: Eukaryota > Viridiplantae > Streptophyta > Polypodiopsida > Polypodiales > Pteridaceae > Ceratopteris > Ceratopteris richardii. The sequence continues at coordinate 62,182,958 of CM035436.1, forward strand.
CAACTCAAATTAGGTGTAACCATTACTTAATATAGAGTGGCATGTTCCATTTGTGCCTTGATTTTATAGGTCTCACGAGTCATCATGTGATAATGAATACCCTTCTATGTGTATGACCAATGTACCTTGAATCTTTGTGTGTTCTGAAGCATCTTAGTTCTCAATTGATGGATTCCTATCGAGCCTATGTGAGCTTAGTTTACATGTCCATGTGATAAATGTTTATTCTTATGATGTCTTAATTTTTCATTACATGTCTCATCTTTACATCAAATTGAAGATAGCTTAAGCCATATATTCATATATTAATGTAGGAACTAAATTTTGTGTCTATTTAGGGATTATTTTCAAGCCAAAGAGATAACTGTAAGGAAAATCATATTGCATGCCTCTTAGGGGCTCTATGTTCACGAGTCTAGATATGGGATTTTCTCTAATAAGAATGATTTCCATTTTCATGAAAATTCAATAATCAAAATAATTGAAAAAAGATACTATTACAATAACCTTCCTATGTTGCATGATTTTTTTATCAAATAGACTAACATTTGATGTTCCACAAAGAATTTAAACTTATTGGTTAAGATAGTGTCTAAAAATTTTACTATGTAAATTATGCTTAAACTAATTCTCTCTACGGTTGTATAGTTCTTTTTAGAGTATTAGTTGAGAAATTGCATATTTTGAAGAAGTATAACTTCCTTTCATTTGTTGGCTAATACACATCCAATAGCACACATAGAGGTATCAACATGGACACATAGGATTTGCTTCCAATTTGGTACTTTGAGGATAGGTGTTGAACTCAATCATCATTTTAACTCCTCAACGTTTGTGTCACATTCTTTTGTCCTTTCAAATTTAACGATGAGCCCATGTAATGGCTGAGAAAATTGGATTATATGTGAACAAATATCTAATAATATTCACAAGGACCCATAAATGCTTGTGTTGATATATTTAGGTAGTGATGTGTGTGAACACTCTAGGACCACCGAAGCACTTTTTTCCCTCTTTAGGAGGTTTTTTTCCCCCGGCTTGTATATATGCCTATTGCCCTAATGGGCTACTTATCTCTGTACATTCTCTAGCAATACATTCAGTATTGTGTGTTGTGCTCCAAGCTTCTTCTTCTTCCTTGTGCTGTTTGCGTGCTTCCGCAGACATCTAACTCCAACAATTGGTATCAGAGCAGGTCATCGCTTCATCTAAGGTGCCGTCGACACTCCGATTGCAGTCTTAGAATCACACGAATTTTGGTGAGCATACTCAGTGTGTTTTTGAGCTCTGAGCTTGTTTCGGCCTCCGAACAAACTATCACACGGCTTGTGCAGGCTATTTCATCTTTTTGTGCCAAAGGTATATACCAGTTTCTGTTTGCTAGTATAAGCGTCTCGAAGTCTGCTACAGGTCTAGCAGAATTCATCTCGGCAATTTTGTTGAACTTTTTGAGATACAATCATTTTTTTGCATCAAGGTATTTTATTCACCGACCATGGCTGAAAGCAGTGATGTATTTCGTATGTTGGCTGTTGAGGATAAGTTGGATGGTACCAACTACCCGTTATGGGCTTATATGATGCGACATGTGTTGGTTGCAAAAGGAATGTGGAACATTGTGCAGGGTGTCGAAAAACTTCCTATCACACCTGCAACTATTACAACTGCAGGTACTGAAGCTGATGCAGAAGGTGTCGAAGATGATGATATTCTGCATATTCCTGTTCATGCTGCGGTTTTTGCTGCACCTACTGCAAAGCAGATTTGCTAGGATGGCAGAGATACCCAGGCACATGCATTGATAGCTTTGTCTATCAAACGTGCCATTATTCCACACATTCACTCTTGCAGAACAGCTAAGGATGCTTGGGATACACTTACCACATTGTACCAAGCTAGGAATGAAGCTCGTGTTGCTTACCTCCGAAAACAGTTGGAGAGTGAGCACATGAATGAAGGTGATTCTATGGACAGTTTCCTAATGAAGATCAAAGACTTGAAGGAATAGTTGATTTTTGCTGATGAGGTTATACCAGATAGCTCACTTGTGCAGACCGTTCTAAATGGTCTTCGTGATTCATATGAGAATTTTGCTTCTACTCTTCGGTTGATGATGAAAGGCAATCCAAATGCCTTATCATTTGAGGAGTTAGTCTCTGTTCTGTTGCAGGAAGATCAGTCTAGGCAGAAGGGAAAAGGAAAATGGAGCTCTTCAACTAATAAGCAGAAGTCTGCTAATTCTACATATTTGAAGAAGGAAGATAAAGATGAGAAGAAAACAGAAAAGCAGAAATTGTTTTGTAAGTACTATAAAGGGAATGATCATATCATAAGAACTATCCAAAACTGGCTGCTAAAGAGGCAAATAAGAAAGAGTTTGGAATGGTTGTTACAGAGGCCTCTACACCAAAAACAGAGTATGCGAATCTTGTGCAGGAAGAAGAATGGGTGTTTACTACTGTTTGCAGTTTTGACCCATCTTCTCATGAGCAGTGCATGCCTGCAGTAGACTTAGATGTTTGCCAGTATTTTGACAGTGGGGCAACCAAACATATTACCTTGTACTGCAGTTACTTCTCTTCACTCGAGCCTCCCCCTGCAGGGAATACTGTTACATGCGGAAACAACTCCTCTTATCTTGTTATGGGAGCTGGTAAGATCATTCTAACTACTGCTGGTGGTAGTTCTTTCACTTTGTCAGATGCTTTATTTGTGCCAGGGATCAAGAAGAATGTGTTATCAGATTCTGCATTAGCGAAGATTGGCTTGGTTGTGAAATTTGTTGATGACACGTGTACAGTTCAATATCTATCAAATGGCGATGTGATTATTGCTTCTAGCATTTTATGTCGTGGGCTGTATAAGCTCATAGACTATGAAAGATCTGTAAATGATTTCGCATGTGCAGTAAATGATTCTCAGGCTATGTCAGATGCAAAGCTTTGGCATGCACGCTTTGATCATCTGAATTTTGCTAGTTTGCTACGCTTGCAGAAATCTGAAATGGTGTCCTCTTTGCCCAAAATTGAGGCACCTGGAAAACATGTTTGTGAAGGCTGTATTTTGGGCAAAATGCAGCATTCGTCCTTTCCAAAAGATGGTTCAATTCGGGCTACTCAGAAATTGCAGCTTGTACATAGTGATGTCTGTGGTCCTATGCAAATACCATCTTTTGGGAATTATCTTTACTTCGTGAATTTCATCGATGATTTTTCAAGGCATGCATGGGTATATCCATTGAAGGCAAAGTCCGAAGTGTTCATGTGCTTCAAACAGTTTTTGGTTTTGGCAAAAAATCTGTCAGCATGTAAAATGGGCACCCTCCGTTCTGATCGAGGGGGGAGTATATGCCTTCTGATTTTAATACATTTATGGCTGAACGTGGGATAAAACACCAGTGTACAGTGTCGTATACACCTCAACAGAATGGAGTTGCTGAAGGAAAGAACATGTCAGTCATGGAGATGGCGAGGTGTATGGTCAAGAGTCAGGCTTTACCACATAGTTTCTAGCTTGAGGCCGTCATGTGTGCAACATATATACTGAACAGGTGTCCCACTAAAGCGCTGCAGTCTATCACTCCATATGAGGCTTGGCATGATTGCAAGCCATCTGTTGCTCATCTACGTGTTTTTGGTTGTTTGGCATATGCATTAGTGCCTGAACAACATCGGAGAAAATTGGATGATAAAGTAGTAAAATGTATTTTTGTTGGGCACGGTTCTGAAAGTAAAGGCTATCGTTTGTGTCATCCACAGACTAAACGCATTCTGGTTAGCCGTGATGTTGTTTTTGTGGAAGATGCTATTCAGTCATTGCTTTCATGTACTAAGGAGACATTTGTTAGCTCTAAAGTCATGTATGATACTTTGTTGCCTCTTTTTACAGGTGGACAGTCTAGTGCTGATCCTAATGAGGCAATTTCTCAGCCTTTGCAGGTTTCATGTGATGATGCAGATAATTCCATTTCTGATGCAGATGTATATGATGCACTTATTGATGAGAGAGCTGATATTGAGCAGGCAAGGACCATGCCAAAATGGCTGGTGCAGACCTTGCGTGACAGCAAATTAGATGCACCTCTGTCATATCATACTCGATCAGGCTCTCATAGTGCCTCTTTTGCATCAAATTGCTATGCTATGGCTGCATCTAGTCTCTGTGATGAGAATGAGCCTGTTTCGTTTGATGAAGCACAAAATTCAAAAAATTGGATGGCTGCTATGCAATCTGAATATGATGCAATAATGAAGAATGGTACTTGGTCTTTATGTGACTTGCCTCCTGGCAAGAAGGCCATTGTCACTAAGTGGGTTTACAAGCTGAAGCGTAAACCTGATGGTACAGTTGACAGGTATAAGGCTAGGCTTGCTGCAAAGGGTTATGCGCAGGAAAGAGGCATTGATTTTGATGAGATCTTTGCACCTACATGCCATATGACTACTGTTCGGAGCATTTGTGCACTTGCAGCCCATCATGGTTGGAATGTACATCAGTTGGACATTAAAACTGCATTTCTGAATGGTGACTTGCATGAAGAAGTGTATGTTTTTCAATCCTGTGGCTTTGTGCAGAAAGGGCATGAAAACCAGGTGTGTAGGTTAAAGAAGGCATTATATGGTTTAAAGCAAGCACCATGTGCTTGGTATGAGAAGATACATGCCTATCTGATTGCACATCGTTTTGAGAACAGTCCAACTGAAAGCACCTTATATGTTAAGCGTGCTAATGATGTGCTTCTGATCATCGTTGTCTATGTTGACGACATGCTGCTCACTGGTCCTATTGAGAAGCATATTGCTGATTTTAAGGCTGATTTGCATGCCTCATTTGAAATGTCTGATTTGGGGCATTTGCATCACTATTTGGGCATTCAGTTTCTGCAAGTTTATGGTGGAATGGCTTTGTGTCAAACGAAATATATTGACACATTATTGCAGTGTTTTGGCCTTGAAGACTGTAAGCCTATTGCCACTCCTATGGAGACAGGTTCACGATTGAGTCTTCATGATGTTGGAGATGCATTTGATGTTGTCCTCTATCAGCAGGCTATTGGATGCCTGATTTACTTATGCATTACTAGGCCAGATATTCAGTTTGTTGTCTCACAGATGAGCAGGTTTATGCATTGCCCAGGTGTCAAGCATTGGCAGGTGGTTAAGCACATCTTTCGCTACTTGAGTGGTACTCGGCTACTTGGGTTGTTTTATCCCAAGGGGGGATCACTACCGCCAGATTTGCATGCTTTTTCTAACTCAGACTGGGCTGGTTGCTATAGCACTCTTGTGTCCACTAGTGGCTTTTGCTTCATGCTTGGTAGCTCATATATATATATCTTGGTTGAGCAAGAAGCAACCTACTATGGCCACTTCCAATTGTGAGGCTGAGTATAGGGAAGCTTTCACAGCTACTGTTGTGTGTGTGTGGCTCAGACGGCTTATGGCTGATTTGGATGTTGGTCGGTCTTCTACCACGACCATCTTCACTGACAGTCAAAGCGCATTGGCAATTGCGAGGAACCCTGTGTTCCATGCTCGCACTAAGCACATTGAGGTGCATTATCATTATGTCAGGGAGAGGTTCTTTCTTGGGGAGATCAACTTGGCATATGTGCCGATGCAAGAGAACATTGCAGACCTTTTCATGAAAGCTCTACCCTAGGAGAAGTTTGAAGCTTTCCGCAAAGCTTTGGGCTTTCTTCCTTTGTGGAGTGATTTCCACATAGCTTGGCACTTCCTTATACATGGGTGCCAGCTACTTGTTCACCGCATCACTCCCAGGGGGGATTTGTTGATATATTTAGGTAGTGATGTGTGTGAACACTCTAGGACCGTCGGGGCACTTTTTTCCCTCTTTAGGAGGTTTCCCCCCCCTTGTATATACGACTATTGCCCTAATGGGATACTTATCTTTGTACATTCTCTAGTAATACATTCAGTATTGTGTGTTGTGCTTTAAGCTTCTTCTTCTTCCTTGTGTTGTTCGCGTGCTTCCACAGACGTCTAACTCCAATAGCTTGCACTTCTTTTACACTCCTTGGTTATGGATTTCTTTTTGTTTATCAAAGGACATTCCACTTTTAGACATTTTTTTGCCCCAAAATCTTTCCTTGTCTCATCATGAAGATGCATTTTTTAAAATTTAGACATAATCTATAGGTTCGAGACTTCTCTAACATCTTTTCCTATTTAGGTATTTGTGATGGTCTTATTGTTGACCCACATAAACTTCTAGGCTCTTCCTTGAGAACTCTTTAAGCACTTGACTTACCATTCTTTGCAAAGTTTTTGGGCCATATATAACCCCGAAAATCATTGACGGGAACTACTAAGTCAAAAGTAAAACTTTCATGAAGCTACACGTGTTGAACATCATTTGAATGTTTCAGAATTGACTAAGCGATGGCATCGGGCTTAGCAATTGGGAACTTGAATGGCTTGGTGACTGGGGGCGAATTTCATTATGCTGGTATGAATTAATGCAAGTCGATGGCTTCATCACAATTTTGATCGATCCTTCTCAGAGAGTTCCTAGCTCAAAAGCCACAAAAAAAAAAAAAAGAAGAATAGATGTAGCAAAATTTAGAAAATGATCTACTAACAACAAATACAATGGGAATGTTGTCCACGTGTGAACTCTCAAGGTAAACCTTTGGTGGTGACCTACACAACTCTAGATGACAAGATAGGGATATGCTAGTTCAATTGAATGTGTGGGCTATTATAGAAGCATTTATAAATAGACCAATAAAGAGGTGTGGTCTTGGAATGGCTAGACATGGGCACTTGTACATGGGGAGCCACTAACTGCATAGTGGTACATCTCTACATATACGGAATCCATTGGCATGAAGGGTGTGGAACCACAAAATTAGTATCATGATCAATAATATCAAACAAAATAAGCTATATTAGGCTTAAGAGTTGGAATTGATCTCGAATTCGCAATCTAGAATCATATGACCCCTAAAATGTGTCCCATAAGCTAAAGCAACTCCAACTTTTACTTGTGTTTCACACATGTCTAACGAAGATCTCACTTGACTATGATCCAACTCTATCAAGCCATGAATGTTCAAGTATAACCTTTTTCCAATTTATGACTTGGTATTCCCATCAACAAGGTAATGTAGAATTGGCTTCTCTAATGTGCAATACAACATATAATCATGAGCTGTAGACATTGATCACATACTAACAATATTTGGATCAACTACACATATTGTATTTTTCAACATATGTTTGTACATCCATGTAGAGGGTAGGCTTCCGAATTCTTGTAAATGGGATTATTTTTGCAATCATTTTTAGGGAAGAATGATCTCTTTCCTCTCGAATATGAGCCACCTCCATTACAAAGAGACATTCACTCTCATGTGTACATACTCATAAAAATTTATCCCTCTCTCCTTTATGTAGATGATTTCCAATAATAGTAGATTATGTTCATTCCTCCTTTAGTGCACTTTCTTTTTGTAGTCGTTGTTCCTTTTGTATATTTATTCTCTATCAAATAATATGTTAGTGACCAACTCAAATTAGGTGTAACCATTACTTAATATAGAGTGGCATGCTCCATCTGTGCCTTGATTTTATAGGTCTCATGAGTCATCATGAATACCCTTCTCTGTGTATGACCAATCTACCTTGAATCTTTGTATGTTCTGAAGCATCTTAGTTCTGAAATGATGGATTCCTATCAAGCCTATGTGAGGTCAGTTTACATGTCCATGTGATAAATGTTTATTCTTGTGATGTGGTAATTTTTCATTATATGTATCATCTTTACATCAAATTGAAGATATTTGAAGCTTAAGCCATATATTCATATATTAATGTAGGAACTAAATTTTGTGTCTATTTAGGGATTATTTTCAAGTCAAAGAGATAAGTGTAAGGCAAATCATATTGCATGCCTCTTGGGGCTCTATGTTCGTGAGTCTAGATATGCGATTTTCTCTAATAAGAATGATGTCCATTTTTCATGAAAATTTAATAATAAAATTAACTGAAAAAGAGAACCATTACACTAGCCTTCCTATGTTGCATGGTTTGTTTATCAAGTAGAGTAACACTTGATGCTCCACAAAGATTTTAAACTTATTGGCTAAGGGATAGTGTCTACAAAATTTAAAATGTTTCTTTCTATGGTTGTATAGTTATTTTTAGTACTATTAGTTGAAAACTGCATATATTTTGAAGAAGTCTACCTTCCTTTCATTTTTTGGATAATACACATCCAATAGCATGATTAGAGGTATCAACATGGACACATAGGATGTGCTCCCAATCTAGTACTTTGAGGATAGTTATTGAACTCAATCATCATTTTAGCTCCTCAAAGTTTGTATCACATTCTTTTGTCCTTTCAAATTTAACAATGAGCGTATGTTATTGGCTAGAAATTTGGATTACATGTGAATAAATATCTAATAATATCTACAAGGGCCCATAAATGCTTGCACTTCTTTTACATTCCTTGGTTATGTATCTCTTTTTGCTTATCAAAGGATATTACACCTTTAGACATTTCTTGCCCTAAAATCTTTCCTTGTCTCATCATGAAGATGCATGTTTTAGGATTTATACATACTCTATAGGTTTGAAGCTTCTCTAATATCTTTTCCTATTTAGGTATTTGTGGCGTTCTTATTGTTAATCCACATAAACTTCTAGGCTCTTCCTTGAGAATTCTTTAAGCACATGACATGCCATTCTTTGCAAACTTTTTGGGCCATATATAACCTCAAAAATCATTGCAACACATATATTCACTATTTTCTAGAGAATAGTCCGATGTTGATATTCAAGTGACATTGCAACCTAATTAGCCTAGAAACATATTATAAAATCCACACTTTACAGAAGATATTTAGCAATTTTTGATATTTTTCCTATATGGTCATAGCATTTATCACATTATATATGTATGGAGGGAAATCCTCCTTAGGAGAGTTGCCACATGGTAGTGTTTAAGGACACTTGCCATTGGAGGTAGGAGAGATTTTGAGCAGTCTCTCATGAGACTCACGAGTAGACAACAATCAGGCATAGCTTGGAGGTTGAATAGAGCTATATATTTGTGTGTTCAAGAAAAAAGGGAAATGGGTAAGGAACGAAATTATGCAATACTCGTATTAGAACCTTCTTTCCAATGGCTTGTATCTCATATTTTGAGAAGGCATGTTGTTTTCATGGAGGAAACAATTGGTCGCCCACAACAAGGACTGACAAGGAAGAGTTTCTTCTACCCTTGCAAAAATGATAACTACTAATTCAAAGTAGAAATTTCATGAAGTTACAAGTGTTAAACATCATTTGAATGTTACATAATTGACTAAGCAATAGCGTTGAGGTTAGCAATCTGGAAGTTGAATGTTAGTTCCTTCTTTAGGATCTGGGTTGGCAGCTAAGAGTGAATTGCATGGATTATCTTTGCATGTTATATTGATGGCATGAATTGATCCA